>CM071796.1:24609013-25859013 GCA_036559045.1 Platycarya longipes | reverse complement strand
TTGTGCAGTAAAACTCAAGTAGCCCTCCCTGGTTGCCGAATAAACCTCTTTCTTTTTCCCTCCTCTCAAACTCTTCTCCAATACTTTCCCTAACCACTAGACTACTAAGGGACCCAACTCCATTGAATGTGCTTCCTTCCAACCTTTCTCTATAACACGCAACAAAATCCCCTCCTTTGGTAATGTAAAAAGCTTCGATTCTATTACCACCTCCGAGGAGAGGCCCATTGGTACCACCATGATTCTACGCCACAGTTAACGTCGCAGCATGAACCAAGAGAATGAACATGAAAAAAAGCATGCGTACGGAGAAAAAAGTTTAGGAGAGAGAGAATTCTAAGATTTTACTGTGGTTTTTTTGCTGTGAAATAATGGCTTGAATTTCTGTGCTTAAATCATTTGCATTATATCGTCGGTGGCCTTTGGCCCAATGGCTCTGACTTTTGTATCTTGGGGGTGAGGTTCAGGGGTCAAATCTCCCCTCCCCGTTACTTAGGAAAAATGTCAAAATGTTATATGCTTAATATCTTCGTTGTTTGGCATATAATCTTCCTTTGTTCTCTATGTGCAGTTTCAAGATATCGGCTTGTGGACACGAAGAGGACAATTATAAGGCTGGAGCAGGGTGCACATTGTTCCATGCAAAGAGCCATTGCATCTCATGGAGCATTTGCCATTTTATATGGCCGATATTCCAAGCATTATATTAAAAAACCCGAGGTATGTCAATGCTATTATTCCTTCCCCAACCTACTTCTGGCTTGCTATATGATTCTTTTTGCAGGCCTCTCTATCAGGGTTGCCTTCAGAAAGGAAATTTTTGCACCCTGAATTTTTTTTATTTTTTATTTTTTGATGAATAAACAAATTTCATTGATCAAAGAATGGCAAAGCCAATTACAAAAAATCTTAGACAACTATCATTTCAAACTGGTTACATTGTGTATAGATTGTTTACTGGGAGTGGGTGCCACACCCTGAAACAAGTTAAAAAAGAGATAACACCTAAATTATCGAATCAAATCCCTTTGTCATTTTGCAACGATATATATGAAATTTGATTGGTAATTTAGATCGTTTATGTAACTGTGTTTAATGGGTAAGTATAGGACCTAATCAACCAAGGGGCTTTTTGGACTTGGTTTATGAAGGGATACAGGTTTTGATGTACTATAGAGCAGAGTACGCCACTAAAAATGAATGTTGCAATTTAGCAGTGGGTCAGCAGACGTGTAGATGCTATCAATGAAACATCATTTGTTTCTGCAGGTGTTACTTGGTAGAGCAACAGAAGATGTTAATGTTGACATTGACTTGGGCAGGGAAGGGCGCGCCAATAAAATATCTCGTCGGCAGGTTGGATTTTCTGGTCACCTTATTCATTCATACTACTAAAAGCATTTTTGCATTGATATTCTCTTCTAAATTCTCAAAGTAATGAATTTGTTTGTTAATGCTTTGCTTTTGGAAATCTCTTTCTTTTTATAGGCCGTGATATCCATATTTATTCATAAAATTGTGATGGACTAACAGAAGGGAAATAAATCTTTTTTTTTTTTTATAAGTAAGAAGATTGTATTAATCTATATCCAATTTACATAGAATACCTGGGACGCGGGCTCTGACTCTACAGTCCAAGAGGAGAAATAAATCTGAAATTGGAAAAAAAAATTATAAACATCTGTAATTCCTAGTTGCAATGTATTAGCTAATATTTATTTCATAGTCAAGGGGTCAAACCTTTTGATATGGAAGCAAACAAAGGCTCCTTAAACAGATCTCTCTCTAATGACTTAGAATTATAACGTTGATGACAAACATCATTCCGAACCTTTTATCAGACATTTTCCTTGACATTAACATGTTGTACTTCTAAGTCAATTGATGGCCGCCTGCTATTTTGGGTCAGTCCTTGATACTTTAAGAGCTGGATCTATTAAGGAACTACAATGTATATTTGACTGGATAAAATTGTCACTGTTTAAGAACAACTTTGTCGTCAGTTTTTAAGATGAAGAATCGACTGCGGAGTAGATACTTCTGGAATATCAAGAGATAATTGATCAGGAGAGCCATGGTGTTGAAGTGGCTAAGATAAGAGAGAAGTAATTTCCTGTTAGTTTCACCCTTGAGACTATTCAGCAAGGGTTAATCAGTTACCCAGAATTTTTGGTATGTTATACACCAGTCACTCCTGACAGCTTACTAATAGTATCTCTAGTTGCATGCACACTATTATAGGCATTACTTGGGGTTTCCACTTTTTCCATCCCTTAAAAAAAGGCACCATCAATTTGTAAGCATACATATTAAATGAATGCAGTCTCGAGAAGGTACAGAAGGATGCCACTGCTTTAGCCTTTAGATATCTTTCCTCTCTAGGTACACTTGATACCCTTCTTTGCTAACACAAGGCTATATATCTGCTTTTAGTTGAAGTGGACTAACTTACTTCCTTTCTTCATTTGCTAGGCTATTATAAAGATGGACGATGGTGGATCATTCTCTCTGACAAATCTTGGCAAGTGCTTAATTTCAGTTAATAACAACGAAGTAGGCCCTGGTCAGAGTCTAAGCCTCATTTCCAGTTGTTTAATTGAGGTATGTTTTTATAGTTCTGTGAACATGAACATAATTGAAAGGTATAAAAAGTTTTACAGCATTTGAGTCTGCCTTGGTATCTTTTTAATCAAGATCATCCAGTTTGGCAGTGATATACTGATAATAGTCCTGTGTTTAATCAATTAATCATATAGTCTGTTTATTTGCCAAAAAGAGGAAAACCACACTTTATCCCTTCAAACTACCGCTTTTGTAATATGATTACTGAACTATCAAAGTTCTCACTTAGCCCTGGTTTAATTCATAAATTTCACTTTACCCCGCATTAAGATTTTACAGTTAAGATTGATGAAAATAGGTGACATGAAATGATCTTAATGGTTGGATCTCAAAGCAGGGGTAAACTGTAAAAATAGTGGTAGATTTTTTTTTTCTTGTTTTTTTTTTTTTTTTTGGGGGGGGGGGGGTGTTGTAAAATTATAACTTTGCTAGTTTGTTGGTTATATTACAAAGGGAATGGTAGTTCAAGGGGGTAAAACATAAGTTTTATAGAAAGCAGAGTCTGGTATATTATGAATGAATGGTTTCATCCAAAAATTGCTCTTTTTGTTCAATTAATGCTTTAGATCTTTAGCCTCGCAAAAAACAAAACCCTTTCATGTGGTGTTGTTATGTTTGTTATCTTTTGCGAGGACAACAGAACCTTCTTTCCAATTCTTCTTTCTAAAAAGAAACAAATAGGTGGTTAAGAATCTAGGGCCGGGTTTCTTTGGTAATCTACTCACCATCTCTTTTATCATCATCTGCTCACCATCTTATGATGATTGGAACCTATTCTTTATGTTACACTTGTGGACTAATCATTTGATGCCACATAAGGAATGTTACTCCACCAATGGATCTTTTAGACTCATGGTATTGTAAATCTGCAGACAGTGGTTCCCAGTAGCCTATAGCCAGACTTGTGTTATAGAGATGAAGCTGTCTAAATCTCAGGATCTTGCCCAAGAATTAATAATGTCTTTAACTAATATTGATTTTTAATTGACTTTTAGCTATAAACGGAAAGCTATTCCATGAGAGTTTTATTACTGCATGATATGTTGAAAGTTGAGGAATTCATGACAATTGGTAAATTTGCAGATACGGGGAATGTCATTCATATTCGAGACGAACGGAACTCGGGTCCAGCAGTATTTGTGTGACATCACCAAGAATAACCAAACCCAGGTGGATCAACTGTGACTTGTAGCTAAGGTGCCACTAACAAAATTATCGATGGTGCTCATGTTTGATTCACTTTCTGGGTTCCCTAGGTCAGTTGGATGTAAAGTTATTTTTTATTTTAATTTTTCTGTTTTTGAAAGTTGGGAGCCATTGTTTCTACATGTTTGAGTTCGTATGATTAACATTTCCTCTCCTGCATGGAGTCCAGTGCAATTAAACTCTTTATCCGACACACTTTAGGAAGAAGGACGCTGCTTAGACCACGTGTTAAATAATATTTAAAAATCTGATTTTGGTTCTCAATATCGGGCATCAAATTCTAGTAGTGTCAAGTTATGTGTCAATCTCCATATATGCACGCATATCAGGGAGGAGTAATATGCAAAGCATTTTTTCTTAGTTTAATGAAGTGATTATAAATGATATGATTTTTATAAAAAATAAATTTCGGTCAATAATGTAATGCATAGAGGAAAAAAATGATAAATTTAAACAAATATTTGATGAGTAATAAAAAGAAAATATTTTAATAATGAAAGATATATATATATATATATATAAAATTAAAAGTAAATTATAAACTGAGATGTAAAGTTATTTTTGGTTTCGATTTTTACTAGTTCTGAAAGTTGGGAGCCATTATTACTAATGTTTGATTTCCATAACATTTTCTCTCTTGCACGGAATATAGGGCAATTAAACTCCCTACCCCCAACACACTTTAGGAAGGACGTTGCTCAGGCATTTTAAAATCTGATTTTGGTATTCAATATCGGGCATCAAATTCTATTAGTGTTAAATTATATGCCAATATTCATATACATCCTTCACTTTTTGGGTTTCCTAGGTAAGCTGGCTCTAAAGCTATTTTTGGTTTCGATTTTTTCTGGCTTTGAAAGTTGGGAGCCATTATTACTGCATGTTTGAATTCCATAACATTTTCTCTCCTGGATGGAGTTTAGGACAATTAAACACCCTACCCTCAGCGCACTTCAAAAGGATGCTGCTTAGACCAAAAGTTAATAATATGAGTAATTCTACAGGGAGTCGATTTTGAGGAGTTTATGGGGAGTTTGCTGATGCGGTGCGGTGCCACAACAGCCGTGTTTTTAAAAAAAAAAACAAATTGTGTAAAACCGAGATGAGAAGGGAGAAGGCCAAATCGATTTCATAGACTGCCATTTTCGTCTTCAACCTTGTGAAGAGAGAGAAACCAGACTGCCAACTTCGTCTTCAACTTTCTCTTTTCCACTTAGATCCGGTCCCCACGAATTCTTCATTGTACGTTTTTCTCTTCTCTTCCGATAAGAAGGTAAAACTATCCCAACAAATTAATGAGTAAAAGAATAAATACCTTTGGAATTTCAAGAGAAGTGATTGTTTGGAGTTGGGTTCGTGGAAATTATTCAACGGGTTTTCAAAATTGAACTCCATGGCCATGAGTCCTAGTGTGAGGTTCTCAGACATGATTGTTATAAAAAAAAAGAAAGGGATAAATAAAAGCCAACTAAATCCACATTAGACCATTTTAGGATAAAGGTATCTGGTTCATGGAATAAAAACTTATGCGATGCTGGGAAGCAAGTTATGATTGTCAGTGATCCGAATAGATGGGTTTTGTACATGTAAGGTTGAAGATGAAGGCAGTGTGCTTGATTTTTCTATTCTCCGTGGTACTGCGGACTCTCCATTAACTGTTTGAAATCAACTCCCTATAAAATTACCACTATTTTGAAATCACCTCCATTACCTCTCTCTCTCTCTCTCTATATATATATATGTATGTATGTCAAAACATCTGGGAGGTTGCGACTTAGATCTAATAGATCGATCCACCCTTACAGAACTCAGGGCATCATATGACCACTATTTTGATATATGAAGGTTTTTTTTTTTAATTTTTGTTTTTGTATTTTTTTAAGAGTAATACCATTCATTTGATTTTTAGTTCTTAGCTTTATTTTTTTATATTTATTAATATTTTTCTTCATGTTTTTGAAGGTTTAGATTTTAAATGTTTGTTTCTCACAATTTGTGTTTTTCTAGGGCCTGATTTCTTTTTATAAAAAGAAATGAATTTAGGCTTTTTTAAATGGTTTTCTATTCTTCATGTAAGCTGAAGGGTAGGAAGGGCGCCCACGTGGGGTGCCCCCTCCCATTTACGTTATGGTGTAACGTATGTCATTAAGCCATGTGTTACTTGGTTTGTAACAGATGGCTTAATGCCATACGTTACATGATGTTTATTTTCAGGTTACAACTGTAAATTAATTGCAGTGTAATGGCTGGCCTTCAAGGCCAGCTATGTGAGGGTGGACTATAAATAGTCCCCCTCATCTTGGTTTTTTGGTATCCATTTGAAAATAACAGAAACTCTATTTCTTTGTTCTCTCTTTAGATAGTTCTTAGACTGTGGAATTATTAAGTGACACTCTAGTTTTATATTACGTAGTGCACTTTACCACTAAGAGGAAACGCCGGTGATTGGTCAGTTTGGAGAAACTTGTAGAACAATTTTTTAAGTTGAGTTTGAGATATTTTTCCGCTGTGTTTTCTAACATTGGTATCAGAGCACATGTTATTGGAGGTGCAGCGTGCACCTGGGCAGTGCCGCTTGCACCAGTGGTGCCGCGCCCACCCGTGGGGGTGTTGCAAGCACCCAGCGGTGTTGCGCGCACCTAGCGAGGGTGCTGCGCTCACCAGGAGTATTGCACACACCAGCACACCAAAGGGGTGCCGCAAACACCACAAGGGTGAAGCGGCAACTCCGATATTCTTTCTTTTGCCGATGGGCGGTTTTTGAGCCGCTGCAAGTCGTTGATGAAGAAGGGGCACTGTTCAGGTGAACAGTGCCCTAGTTGGAAAAGAAGATGACTTATGTCATTTGTTTTTAGTTGGGCTTGGGCTTCGGCCCATTGCCTTCTTCTTTTTTCTTATTTTTTTTAAAAAAAAAACTGTTTTGGGTTGGGCCTTTACATGGCCCAACTCCATATGCCTAAAAAATAGGGGATGAAAGGTTGCCGACTTGGGTTTCAAACCCAGGATCAGTGGATGTCAAAGGCAAATGCACAACCACTGGGCTGTGAATGTCCTCTAGCCTAGGTGGGATTTTTTAAATATTTGTTATACATTGTTTTTTGTTTAAAAAAAAAAAATTGGCATGATTTAATATATGCTTAGATATATTTTCTGTGATAACATGTGATATTTTATTTAATGCTTTAGATTAAATATGATTACATGTGGATATTTGATGATATTCATGCTATTTTATTGATGAATTCCATAATATTAAATTACATGTGATAGTATGTTTAATGTTTTAGATTAAATGTGATTACATGTGCATATATGGTGATATTCATGTATATATAAATGTTGAACATGTGGTTATTTTATCATGTATAAAAGTTAGGCTTGTATGATTAGACATTAGCTTTAATTTATTTTAGTGATAAAATAGAAATATTCCCACTAAGTAGTCTTAGTTAGAGTTGTCAGTGTAAATTGATAGGCTGAAAGAATTGCAGTGACCCAGTAAGAACTGTAAATTTACTGATAGAATAAGAAAAATGGACTGTAATGGTCTTATATGAACCATCTTTGTAGACTGGCCCAACAGGCTGTTGTGGCTGTTGTAACTGTCTTTGTAAACTGGCCCAATAGGTTATTGCGATTTTAGTAGGATCTGTCTTTACGCATGCCTAGGACTATGTGACTACTTTAGATAGTGGAATTATGGTTGAGATTTATGTTTAAATCTCCCATATTTGTTTTAAATTTGCGCAGGAATTAGGTTAGAAATTTAATAATTGGATATTGTGGCGCAAAAGATAATTCTGAAGCTTAGCAATTTTTCGATCTTGCGACATGTCTAAATTATTATTTTTTAGTTTGGATAGACGCGGTAGATTTCTTAGGTGTGTGTGTAATATCCCTTCTTTGCGTTTTTTAGTGATATGGCATCCAAGATAATAGTTGCCGATTTAAACAAATGAAAGAAATTGAATGGGGAGAACTATGATATATAGCATCATAAGATCCAATATGTCTTAGATGAGCAAAAGGTTGTATAGACCTTGTCTCACTCCCTGACTACGCTCATGGAAGGGGACTCGAAACAATACAAGTTAGATGAGTTAGCCTATAATGAATGGGCTAAGAAAAATCAGTGCACGCGCATAATAATGTTAAGCAGCATGCACAATGATCTAATGTGTGAGTTCGAGATCTATGACACTGCCTAAAGCACGTGGGAGGCTTTGAAGCTGAAGTTTGGTGGAACTTCAGCCACTAGGTTGTGTGGATTAACTATGAGGTTTGACTCCTATAAGATGCGCTCTGATCATATGATGAAGCAGCATCTTAGGGTTATGTCGACCGTAATCTGTGAATTTAAGACGGATAGAAAGGATCTGACTAATGAACAACAAGTCCAGGCAGTGATAAGATCACTACCGAGTTTTTGGGAGAATATGAGCCAGAACCTGACACATAACGAGAATATAAAAAACTTTGATGATGTCTCGTGTCACTTGGAATTGGAGGCTAAACGCCTAGAGGCTGCTAAGCCCAATCATTCGGCCTATGTGGTTGATTCTAGTTCGCGCAAGGCATCAAGGCCTAAGCACAGGAAGTCCAGGAATAGGATAGTTGCTGGACAAGTTAAGAAGGTGTCAAGAATTTTTCAGCGTAGCAAGATGGGCAAACGCAGGAAGAACAAGTCAAAATTAGAGTGTTTTAACTGCGGAAAGAAATGCCACTTCGCTCGTGACTGTACTGAGCCAAAGAAGGTATACTCTGACTTTTCTCGCATTGTTTTTGTAACTAGCCATGTGATAGTTGCTTCTTCCTATCCTGTATGGACTGTTGATTCAGGAGCGACTGAACACATAGTGCGAGATAGAGTCGGATTTGTGAAGTATCGCCGGATTCCAGCTGGGAGTCGTGATATCAAGGTGGGGAATGGAGCTAGCATAGAGGTGCTAGGACTTGGTACCTACAAGTTGGACTTGCAGGGTGGCTGCACTCTTTTCCTCCACAATGTGCTATACGCTCCCGAAATCTGACGAAACTTACTTTCTGTAGTTACTCTTTTAAGACTTAGTTTTCGGATTGTATTTGAAAACAATTATGTTTCATTTTATTTGGGCCATGTGTTTTATGACAATGCTTTTTCTTCAAGACGGTTTTATGATAATGGATTTGGATTATTCAAATATGAACGAGTCTATTTCTTTTCTTTCTACATCTGATAATTTGGATTCATATAAATGTCATGCTAGGCTTGGCCATATAGGACAAGATAGAATGATTTGGTTAGCTAGAGAAGGCCTGATAGGCAATCTCACTAAGGTCATCTTGCCCACATGTGAACATTGTCTAATGAGAAAAGTTAAGAGAAAACCGTTTGGAAAAGCCACTAGGGCATCTTTTCCATGGCAATTAGTCCATTAAGATATCTGTGGTCTAATGAGTGTGAGGGAAAGACATGGAGGTGTTTATTTTATCACATTTATAGATGATTTTTCACGTTATGGTCATGTCTACTTAATCTCCCATAAGTCTGAAACATTGGAGTGCTTTAGGCTTTATTTAAGAATGATTGAGAATCAGTTAGACAAGAGTTTTAAAACTCTAAGAACTGATCGAGGACGATAATATCTTTCTGAGCAATTTGAAAGGCTCTGTGATGAAAAAGGAATCAAAAGACAGTTGACGATGCCGAGTACGCCACAACAAAATGGCGTGACGGAAAGGAGAAATCGAACATTGCTTGAGATAATTAAGTCAATGATGGCGCAAGCAAACCTACCAATTTCTTTTTGGGGGGATGCATTTTTGATTGATGCCTACATTCTTAACCGAATACCCTCCAAATCAGTAATTTTCACCCCATATGAACTATGAACCGACAAGAATCCCAACTTGAGTAACTTGCGGCCATTGGGTTAACGGGTTTTGTTCATGATATTTCTCATAAGTATGGAAATTTAGGCCCTAGAGGGAAGAAGTGTATCTTTATAAGGTACTCAGAACACTCTAAAAGGTATGTGTTAATAGGTGAACAAACTGATGGAAGTGTGACTAAGATTGAGTTAGGAGATGTGGATTTCATTGAAGATGAGTTTCCAAGTAGAGGTGAGGTTGATAGGAGTTTAGAACTCCATGAGATTGTATAACAAGAGGAAAGTGCTCTAAAGAATTTAGTTGAGAATGAGAAAGAAATTCTTCAAGCTTCTACAAATTATAAAAATGACTTAAATCCGAGTGGGAGTGTAGAAGTGCACGTGAAAGTATTCATCGTCGTCGTTTTGAGATTGAAGGGAAAGCTTTCATGGTAGCTTCGCATGATGATGATGAGCCTAGGATAATTCATGAGGCTCTCTCATCTTCTACTAAAGATGAGTGGATGAAAGCACTTAATGATAAAATTGAGTCTATAAGAACTAACCAGGTTTGGGATTTGGTTGATCTACCGACAGGGCGTAAGGCTATTAGGAACAAATGGGTTCTTAAGATCAAACATAAGTCGAATGGATCAATAGATAGGTACAAAGCTCGCTTAGTGGTGAAAGGATTTACTCAACAGGAGGGTATAGACTATGAGGAAACATTTTCACCAATGGTGAGCTTTGCCTCAATTCGTCTGATTCTAGCTATAGTAGCAAATATGGATTTGGAACTCTACCAGATGGATGTTAAGACAACATTTCTCAATGGAGAACTAGATGAGGAGATCTATATAGATCAACTAACGGGTTTTGTGATCAAAGGTCAAGAGCGCAAAGTGTGCAAACTCAAACGATCTATATATGGCCTAAAACAATCATCTAGACAATGATACCTTAGATTCCATCGAGCCATTCTCTCGAATGAGTTTATGATGATCACAGACGATCAATGTGTTTATGTCAAAAGGTCTAAAAAGAGTTTCATTATATTGTCATTATATGTTGACGACATACTACTAGCTGGAAATGATAAAGGGTTGATAGTCGCCACAAAAGAGTGGTTATCCTTCAATTTTGAGATGAAGGATATGGATGAGGTAGAATACATTCTGGGAGTTAAGATCTACAGAGATCGCTTTAAGAGACTTTTGTGTTTGTCCCAACAGACTTACATAAATAAAGTTCTCGAGCGCTTCCTAATGAATGGATGTAAGCTCATTGACACCCCTATTGCAAGAAGCGAGAACTTATTTAAAGAGTTGTGTCCTAAAACTTAAAGAGAAAAGGAAAAGATGGCTCGTGTCCCTTATGCTAATGCTGTGGGTAATCTGATGCACGTGATGATGTGTACTTGACCTGACATATGCTATGCAGTTGGCTTAGTGAGTAGATTCCAATCCAAACCCAGACTGGCTCACTGGAAAGCAGTCAAGATGATTATGCGATATCTCAATGGAACTGTAAACTATGTGCTGTGCTATCAGGGTTCAGATTTGCAACTAAGAGGTTACAGTGATGCCGATTGTGGCAGTGCCTAGATGAGCGCAAATCAACTACTGGATATGTTTTTTTGCTCAACAATGGCGCCATTACTTGGAGCAGCAAGAAACAACCCTGCGTAGCTTTATCCACCATGGAGACAGAATACATAGCTTGTTCTGCAGCAGTTCAAGAAGCTGTTTGGTTACGGAGGTTCCTCATGCATTTAGACATTGGCAAGGATTATTCAAATCCGGTGATGATATTCTGCGATAGCATGACAACTCTCGCATATGCTAAGGAGTCAAAGTATCATGGAAGAACCAAATACATAGATATCAGATATCACTACATCAGAGATATGGTAGTGCAAAAGGAAGTGGTTTTGAAACACCTTTCTACGAGTCGCATGGTTGCTGATCCCTTGACAAAGCCCATTGTAAGAAATGTATTTGAGGCTCATGTTAAAAATCTAGGACTACGTAGATTGTAAATGTAATTTGTGTTTCAAATGACATTGAAATGTAACATTTCCTTTGGGATATTAATATAATATAATTCAGTTCTTGTCTTTATCGTATTGTCTTTTTTACTAATACACACACACAAGATATGTCAACAAGTTTAGATTGGCTCACTCACACGAGCAATCGCCTCTGGCACTTAAGTAGCGAGTAGAGATGAGACACTGTGTCCCTAAGTACTTGTCCAAAGAAATAAGTTAGTTGACACAAAAATATGTCGCTTTAGTGAGAGCTAAGATGAGATCTTTTGAAAAGACTGTGAATTGATTACCCATCATCCATGTAGCCTGTGGTTAGCCAGATGCGAGATTCTCTTTGATGCCTTGGAGGCATGCAAATGAAAAAACTTGGGTTAGACGCTTAAGGAGCGGCTAGACTAAGATCTGTACGGTGTTGAAATAGATATATGCTCTTTGAGAAAGAGAAATCCACCGTAACATGTGTTTCATACTACATGTGCTTATTCGACCATATGAGTAAGTGAGTAATTGGTTCCCTTCTTTCTCACTGTGTGAGTTTCATTTTTTTAGGTGTCCTTTACTTTTGACTATGTCACGAGATGGAGGTTATAATGTCTGCTACTTTGGCATGCTGTCTATGACCATGATTGATACGGTCTAAAGAGGCATTGCCGGGAAAGCGATTTGACCAAAATTGAATAATATGAGTGCAAAAGGAAGACTCTTCGATATTGTATTTTCGATAGTGTTTGTTGACGTCAAACTATAACGCTATATATTGGTAGTGGCTAAGATTGTGAACACATTGAAATGATTTGGAAGTAGTCAAGCATTGTTTTGAGTTTATTAACTCGAGAGGGATCGAAAATGCTTGGCTTGATGCGATCGAATAAGTCTAGGACATGACCTGACATATTAGGGATGTTACTATGCCGGTCTTCTTTGGGAGATATTTGGTGTAAGTACTCTCACCTTTCTACAGATGTGCTTGGTGGTCGCACGACCTATTTACTTGTATAAACAAGATTGAAAATATTAGAAAGATGCAGACCTGGGGTCATGCCCACTGTATGTGAGTGGGAGATGTAAGCTGAAGGGTAGGAAGGGCGCCCACGTGGGCTGCCCCCCTCCCATTTACGTTATGGTGTAACGTATGGCATTAAGCCATATGTTACTTGGTTTGTAACGGATGGCTTAATGCCATACGTTACATGATGTTTATTTTCAACTTATAACTGCAAATTAATTACAGTGTAATGGCTAGCCTTCAAGGCCAGTCGTGTGAGGGTGGACTATAAATAGTCCCCTCATCTTGGTTTTTTGGTATCCATCTGAAAATATACAGAAGCCCTCTCTCTTTGTTCTCTCTTGAGATAGTTCTTAGGCTGTGGAATTATTAAGTGACACTCTAGTTTTATACTACGTATTGCACTTTACCACTAAGAGGAAACGTCGGTGATTGGTCAGTTTGGAGAAACTTGTGGAGCAATTTTTTAAGCTGAGCTTGAGGTATTTTTCCACTGTGCTTTCTTACACTTCAAAATTATTTTCTTCCATTTAGTAGCATGTTATGTTAAAATTTTAGTAAAATTGGTTAATGGAAAGTCTTTGTTTTTAACAAAGGGAACGTTACCCCATAAATTATTAAAAAGCGCTCACTTATAGTGAAGGAAAACCATGATTAAAAGAATAATCAATAAATCCCAAAACCTAGGTGGGTAAAAAAACTAGTTCACATTAAAGTAAACAAAAGCTTTACACTTTATAAAGCACTTTTTTTTTTCCCTAAAGAAGAGATGGAGCCAACCATCTAGGAGTGACTCTAACCAAATTTTATTGATAGCTATTATTTATGGACAAAAAAAAAAAAATCGTGATTACAAAACCAACATTTGGGAGTTACAAATAAGCAATAAATTCAAACCCAGGCACCAAAACCATAATAATACTCAACAAAAGAAAAAAATACAATTTAAACCATACAGATAAAAACTATCTAAAGCTGATATACCAAAAGGAATGAATTTACATCTGATGTGAGGAACTCCAATGCAATTCATTATTAGCATTCCTCAGGCATTGTGGAAACCCATCCCATTGTTCATAACCTTTATGCATGCTTGAAAAGACACTGAATATAAGCTATATCATGGTGCAACCCCATACCCTTTCCCCATCTTTGACCATCTCGATCTAGTACGACACCCTCAACATTCGAGTACCCAAGCTTAATATATATACAACTTAACCCACAACATAAATCTTACTTCTAAACTCACCATAAGAATGTCAGAAAGTAACCAAAAAAAAACCCAGGTTTCCAAAGAAACTCTCTCCATAAAATAGAAAAATGCAAGATAAAAGAAGTAGACGTATAATCTTATAAACTCAATTTGATAATTTTATATTAAACCAACTCTTAAAACACAGATAAATTAGTATAGTATTGTCCCGATGCTTCGTAACCTTGATATTTGAATGCGACTTCTGTGCAGTGGCAAGTTGTAAGCCTTCAAAGTCAAGAGAGATAAATAGATAAATAGGGGTTTGCCATTAGCAAAACCCCTCCGATGCTAAAGTTAGTAAAAGTTACAAAGAAAATAGACTCATAAATATTTCTTGCATTAATGCGTTGATCTCCTTACTTTGTATGGCCATTTTCTTCTCCATGCTTCATTAGGAGGAATGGAGAGAACCGTGGTTGCAGATGACTGTGAGAATGCAATGCAATAAGAGCATATTCATGATCTCGCGAATACATACCTTGGGAACCTTATCTGAAATAAAGAAGTTCCTTTTTCATTTCCATCCACACATATGATCTTGGGATGCTAGAATTTCATTTTATCTACGGGTATTCGTATGATTAGTACGTAAAGATCAGTAGCCAACAACAATTAAGATTCACTATTTTAAAATCTTGGCATGCATGCAAACGGCCAACTGATACAACATAGCAACTCTCACTTCAACGGCCTCATTATTGTTAAATTAGTTGCCACACTATAAGAATGAGAGAAAGCAGCCACCAAAAATCCCCACTCATTCCAAATCATTCCATGCCATGCATGCACCATCTTCATGCTTATTTATTTATTTATTTATTTTTATTTTTAGTGAAGAGCCATGGCCACATGTCCAATAGTAGTCCATACCCCAATATTATTAATCAACCCTCATTTATGGAAGAAGAATATTGTGTTTTGAGGAACTAGATCGATTGATGGCCCGGTTGAGAGTAAGATGATCTTGTACGTAGAAAGATCGATCATCGATCAGAAACTGGACGTATCTAAAAAGTAAGAAAAACATGTACATGAGCTGGACGTATCCCAAAAACATGTTTTTGGGATGCAAGCTGATGTGTCCATTCCTGCAAATTAGAATTAGCTGCTGCTATTTCCATGGTCAATAAATTATTTAAGCTTTGCATCTGTTGTATCTCTAGGTTAAAACTGATTAAACTCAGAAATAATATAAAACTTTGCCAAGATTGATCCAAGAAATCACAAAGAAATAAGTAAACAAAGCAAGAAATATAAACTTGAAACGAAAATACCAAATGCAAGAGATTTAATGTGGTTCGATCCTTTCGGATCTATATCCACATTGGGAACTAGCTAGATTTCTTATTGATGCTTCAAAACTCTTTTAGATTTACGTGGTATAAGATTCAGGTCACCGATTGACCTCAACTTCTCTCAATCTCACAAGATGTCTCTCAGTTTCTCTCTGTGCCCTAGGTTAGTGTGTTTATCGAATTTTCTCCCGAATGCTTTCCTCTGCTATAATGGTCATAAGTTAGTATTTATATGCCTGTAAAAGTAAAGCAAACTAAGTAACCCTAATGCATTTGATCATTACATGTAGTCACTTCTTTGACCATTAGATACAAAACTTTACAGATACAATTACAAACATGTACATTAATTTACAAATAGTTGACACACTTATAACAATCTCCACCTTGTCAATAATTTGATCTTCAAGGTCTCATTCTTTCTCTGGCCAGTTCCCACTTTCCATCCTTGGTCAGCTTTCCTCCATTTTGATTAAGTTTAGAAAATGTCTAAACTTTGATCTTGGCAATGCTTTGATCATCATTTCAGTAAGATTGTCTTCAGTAGGTACATTCTTTACCTTTACTTCCCCACCTGCTACAACATCTCTCACAAAGTGAAGTCTTATGTCTATATGCTTTGATCTCTCATGAAATACTTGATTTTTAGTAAGATGGACTGTACTTTGATTATCACAGTAAACTGTGATATTTCCTTCAAATAATCACAGTTCATTTGATATTCCTCTAAACCATAAGGCCTTTTTTATAGCCTCAGTCATGGTTATATACTCGGCCTCAGTTGCATGTTGGATTTCCAACTCACAACACCTCCAAATACAGTAAAGACATAGTCAGTCAATGACTTTATAGTGTCTAAATTCCCGGCAAAATCTGAGTCTACATAACTAAAGATTTCATGATCTTTTGTTACATTGCCACCAAAACTTAGTTCTAAATCAGAGGAACCTGAAAGATATTGAAACACCCACTTCATGGCTTGCCAATGGGGTTTCCCATGAATCTACTAACTAGACTGACATCATAAGTAAGGTCTGGTCTTGAACAAACCATTGCATACATGATACTACCTACCATACTAGCATAGGGTATTTTATCATAAAGTTCTTTTCATCATTAGTTTTAGGGGATTGATTTAAAGAAATTTTTAAATGTTGGCCTATAGGGGTGCATACAAATTTAGCTAAATCCATGCCAAACCTTTTAAGTACCCTTAAAATGCATGCCTTTTGTGATAAGTAGAGAAGTCTATCCTTCCTATCTCTAATTATCTCTATACCTAAAATCTTTCTAATAGGTCCTAGGTCTTTCACCTCAAAAATAGATTTCAAAATTTCTTTTATATGCTCAATTTGAATTTTATCTTTACATGCAATGAGTATATCATCAATATACAATAGTAGATAAACAGTGACATCATCAGTAGATTTAAAATATACACAACTATCATAGTTGCACATTTTAAAATCATTTTTAACCATATGCATATCAAATCTTTTATACCATTGTCTTGGTGATTGTTTTAATCCATAGAAATATTTTTTAAGCTAACATACATAGTTTTTATTGGATTCATTTACAAAACTTTTAGGAGACTGCATATAAAGAGTTTCTTCTAAGTCACCATGCAAGAAGGCTGTTTTCACATCCAATTATTCTAAAGATAGATCCTGATAAATAATGTAAGAAAGCAACAGTCTAATGAAACTATGTTTTACCACAGGGGAGAAAATTTCATTAAAATCTATACCCTTCCTTTGTGTAAAACCCTTTACCACTAGCCTAGTATTGTACCTAGGCTTTTCTATCCCAGGTATGCCTTCATTTTTCTTGAATATCCATTTAGACCTTATGATTTTAACATTGTTAGATTTTAAAACCATTTCCCAAGTTTTATTCTTATTAGAGATTCTATTTCTTCTTGCATAGCAAGGAGCCAATTACTTGATTCCTTACTACTCATGGTCTCTTTATAGAACCTTAGTTCTAGGTTTTTTATTTTCTGTGCCACAGACAGTGTAAATCTTGTTAACTCAGCTTGTCCAAACCTCTGTGATGGTTTGATGGTTCTGTTTAACCTATCCCTTACAAGATTATGGCCCTGCTTGGATTCGGAAGTGGGTTGAGCTCATCTCAACTCACTTCCATTTCATCATTATATTTTTATAATTTTTTATACAAAACACAAATTCCTATATACCTTTTTCAAATCCCAATACACCTTTTTCAAATCCCAACACACCTTTTTCAAATCCCAAAATAATAATAATATTAAAAAATAAACCAAACTCATCTCAACTCATCTCATCTCCGAATCCAAGAGGGGCCTATATGAGTTAATACTGTCCTCTTGGCTATCCTCTAAGTTGGTCTTGCTTTTCTCTCAAGGTTGTGTTTATGTTTTCTCAGGCAATGTGTTCAATGACTTCACCTCAAACTGGACTCTGTCTGGGACAATATCTTGTTGAGGCTCAACTCTGTCCAGTTGAGATCTGGCCATTTGTGACTCATTAAAAGTCACATATCTACTTATTATACTTATTTTCCAGATTCTTCTATCCAAAGTTTGTATCCTTTTACATATTTAGGATACCCAACTAAAATGCATTTTACAACCTTAGGTTCAAGTTTGTCTATTTTTGTGTGTGTATAGGCAACACACCCAAATACCCTCAAATTATTGTAATCTGAGGATTTTCCAGTCCATAATTCTTAGGGAGTCTTAAAATTTATGGCAGTACATGGGCTTCTATTTATCAAAAACACAACAGTACTCACTACTTCTACCCAAAACGTTTTTGTAGCTTGCATTGGACAATATGCACCTAACCGTCGCAAGAATAGTTATGTTCATTTTCTTAGCTAGGCCATTCTACTGGGGAGTCACCCTCACTATCCTATGTCTAGCTATTCATTTTTTTAGGCAGTAATTATTAAATTCATTTGATAAGTACTCAAGCTCATCATTAATCCTAAGTTTCTTAACCTTTTTACCAACTTGATTTTCTACCAAGACTTTCCATTCCTTAAACCTATCAAAAGTACCACTTTTATGTTTAAGAATATAAACCCACACTTTCCTAAAATAGTCATCAATGATGGATAGAAAATAATTTCCTCCACCATAAGAACTAACTCTTGTAGGTCCCTATAAGTTAGAGTGGACATAGTCCAGACTTTGCTTTGTTTTGTGTGTACCAATTCTAAAACTGACCCTTGTGGACTTGCCTAGTATACAATCTTCACAGAAGGGAAGGTCTCCTAGGTCTTTGTCACCAAGAAACCCTTATTTGTGGAGTTCCTTTAAGCCTCCATGGCTGACATGCCTTAATCTTCTGTACCAAATCATAGACCCATTTTCCCTTAGTTTCTATATGGCAGATACATGTCCTATAATAGTTTGACCTATAAGGATATAAACACCATTCTTTATTTCCCATTTCAGCACTATTAAGGACCCTTTAACTACCTTTTATACTTTTGACTCAGATCTAAAAGTGCAACCAGATTTATCAAGCATTCCAAGAGAAATTAGGTTTCTCTTCAATTCAAGTATATATTTTACATCTTTTAGTATTTTTTTCATACCATCATTTAATCTAATTGTATCAATTCCAAGAACTTTACAAGATTTATTATTATCAAGCATTACATGTCCACCATCCACATCAGGGAAAGTTTCAAACCAAGATTTACAAAGACACATATGAAATGAGCAACCTAGATCTAAGATCTAATCTTTTTCAGATTCAGTTTTTGAGATACAGAGCATCTCAACACTCTCATAGCCATCTGATGCAATAGATACATTCCCTCATTTTTAGGCTTAATTCCCTTTTTGATTTTCTTTCAAGACAGTTTTTCTTGAAATGTTTCTCTTTGTGACAAAAAAAAAACATTTCAATTATTTTCCTTTTGATTTTGACCTAGTTTTATTGTCTTCCCCTAGCCACTAAACCCTCACTAGTCTCTAGTTTTAACTCAGTGTTATTCTGAAGTTCCCTTGCATGTAAAATGGATTGCACCTCATTTAGTGATAGACTCTCTCTACCATGCATGTGGTTTCCTTGAGATTAGCATATGAGCTATTAAGGGAACTCAATAGTAATATAGCCTGGTCCTCATCCTTTATGGTTATGTCTATGTTAGCAAGATCTAGGATGATCTTGTTATACTCATTCGGGTGATCTTCCAAAGACACACCTTGAGTTATTTTAAATGTGTATAGTTTAGTATTCTTGTGAAGACGATTAGCCAGGGATTTGGTCATGTAGAGGTTCTCTAACTTTAACCAAATTCCTGCAGCAGATTCCTCATTGACTATTACTCTTAAGACCTTATCACCTAAGGAAAGAATAATGGCACTATGTGCCTTTTGGAGAATCTCGGGCTTTATCTTCTCTATCGAGGAGGAACTAGGTTTCTCCTTTGAGGACCCATCAGACATTTTGTTGTCACCAAGAAATACATCATGGAGACCATGCTGCACTAGAAGGGCCCTCATCTTTATCCTCCAGAGGCTAAAATTGTTTTTCCCCATGAATTTCTCTAACAACAAACTTAGTCGACCCTATCTTGACCTAAGCTCTAGATACCACTTGTTGTATTTCTAGGTTAAAATTGATTAAACTAAGAAATATAAAACTTCACCAAGATTGATCCAAGGAATCACAAAGAAACAAGTAAAGAAAGCAAGAAATATAAACTTGAAATGAAAATACCAAACGCAAGAGATTTAACGTGGTTTGATCCTTCCGAATATACATCCACAACAGGAACAAACCAGATTTCTTATAGATGCTTCGAAACTCCTTCACATTTATAAGGAATAAGATTTAGGTCACCGATTGACCTCAATTTCTCTCAATCTCACAAGGTTTCTCTCAGTTTTTCTCTATGCCCTAGGTTAGTGTGTTTATCGAGTTTTCTCCCAAATGCTCTTCTCTGCTACAGTGGTCATAAGTTGGTATTTATATGCCCGTAAAAGTAAAGTAGACTAAGTAACCCTAACATATAGGATCATTACACGTGGTTACTTCTTTGACCATTAGATACAAAGCTTTACAAATACAATTACCAAAATTTACATCAATTTACAAATAGTTGACACACCTATAATAGCATCTAATTCTTGAAAAAGGAGAACAAGAAAAGAAGTCAAGAATAAGAACATAACTCATGCAACAAGACGAAGTAGGTTGCGATTTGCTAATGATAATGCTACGAGTTGTTGATCCCCATGCATGCATGGATGGGACGTCCAATACGTCAATCCATTCTCGCAAAGAACAAGAAGAATAATAAATTCTTTATGCTTTGCATCTAATTCTTGAGAAAACTGGAGATCAATGATTATAACAAGAACAAGAAGAACAAGAACATAACCCAATAAGACTAAGCATGGTTGTGATTTGCTAATAATATTGCAGCTTCTGATTTCCATGCATGAACGTTCGATAAAAACATATATGTGAGAATATTACGATTATACTGAAAGATCCACACGCCAAGCTTTTGAACTTGAAATCTTGGCATGGTAGAATATTACGATGATATTGAATGATGGATCAGGACCAGAAAATTAGAAAAACAGGATAGATATAGATTGGATAGAGCGCGATTGCTGGAGGATATACCAAATTGCATGGTCACCAAGTCTCTAGTTAAAAAAAGAACTCTAAAGATCATGAAATGAATGATGAAATTTTCTCGCAATTTAGATTTGAAAATCATCGGTAGAAAGGTGGTGAATGTATAATCCTAACCACGAAAGCAGCGAGAAAAGTCTTTTGATAATTGATTAATCTCTTCACGTACATGCTACTCCATAGTTTATAGGCCAAGTTATAGAGGTGTATCAAACTCTCGGCCTAATTTTTATTTCGCAAGACTTCAGATGATTGGTTAATATATATTAAATATTTTTTTATTAGGGAAATCATTGAGATAAACATTTCTGACTATTTTTGTCATTTTACCTCCTCCTTCACACCAACAGCACTAGCTCCTCCCACACTCCTTTGTTCTAACCACCCAAAAATGGAGGATGTATAAACCACAATAAAGCCATCCATGTTCAGAGCATAAAAAGCAGCCTGCCTGAGTCCTTCACGTCAAGGCCGGCTCAATAGGTTAGGGGGCCTAGAGATAAAAATTTGATTAAGGTTTTTTTTATAAGTAGAATTAAATAAATTTATTTTAAACTTAATTTTGATTTTTACTTTAGATTTTATTTAAAAATCTGGTTCCTCTCTTCTCAAGTTGGACCCGTGAGCAACCCTTTTTGGTCGTCGTCGTTGCCTCAAGTCATTGCCATCATCATTGCATGCCTCTCGCCGTCGCTCATCATTGGTAATCCCCCTCTCTCCCTACCTATTGATCTTGATTTTTCCCTTGGTTCTCTTCCCCTCTTTGGTTCTCCCAGCTCTCTTGTAGATTGGGCTTTGGTCCGCCCCTATTATCGTAACTTGCATGACCAACTTTCTCCCCCTCCCCTAACCTTCCTCCTCTCGGTTTCTCTCTTGCCCTCTCCCTTGTTTCCCTTTTCTAAGGCCCCATTCTTGTCGCACTTTAGTGGCAGCACTCGTAGGACTTCCCTCATCTCTTTCTTAGCTTCTCTATCTCACCCTCGATGGCGTTGCTTGTTGATCGAACTACGCCGCTAACTCTGTAATCAATAGCTTAACCCCTAATGCATTTGTTACTTGTATCATCCCCGTGCCACAATATAGAGTTTACCTAGGGTTCCTCCGTGCTCTGTCATGGTGCACTACTACCAGGAACCCCTTTGGCCATTGGATCACCCTTCCCCCCTCGTTGATCCCCATCATTTAGTCTCTTTGCACTTATTTTTGCCTAAAACCCATGACCAAGCCACCTATTTTGAGTCTTGCACTGCCACAAACCACCACCGTCCATAGTGAGCGTGCCAGTTTTCAACCCACCGTAAAACCCGCTATCCCACTGTGGCAACCTTGACCCCCATGTGGGCACGAGTGGAAGTCGAGACACTCAGATGATGACCACACGGGTCATATACCACTATTCGTCATGTGCAAGTGTGTGCAAACATATAATATGTGCAACACAAAAATATTGCAGTGAAAAATAAAAGGGCATGTCGAACTAAGTACCAGAAAAGTTAAAACCTTACAACCCAAAATAAAATTCTCCAAGTAAGTTTATACAGTCATCCATTGAAACACAACTAAAGGTAAGTTGGAACCATAGCTGAATACGGGAGAAGAGCGATATCCATTCAATCACTCATTCGACGGAGCCAGCCTCACTAGCTCAAACTCTACCTCTGCAATAAAACTACGATTCCATAAAACAGAACCACAAGTGAAAAGGAAACACCACATGAGATTATGATATCTCATCAAGTAAGCAACCAAAACAATATTTAATAGTTTAAAACACATTTAAGCAACCAGCACATTTCACAAACATCCAATAAAACATACAAGAATAAATCCACTCATTTTTTCCAAAAAGGACACATTTATCACGTGCCAAAAAAATTGTTTTTGGCCCACAACACAAATCAATCATTAAGTATGATCTCCTATCAGAACTATCTGTATATCTTGATTCTCTTCATCACACCAAGGGTAAAGACCGTGCATGTGACTTTGTAACGAGCAATACCCAGTTCCGTGCTCAGTACTTACCATGATCAGGCATCCTCTAATCCCCGCCAGCAGAGGGGCCACAGAGTCAGCATAAGAGCGTTACCATCTCGTCCGATCTTGTTGTCGCCCGACGACAACCAAGAGAATGTCACATTAGTTTATTTCGCTCCTGAGTGACCAGAGGAGCTCTACCAAGAAAATACCCTATCTCGATTTGGGGTTGTGAATTACATAATCCATACAATCCTTTTTAATTATGTATGCACCATGGTCTCTCCTAAGGACCATCCGCATACCCTAACTCTTTTTGTCATGCCACGAGTAATGACGGTGCATGTGACTTTGTAAGAAGCGAGACCCAGCTTTGCGCCCAGCGTGTACCATGACTGGGTATCCTCTAACCCCCGCTAGCAGAGAGGCCACATAGTTGGTATAAAAGCGTTACCATCTCATCCGGTCCCGTTGTCACCTAGGGACAACCTTGGGGACACACAACACCCAATCTTGGATTGGGTGGTAATACACACACTCACATAACAACCAACACACATCACCCTATCCCTAAATCCACAACATGGCATCGCATCACAATCAAATAATCATAACAATTAAATAAATGTAAATGCATGACAGACATGTATTAGATGACATGGCAATGACACTGAAAAGCAAACATGACATCAACATAATCACATCAACATTCCCAATTCGCAATCAAACAAACTACGGGGTGATTTCATCCTCCATTTCTTGGCCTTGGGCTCAACCAACCTACTTCCGTTTTATTATTAATATTAACCAACAGTTACTAGGCTCAAAGCCTAGTCCAACCAACAGGCAATATAAAATATTAATGCATAAATATTATTTTAAATCCTAATGTTGTGTTGGAAGATTTCTTACAATGCGGTCGAGTAAATTATGGAAGACCGCACGAGCACTGCGTTACAGTCCTGCGTAATGTCAAGCGAGCGTGTCCCTATGCTGCAGACGAAAACTCACATTAGCAAATTAAGGTGAAATAAAAAATAATAACTAAACTAAAATCACAAATCGCTCACTGAGGTGTCTCCCAAGGTGGCGACGAAGCGACGGGGCAATGGTGTTTTCGTCTATAGTTTTTATTGCTTTATGTTTCAAAGTCTTCTTCAGTTTTTGCTAGGTTGAAATTCAACTTTTGAGGAGATATGGAACACTGATTGTTTAGTTAGTTTAGTGAAAAGATATTGACATTAAAGAGCTTGAATATATTAAAAATTATCGAGATCGTGTAAACGTCTATAGGATGCTACTCGTACACCATTGATATTTGAACGAAGATGCATATTTCATTTCGATGCATTGACAGTTTGTAGCTAGCCTGCAAAATAAGGAAATATAGGGCCAGGGTTTTCCAGAAGCAAAACCCCCTCTGATGTTTAAGTTGGTAAAAGTTACAACGAAAACTACTCATGAAAGTATAATTTCTACTTTCTAACATTAATCTTCATGTAGAACACGTACTGCATGTACATTAATCTTCATGTAGATCACATACTGCATGCTGAATATGTAGAAGATTGAGACTGTGACAATGCAAAGACGTAATAATAAGAGTAGTGTATTTTGTGTACCAACACGCATTAGAAACCTGATCTGAACAAGAAAAAAGTTCTCTATTGATCCATTTTATCCACATCCATGATTAAATTATATTGTACCTAGTTTACTCCATTCATTCAAAATAAAGGGGATAATATAAAATAAGTGAAGGGGATTTTTTTTTCTATTCTTGTAATATCATGTTTTTTCTACTAGGTAGAAATTCATGTACATGTTCAAGCACAAAAATAAATGGAAACAATAATGAAAAACAGAAATCCTGATACAAATGAAGCAATGCTTCTTAATTAACTATTCCCCAATTAACAACTATAAATTTAATAAGAAAATATATGTATCATATCATAAAGAAATTAAAGAAAAAAAGGGTTTAAGAATTTATAAAGAGGGTTTTGAGGAACCTGATCGATTGGTGGGGTTGGGAGTAAGATCATATTTGTTGTTGTTGTGTTTCGTGGCCTGAACTTCAAGGCAAGACCGAAGCGATCCCTGCTCCTATAGAGGGTTGATGAGTGGGGGCTGCGATGCCCTAAGACAGCTCCGATGCTTAAGTTAGTTTTTGTATAAGGAGGTAATAGGGATGTAAGAGTAAGGGAGATTGATCACATAACCTTTGTATGATGGGATCCCTGGCTATTTATAGGGCTTGTTCAGCCCTAATGGAGTTGTCTAGGTGTCCATGACAGTTGTCCTGTTGTCCCGTTAGTTCATTGTTCCTTTTGTTGACTTTGAGTAGATCTTCTAGCCTTTTGAATTTTGTCCTGGCGTGATGTTCCCTCTTCCATGATGTATCAACCCATCCCTCTACCGCAGGGGTATGTCCAGGCTCCTGACCCGCATTTAATGCGGTGAGGGGGTGATTGCCCAGAATTGGCGTACAAGGACTTCAGGCACTCTCGCTGAGTGTCGTATTTAATGCATTGTGGCCGTGATAGGTTTTCACTTTGAATGTGGAATGATGGTGTCTGCATTTCTTAACTGTTCGGACTGCGGCTTGGCTTTCTGTGTTGGCCATCTCTTGCTGAATTTCTCGTAAGCCCCTTGTTACCTTCCACGTGGTCCTCTCCCTCTTGCCCACTCATAGTCGCTGCTCTCACCTCTCGCCCCCTATGCCCCTCTCCTCCTATGTATCTTGCCAAACTTTTTGGCGGTTATTTTTCATGGGCTCGGGTTCTTATTCCCTTTGCCATTGCTAATCAGGAATGAGCCCGGAGCCCATTCCTTAGTAAAAGGGCCTCCCCTCACAATCTTGTACATAGAACGATCGATCATCGTTCAAAAACTGGACGTATCTAAAAAGTAAGAAAAAAAACGTACATGAGTTGATCATGAGTATGTTTGGATACAAGCTAGGAGAGAGACGCGCGCTTGCATTTATATAGAGAACAAGAATGTCAAGAATTACAAGAACATAACTCATGCAGCCAGACGAAGCATGGTAATTGCGATTTGCATCTAATTCTTGAAAAAGGAGAAGAAGAAGAAGAAGAAGAAGTCAAGAACAAGAACATAACTCATGCAGCAAGACAAAGCAGGTTGCAATTTGCTAATGATATTGTTGCTAGCTAGCTAGCTGTTGATCCCCATGCATGCATGGACGGGACGTCCGATATGTCCATTCCAACAAAGAAGAAGAAGAAGAAGAAATTCTTTAAGCTTTGCATCTAATTCTTGAGAAAGGAGATCGATAATAACAAGAACAAGAACATAATCCAATAAGATGAAGCATGGTTGTGATTTTCTAATGATATTGCTGCTTTTGATCCCTATGCATGGACGTCAGATAAAAACATATATGTGAGAATATTACGATTATATGGGAAGAATGATAGATCAGGACCAGAAAAATTTGGAAAACATAATAGATATAGATTGGATAGCATGATCACCAAGTTTCTAGTTAAAGAAAGAGCTCCAAAGATCATGAAATGAATGATGAAGTTTTCCCGCTATTGATATCGTAAAAATCGGTTAACAGGCCGGGACAGGAGAAAGAGTCATTCCTGGCCCATTGGTGCAAGTTGAGTTTCGTTCGGTGTTGTTTGAGACCCCCAACGAGACTTCGGTGTGGCCGTACCTACGTGGGTAACAGATAAATAAATAGAGATATACACGATATTTGCGTGATTAAGCGTAAGGCTTACGTCCACGAGAGTTTGGGGAAGGGGATCCACTATAATAAATATTTTTATAGTCTCTCATGAATCTCTGTACAGGAAAAATATACATAAATCTACTGGTTTGAGCTCTCGGGTCTCACTGAGAAGGCTAAAGAAGATGATGACGATTTGTAGACAATGAGTTTTTTTTTAGAGAGGCCTCTTCATCTGATCACTGCTTTTATATAAGCTTCTAGGTTGCATGTGTCGATTGGTTTGATCTCTTTTCCTTTTTTTTTTTCCTTTGTCCGCGTGCCTATGTGCTTGATAACCATTGATCTTGACCCATGCCTCTGCCATTTTATACCTAGATGTGTTAGCCCATGCTTGCTCCATCATGTCCCACTTTACTTTTGTCCTTTAGTGCACTACAAAATAGGTCTGGCCTCTACTTGACAAATTTCCCCCTCACACCCGCAGTTCAGATTTGAAAATCATCGGGAGAAAGGTGGTGAATGCATAATCCTAACTACGAAAGCAGCGAGAAAAGTCATTTCATAATTGATTGATCTCTTAACGTACATGCTACGTCTCCTTAATTTATAGGCCACGTTACAGAGGTGTATCAAAGTCCCAGTCTAAGCTTTATTTCGCAAGACTTTAGAGGATTGGTTAATATATATTAAATAATTTTTAATTAGGGAAATTATTGAGATAAAAATTTCTCTCTATTTTTATTATTTTATCACATCGTTCAGGCCAACAGGCCCAGCTCCTCCCACACTCCTCTGTTCTAACCACCCAAAAATAGAGCATGTAAAAACCACTATAAAGCCCTCCATGTTTAGAGCATACAAAGCCACCGCTCGAGTCCTTCACTTCAGGGCCGGCTTAATAGGTTACGGGACTTGAGACTAAAATTTTGATTTAGGTTAAAAGTAAAATTAAATAAATTTATTTTAATTGTTATTTTTATTAGATTTTTATTAAAAAGTAATTCTTTATTTTTTTGGATAATTGGGGGAGGGGGAGGGTTCGAACCATGATCTCCATTTTAATTGTAAATTTAATTCTTATTATTTCCTAAGTAAACTTCTAGTTAAAATTAATAATGACATATCTAATACCTATTTGATATTTTTGATGTTTTCTTATTGAGTTATTTAATATTTTTAATTAGATATATTTTTTCTTTTTTTAAAAAAACATACTTTAGAATTTTTTTGGTGGTTTTCCTCCATTACGGGACAATTTCCCAAGTTGCCTAATGGAAGAGCCTTCACTGCTTCACGTATGTGCCAACCACATTTGTATGACAAACATCGAACAACATAACAAAAAGCCCACGGACAACAGAATCCTCCTTGTTGCGGAAACCTCATGATGTAGGGGGATTCGAGTTAGATGATGCTAAACTATCGGATTACACGTTGATGGCATTAAGATATCATGAGTTGGTAGATCAGTGTAAATATCGCAAGTGATCGTGATATTTTCCTAATTAGGGCAGTTTTTGGTATGTTCCATTATTTTGGCCATAACTTTAGCTATGTGTCTTAGAATCACGCATAAGACCCAAATTCGAAAAATACTTTTCTGTGCGCATGTCGTGGCCATCAAACTATGATCAGTGTGCAAGTTTTCAACCTCAAATTTTTCTATTTTTTGCTATTTTTGGTAATATTTCATATGTCATTTAGGAAGTGATTTTGAATCTGATTTAGGACAGATTTTTGGTAAATTGCTTATTTTATTATGTATTTCATTTTGGCATGATTTTTGAGTTTTTACCATTTTTGATAAAATTATAATACAGACAATTTTTGGCCATTCAGTCCAGTTTGTGGACTGATTTTCGACATTATTTGATTTTATAATATTCAGTTGAACTTCAGAGACATTTTTTTGTGTATTTTGTATGAATATTTTGTATTCTTTCTTGTGAATCATCTATTAAAACTAGCCTACAAAATAATCATTATTCTGTCTGACGTCACCTCATTGCAACTGCAACACCATGGGGGTAATTCCCCTACCAAAGCTGCTCTACACCACTGACACTTCTTGCCAAAAACCACAGCGAGAACACGTCACATGGCTGCCCACGACCCACATCGCATAGCTATTCTTTCATAAGCCTCTCTCCACTTAACTTGTTAAAACACGTGTATTGTTAAGCCCCTTGGTAAATAAATTACATTACATGAATGCTTCTTCACAATAAATAGTAGTGGCATTTCATAGCATATTCTCGTGATTAAACTATAATCTAACGATATTTTAGAGTTTAATCACATAGAACTTTTGGAGAATTATGGAAAATCAAATTATTTTAGGGAGTGACGACATTTTAGGATTTTTGAGGATTTTAGACATTAGAGAAATATAAATTTTTAATTTCTAAGATTTGAATTTTAAGTACGTGTTCAATTGAGAATTTATGCAACTTACGTAACTATTTTATAGGTGATGATTGTTATTCCCTTGGTATTATTGTGAGCAAAAAATTCTGAGAAATTAAAAAAATCTAGTTAAGCGGGATTGTTATATTAGACTTTAGATATGATCTAAGGTTGATTTTAGAAAAGGAAAAACCTTGGGTCTGGACCACCTACAAAACCCCATTTTGCAGACACTCAATTAGGTACTGCCACATCAACAAAGCCAAATAACCCCACTGCACCCGCGTCATAAGAAACCTCAGCTTGCTGCATTAGAACCCCACTGCAATTGGCCGGTCACTTTGCTTGCTGCATCCAGACCTGACAAAAATTGCCATTAGGGTTTCTCTCACCCATTTGCCATCGACGACGCTGACAATGACCAAAATTAATTGCTTTACTCGACTCCATGCCCAGCAAGCTTGACAGTAAACACCTCACCCTCGCACTTAAGAAGGAAAATGTTACTGCCTTACTTGGAGTTTTAGGTTGTTTTTTTGGGTTCCATTTTTATTTGGAGTGTTCGGATTAATGGATCGTAGTCCAATTTAGTGTGCAGGTGATCCTGCTCTATATTTCTTAGTCTTTCTCGGGTCGAATGTATTTACTTTTTTTTTAATTTTTTCTCTGTTATGATTTTTTCATTATTTTATTTTATTTGATATATATATTTTTTTTTTGTTTAAGATTATTTAATTTTGATGTGGAGATTTTGGATTACCCTTAAAAGCAATTAATTTTGGTTGTCAATTAGAGTGTTCAGAGTAAAGGGTAAGCGAAACCCTAAGGGCTTCTTTTATTGGGTTTGGATGCAACAAGCCGAGTGACCCAATTGCAATGAGGTTCTAATGCAACAAGCCAAGTCCAGTAATGCGGGTGCAGTGGGGTTATTTGGCTTTGTCGACATGGTAGCACCTAATTGGGTGTCTGTAAAATGGGGTTTTGTAGGTGGTCTGGACCCAAGGTTTTCCCTTTAGAAAAATATGCAACTTATGCTTTGAAAAGAAAACTTGAAAACAACTTCTATTGTTATTCTATATTAATCATAAAATATGTATGAAAGATAAAGTATTTTTGTCATGACTGGTATAGACCTGGGCAAAATTTTGGCACTCTATTTCTAAAATCTGAAAAATTTGTGCATATAATGTGAATATGTTCTGAATAAGTTTTTGAATATGTGAAATGATCAGAATCTATTTAGTACTTAGTTTTAGTATGATGTGGCATCCGAAAAACTTTTACATGATTTCCTGATTCTGTATTTAATTCTATTTCTGTTTGGTACCATTAAGGCTTTGCAACAGATATAACAGTAGTTTACGGCCTTACCTCGATTATAATTGTAGTATGCAACTTTGCCACGGGCATAATAGTGATATACAACCTTGCATAGGTAGAATAGTGGTAGACGGTCTTGCCACAGGTATAATAGTGGAATAAGATCTTATTAGAAGTGATTGTAGTCTCTGTTTGAGTCTGGCTTGTGGATTGATTTTTGACATTATTTGATTTCATAATATTCAGTTAAACCTTAGAGATGTTTTCTGTGTGTTTTGGACAAATTTTTTGTGTTCTTCTCTGTGAATTATCTATTAAAACTAACCTGAAAAATAATAACTATTTTGTCTTGCATCACCTCATTGCAACTGCAACACCATGGGGTAACTCCCCTACCAAAGCTATTCTACACTGCCAACACTTCCCATCGGAAATTGCACTAAGAAGACGTCGCATGGCTGCCCACAACCCACATCGCATAGCTACTCTTTTGTAAGCGTCTCTCCACTTAACTTGTTAAAACACATGTATCGTTAAGCCCCTTAGTAAATAAATTACAGTACATATTCTCGTAAGGATTTTAGGCATTTCGTAACATATTCTCGTGGTTAAACTATAATCTGAGAATATTTTAGAGTTTAATCACATAGACCTTTTGGAGAATTATGGAAAAGCAAAGTATTTTAGGGAGTGACAACATTTTAGGATTTTGAGGATTTTAGACATTAGAGAAATATAATTTTTTAATATCTAAGATTGGATTTTAAGTACGTGTTCAATTGAGAATTTATGCAACTTACGTGACTATTTTATAGATGATGATTGCTATTTCCTTGTACTATTGTGAGCAAATTTAGAGAAATTAAAAAAATCCAGCTAAGCGAAATTCTTATACTAGATTTTGCATAAAAAGATATGGACTAAGGTTGATTTTAGAAAAATATGCATCTTATTCTTTGAAAAGAAAACTTGAAAACAATCTCAATTGTTGTTCTATATTACTCATGAAATATGTATAAAAGATAAAATATTTATGTCATGACTGGTATAGACGAGTAATATTTTGGCACTCTGTTTAGGGGTGTAAATGGTTCGGTCCGGTCCGAAAAATTTGTGGACCGATTCCATTCAGTCCAAGAATTCTCTCACCTTGGACCAGACCGAACAGGAGTTCGGTCCATACCGGTCCTGTTTAATTCGGTCCAGGGGCGGTCCGGTCCGGTCTAGGGTGCCCCATATGATTTAATAGGCTAAATTTAATCTAAAATTCTACAATGATCAAATATTTTTTTGGCCCAAATTTAACTACTATAAATTATAATATGTTAATATTATAAGAGTATATATTATATATAAATATGTTAGTATATATTATATATTAAGTATGTTATTAAATTATAACTAATAATACTATTATATTAGTATATTATATATTTATATGTTAGTAAATAGTGATAAATTAGTAATAATATATTAAATAATAATAATACACTTATTACTTATAAGTTATTACTAATACTCTATATAGATATATTATAATTTATATTTTTATACTACAACTAGTCAACCAATAAATTATAAGATGTTCATATTATAAGAATATATATTATATATTAATATGTTAACATATATTATATGTTAATATATATTATATATTAATATATTAATTTATATTAATATTAATATCATAATTTATATACTATATTTATATATACATATATAAATATATATATATGTAGGTTTCGGTCCGGTCCGGTCCTGTCCAGGGGGAGAAATCCTTTGGATCGGGACCGGACCGGAATTAATCGGTCCATGTAAAATTTGGATCGGACCGGACCAAATTCTATTCGGTCTCGGTCCGGGACAACCGATCCGATCTGGTCCACCGATCCGGTTCGGTCTTTTTACAACTCCAACTATATTTTTGAAATGTGCAAAAAGAGCAAATATGAAATCTGAAAAATTTGTGCATGTGATTTCAAAATGTTTTGAATATGTTTTTGAATATGTGAAATGACTGGTATCTATTTAGTACTCTAATTTAATACGATGTGGCATTTGAAAAACTCTTGCATGACTTTATGATCTTGTATCTGTTTCTATTTCTATTTGCTTCGGTTAAGGCTTTGCCACAAATATTATAGTGGTTTACGATCCTAACTTGAGTATAATCATAGTACACAACTTTGCTACGAGCGTAATAGTGGTATACAACCTTGCACATGTATAATAGTGGTACACGGCCTTACCATGGGTATAATAGTGGAATAGAACCCTATCATAAGTGATTGTAGTCTCTGTTTGAGTGAACACCATTTGGTGACAAGGTGATTTATGTTCTACTTGGCTATCTGCATATGAGAAATCCTAGTATGCGATTTCTACTTTTTGAGTTGTTGATAAGTCATCCCTTATTTCCATAATATTTTCAAATAGCTTCGATAGCTCATGTAATAACCTGAGCTGGATATAATTAGAGATTCAGTGTGCATATCTTGATCTTTCGATTTTTTATATTATTATTCTTATGTTATTACTAATATTATCAATTTGGTCAGATTATATAGGATTAATAACTGTTGATATTTAAAAATGGATTTTTATTATGGCTATTATTTTAAATATATTTTTAATATTTTTATGAAAGATGTAGGATTTATATTTTTGAATTAAAAGGCCTTATCAGATAAGTTATATTTATATTTTTTTAATATTTCAAACTTAAAATTAAGGCTCTTTTTGTCGGCTTATTTATTTATTTTTAAAACTCAAAAAGCTATCACCATTCTAGGTTCCTCTTCATAATAGAACCGGATTTACCTTCTATAAATTACGATCTCGCGTTAATTCACTTCTTGCACGTCTCTAATTTTCTCCAAGGTTTGTATGAGGTCATCGATATATATATATACCGTTACTAACAGGGGCGGAACTAGGATTTTATGTTTGGGGGGGGGGCGATCGATAAAATGTGTACTATATATAAATTTTAAAAGGATGCTCATTAGTGATAGAAGTATCACATTTCGTTATTATCGAACTCTCTAAACGTATTACTCTTCGAATTACCCACATTTAAAAAAAAAATATTTGTTTTTAACTTACTCATATTTTTTTTATGATTAAAAAAATTTATAGATCAAGAATAAATATAAGAAATTTTTAATGACTAATGATATACCGCTGTTAAATTTTTAACAAACTATATCTCTTAATTATATAATTAAGTTAAAGTGAGACTATATAAATGAATATAATCAATCAATTTTGACAATTATATAAATTTATAATTTTTTTTTTTAGAATTAGACTGTTAAAGTAATTATGAGATTAGGTGAGTTGAAATTTGAATTTCAACAAAGCTAAAAGTCAAAATAAAATTATATATATATTGAAATTAGATAGAATAATTTTAATAAAAATTTGGGGGGTAATTTTTAATTTTTTTATAATTTGAGGAATAATTTAATATTATATATATGTAAATATATATACTACATAATTTTTTATAAAAATTTTGGGGGGGCCGTAGCCCCCCAACCACCAACGTGGGTCCGCCCATGGTTACTAAGTAGCCATATTTTTGTGGGGGATCTGCATGCGATTTCAAACTTCACCACTCTCAATCTACTTCCGCCTCCCATGCATGTGCGTTGCCATTTCCCCAGCCACTGCATTCACGACAACGGATCTTATGAGTTATGAGGATCTTAAAGTATCTCTCGCTTACATCTCTCCATTCCCTCTATTAGGTTTTCCCAAACCTTTATAAATACACATATAAGTTCCTCTAGCAGTTTAGAAACTGCCACTGTCGCAAACCTCCATAAATCCTTCCATCCATGCGCGCTGCCCTTCAGCACCCCGTAGCAGCCACACGAACCATCACCTTTAGCACCATAGCGAGCCTCAACTCCTCCTCCTCTGTGCTGCCCTTTACAGCCATGACAGTCACTTGCATGAAGTGCGAAAGCCCCTGTTTTAGCCACCGAAAAGTAGAGCATATCCCTTGTGATGAAAAGCTGCCAACCACCACTAGCTTTTCCCTATCAATCCCTCACGCCACTGCCATGGACGATAAAGCCTAGTGTTTGGGCCACGCTACGCAACCACCTAGCAGCTGCGGATGTGAAAGTCGAGCTCTTTTACGCTTCCCTTTTCTGCCACGGCACACCTCACGGCATCCTCTATTCTACACCCAAAATACCTCTGTTTTAGCAACCCAAAAACAGAGTAGCCTAAGCCCCATGTTCAGATCACCACCACGTTCAAAAAGGACGCCGACTCCATGGCAGCCACCTCCACTCTCGTTGCCGTCATGGACATCTTAGTCGTGATAATAGAAACTATCGCCTCGTGCTCTTCTTCTGCGATCGCCACCGTGATTCTCAGCCAACCACCATTTTGTCGACCTCTGTTCTCTTGTATGCAGCGATTAGTGAATTTGAATCTTTGATCACAGATTAGGATCATCACAATTTATCTTATAATTAATAGAACTAGTTATTTGATAGCCCCTTTTTATGTACCTCTCATATCATATACAAGTATGTCACTCAACACAGTGTATAATCATATCATTTAGTATCGTATCATTTAGCATCACGTTGAGATTTAAAAATTACAATTTCTTATATCAATATGTATATTATACATCTCATGTCTCATAAAATACAAGTTATTTAAAGACCAAGTGTAAGATAAGATTAGTAATTAATTAATCAAATAGCCATTCATTCAGATGCATGGTACCAATACAATTTAGATTAGGGTGGATGTGCAAGTCCCGGACCTAAGTGTAGTCCACCATAATATGCTAAAGTACTATTAGCATCTTTCCTTGATGTAGCGAGACGTGAGTTCGGTGTACAACCTCACACATAAGATTAAGTGTATTGGCCAATCAGAATATTTAAATCAGTTAGATTAATCAGTTAATTCAAATCAGTTAGTCAACTAATACAGATAAGTCAGTCATGCATAGCATAACCATCATCATGAACAATCATGTTTTAGTTCTCAGCATGAATTTTTTTGAAAATCTTCGATGGTTATTATTTTTAAGTTGTGATGAATTTTTTATTGAGTCATCGACTCATTTTAGTTTATTTCATGTCTTTAAGCCATCCAAGTGAGAAAAATGATCAGTGTAAGTAGGCAGACCAGGAGTAGATAGAGCAATTATTTAAATTTTAAGAATTTTTAAAGTAGATGGAGCAATTATTTAAATTTTAAGAATTTTTAAAAATAAGTATCTTTATAATACAAGTTAAACTCAATTATTTCAGTAATGTTTTAAAAAGACATTTTTATTAAAACCTAATTTCTATAAAATAAATGCTATTCTGTTTTGGAGTGCTTCTTCATTGGAGGGACAATTGCCTAAGTCGCCTAATGAATTGTCCCTCCAATGGAAGAGCTATCACTGCTTCACGTACGTGCTAGATCCCTCCAATTGCCTAAGTCGCCCATGCACAACAAATCCCTCCTTGTTGCGGAAACCTCACTGCAAGTGCAACACCGTGGGGTTACTCCACTGCCAAAGCTACTCTACACTGCCAACACTTCTCGCCAGAAACCGCAATGAGAGCACATCGCACGGCTGCCCACGACCCACATTGCATAGCTATTCTTTCATAAGCCTTTCTCCACTTAACTTGTTAAAACACATGTATAGTTAAGCCCCTTAGTAAATAAATTACATTACACGTATACCCCTTCACAATAAATAGCGGTGGCATTTCGTAGCATATTCTCGTGATTAAACTATAATCTGAGGATATTTTAGAGTTTAATCACATAAACCTTTTGGTGAATTATGGGAAATCAAAGTATTTTAGGGAGTGCCGTCATTTTATAATTTTTTGGATTTTAGACATTAGAGAAATATGTATTTTTAATATCTAAGATTTAAATTTTAATTACATGTTCAATTGAGAATTTATGAAAGTTACGTGACTATTTTATAGATAATGATTACTATTTCATTGGTATTGTTGTGAGCAATACAGAGAAATTAAAAAAAAAAAATCTAATTAAGCGAGATTCTTATACTAAACTTTGTTTAAAAATATATGCACTAAGGTTGATTTTAGAAAAATATGCATCTTATGCTTTGAAAAGAAAACTTGGAAACAACATCAATTGTTGTTCTGCATTACTCATGAAATTTGTGTGAAAAATAAAATATTTTTGTCATGACTGAGCAATATTTTAGCACTATTTCTGAACTGTGCAAAGAAAGTAAATATGAAATCCAAAAATTTGTGCATGTGATATGAAAATGTGTTGAATGTGTTTTTGAATATGTGAAATGACTGGAATCTATTTAGTACTGATTTGTTTTAATACGAAGTGGCATCTGAAAAACTTTTGCATAACTTTCTGATTCTGTATCTAATTTTGTTTCTATTCAGTTTCGTTAAGGCTTTGCCACATATATAATTGTGGTTTTTGGCCTACCTCGAGTATAATTATTGTATACGACTTTGCCATGAGCATGATAGTAGAATATAGCCTTGCACAGGTATAATAGTGGTACACAGCCTTGCTATTGATATAATAGTGGAAGAGGACTCTATCACAGGTGATTGTAGTCTCTGTTTGAGTGCCCATCATTTGGTGATAAAAGTGATTTATGTTCTGCTTGGTTATCCACAAAACATAAATAACATCAGCACAATAGTCGTAGAGAAATCTTAATATGTGAGTTCTGATTTTTGAGTTGTTGGTAACTCATCCTTTATTTCTATAATATTTTTTAGATAACTTTGATCGGTCGGCTGGAAATCAAGAGTAAAAATCATGAGCAAGATGGTCATAGAGAAATAGGTTGTAAAAGGGTATGAGTGATTATTGGAGGGTTCTCATAAGTAAGATTTGAGATTTTGAGACGTGAAAAGTTTTGAGTTTTTATGAAGATTTTAACTTGTTATGTTGGGTTTTTTCTTTGGCATCCTTGTGAAGGAACATATGTATTTGGTTTGAGTAAATTAATTTATATTTTATGGAGGATTTTGAGTATATATAATTGTTATATATATAAGGGTGGTGCTACTCACTCCGGTGAAATGGGTCTCGATTGGATCCCGTTTTACCTTTTTTTTTTTAAGTTTTTTTTATATGATTTTTAAGTAAGTATTTTTAAATAATGTTGTGATTTTTTTATATTTTTTAAAAATAATTTTTTTTTACATGATTATTTTAACATCTTAAAATATTTTTTTAAAATATAAAAAATTCACAACATTATTTAAAAATATTTACTTAAAAATTATATAAAAAATTAAAAAAAAATTGAAACGAATCCAATCGAGACCATTTTATAAGAAAGAATAGCATTTCTCATAGCCGTAATAGCTTTTCCCAATTCTTTTGGCCTTCGGCACAAGGAGCGTTATATAAACTTTTTTCCAAATCCTTTGGGCTCCCTAAGTAGGCTGGATAGCTATTATTGGTTTTAATTTTTTCTATTTTTGAAAGCTGGGAGGCATTATTATTACTACATGCTCGAATTCCTATGATAACATTTTCTCTCCTGCTACTAAGCAATTAAACTCGCTACCCACAACACATGACTTTAGGAAGAAGTCAATTAAGCTCGCTACCCGAAACACACTTTAGGAAGAAGGACGCTGCTTAGGTCAAGTATTAATAATATTTTAAATAGGTATTCACTGTCGAGAATCAAATTCTAACGGTATCAAGTTATATGTCAATCTCCACATATATATATATATATATATCTCTTCTAAACCCAATATGACTAATTTCATATTAAACCCAACTCTTAAAACACAGATATACATTCGTAAGAGTACGTTGTTGTCACGATGTTTCCATAACCTTGATCTTTGAATGAAGATGCATATTTCATGCTTTCTATAAATTGGCAAGTTGTAAGCCTGTAAAGAAAAGAGAGATATACGGCCTGCATGGGGTTGCCAAAAGCAAACCCTCTTCGATGCTTACGTTAATAAAAAATTATAAAAATATATACTTGTAAGTACTATTGTTCATCCGGATTCCGACCTGGAAGTTCGGGTATATCTAGAATTGAACCCACATTTTAAATCCAACTTGAAACCGGGTTCAATTAGCACGGGTCAGATCCAAGTCGAAATTCAGCTGAAACCAGTTATAAAAATCCAAAATCCGTATTTCTAGGTTTGAACCAGATTTTTTTTCATAACTAGTTTCAGCTCTCACTCAATTTTCTATACTAAGGACACAAATACTGAGATGCTTCCAGATGATCAAGCAATCTAAGGCTTTGGTTGGATTTGAAAATGAGATCATCTCATCTCAATTTTATTATTATAATTTTTTTTAAATTTTTATGTAAAAATAATAAATAATTCAATTTTTTCAAATCTCAATTCAACTGTTTTAAATTTTAAAATAATAATAATAATATTAAAAAATAATATTTTAATAATATTTATTCAAATTTTAAAATACATTTTAATTTTTTTAATCACATCTCTAAATTCAAACATAATCTTAAAGTCTGATTCCAAAAATCTATTACTCCACTTTTTGAAAACCGAATAAGAAAACATGACCAGGAACTTTTTGTGTTCAATTAGTACCTTGAAAGCTGCTATAACATATATCAAGGCTTATTGACAACTGCGAGAAACTTGTTGGGAGTAGGAAGGTTTAACTGATCTAAGTATCCAATAAATGAAAAAGTCTATTCTCAAGTCAGTTTAGAAATCACACACTTCACCCTTATGATATGGCAAATCCGGTTCGGCCCAGTCCAATAGCTGATTCATCTTGTTTCCTTCGTCTTCCCTCTCCCCGTGTTCCTTTCCCTCCTCTCTTTTACAAACATAGCTCTCTCTCTCTAGCTTTCTGTCTCCAGATTCACTCATTAGTCCTCGAGTTCTCCCGTCGGTCGTCTGCTATTGCTCATCTGCTGTCTACCATCTACGTTTTACTCTTCGCACAATGGTATAGAACATTGAACACCCATCCATGGAAGGAATACCCACGCACAATGAAACCCATATATACAGAGCCAAAGCCACCCACACCGACAATTAATTCTTTCTGAAGTTGAAGGTTCTTGTTTTGATTTCATCCAGAAATAAGTGGTGGCAAAGTTTTCAAGGCAAGGACAAGGCTCTTGTCTTTCCTGACTTCTCTTCAATACGATAATTAGAACTCAAACGCTTCCTCGATTTAGCAAGAATGCTAGCCATCAAAACTACATTTTATCAACAACGATGATTCACAGGGGCAACCCCCGTCCCAAAAAAAAAACTTTTTAAAATCAAAACTTAGTATTACATAGTCTACAAACTAGCCCCCCAAACTTGACATTTCAACCCCCAAGTTTGTTACAGTCGGAGACTCGCAGCACATGAGATTATTGTGAAGGGAAAAAGTCACAACTCGCAGCACTGATCCCGGTTAAGGCCCATGCAGACTTGCAGTTATGAACCAATGGTCCATGCCAGCCCCCCAAGTCGCACCACATTTCACCAACTTACGGTACTTACCTGTAGTTTATGTTTGCAAACCAACGGTCCATTCCATGAACCAGTTGCAGGCTTGCAGCACGAGACAAATTAAACATCACTCGGCACTCCTTTTGTACCGTTGCAATTTACTTGCGAGTTGCATGTTTGTTGCCTGTTGGCCCTTGCGAGTTGCGTGTTTGGTCAGTTTATTGTTGCCGACGTCGTATAAATTATTCTTTTATACTCTGAGTCTATGTCATTTGTCATCGGGTTAAGGTTTCAACTTTCAAGTTTCATCTGATTCTTTTTCTTTCCGAACTTTAAGTGCAGTGAAGTCTCTGTCTACAGTCTATTGAATCACAGTTTCGCAGCTTATTGCAATTGATTCTTGGATTCGTGAGTTGTGAGTTGCCCTGTTGCCGGTTGCTCAAAACAGAGCCTGGTTCACTTGCGAGTTGTGAGACGCCGAAGGCCTGGAGGCTGGGCGTGACTCACGGGAGGAAACAGAACTTCAAGCTTGGTTTGGGCCCTGCCCAGGCTGCTCTGTTGCCGGTTGCTCAAAACAGAGCCTGGTTTCCTTACGTGTTGCGAGACGCCGGAGGCCTGGAGGCTGGGCGTGACTCACAAGAGGAAACAGGGCTTGGTTCGGGCCCTGCCCTGTTGCCGGTTGCCGGTTGCTCAAAACAGAGCCTGGTTTGTGGTTTCCTTGCGAGACGCCGGAGGCTAAGTTGGTGGCTGAACGTGAGTACAGGAACATTTCAAAACAGAGCTGAGACTTGAGAGCCTGGTTCAAGGTTCTTGCTGAGATGCTTCCAGTTCTAGGTTCTATCATTCTTTGCATTATATATTCTTTATATATATAAATAAATTAATAATAGATTTAGTCTAACAAATTAATATATATATATATATAGAGAATTAGAAATATATTATATATAATAGTTTTGTGTTGCTATTTGCGCCGTGATATATAATATATATTCTGTGCATATTACATATAATTATATAAATAATAAATATGTCATTGTAATTTTTGGTGTTGTACTGCTGCGTGCATATAATTTGTATTGTTGTGCATTATGAATATATTATAATTTATTTAGTCTAGCAAATTAATATATAAGAGAATTAGAAATATCAAATATATATATATATATATAATAGATTTGTGTTGCTATTTGTATATAACACAAATTTTCCATTTGCGTTGCTGTGCTGGTGCATATATTATAAGTTATATATAAATTTATAATATATTATAAACTAGGCTCTGAATAATATATAATATATTATATATAATATATTATAAACTAGGCTCTGAATAATATATTATATATTATATATAATTTTGCAATAGTGCATATATTAAATAGTGTTATTGTGCAATAGTGCATATAGTGATTAGTGTTATTGTTCAATAGTGCATATATTATATTTATATATATATATATATATATATATATAAATAACAAATCAAGAATGAGCAAACCAATTACAATTGATTCTTTTTTTAAAAAGAAAGACATGAACAAGTCGGAGACTGAGAGTAATATAAATATACCACACGAGGACTTAGTAACAATGGAATGTGATGCTTCTAGAAATTGTGAGCTTCTCTCTAAAAGTTCAAAAATGCAATCTGAAGAGATGAATGATACCAGTTTGGAACGTGGCACTTCTATTATTGATGAGCGTCCCTCTAAAACTTTAAGAATGCAACCTGAAGAGATGGATGCTACCTATTTGGAACGTAATCCAGGATTACGTCCACAAATATGAGAATTTCCTACTAACATACAAGATGAGATACGACTTGCTTATCTTAAAGCTGGTCCATATCAACCTAAACTTTGAGAATATCCATTTTCAGGAATTGGTAATCAACGTCGTCGATTCCAATTTTCTTGGTTTCAAAGATATTTGAACTGGTTGGAATACTCACCTTCGAAGAATGCTGGATTTTGTCTTCCATGTTACGTCTTTGCTAAAAATTCAACAGGCCGTCCAGGATTAAATGCATTTACCAATAAAGGTTTTGACAATTGGAAAAAAGTGAATGATGGAATGAATTGTCCTTTAATAGGACATGTGGGAAGAGATCCAAATTCACCACATAAAAATGCTGTAAAATGTTGTGAGGATCTAATGAATCATTCAAGACATATTGACAAGCTAGTTGAAAAACAAGTATCACAAGAGATGGAAAATAATCGATTGCGGCTCAAAACTTCGATAGATAGTGTTCGATGGTTGACATTTCAAGCATGTGCCTTTAGAAGTCATGAGGAAAGTTTTGAATCAAAAAATCAAGGTAACTTCATTGAATTAATAAAGTTTTTAGCAAATTATAATGATAAAGTTAAAGGAGTTGTTTTGGAAAATGTTCCACAGAATGCCAAATATACATCACCTAAAATTCAGAAGGAAATTTTACATATATTTGCAAATAAAGTACAAAATGTGCTTCGCGAAGAAATTGGGGATGTCAAATTTTTTATTCTTGTTGACGAAACTCGAGATGAGTCTAAAAGAGAACAAATGGCTTTTATTTTGAGATTTGTTGATAAAGATGATTTTATTAGAGAACGATTTTTTCATATTGTGCATGTTAAGGATATCATGGCACTAACTCTAAAAAATGAGATATGTGTTCTTCTTTCTCGTTACGACCTTCAAGTTGAGAATATTCGAGATCAAGGATATGATGGAGGAAGTAATATGAGTGGTGAATGGAATGGACTACAAGCTTTATTTCTCAGAGATGTCCTTATACATATTATATACATTGTTGGGCTCATAAACTACAATTAGTTTTAGTTGCAGTCTTTAGAGAAGCCAAAGATATTTATCAGTTCTTTATCTATTTGACATCTATTATTAATATTGTTGTTGGTTCTTCTAAACGTAATAATGAATTACAAGCTGCTCAAACTGTTGAAATTGAAAATTTGATTGCTTCCAATGAGATTGAGACTAGAAAAAGGGATTAATCAAATTAGTACACTAGATGAGGATCTCATTTTCAATCTATTTGTAGTTTGATGAGGATGTTCAAGTTACTTGCACAGTTATAAATACTATCTCAAATGAGGGATCATATTATTCTCAACGTGGTGATGCTGAAGCAGCTTATATGATATTGACATCTTTTGAATTTATTTTGATATTACATATGATGAAAAAAGTAATGGGAATCACTAATACACTTTGCCAGTTTTTGCAACAAAATTTTCAAGATATTGTGAATGCCATGAGCCTAGTTTCAACTACCAAAATACTCATTCAAAAGTTAAGAGATGATGGATGGGACTCTTTGCTTATTGATGTTAGATCATTTTGTGAGAAACACGAAATTGACATTCCTGATATGAATGACCAATATACTTGAGAAAAATTGCGTCATCAAGTTGAAAGGACAACAATGGAGCATCATTTTAGGATTGATATATTTACTGCTACAATAGACTTCCAGTTGTAAGAATTGAACAATAGATTTAACGACCAAGTAATGGAACTTCTTATTCTTAGTGCTGCTTTAAACCCTAAATGTGCATACAAATCATTTAATATTGATGACATATGCAAATTGACTGAGAAGTTTTATCAATAGAATTTTACTGAACAAGAAAAATTCCTTTTAAGAATTCAATTACAACATTATGAGCTTAATGTGCTAACGCATCCAGATTTTTAAGATATGTCTACATTATCTCAATTATGTAGAGTATTAGCAATTTCAGAAAAGTAAAAAATTTATTATTTGATTGACAGGTTAATTTGTCTAGTTTTAACTTTTCCAGTTTCTACTGTTACTACTGAACAGACATTTTCTGCAATGAAACTTGTAAAAACTAAATTGCGAACTCGAATGAAAGATGAGTTTCTTGTCGATCATTTGCTAGTTTATATTGAAAAAGAAATTGCCAATAATTTCACTTCAGAGATGATAATGGAAGAATTTTATTCTATGAAAGATCGTTGTCGAACTTAATTTAAAGAAAAATTTTTAAGTTAATCGCCTCCCAATCACTAAATCTTGGTTTCGTCCCTGACGATGAAGTTTTGTTCATCTTTTAGCTTCTCATCTTCTATTCACATCAGTAGAAATACAATCTTTTATTGCTTCTTCTGAACACCACCTCCTTAAACCTATATGCAGATTATGAGTGCATTTGATTTAAAAAAGAAAAAGTGAGATAGAGAGGAGAAATGGAGTTGAAGAAAAAGTTTGAGAGGATGCAAGGAATTACATTTGGGGAAGATCACGATTTGGGGAAATCGGAATTGCAGAAGCTGAGTAATTTGGATAATTTTTGTTTTGTATATTTTTAATCAAAAAAATGACCTGACAATGCCATTTAAGTTGTTGGAGTGTGGTGTGTAATTAAAAAGAGGGTTATGTATAGAAGAGCTCCTGATAAATAGGTGATTTGACAAACTGAGAAAATTGATGTTCTAGATCAACAACCCGGTTTTTTTTTTTTTTTTTTTTTTTTTAAGTATGTGCGACAAACATGCTAATTTCAAGATATTAATGATACTTTTGGATGTTGAAAATATTTTAGAATATTTATAAATAATAATAATAAATAATAAATAAATAATAAATAATAAATAATAAATATTTAAGAATGTTTGAGAATTTTTTATTTTCGAACCTAACCTAATTGAACTTGAAAAGGTTTTTTGGATTCCAGTTCTAAATTATTTGATTATCTAGAAGCATCTCAGTACTACTCTCCCTAGTATAGAAAATCGAGTGAGAGATGAAACTAGTTATCGAAGAAAAAAACCGGTTCAAGCCTTGAAATCCATATTCCTGATTTTTAAAATCAATTTCAACCGGCTCTGGCCCGGGTATGACCCAGGCTAATCCGGCCAGATTTTGGCCCGGAATTAAAATTCATGCTCCAGTCTGAGTATAACCGGATTTTCGGGTCGGAGCCCAAATAAACAAAACTAATTATTATTAGTTGCTGCAACATAAGAACATTTTTATTAGGTTTTCTAAAATTAAACTTTAAAAAATATAATTTTGTATGCATATAAAAAAAATAGTCATATTTGATCAAAATTGAGGAAAAGTTTATCGAAAAATAGAATAAAAATACTTTTTATTTTAAAAAATAAGTAGTAAAATTAAAAAATTTGTCAAATTTGGTTAACGTTACACAAAGTTTTAGTTTACTATTTATAAAAAATATTTTTATTTCTTTTTCTTACTTTTTATCTCTTTATGTTTGATTAAATATGATCAAAATTTTTTGGTAAATGTATAAATTTAAAGAAATGCTTTTTGTACGTAAATAAAACGTATAAAAAACATACCATTAATGTATTCACGCTGTATTTGATAAGTACTAAAAGTAAACGTTGAAGGCAAATGTTATAGTAAAGCAAACGTTAAACAAAACGTTTCAAGATAATGAAGAGACGATGTCCTGGGCGCTACGTACAAGGATTTGAACAACGAAATTGTTTTGAGATTGCATTCCCACTATTTCAACAGTGACGTCGATTGTCTATTTACTCTCTAGGAAATGCTATTCTTCTTAATTTTGGAATTTTGAAGGGATTCTGATTTCTATTTTTTTTTAAAAAAATTTACATGATTTTTAATTAAATGTTTTTAAATATGTTTTTGTACATGATTTTATTAACATCTTAAAATATTTTTTAAAAATATAAAAAAATACAACATTATTTAAAAGCAGTTAATTATCTTTTGGGATATTGTTGCAATTTCTTTCTTTCTTTTTTTTTTTTAATCATTTCTTCCTGATAAGGATATATAAACCAAATCTAATAATTCTATTTTAACATCATTTAAAAATTTAAAACAAATCTGAAATGGATTATGAAAATTTTTCCCTTTTTTTTTTTTCTTCATTTTGCTTAAGATGCTTGCGTTGATCAGTTTCCGTATATTTATAGTACACACGTATTAACTTACCGTTTGTTGTTGATATATAATATATATATATATAATATATATATAAGGGTGCCCAGCATCACTACCTTTTTACTAATAACTTACCGTTTGTTCCAGAATCTACACTTCACTAATAACCTTTTACTTTACCGTCCGTTCATTTTATATTACATTATAGGCTCACGTACGTTTTTCTTATGTTTTATTTTAGTATGTATAGCAGCACTAATAAATTTATGCTTTTTTAAAGAATAATTTTAGACAATCTAATAAGAATACAGAATAAGAGAAAACAATACTAGAACTAAGTGACTTACCTCACATCTGAATCCTGAGTCCACAAAAAATCCCCAATCATTCCTAATCACTCCACAACATTCTTCCCTGCACGATAAAACTAAAAAAAAAAGAAAAAGAAAAAGAAAAAGATCAAGATCGATATATAATATTGTAATCTCCAGTACTATTATAATTTTATATTAAACCCCACTCTTAAAGCACAGAGACATGGGTTCTTATTGCTTTTAAGTTTCAGAGTCTTCTTCAGTTTTTGTTGGGTTGAAATTCAACATTTAAGGCGAAATGGAACTATGCTTAAGTTAGTAAATTACAAAGAAAACTACTCATGAATATACACACATTCATAATTAGGTCATTGTATCTGGTTTATTCCATTCATTCAAAATAAGAGGGAAATTATAAAACAAGTGAAGTGAACTTTTTTCTATTCTCGTAATATCATATTTTTTCTACTAAGTAGAGATTGTGCTACTACATGTTCAAGCACAAAAATAAATAAATAAAATTATTGAAAACGGAAATTCTGATACAAGTGAAGCGATGCTTTTTAACCAACTGTTTTTCAAACTTTTTAATTAATAAGAAATAAATAAATAAATAAACTTTTTAATTAACAATATTGAGAGTGTTTTGAAGAACCTGATCGATCGTTGCGGTTGGGGGTAAAGGCATGCATGCCACTACAAGAAAACTGTTTATTTATTATATTTTTATTAGTCGCAAATAATTCATTTTAATCGCTAATAGTCTATTTTAATTGCTAATAGTCATTTTCGTTGCTAATGTTGAGTCACTACTACCCATTTTTCTTGTAGTAGCATTTTATAGAAAGATCGATATTCATGCATCGATCAGAAACTGGATGCGGTATCTAAAAAAAGTAAGAAAGAACATGAGTGTGTTTTTTGGATGCAAGCCAGGAGGAGAGACGACGCACGCATGCATGTCTATAGCTGCTTCCATGGTTAATAACTTGTTTAAGGTTTGCATCTAATTCTCGAAAATGGATAACAAGAACAAGAAGTCATGAAGAACAAGAACAAGAACATAACCCCGCAAGACGAAGCAGGTTGCGATTTGCTAATGATCATATTGCTGCTAGCTAGCTGATCATCCACATGCATGTATGGACGTCCGATCCGATGTACATGTCCATAAATTCCCGAACTTGAAATCTTGGCTTGTACTGCATGGTAGAATATTACGATGATATTCATGAACAATAGATCAGGACAATAAAATTAGAAAAATAAAACAGATATATATAGATTGGATAGCGATCGGTGGATCGGAGGAGATACCAAACTGCATGATCAGCCTGAATGTATATAGGCGGTCATTCTTGATCAGGCATTGAAGCATGCATGTTAACACCATCAACAAATACTCCCTAATTAAATAATTAAGAACTCCAAAGTTGAAGTAATGATCTCCGATATAATTGAATGATGAAGTTTTCCCGCAGTTCAGATTTAAAATCATCGGGAGAAAGGTGGTGAATGCATAATCCTAACTACGAAAGCAGCGAGAAATTAAAGTCGTTCGTTTCATAATTGATTGATCTCTTAATGAACATGCTACTCCTTAATTTATATGCCAAGTTACAGAGGTGTATCAAACTCCCGGCCTAATCTTTATTTCGCAAGACTTGATCATATGATTTGTTAATATATTTTCACCGTTCACTACAAGAAAAAGGGAAGTCATTGAGATATAATCATTTACCTCTATTTTTATTATTTTATCTCCTTTTACTGCGCCCTTTAAGATCTTTATTAAAACACCTCTTGATTGGAGCTGTTTGTAAATAATAATAAAGAAGTTTGAGATGCACTATTTCACCTAGCCTAATCTCTCTCTCTCTCTCTCTCTCTCTCTCTCTCTCTCTCTCTCTCTCTCTCTCTCTCTATATATATATATATATATATATATATATTAGATAAAAATAATGTGCAAAATACGTTTATCTAGTTTAATTTCTAACAAAAATTAGAAGATTATTTATAATTAAATGGAGGATAAATAATTACACGTTTTCATATATTATAAAAAAAGTATTAATAAAAACAATAAAATAGTCTCATAAATAAACATAACCTATAGTTTTATCAAATTTGTTTGAGATAATTTTAATTGAAATTTTAATAAAAGATTCGTTCAAAATATTATATTTTTATAATTCTAAGACGATGATATAATATTTGCATCATTTTGCACAACCTCAAAAGGGAGGATATTAAAATACCTATGTTTTTAATCTTTCAGTTTTTCTAGATCTACATAAACTTAAATCATCCGCAGTTTTTTTAGTTATGTGATTATTTTTAAGAAATAATATAATTTTTTTTAAAAAAATAAATTATGTAGTTTATAATTTATATAAAAGAATGTTATATTATAATTTATAACATGAAATTTTAATCTTAAATATGTAAATTTATTAGATCATATATATTTCAATTAAATATCAAACATATATATATTAATTATATTTATTGTCTATTATTACCAATTTAATATAATTATAGTTAATTGTATATACTGTATATTTATCATCTCAATAAATAAATAAATAATACATTCATTTTAAAATTATAAAATAATTTTTAAAGAATGAAATTATTAATCATATAATAGGAATAAATTTTCATGAATAAAATTAAACTCTTTAGCGTATAAATTAACATCTCTAAGTGAGGATTGCATTGTTATATTGTTATGAATGGTTTATTTATATATATTGTTATATATTCTATACTATTATTATATCATTCTATACTATTATTATTATTCTATATTTATTTTATTTAAAAAAAAGTTTTAAATGAAAAGTTTATCGTTATAAAAAATTGAAGTAGTGTAATTAAATTTAATGTCAAGAATATTATTTCAGTGATTAATGGAATTAATGGATTGTATTTAAAATAATACTTCTCATTAAATGTAGTATTTATTTTAACAAAAATGGATGGAAAGTATAAACCTTAATAGAAAAATAAAATTTTCTGTTAAAATAAGATTTTTCGTTAAATAGTCATTTTATATATATAAAGATAAAGATATAATATATATATATGGTGTGTTTTTTTTTAGGAACCATCTTTCTTCAGTTTTCTTATCTAAAATATTCCCATAATAGGGTCCAGGAATTGGGCGGAAATGGAATGTATATAGCTATATATCCATATTAATAGGCCTATCAATACAGCTTGCTGTAGATATAGTTCAATATATAATAATTTGATTAATTAATATCTTATTCTTTCTTCAAGTTGGATCGATTCATAACAACTCTCACTACAACATATTTGGGCATTAGTGACACTTTGGGATTTATGCCAGTCTCTAAACTATTACTAAAATCTATTAATTTCTGTGATAGTTTTTTGGAACTATCGTTAAAAATAATTGTTGAAATTTTTTTACGTTCGAACGAAGATAATTTTTCATTCGAACGTTGAGTGTACGTTCGAACTATATGATCAATGATGTCGAACATGAATTTTTATGGCGCCAACATTCAAATTATATGAAATAACGTTCGAATGTTTATATTAAATTTAAAATATATATATATATTGACACCTTATTTTGACATCTTTAATATTTTAATACATTTAAAAATTTTCCTTTACTTAATAGTGTAGGATTTGATTATTGGACTAAATTAATATTTATTTTTTTAAAATATTTTAAATTGATTAAAATATGAATAAAATATATACAAAGAAATTAAAATAAGATTATACTCTAGCGGACCCTGTTAATATTATATAAATTTTGTATTCCATTGAATTATAAAATAATTGAATTTTTGAAAGATATGAAAAGCGATGATTTAAAATTAAATTTAAATAAGCTAATATTACAGAAAATTGAGAATATAAATTTTTAAAAAATTTAATATATACATTACATGAGCAATTGGTCTATTATATAAATTAAAAACAAAATACAAAGACTTAAAAAAAAAACATAAAATCACTTATTAAACTAGGTTTTTTAACTCCTTGGCCTCGTTAGATAACGTTTCGACCTTGAGATGTAAGATCTTTATATTAGTAGATAGTTGCTCCAATGCCCGATCCACATGCACAGTGATTGAGGTAGTATATGTAGTGAGCCGCCTCACCATGTGCGCATGTAGTTGTTCGACCCAAGCAAGTGACATGTCCCCACCCGCAGTTTGTCCCGCCTGATGCTGTCGACTGGTGCCAACCATGTCACCTAGATCAGGGTGGACGATCTGATGCTGGGGAGGTGGCACCAAATCTGCTACAGGAGGAGGCACACGCCTCGTTTGCCCCAGACTCCAGTTATAAATGTTGATGTCGATGGGGTCGAACTGTTGCTGCACTGGCTCGGAGACTCGAGGCTACACTCCATCTGCCATGAGTAGAATGGTAATGATGACTCCGTATGGCAGATTGTCCTTTGAGACAGTGCAGGCTTTGTAGCGGATCTTCTCGAAGATCAGTCACGATAGGTCGATTGAGTCTCCACGGGTCAACCTGATCAGAAACTGAGCGCGTACCCGGCTGAAGGTCGTTGTGTGTGCCAGCAAATCCACATTTGTTGCAATGATCAGAAGCAACATGCGGAAGAAATTGTCGAGCGCACTCTGGTAGAACGTATTTGACATCTCGTGCACCTCCTGGACCCTACTCGTGAGGATGTAGAACTTGTCATCCCGCTGAGGACACTTCTACTTGGACACAGCATTGTTGTCGGAGTCCATGTGATGACTACTCGTAGAGGGAACTCGGCCAATCTAGGACTCCACCATGCCAGCGTTAGCATCTGGGTGGGTCTATAACATATGTTTTTAAATGTGATTGGTGGGATCTAGGTGGTGGTCGGGTTTTAATACATAAGGATAATTACTTCACGAGTATCAACACTGCATCAAAATGATATGGAGATGATTCATTCGTATTGGCATGTCAAGCTACGCAAGTCTATTACTTAAATAATCAACTAAAAAAAGTTGATAAAAATAGTTGAGAGATAACTTGGCGAGTCGTGCAAAAATCTACTCCTAAGAACATATATGAGGCAAGAACGAGTGTAGATCATGAGTCCAACGAAGATGAAGATAACACTTCGAGTGTAGAGGCTTACCAAGAAGATGGAGATTAAGGTATTAACTTGTTTGTTTACTTTGGTGCACTCGAGTAACTTCCTTTATCTAGAGATGATGTGGCATCTATCCACATCAACCCATCCGAACTAGATACTCATCCAAATGAAGTAAGTGAGGAAGAAGAAGAAGAGTTCGAGGAAGAAGAAGAAGATGTTATTGAGAGAAATTTTGAAACAAGTATGAAAAATTCATCCGACGAAGAAGAATAAGAGTACAAAATGTTAAATTGTCAATATTATACAATACTAAATAAAATTCTAATTACTTTTCTTTGTTTTTTTTATTTATTTTCAAGGATGCTGCCAAGAAGACAACGAAGAAATGTGTCACGTCTTCCAAGTCCTGAATCCGTTATGGACTTTCTTATTGAAGAATGCACTCCTGAAGAAATTAACATACATGAGACAGATAGTCAGTCGACACCCTAAAACTTCGTTGGTAATTAATTAATTATATTTTAATATTTAATAACATATATAACTAATACATGCTATTATATATGTTAGTTGATGCATCGTTTTCTTGACGCGGTCGTGGCATTACTTGTGAGTTCTCTTTAGAAAAGAGTAGACATCAAGAATAAATCAAGATCACAATACCTGAAAATTTTTCTAGAGGAGTGGATGATAGTATGGCGACACTTTCTTTTTATATTGACAAAGTAGTTCGAGCGTATGTTCCCTTTTATGTACGATCATGACGAGATGTTCCTAATGAAGTTATAGATCATATTCAGACTCGTGTGCTAGTGAGATAAATTTAAAACTATATTTTTTCTCCCTTAATAAGTATATCGTATTACTTAATTCACTCCTTATGATGAGTTCAGCCTCAATTTTACTCATACTAAAGATGTGAGAATTGTGAACAGACTGATGACTACATTATTCCGACTTCATAAGGGCCAATATTATCAGCACTTCAAGAAATTTCAAACATTGGAAGAGGTTGCGAAGTTCCTTTTCCAGAAGATGAAGTTAGATGATTGGGTGAAATGTTGTGATCTTTTCGCAAGTCCTGATTTTTAGGTTTTCAAAATTAGTTAGTTATTTATATTTGTATCTATTCTAAATTAACAATAACATTATTAATTAATTTTGTAGAGCTTAAGTTTGACGAATACACATAATAGATCCACTCTCATTGTCCACCATTGTACCGGTTTAAGGTCGTTTCACCATCTTGCTAAGAAGATGATAATTAATAACTTATAAAAGTTTATTTATTAATCTGATATTTAATGTTATTTAATTACTAATATTAGATTTCTCAATTACTAATGTGTCTTTGTCAGAAACATGATGATCCTGAAAATTTTTTCCTTATTTATGTCTATGCTACTACTCACACCAATGAACATAAAGAATGGATGGATCTTGCCGCTACAGAAAATTATGTAAGTGATAGTAATTTTATTAAATTAATTATGCAATACTTGAATAATTTATTTTTGTTCGTATTTCAATTAATTTTGTTTCTTCATGTGTTTTCTTTCAAATTGTAGAATAGAATATTGGAGATGCATTCAACTTTTGAAAAATCATCTCCTAGTGATATAGACATATTCACGGAAGCGCTCGGGACTAAGTCTAGCATAATTAGCTGGTTCATCATCCTCCACGAACTACTCGATCTCAAAGATTAATAATTTTATAAAAAATTTAGAAGTATCATAACGAAAAAACGAGATTATGAAATTAAACAGTAAACGTTAGAGTCTCTCTTAGAATGATATTCTAATTTAGAGATGTGTGTGCAGAGTAACAGAAGTGGAAAGAACAGAAGGAAATAATGCGTATTACAATCCAAAAACAAGTCTAGAAGAAAACAACTGAATTCTTAAATTTACGCAGTGGGTCAACAATCTTACTACAATTCTTAAATCATTTCATTTTTCTCATCTCAACCTACTATAGCTAATTTGTTCTTATTAATAATCAGACACAGTAGCTATTCTCCTCGGAATATTTGCCCTTCGTCAGCAGCTTATATATACGCTGTGATGCAGACAACTGATCCCGACTCAATCCATCGTTTGCCTTTTTAAGATTCTTACGAAAAAGAATAATGCGCGCGCACCCATATACATCAGTAGTATGAATAATATTATTCGACCAATAATATAATGACTATATATTATTCTTTCGTTTAGAAAAAGATTACATCATGGATTAATAAAATGGCTTGATTATTAATGAAAAAACGTTGAAACTATCTCTTATTATATAACTCTGAAACAAGCTAAATTATATGTCGATCCGTGGACTCCAGTTATAATCTTATTAATCCTTTAGATAAATACAAGCCTATATAATATCATAATTAACTTGCTACAAAAAAAAAAAAAAAGTATTTATGATGGATTGTTCATGACGAGAATAACTATTTGCCACCAAAATAGACTCAATATTTTAGTAGGAAATAGTCAATTTCATGAAAAATAACTAATCACAAATGAACAATTTTTTTGATAGTGACCCAAATATTTATTTATTTTCATCGTTGTATTATATAGTTTATCATAAGCAAATGATGATTTTTTTCACAGCGACATATATGGCAGCACAAATTCTGTCATATATGATCGGAACGAACTAATTAAGAGGAAATGGTTTACAAAGATGAGCCAAATCAACAGGACTGCACAAGTATATCACATTGTTTTGAAGTTAAAAATTTGAGTAATGATGCATATAATCAAGTGGCGCCATACAATCTTTTTTAAAAAGAGTAACTTTTATTATTTATAGTCGGACATTCTACGGCTATAAATATTTTTTTAAAATTTTATTACGTACTTATTATTTATCTTGGGATCCCATTATTTTTTTTTTTTCTAGTTAAGCAAACATTTCATTAATTAAAGAACTCAATATTCGTGAGGAGAGGGTGCAATTTACCAATTGTTCATGTGAAACGTGAGGCAATTACAATAAATAGTATGGAATCGCAAAGAGAGAGAACATACGAGAAAAATATACATATTTATATGGTTTGATAATGTATCTACATTCACAGAGTGACAGTTATATTTTTTATCATATGAAAAGATAAATTTTATTTATAGTCCTGAATGAGGATTGTATTGCAGTCCTATTGATTGTATTGCAGTCCTATTAATAAATGAGGATAAAATCTGAAAAAACATTATTTAAAGAAAATATTATTATAATTTCAAAACTTTTTTAAAATAAACTTGCATTGCAGTTTTCATTTGAAGACTTTACATAACATTACTTATATAAAAATTAAGATTACAACGTATATATATATATATATATATATATGCTAATTCTGACCGTACATGATATTAAGAAAATCCTATAAACCCCCTTGTTTGTTGTTGGTATTGTAATTTATTGTTTGTTTCTATTAATAGGTTGTAGGTGTGGTGGGAACGGCTCACAGTACAGTACAGTACAAGGATATTTATGAAATTTTCTTAATACTTATGTTCTTGGTTCGACCAAACTCCTATTCGGTCCATACCGGTCTGGTCCAATTCGGTCCAAGGGTGGTCCGATTCGATCCAGGGACACCTGATATGATTTAATAAATTAAATTTAATTCAAAATCTTGTAATAATGAAAAATAATTTTTAGTCCAAATTTAATTATTTTCAGCCTAATTTACGTATTTATTACAAATTTAAGCCAGATAATATTAAAAAAAACTTATTCTTAAAACAATTAACAAAAGAAAAAATAATCTAAATAAAAAAGTAAAAAATACTATTACATTAGTATATTATAAATTTATATGCTAGTAAGTAATGATAAATTAGTAATAATATATTAAATAATAATAATACACTTATTACTTATAAGTTATTACTAATACTTTATATAGATATACTATGACTCTATAATTTATATTTTTATACTACAACTAGTTAATTATTATAAATTATAATATGTTAATATTATAAGAGTATATATTATATATTAATATATTATACTACCATTCTTAATCTATATTAATATTAATATTATAATTTATAAACTATTATTTATATATATATAAAAGAAAAAAATCATTCGGTCTGGTCCGATCCGATTCAGGAGAAATGCCCTGGAGTGGGACCAAACCAGAAATATTCGATCCATACAAAAAATGAACTAGATAGAATTTCATCAGGTCTAGTTCGGTCCCAGTTTAATCCATGCGATCCGGTCCGATCTATCGATTCGGTTCAATTTTCTTATCCCCCTCAATACATGGTAAATTATAACCCTCTTCTCACTTCACTCCACTGAAATCTAAAATTTGCCTGCTTGCGTAATACCACAAATTACAACACCAATAAACAACTCATTACAATAAAGACAATGTAAAAGAAAATAATAGATCAGATTTTAGGACCAAAAACTTATCCCCACCCATTCCTGAAAAAAGGTGCCATCTTAAACGATGGTTTTTTACTATTCATATAGCTGTGTCTACTGTATTGCCATTACCGAAGGTTGTTAATGTTGGTGATGCACTGCATTTAATTGTTCTGAATTGTTTTTATTTTTTTAATTTTTTGATTAATGTTGTTCTGAAATGTTGACAGAAGAGGTCGGTATATCTGCCTCAAAATTTTCGATTAGATTAAGCAGAAACATAATAATTAGATGATCGGCATGGATTGGCTTGGATCCATTGGCCGAGTTTTTTCCCGCCCTCCAATGACGTGTGGAGTCCACGCATCGGTGGTGATAATGATGAGATGGATAGGCCGTTAGATTTACATCTAGATTCGAAACTCACCTCTATTTTATTATTATATTTTTTTAATTTTTTATAAAAAAGTATAAATCTTTATAAATATTTTTCCAATTCCAATACACATTTTTCAAATTTCAATATATATTTTTCAAATTCTAAAATAATAATAATATTAAAAAATAAACTAAATTCATCTCAACTTATCTCATCTCCCAATTCAAATGAGACCTTAAATCTTTTTTGGATTCGAAGACGAGACTAATCTCGTATTCATCATTATATTTTTTTAAATTTTCATATAAAATATAAATCCTAATTTAGATTTTTTAAATCGTAATATAATTTTTTTAAATTTTAAAATAATAATAATAATATTTTTTTCAATTTTTAAAATGCATCTCAATTCCAAATCTAGATGAGACTTTAAAAGATTTTAAAATGACAACTATTATTACGGTGATCAGTGAGATCTATTATAGTTATAAAAAAGTAAAATAAAACATCAATATTTTTCAATATTGTGGGATTCATTAAGTGGTGATCATGTATTGGGTATGCCCGAAAAAAAAAAAAAAAACAGATTGCAAATATAATTTTTTTTTGAAGTTTTAATTGCCTAGTTTGTCTGCAATATTAATCCGTGTTATCATTTCAATAATGAATGGGATTGGGATGAGAAATAATTGAGCCACTATTGGAGATATTTGTAGGACAAATACCATATTATATTCTATCTTTTAACAAGTTGTTGTTGTAAAGTGATCATTTAAAATATCAAAGAACGGTGAGACTTCAACTAGCTATAAAGAAATATTATTTAACGCATTATATTAATAATATATATATATTTATTTATTTATTTTTGAAAAATAATTTCATTTATTAAAACTCATAAAATAAGAAAGTTACAATGTGATCAAATATTAACATATAAGTAACTTCAATAGTACAAGAAGAACATATTATTTATCAGTCTAAGACTAGCTTGTTCTCCAAAAAGATATTTCATATCTGCATGATGTAGATCCTCGTGAACAACTCATAATTCCCCATAGATGTCGGCTAATTAATTGCTATTCTATAGCATTGCATACAACATTTGATCCAGATCCATAATTAACAAGAGTGATGATATTCATTCGATGAGTTATATATATATATATATATATATATATATACAGTTTATAGTGTAATAGATTTTTTTTTAATTTTTTTAATTTATTTTTATCATTTTTTAATTATTTTTTAAAAATTTTTAATCATTAAGATTTTTTTTTTATATTAATATTCACATTCTTAATCACTAAATAAAATTAAAAATTAAAAAAAATTAAATATAAAAAAATTGTAAAATGATTATAAAATGATAGTAACTCTATCATTTTTGAATAAACAATACCCTTTACTGAAATGCCATGATCATAGCCGTTGAATAAATAAGATTATCATGATTGAAAGTTGAACTTTATTTTTAGATGAGAAATAATATTATTAGATTTTATAAAAATAAATTTATAAACTGGCATAATTTTTAGATACATGATTTATTATATTTATAATACAATAAAATTTTATAAATTTATTTTTACAAAATTCTCTTGTATTTAAAACAATTATCTTCTAATTAACATAAACTATGTGCATTATGCATGGGAGGGGACCACATTGCCCATTACATGTTGCCCTTTCTTAACGAGAAAGGTCAACTGCCAGGCACCAGCCCTCGCTCTAGAAAGCCCGGAGTATTGGGCTGCTCGATCCCATGAGTTCTTTATTCCATTGCAAAGAATTAATTATGCCCTTTTAAAAGAATCCCATGCTGCCAACCCAACGTGCCCTTTCGCGCAGAATAAAGAGAGGTCCCATAATAAGAGTCAGGGATCAGATCATTATAAATTATAATTCATTAATTATCCCTTCCTCAAAAGAATACTCCATTGGCAGTCGACCTTTACTCTACTCTTTTTTTTGTTCGGATGTAATGAATTAACATTACTTTGATGGATTTACTTCAGAGGGAAGTAATAGGCATATGATCTTAAGTACCAGCTGCTAGCAAGTTATTTTATTTCATCTGATCATTTTAATATTTAAATTTAAATCTTATATTTTCAATTTTTTTTTTTCATTTGATTTGTATTCAACTTATACAAATTTTCTAAATTTTCAAATAAAATACAAAAAATAATTCAAAAGTTTCAAATTTCAAAATAAAAATAATACTAAAAAATTTAATTTTTTTTAACTTTATAATATTTTATTTTACCTTTTCCTTTCTCAAACTAAAATCTCATAAAACGTATTAATTTAAATATTTTACTACTATTCATAAATAATTTTATTATTCTTTTCAAATTATTTCATCTCATTTCACTATACAAATAAATCATATTGTTAAACTTAGTGGGATCACTCTACCACTTCTCTTTGAAAAGTCTCAGATGGAAAATAATTCATTCAAAGCTTTTCTTTTAAATTCTAAAGTATTTTACAATATTTATTGAGTACTTAACATAATAAAAAATAGAGAGTAATAAATATTTAGTGTTTAAGAGGGCATAGAAAAATCCATATGTATATTATAATAAATATTGGCATAATCTATGCGTATTTCTCATAATTAGGAGTATTGATAATTTATGTTAGTGAATCAAGTTTTGAATATTTGATTATAGAAGTTAACTCGAATACAACAAGTTAATTTAAAAGGGTCAGGCTTTAAAATCCTAACACGACATATTTAAAGGGGTTAGACCTTCAAATCCTAACACGACACAACTTGATTTGATCAATTTTCATTAAGTATGTTTATGTAAGTAGGTTGAACTGATCTGCATAATCTATTTGACCTCATTAACATAATTTTATATAAAAATTAAAAAATATACCTAATAATACTAATTACAATATCTCTAGAAAAAACAATAAGATCGTCGAGTAACAAAGAATATTATTATTTGATACATGTTAATGTATAATAAAATTAATATTACAAGTCCAACAATAATGAATATAAGCATAAGTTGAAAATTACAATTTCAACCATAAAAATAAAAGCATATTTGGGAGTGGCACGGTGCGTAAGAGAATGAGATAGGAGTGACGTACTTAGGATTTTTTTAGTTTTTAGAGTTAAAAGGGTATAATTATAATTTTAAAATAAAATTTAATAGATTATTACGAGTTGATTGTTGGTTAAGTAGGTTGATTGACCTATTTATTAATTAAGTCTTAAGTAGTCAATCTATTTTAACCCCAATTCACTTATATCAAACTCAAATTCGTTAATTTTAAACTCTAATATATATTTGTGCTAGAATATATCCTAGAATTTTCTCTTCTCTGCATGAACTTTTCAGATTCTAATAAAAAGTAAAAACTTTGACTTTGTATTTACCATCCCAAGCTTGATGGAGGTTTCTGTTGAGCCGCAAAATTTGAACATAAAGAAGGATATCCTACTCAAGCAATAATCCTTCCGCACACTTTAATAGCGTTATCTCCATCCGCCGTATATTTATCTATTTTTGCAACTTTCTGTTTCTTTCGTCTGCTTATCAATATTTCTGGTACCTTTTCTTCTCTCCGACCGGCAACCACAAACAAGGTATAGATGAAGATCCAGTGTGATGTCTGCGACAAAGACGAGGCCTCGGTGTTCTGCACCGCCGACGAGGCAGCTCTCTGCGACGCCTGCGACCACCGCGTCCACCACGCCAACAAGCTCGCCTCCAAGCATCAACGCTTCTCTCTTCTCCATCCTTCTTCCAAACAAGTCCCTCTCTGCGACGTTTGCCAGGTATATTATTAAGCAAATTAAATTCAAAAATCAAAACTATTTTCTTGATTAATCCTTGGTTTTTTATTGGGTTCGATCGGTTGCAGGAGAGGCGAGCTTTCCTGTTCTGTCAGCAGGACAGAGCGATTCTGTGTAGAGAGTGTGATTTTCAGATTCACACGGCCAACGATCTCACCCAGAAGCATAATCGTTTCCTTCTCACAGGAGTTAAGCTCTCTGCTACCTCTAATGTCTATGCCTTTTCCTCCTCCTCATCAACCACCGTTGATTCAGCCAACAGTTATGATTCTGTTCCCAATCTTCACAAGTCTGATCAGCCCGTGAATACCAAGAACTCCGACGTTGCTGCTCCTATTTCAACTGAACAGCTACCTTTGTTGGCCAAAAACTCAGCTTCAAATACAAGTACTACAGCTTTAGTCAGTGACGAAGGAGGTGAGAATTTTCCAACGGACCAAACAAGTAGCTTATCTGAATACTTAATAGAGACTCTTCCGGGCTGGCACGTTGAGGATTTTCTTGATTCGACTTCTGTTCCCTTTGGTTTCTGTAAGGTTTGCATTGCTAAATTCAAACACACTTGGTTTCCAGTGTTTTTTCTTTTTCTGATCTCAAATATGATATTCATTCATTATATATCTTTGTTGATAGCAGAGTGATGATTGTGTATTGCCGTTTCTGGATGCTGATCTTGAGAGCAATACAGATACTTTCTCACCCGATGTCAGTTTTGGAATCTGGGTCCCTCGACAACCTGCGGCTCTGTCCTCTCCTCAACTGGCTGGGTTCAAAGAGAAGAAGGAAGCCACGAATTTGAAACTCAACAAATCAAGGTTCATGGACGATGGTTTCACTGTTCCACAAATTAGCCCTCCCTCCAGTAGTACTGGCCCCAAGAGATCCAGACCTTTTTTGATAGAATGAAAGCTTCCAAATCTCGTCTTTTCAAGAACATGGCTGATGTTCATATTTTCCTGATTTGGCTTGAATGTTGTAAGTTTTCTTTTCTTCATTTCTTCAGTTTTTTTACGTTTTATCTTCTTTTTCCGCTTCTAGCTTGAATGTGCTATAATAACCAAGCGCAGGCTAAGTTTTCGTGGTTGCGTCTGTTGTCCTCCTCGTACTTATGCGAATGCATAAATCATTTGTACATATCAACGATGCAATTTCCGGAGCTTTTCGCATCCCTTTTCATTTTATCTCTTCGTTTTAATCGTATATATATATATATATATATATATATATATTTAAATTTTATTTTAAATTTTTTTACTGATTAAGAAAATGGCTTTGTTTTATTTTTACAGATGAAATAAAATAAAATAAAATAAAATGAGATGAAGTGAAATAAAACTTAAAACTTAAATAAAATATAGATTATATTATTTTTATTTTACGATTATTTTTTTTTTTAATGAAAATTTAGAAAATTTAGAATAATTAAATTATATAAGATGAGATAAGAAGAGTTATTTTTTTTTTTAAACAAACGAGTAAGATGAAAGTTGAAAATTAAATCAAATATTATTATTTTGAGATTTAAAAAGTTGAATTTTTTATTATTATGTTTTATATAAAAATTTAAAAAAATTATAATGATGCAATGAGATAAGATGAAATGAAATAAAATTAATATTTCTATATTAATATATTGACTTTTTATTTTTTTAAAAATATTTGAAAAATATTTGAAGTAAAAAGTAAAAAAAAAAACACTTTGCACTAATGAAAAATTTGGGGCACATAATAGCGCGCACTACACTTTCAGTTTTTCCTTTCGCATTAATTGTGATTACTATTTATTGGAACTCAATTCATCTCAAGTTAATATTGATGAAATTCGAGACTTTGGAAGCAGATAAATGGCAATCAATGGTGGTCGTGGAAGAGAAAAGCCCAAAAGCGTCGTTTCCCAAAAGCGTGCAGCATCGTTTCTACTATTCCTAATAGAAATTTTACAGTTATTTTTTTAAGCAAGTTATATACATTAAATAAAATTAAAAGATTACAGTATATAAGTTTAAGTAGGACGAAAATTTCTTATAATTATTTCAAAAAATTAATACACAATGTTGCCTTACAAAAGAAGCCAAGTGAATGACTTTTAAAAAGACGATTTTAGAGCTAGATGAATGACTCATATCCAATTCTCAAACAAGGGAGGGACAGCCAAGAAACGATTTTAGGCTACGGTTGAAAGCCGCATTAGTGAGGTATGTATAACATCGTCTTAGTCTAGACTGACTGATCGAAATATTCACGCTAGCTTTTGCTTGGTCTTTAGTCAAGAAAGCAGCAAGATGGTGAAAGAAATCACCACTAAGCCATATCGTTGGCGGAGGACAGTACGTACTTCACTAGTCTCTCATGCATGGTCTTTTTGTTGGATAAGGTACCTAATACTGTTTCAAGAAGTATGGTTGGCGCTTTCATTAAGTCAATTAATTAGGTAATTATTTAAGGCTCTTTTATGGAAGAAGATTACTCTAAAAAAAGTTTAAAGTACAATTAAAAAAAAAATCAATTAAAAAAATCAATTAAATCAATAAGAGAATATAAAAAATATAAAATAGATATTATATATATCATTATCAAATAGATAAAATATTAAGTAGTAATTTACTTGCCAAATCTTAAGAATTATTTTTAAATAAAAATATAATGTCAAAATAAAAATAAAAATAAAAATAAAAATATTTAATTTTACTTATCTCAATCAAAATTTTAATATTAAAACTCTAACTTAAGCCGGCCCTATCAAGAACAAGAGCATGCGTGTCCTTGCATTCACTTCCCTAGCCCCCGTATTAGTCGAAACTTCGGAGTCCATCCTCAACCTACTACCCAAACCTGATCTCTTCTCTATTATTCTATACCTTTGTATTGGTTTCTGATGGAGATTAAAGATATTTGCCTTGATTTAAGGCTTGTATCAAGTGTCTTAATTCTAGGCTTGATTCTAGAAAATTTGTGTGTATCAATTATATATATACTTTCCTTGTATCTTGTAATTAGATTGATTTGCATTTATACTCTAAGATATGTAATTGTGCATAAATAGAATACACTTACCACTTGGCAAGTTGCGGTGGTTTTCATCAAAACCTTCTCATGGTATCACGAGCCTAACACGATTTTGCAGCCTACCCTTCTTTGCAATGGCTTCTGATTCCTCATCCAAACTTCTCCTTTTCAACACACTCATCCATATGATCACTATCAAACTATCTTCATCCAATTACCTCCTTTGGAAAAGCCAACTCCTCCATCTTCTTGAGAGTCAAGAATTACTGGGATATGTTGATGGAACTCTGGTGCTGCCACCCCGCTTTGATCCCCCTGACTCTCAGACACCTAATGACAAGCACCTGGCGTGGAAGGCTGTTGACCAATTTCTCCTCAACCTATTGCTTTCCTCCCTCACCAGGAGGCCATGGCCGAAGTTGTGTGGCTCGCCCTCGAGAACACATTTAGCCATCGATTGAAAGCCCGTGAATGGCTCAAAGATGACTTGCAGTTGATGAAAAGCGGGACTAGACCCGTTGCTGACTATGCTCGCGCCTTCAAAGAACTTTGTGACCAACTCCACACCATTGGTTGTCCCATTGATGATACCGACAAAGTGTACTGATTCCTTCATGGCCTCGGCACCGAGTTCTCCACCTTCTCCACAGTGCAAATGGCTTTAACCCTTCTCCCCAGTTTTGCAAATTTAATCCCTAAAGCTGAAAGCTTTGAGATATTAGAGAAGTCCCTTAAGCCTTCTGCCACCACTACTGCAACTTTTACCACTTCCAATCGTAGCCACGAACTCGCAACCACAACACCAATTCCTCTTGCAACCAGCAAAGTCGTAACTACGGCAACAACCCTTCCAATTGTGGACGATCAACCTTTGGCCAGGGACGTCGCCCATCTCGCTGCCAAATCTGCCGAAATGAGGGACACTATGCTGATCGATGCACCCAAAGGTACACTCGAAGTGATTCCATTGCTCATCTTGTCGAGGCATTTACCAGCTCTTGCTATGTTTCTGGACCCGACGTGAATGCGTGGTATTTGGATAGTGGGGTTTCGGCCCATATGACTAGTGACCCATCCACTTTGGACTAGCCCAATAACTATACGGGTAAGAACTCTATGATTGTAGGAAATGGTGCATCCCTACCCATTACCCATACCAGTACCATTTCCCCTGTCCCAAACATTCATTTATTAGATGTATTAGTTGTTCCTCATCTCACTAAAAATCTTCTTTTCATTAGTAAATTAATGTCTGATTTTATTTTATCCATTACATTTACTAATGATCTTTTTACCATTCAGAATCGTCAAATAGGAACGGTGGTGGCAACTAATAAGAGAGATGGAGGTCTACATGTACTGGAACACGACAACTCATCTTTTATTTTTGTACTTAAAAATAAATCCATACATGCTTCATATGATTTATGACATGCTCGTCTTGGACATATAAATCATTCTATCATTTCTTTTTTAAAAAACAAGAGTCATCTTTATCTTACGTCTCTCTTACCTTCTCCAGCATTGTGTAGTACATGTCAACTTGCAAAGAGTCATCGTTTGCCCTTTTCTCGTAATGAACAACGGTCGTCTAATATGCTTGATCTTATACATTGTGATATTTTGAGACCGTTACCCATCAAATCAAATTTGGGTTTCACTTATTATGTGCTCTTCATTGATAACTATTTTGGATTTATTTGGCTTTATCCGATGAAATTAAAATCTGACTTTTATGATATTTTCATTCAATTTAAAAAATTTGTGGAAAATCAACACTTAACTCGTATCAAGGTCTTTCAAAGTGATGGCGGTGCCGAGTTCACCAGTCACTATTTCAAAACTCATCTCCAAACCTCCGGTATCCACCACCAACTATCATGTTCATATTCTCTTGCCCAAAGTAGTCGCGCTGAAAGAAAATATCGCCACGTAATTGAGACTGGATTAGCCCTTCTTTTTCACTCTCACCTTTCCCCTCGCTTCTGGGTTGACGCCTTCAGCACTGCAATTTACATCATCAACCGCTTGCCCACATTGCCTCTTAGAGGTAAGTCTCCTTTTGAGCTTCTTTAAGGTTTCCTTCCAAATTATGAAAACTTTCATCCTTTTGGTTCTCGTGTTTATCATTGCTTACGTGATTATATGCATAACAAACTTTCCTCCCGAAGTATTCCTTGCATATTTCTAGGCTATAGTCCTTCTTGCAAAGGGTTTCGTTGTCTTGATCCCACCACCACTAGGCTATATATCACTCGCCATGCCCAATTTGATGAAAATTATTTCCCTTCTCTCGACACCTCACAAGCTCAACTCACCTCATCTTTATATATTTCTAATTTTGTGGAACCTTATATAGCTCGACCTTCTCCTCCCACCACACCACATTTCCCGCACCCTCCGCAATCTAGTCCTCACCCGTGTGTTATTTGTACTGATCCAATGGATAAGTCTTTGCAGGTCACTGATTCTATTGTAGGTCCTTCTTTGTCACTCTCAAAGGCCCCTAATCTATCTCCCATTGAGCACATTGATGATCCTTCTGATCCTGCACTTATTGATCCTCCTAATCTACTAGGCTCTCATCCTATGATCACCCGAGTCAAAGCTAGCATTTTCAAGACTCGTCATCCGGTGAATCTTGCTGTCTTGGGATCCTCTGACTTCTTTCTACTCTTCTTTCGTCCACTGAGCCTAAATGATTCAATCTGCTGCTAAGATTCTTGCCTGACTTACTGCCATGGATGAAGAAGTTCAAGCTCTGCAACAAAATCGCACTTGGATTTTGGTCCCTCGACCTGCAAACACCAACATTGTGGGCTCTAAATGGGTGTTTCGGACCAAATATCATGCTGATGGATCTCTTAAGCGTCTCAAAGCTCATGTTGTTGCCAAAGGCTATACACAGGTAGCTGGTCTCGATTACACTGATACCTTCAGTCCTGTTATCAAGGCTACCATTGTCCGTGTTGTTCTTTCTCTTGTCGTGACAAACAAATGGCCTCTTCGACAATTTGACGTTAATAATGCGTTTCTCAATGGTAATCTCATTGAAAATATTTACATGGAACAACCCCCTGGTTACATTGATCCTCGTTTTCCCAATCATGTTTGTCAGTTAAAAAAGGTCTTATATGGACTCAAGCAAGCTCCCTGTGCTTGGTTTCAACGTTTCAGCTCATTTCTTACCTTACTTGGTTTCTCTTACAACCGTGCTGATACCTCTCTCTTTGTCTTTCATTAGTAGTCTGAAATTATCTACTTGCTCATTTATGTTGATGATATTATCATTACTGGCAACAATTTATCACTTCTTGACAGTTTTACTCGCAAGCTCAATCTGAGTTCTCACCAAGGATCTGGGTTCTCTCAGTTACTTTCTTGGTCTTGAGGCTTCATCCACTGTTGATGGTCTATTTATTAATCAGCTGAAATATGCGCGGGACATTCATACTCGTGCTCAGTTGCTTGACAACAAACCTGTTCACACCCCTATGGTTGTTTCTCATCATCTTTCTGTTGATGGTTCTCCTTTTTCGGATCCAACTCTTTATAGGTCTCTCATTGGTGCTTTTCAGTACTTGACCATCATGTGGCCCGATATTGCTTATGCTGTCAATTATATCAACCAATTTCTGCATGCTCCAACCACTGACCATTTTCTTTTTGTCAAGCGTATTTTGCGCTATGTCAAGGACATCTTACACTATGGTCTCACTTTTCGCCCGTCTGCTGTTCCTGGTGCTCTTATTGCTTACTTTGATGCTGACTAAGCAGGTTGTCCTAACACTCGCCGCTCTACTTCTGGTTACTCTATTTACCTTGGAGACAATCTGGTTTCTTGGAGTGCCAAGAAACAACCTATTGTATCACGCTCTAGTTGTGAATCTGAGTATCGTGCTCTTGCGCTCGCTGCTGCAGAACTTCTTTAGCTTAAGCATCTTCTTTGTGATCTCAAGGTTCCCACTCCACAGCAACCACTTCTTCTATGTGACAATAAGAGTGCAATATTTCTCAGCTCTAAACCTGTTTCACATAAGCGAGCCAAGCACGTTGAAATAGACTATCATTTTTTTCAAGAACTTGTTGTTGCTGGCAAGCTTCAAAGTATACACCCTCTCATCTACAGGTGGCTGACATATTCACCAAAAGTGTCTCTCGCCCTCTCTTTGAATTCTTTCAATCCAAGCTTCACGTTTGTCCAAATTCGACGCTCATGTGTATCAATTCTATTTATGCTTTTCTTGTATCTTGTAATTAGATTGATTTGCATTTATACTCTAAGATAAGTAATTTTGCATAAATAGAATACACTTACCACTTTGCAAATTGCGGTGGTTTTTATCAAACCTTCCCAGTTTCCTGTCTAGCTAGTTGTGTGTAGAAAACTAAGAAAAAAAGTTAAAAACATTTTCCAAATCACGATAGAGAAAGGAAAATGAAGGTTTTGACGTAATCAACACGCCTTTTAGAGGGGAAGAGAGATATAATATATGAATAATTCTTTTTATAATTTTTTTATATATATTTATAGACTATATTACAAGTTTAAATAAAATGTTCCAATTTTAAGGATAAATAAAATGAGTTTTTTAGATTTTTAGAATTTTTTATTTATAAAATAAGAATATTTTAGTCAATTTTAGTTTTTCTTATGGATTTATTTGCTTAGACTGTAAAAAATCTCATAAAAATAGGTTATATATAATATTACTCATAATTTACATTAATTAGGAGCACACCCAAAGGTGAAACCTAAACGGTATAGCAGCACTACCCTGTTGATCATCAAGTTACCATTGCGGAGCCAACACAAAAATTAATATAAAGCTTTGAGCCGACGAAAAACAAATTATATGTAAATCAAGCCCAACTTCCGCTATAACACTGAATGAATGCAATTTTTTTTTTCTTTTCAAATATATTAGAGTTTTATTAGATACCTATCTTTAATTTGTACGAATACTATATTAATGATCTATCTAATAAAATTTTGTATAGTATAATATTTCTTAGAAACGGGAAAATTTGACATTTAAATAATAAACTTTGACTGATACGAACAATTTTAAAATGAATTGATATTAAATATCATTATGTCGGAAAAAAACTAGGTCAATATTTCAAAGGGAACTTAAATTATTGTCACGATTCGAACCTAGCTAGATGAATGCATGTAAATACGTCAGTCATTCATTTGTGATATTATTCTTGATCAGAATATCACAATGAATGGCTGAGGTAACTTTATAATCTAATTTTGAATTGAGCATGCTAAACAACTTTCTCAGCCCTCTATATATCAAAATTTTTAAATTTTTAAAAAGAAATTTAAGTTTATTCTTTTAAAACTAATTGAATTTTTCTATTCATTATTCATAGATCAAATATTTGATAAAAAAAAAATTAAAGAAAAAATGTGATATGTGGAGGTTTTGTGAATAATAGAAAGTTTTGTAGTTTTTTTTCTTTTAAATTTAAGTTTAATATTCAAATGCTATTATAAAATTGAAAAAAGTAGTAAGAGAATTGAAAGACTACAGTATCTCAAATTAGTTATTCTAAAATTAAGTATCATTTCTCTTAATTTCTTTATTGTTCTCTATTACAAATGATCCTCAGAATTTCATTTTATAGTCATGGGAAGATACATTATATTAAATAGATTCATAAACTTGAAGAATGATAATAAATAAATCAAAAGGTATATATGAATATGAAAAATAGGGATACATGTATGAGAAAGAATTCTAATGGTCATCCATGATCAAATATATGGAATGTATTTTACTATATTCATGTATTTACAACAAATACCCAATTTTCAAATTATTAAATTGATTTTAACTCAAAATCCTTTTACACGTGAGACCTACAAATCTTTTTAATTCAACATTTTTTTACACATGAGACACACAATTTTTTTTAACTTTCTATTAATATATCTAAATTCATCTTAACATCTAAATATATTTAAATTCATCTTAGTTAAATTTCACAAAACTCATTCTACCATCTCAACTCATTACTATTTATAAAGAATTTGACTCAATTTAATTTAGCTCAATATCCAAATGAAGCCTAAGAGTTATCATAATAAGCGTGTAACTTTACACCATATACTGTTTTTATTTATATGGCAAGTCGTGATCGATTTGTAACTTTAGGTTAAGTTTGGCAAGCAAGGGATTCTCATAATATTATATTATTATTTATTATTTTATACCTATTATTTATTATTATTTAATATTCTATAATTATTTTTTCTCAACACTTGTCAACATTTTTTACTATTCAAACGCAACCTAGTCTCGATCCGAATCTGGTAGAAAGTTGGAAAGAAGATAATCATGACGACTTAGGTATCAGATAAGGAAGAGAAAGATCATACGTATCATATAGATGCTCCCAAAGAGGGATGGCCATGCAGGTTTTGTCTCTATGCATAAATGCCGGCGAGGCAGGATTTAGCTTCGTGCAGGGCAGTGCGTGGGTACTAGTACTGCAGCAATATCCAATTGTGTTATATATCTGAATTTATATTTAAACTATTTTATTCAATTATTGTTTTTTGAACTATTTTACAAACAAACAAACATCCCAACAGTCTTAACATAACACTAGAAATTTAAACTCCAAATCCCAAACCATTAATGCATAATATAATATAGTACTATAGTCTTTGAAGAATGCAGCTAGTTAGCTAGCAGTAAGCTAGCTAGGAGAAATGGGAAATGGGAAATGGGAAATGATCATGATCAGGAACGTCGACAGTGAGCCTTGCACATATGTTGGCAGTCGTAAAAGCAAGGTCCACCGCAGTGAAGAGGGCAATCCAATCTCATGCCTCTGCACCGCCCTCTACCCATGCATTGTGCAAACTCTCCCATCTTATAATCATCATCCTTGCTGAAAATTCTCTTCCTATGTGAGTGATGATTTCTAACACCTCCAATGCCTTTTCCTTTACCATGTTTTGGTTTTCTCCCACATGATCCCCATTTATAGTAACCACCTCCTCCTCCCCCCCATCCCCATCCACCACCGCCGCCACCTCCTCCCCCTCCTCCTCCTCCACCCCCACCTCCTCCCCCTCCTCCTCCTCCTCCTCCTCCTCCTCCTCCTCCTCCACCACCCCCACCTCCTCCCCATCCCCATCTATAACTGCCTCCCCAACCCCAACCGCCACCTCCGCCTCCACCCCCGCCGCCACCTCCACCACTCCCTCCTCCTCTATAATATGGGGCATTATGGCTATTGTGGCTGTTGATCACAACTTCAGTTGAAGTTTTGTTTCTGCCAGCTTCTATATCTTGATCCTTTCCTTCAAGAAGCTTAGGAAGCGCCAAAGAAGTCGCATTAACGCTTTGAGAATGCGCTGTGCCGTTTCCCATTTCATCACCTTTCAGCCGAACAATAGGAATGGCAATAAACAAGACAAGCCACGAAAGTCTTGATCTTGTATCCATGGAAAATCACGTAGATGTCTAAAGATGCAGCTACTGGCTACGAGGCTTCTATATATATATATATAAATATATAAAATATATAAAATATATATACATATATATATAAAAGAAAAAACTTCGTAAGTGAAAAGTGTAGTGCAATAGGGAAAGACATGCCTTAGGTCTTACTTTGTCCCCACTCTGCAATTCAGTGACTAAAGTGCCTGAAGGAAGCGTACGTCAATGTTTGTTTATAATTCTGAACTCCTTACACATACCATTCGATCCTCGCCCAGTATTAAGGCATGCGCACTCATCCTCTCTACCATACTCTGAATAATGGTATTGTTTTACAAAATATTTTGCAACTTGCTAATTATGTGATAGTACTGCCACTTTATCAAAAGTATTAATTTTAAAGTGTGTACTGAGTTTTAAGCTTTCAATGTGATATAAATTTTAGATTTCGCATAATCACTCTTCTTACTGGAGAAGTTGGGTTGAATAATGAACATCTACACATTTGGAGATTATGCTGCAAGCAACATAATTTTTACAGTGAGTGCTTTTACCTTAAAAAAATTTTTACAAGCAACATAATATCTTCATTTGGATTCAAAAACTGTCTTATCCCATCTTAATATAATAAACAAAATATAATAAACACTTTAATGTTTTCAAATTGCAAAAAAATAATAATATTAAAAAATAATATTCTAACAATATTTTATTCAATTTTTCATCTTTCATCTAAAATTATCTCATCTCACTACAACAAAATTGGCCAATTCCCACGACACCTTTGACCGCAATTACCTATGAATCTTGCCGCTAATGATTCAAAATTGGCAAAAATTTTTGGTCTCATGATTGTAGATAAAAAAAAAAAAAAAAATCGCATCAAATTGGCGAAACTTGGACTTGTCACAAATTGTGGCTTTATTGCGGCAATCCTTGGTGTCACAATTCCATTAAATTCCTACCAGAAATACCATCGGAGGGATGTTCAAAGTCGACCCATATAGCAAAATTCCTATGCTGCATGTTTCCAAAAAAGGTGTTTTACATCCAATTTTAGTGACGCTAATAGTTTTGTTCCTACAATGGTATATGGTAGCCCAAAGATAAATGCCACGAGTATATTTCTTGGAAATCTATATATTACTGGCAACATGCATGGTTGATAATAATTTTCATCAACCACATGTTTGATGTCTGGTCCTACATGCTCAGCAAACATGCACATTAGTATTGTGATTTACCGACGCCTATTTTCGTGGTAATTGTGATGTATTGTCAAAATTATGTTGCCGATAATGATACTTGTATTGTCAAAATTATGTTGCCGATAATGATACTTTTTTCTAGATATACCATGGGGTAGTCGATGTTCAAAAATCCATTACTATTTTGTAGAAAATAATGTAATGTTGACTATCCATAATTGCCGCTAATATGCAGTTGCCACAAACTTTCAACATGAGGAAAAGGTAAATCTTCTTGAAAATTGAAACTTACGGTGTTTATTTTGCACCATTTGATGGCGTAGGAAAAAAGTCTTTTCCTATCATATAAATCAGTATATATCTATATCCAGTTTCATACCATATATCCGTATGCACATATTTGCTATATATCATGTAAGTTTTCTAATATCAAATGATCCCATCTTATGCTATCTTGTAAGCTACCAACTGCACTAACAAACACAATTTATGCAGATGTTGGCATGGCATTAATTTTGGTAACTTCATTACATGCATTTGTCCAACATTTTTCCTTCATAATAATATAGAATAAATTCCATATGACATGATCTACCATCATTAAACATCAGAAAAAGCATTCACAATCACTCCATATCCTTTTCGAATTTAATATCACTACTGCAGTCATCCCAATATCCAGCACATACAAATGTGATTAAAAGTCTACCTTGGGAACAAACAAGACATAGCAGTAGCAACATATATACACATCTAACATGCATACTTCTGTTATAAAAACAAATATCCATTTAAAAGTTCAAGTGTCTAAACAACCAACAATTCTAAAAAATATCAAATCTTTCACCTCTAATTTTCATTCATATGACAACGTCTATAGGTAGTGCACACTTTTAGAGTTTTGATCGAACTCATGCATGGTGGACATATATGTTTTCCTGGTCAAATGCAGCTGTGGTGAAAGCCTAAAAACGTATATGCTCCAATGGGATTGGTTTGTCTCAATTGGCAGCATTATTTCTTTAGCTTTTAATCCCATCTAGTATGATGTGCTACCTTTTACAGACTTGCAAGTCCAAGTAATAAGTCCCATATTAAAACAAAAAACTATTCATCCATTTTTTTTTTGAGAAGTAACTATTCATCCATATTTTTTTATAAGCAAATTACACTACAACAAATGTAACCATTTGCTGTGTTTTTGTTTTCTGCGATGGCGATTGGCTGGTGATTTTATAATTGTTGCTTCCCATCCGCATGACTCCCGGAGACTAATGGACTCGCCATTAATTAAAATTCTTTTGCGGTGAGTTTTGGTCGTGGCAGAAAAAGACGCCACAAAAACTGGGGTGATGAATGATATTTTGGCGAGATACAAGTCAGTAAATGTATTTGCTGCGATATCACAATCATACAATCTTTTAGAAATAGTACATACATTTTTAAAAGCATTTAGCAGCGGTTTTTCAGTGGCGAAAAAATTCACAGTAAATATATATAATGTGATCCATCATTTTTTTTAATCGCCTTTGTCAGTTTGTCTGTGGAATATTAAATACATAACAAATATATTAATACAATTGTTCAAGTACTTGATTGCCATTTCAATTCCTCTCCCACTGATCTATACATTAAACACGATATAATTCTCAAATTTAGAACCTGCTTTAATCATCAAGTGAGCTTTAAAAAAATATTAAAATGAATGTCATGTATACTAGATTAACTTGTACAAGTGTATAACACTTGTTAATGCTTTGGGTGTACTACAAGCAGCTTATTTAGGATAGCCATACACGTAATGTATAACACTTGGTTCCAGCCGAGTTACATGATTAACAGCAGGTACAATAGCCATGCTGCTGTCAACTAATGTTTTAGATAGCGAGGACATCAGTAGACGTTACCAACGATGACAACAATGCTGTTTCCCAGACCAAAGAAGCTTGTTCCTGCGCGGAAGAAAAACAAATTAGTAGGCGGGAATCAGACCATGAAAATATATAGACAATTACCAAATACATCGAGACCCTTCTTTTGATATTTAGCTGCTCTCTTTTTCACTGGTGAAGTCTTGCTTATTCATCAGAACTCAGTTCTCCCAAGTTGTAATTTCTCAAGATTAACCAGGGAGTCCACAGCATTTGCTTGGTAGGTCTTTAACACTCACTTTTTGGTTTTATTAACTTTTGTAAAAGCATTCCCAGCAAGGTGTAAACTCCATTGGTATCATAAATGGTATAAGATACAAATAGACTATTCTGAAGCATGATTAGAGCAATAACTTAAAGAGCTAACTATTTCAAACAGATTATTTTGATGTTGTTAAGGGAGTGTTGGAGTTTGGTTTACAATTGTTCAACCTCACAACTTCAGTATTATTCAATCAGGATTTCAGTTTAGTAATCTATAATTGTTTTTTACTTTTTTTTTATGTGCATATAGTAGTCATGAATCAGTCAAAAAGAGGGAGATGGGTATTGCCTCCAACCTTAGGACAGCCACTTCAAGGTGCAGCAAGCTGGATCTTGAGAGGAAAGGGTAGTGTGGACTCTGATGACTCTACTCAAGGTCCAGACGATATACCTTCATCACTTTTGCTCCACCATACTCCTACAGGGGCTGAAACCAGAAGTGATGGTACTTAAATTATGTTCTTTCACACAAATTATGTGTATTAACTAGCACCTTGGGATAGAATGGCTCCCATAACTCTGTATTTTTCCTGGTTTAGTACCAGATACTCTTGCTGATGACGATATCAAATTTAAATTTGGAGTAAAAATATTTTTTTACATCATCTGTTGTATTGAGTTACCTATAAATGTATATAAGAAACAGTACCTAGACAGCAAACTGTTTTTTTTATCCTAGATTAGTACCAAATACTGCAAAACCTAATGCACAACGGCTAAGGAGACTGATGAGTTTGAGGTGTAAACTATATTTTGTATTTCACATAATATTTTGTATTGAGTAACACCTTGAGATAGAATGGCTCTCATAACTGTATATTTTTTTCTGGTTTAGTACCAAACAATCCTGCTGAAGGTGAAACCACAACTGAGGGTAAGAAAAAAAATCCACTGCCTTAAGGGTTTTATGTATGCTAGTAGTAGCAAATTTTGGGTTGTTGACATGTTTTTGCTGCACTTCTGTTTTTGCTTAATTTCCATCCATACTTTTGAAAAGTAATGAAATTATTCTGATTTTGCTAGAGAAGATCAAGGATTGGAGGTAAATTGGTACCTTGCTGTATATTAACTCTGAATTCTATATTTTGATGCTGTTTGGAGATAACATACATGAAAGTTTCAGTTATTAATCAATATAGAATAGTACTAAGGTGAGACATGTTAATTAGGCATTTTGGTTGTAAGATATGTTGGAAATCTTGATACTTGATATTATTTGCAATGTTAAACTTGGCAAAGTTTTACTATGCCCAATGTCTAGGTTTTAGATTAAGTTTCCAAATATATGATTTACACATTTGTTGTAATATAACTGACTCATATATAGTGACAAAAATTGGGCATTTAATATTAGTTGGTGGTAGCTACATGTCAGGCATACTTGAAAACCACTGTATAAATGAGTTGCTGCATAAGTTTAGTTTTCTTTTTGGCATATTTATTAATGCTTTGGCAGTGGTTTCAGTTGTTGATCCACACTTATGTTATAGTGCTTGAAAGATATGTTGGAATATAGCTACAACATAATAGTTCATCAGTTCTGACTTATGTTTTTGGCTACCCAACACACAATAAGCAACCCAAACTCATCAAATTGTGGGGTGGTTGAAAGCACTACTAATGAAGATGTGACATATGTGACTTAAATTGCACAATATGACATCAATGGTTTCTGTTGGTTATTTTTATGCGCATGTTGTGTATTGGAACAAGTGAAAATGCCATATTACCAAGGGCTTACAATGAGGGTCAAGGATGGGAGGTAAATTCCTCTGTTTAAAATTTTGGTCCAAGTTATAATTTTTGGCTATTTTTCTATTTTAATAGTAGATTTTGATGCTGTTTATTTGATAACTTATATGACAGATTCAGTTATTAACCAACTAAAAATAGTATTAAGATTGCCTTATATTTAAAAACCATTTTCGTCCTTTTTCGATAAATGGAAATCTAGAAAAATACTATGTTTGCAATGTTATAACTGTCATAGGTTACATGAGATTGGTTATTAAGTACAAGTGCAAATGAATGAATTACTTAGTGCATAATGAATGATATATCTTAAAAAGTTGGCACTTGATGTAAAGGGTGATAGCTTGCTGTCAGGCAAGAATGAAAACCACAGTATACATGAGTTAATGAATTTTAATAGATCCACACAATTGTTATGGTGCTCTAGAGATATGGATTCAATGTAGCTACATGTAATCATGTCATTAGTTCATCAGTATTAACTCCATGTTGTAGGCTGCCCAACACACAGTAAGCATATTCTTTGTATGATCATATTGGGTTGTTGAAAATTAATCCAATTTAGATGTGAATAACAATAATAGAATTTGCACAATAGCACTGCAATCATATTAACGATTTTTATGCCATTGTTGTGCATTGGAACAAGTGAATATTTAAAAAGCATAAAGGGCAGTGCTGATTTGGATGTGCTACCCGACACCTTAAAGAAGTTCTTTAAATTTGCCTCTATGCATAAGGGGTTATGTACATGTAATACCGAGATAGTAAGACTGCTGGCATGTTGAAACACAAATGATGGATTTGTAGTTTGAGATCACTGCTAAACTAAGTTGTGGACAAAGATGAATGAAAGTATAATCTCTAGCTAGGATATTTGACATATTGTGTCGCAAATGCAAACTTAGTTTAGCATGTGAGAATCATAAATATTCAATTGCATGATCAATAGCAAATTTACACATGTATCATTTCACAATTGATTAATAGCCCAATATATTTATACGCCAATCTCCTCTCTAGAAAAAAGATTGGTTGCAGCAAATATATATAAACCGTGGCTAATCCAGGTGATGACCAATTTGAAAAGATATGTGCATGCATGTGTGAAAATTAACTCCTAGATCAGAAAACCAAATGTTAGAAAGTAAACAATACCAACATAAAACAGTGTGTTTAGATATGGTCTGTAAAGCGTTATGCGAACTTTGACATTTTTACCTATGGAAAACATTAAGTTTGTGATTAGAGTAACACAAGAATAAAGAAATGGTCGTTTGGGAGGAACATTTCCACAGATGAATAAATTTTGACCATTAAAACTATTATAGATTTCAAATTTTAGGGTTCAATAGATTATGCACTCTTAAAATTAGAAAGATCAAATTTTGAACCCAAATATGAAGAATATATGCAAAATACTAACATCGGGGTAAAGGGGCTAGTAAATTCATACCTAGCATCGAGAAATGGCTCATTTGACGATCATTTTGGTTAATTGGTTGCATCTGACGACATTAGCGCACTTTGCAAAATAGTTAGAAGCCGTCGATACTCGAAATCTTCACAGCGCAATAGATCACTTTCCAACGAGAGTCAACCGCCCTTAACTAATTGCCTGTAGAACCTGAAGGTAGCCGTACCCCATTCTTGAACCTCCAAGATTGCCCATCAATCTTGCGGTGAAGAGGAAATCGCAGAACCCGATACCCATTTGCAAAGAATATTTTCCCGCATATGCTAATGATCCATTAACAGCGCTTAGATGCAATTGGGTGGACAGCAACAGCGGCGGTCAACTTGGATCATTATCGGCGTGAAGATCGTCGAGAAGGGCAGCAATTATTTAGCGGATCCCCAGAGGCGAGATGAAGAGTGGATGTCACGCCTGTTTACTGGCGTTTCATCTGCGAACGAAAAAATGTGGGTATTCACTTTTAACTGCGTTTTTCTTAGTTTAAGCTGCGCTTTTAGCTCGCAGCAAAAACTAGTAATTGTTGTAGTATCATGAACCACACTAACATGAAGCCAATTAGGCATGAACCATACTAGCAATCAATTCTAGTATTGAACCACACTAGCAATCAATTCCAGGATTGGAACACTCGGTGTCCTATGACCATTTATTTATTCATATATATGATTAGGTTTATATGAAAAAAACATACAAAATACCTTCATTACTTTTCCAGTATGATGTCCAATAACTAGTCCTAGCAAGTGTCACATAATGAAAAGATGAAAATTGATCTACACATATATTCATTAATAAACCAGATAAGCATTATTGGAGAAATATATAACTACATATGGATGAACCTAGCAAGGAAATAATTGATGCCTACCTCTCAATGTGCATGTGATGTATGAAATCTCTTTAATACCACCGACCAAGCCACATTACAAGTCTGCTCAACAAAAGTTAGTTTTAATACCATCGTACATATCAACTATTTGGCTGCTCGAGCATGCATGTTATCCTTAAAAAATGTGTTATAAACATTCAAGTCCATGAAGGAAACAAACTAGCAACATGGACATAACCCATAGTGAACAAAGTAGTCTCAAACTATGGGGGTGATATCCCTTTTATAAACCTCATACTAGCTAAAACATTCGCAACACAAACATCTAACTTTATGTTGCACACGATGAAGTGTCAATGTAAACCTATAAGAGACCCAACTTTGCATGTATGGCTAGTAGGGAAAAAAAAAATATAGAAAAAAATGGCTACTTTCTCATAAACATTGCTCATACCACTGCACCATGCACATGTGTCTTAGCTAGATATATTATACATGTGATTAACACATGATGGGCCATCAAGAAAGAAAGGAATGCACCTGCGAAAATATGAAAAAAAAAAGATACTTCACACCATCTGAAGCCCAAGACGATGGTTAGACAATCATCTTGGTTTAGAATGATGCATTACTGGATGTATCTGGCACTTGACTAATTAAAGCAAGAGAAGTTCTAGCATCCATACCCCTCAATAGAAAATTATATCAAGCTATCAATATGCAATTATTTTCCATTGATTACAAACTGTATAAATAATTAGGTTTAGGTGTTCAAAGCTAGGCTCAAAGTGACTCAAGAATAGTCTATTCCCAGAAGTAAAGAAAAAAGAAAATCCTCAAATAAATCCTAAAGAAACTTATCCAAAAACTCAAAAATCTACCCTGTCATGCTTATTTGTAGGCAATCATTAACTGAGTGAGCAACGCATGTCTACTTAAAAGAAACAAATAGAATGCAAATGATAATATCGAATATTTCTCTATCGTACTCTTAAGAACTATAGGTGCACAACATCTTTCACTGATAATTTTATACCATTATGGTTCACATTGAAAACATAAAAAAGACCATAATAGGATTTCAATTTATGCACAGAATCTTAAATCTATATGTTATACAACAGCAACTTATCATAATTTTTTTTTTTTTTGAACGAAAGAGTGCCAAAAGAGCCAAAAAAACACATGATCACAATCAACAGAATTAACATAAAAAATGAAATAAAAAAATGTCCTCACACAAGAAAACTAAAACATACCAGGAAGCAGATGGGGAGCAAAAAAATAGTATAAGAAAAAATAACTAATCACAGTATACACTAAAAAGGCCAACCAATTGACACAACGCACCAACCTAACAAAAGTGGAGTATTAGAAATAGGAAAAATAGGAATTGCGTGTATGGAGTTTAGAAAACAACCTATATTCAAAAAAATGACATCAACAAGAGAAATTCAAAGAACCATTAGAATACCAAAACTTTCAACCACATGAACTAATCACAGTCAAACCAGATGAAGTAAATAAAGTTTGAGTCAAGTGTTTTGAACACAAAAGGAACAAGAACAACCAACTTTATCAATGGCAGCACTAGGAAGCAACCAACTTTATTGGTGCTGGGAACTAATTCTTGCAAAGCCTTCATTCAATCTGCAATTCTTTCTCAACATAACTGCATCCAGAAGAGAGAATCAAAAGGTGGCATGTAGTATTGAAGTACTGATGATGGGCATATTGAGAAAATCAACCATATAAATAATGCCAATCTAAATTCTCTGAAGCAAAATAGGAATAAAGATTAACATGTGTTGATCACTCATACTTTCAACATGTATCTTACATTTCGTGTTTTGAGTTTTATATTTATAAATCTCTTATAGTATCTAATATTGCAAAGTAAAGAGGAAACAATGGGACACCATACTTAGCACACTGAAACCACCTTATGACTATTGCAAAATTCCACAAGTAAACAATGGCCAGTTCTTTCTAATTCAAGGTTTCATTTGTTCATGACAACTTGAATTATCTTACATGTTTCATGGACACCAACTCATGCGATGAAACTTGTTCAACTATTTAAAAATATTACTGACATAAGCAAAACCCATAATCACATCATGTAGGGTTTTCTTTTAAAGAAAAAGGCACAAATACCATGGGGATCTACATAGAATTTTATATTTACCCGCTCAGCAATACTATGAGGATCTGTGGCTTGCCCTCTTCTTACGTGCACCCTTGGGCAAACGACAGGCGGATGTACTGCATTGCCATATGGTCTAGGTGTTTGTTGGCTGTGAAACTGTCATATAAATAATAATGAATGCTATCAATAAATGAATAATGGTAAATATGGAAAGGTAAATGTAAGGAAATCCAATAAATAACAGCTATAATCGATGTACAGTAGAAAAGCACGGGAGACCACCAATTTGGCTAGATGATTTCCTTTTTCTCATAAATTAAATCAGACTCACCCAATACAAAGCTATACCAAAATACACAATGATCTAATTATATATAACAAATAGAAGTTATATCACTCAAGAAACTTAAATCTTGCTATCTTATCTTGCTAATTATTCAAACAACAAGTAATCAATAATTTAAATCTCAAGATAAATCCACAAGATAGGGATATAATTATTTACATTTTAACCCTTTATATGTACAGAAGAGGGGTATTGGTATGTAGTCCACTAATGTGCAATGCCAATCAAAAGTTCTTTTTGGTTGATTTCCTACTGATTGTGAAATCTCAAGCTTAAGAAGCTCAAGCAGCTACGACTTTTCATTGCAACTGGGAGATTTTTTTTATAGGTAATAAACTGATAGATTTTAGTAGGAAAGAAATACTAATAACAATAACTTCAACATAGAAAATTGCAATACATCAAATTACTTGGAAACTTCAGCCCAGTAATCGAACCAAAGATTTATAAGATTATATGAGATAAAGGTGCTTCTATTTTTTTTTTTTTTTTTGTTTCAAAAATATACAAATGCTATAATTACATACTTTTGTCTAAATTAAATATAAATATGCAAATTTTGAGCAAAAAGATTCATATCTATATGCCGAAAAAAATCTAACTCTAGATGATACAATATTTTATTTAATTGCTTGATATAATTTGGTCTCACTGTGTATAAACTTTTTTCAGAAAACAAATATGCACAAAAAAGAACCCAAAGACAAACATCACCACAATTTAACTATCAACCCAAAGAAAAAAAATAAACATTTAAGAAGAAATGACAAACGTAGGAAAACAAATCCAAGCATAAACACTAAACAATTCAACTCCAAAATAAAAAAAGTCAAAACCATCTGTTTTTTTTTTCAAAAATGGCATAGAAGTAACAATCACATGAAAATATGCACAATAACTAAGCCACAGACCAAACTCTTTGCAAAATACAAACCACCAAATCTAATCAAGTACATTGTAAACATATGCAAATAAATAAATAAATAAATAAAACCACAACCCAAAGTCCCTACAAAAGCCAAGATATACACCACTTTTCATTGGTGGTGTATACAAATGCTACAATTACATATTTTTGTCTAAATCACACATAACTATGCAGCTTTTCAGCAAAACGGATTCATATCTATATGCCAAAAAAATTAATCAATTTATAACTGCTTGATGAATATCTAGTAACTTCTTGATGAAGTTTCTATAATAAATTATTAGTTAATTAATCAATTGGACCCCCTAAAAGTATAAAAAGAACATGAGTGCACCAAGTTGGTTTGCATAAATAGAACTACTTCATTCCTACCAAAAATGGCCAAAAAGAAAAGCGATTTTTGCTGCCCCAACAGAAAATAATGCAGGAGTTCTAACCTCATAGAGCTTTGCAACTAACGTATTTATTTTATAGACACAATTACAAATTTCCAAGAAAGCTCAGAAGTCAAAAACATACATAAAAATTACAAGTTCTTAGATATACCTCATTTTGAAAAAGCAATGTACACTTTGTTGTTAAAAGACATATATATCTTAGACTGAATATCCAAAAAAGTCACCAGTTCTTGAAGAGAAAGTTCTACTCCCCTAACCTAGTTCATAAGGCAAAATAAACAATGTTGGCCCTGTTGTAAGTCTGTCCAATAAAATATAACAAATTTGAAAGATACAAGATTAACAAGAAAAAAGGTATAAAAACAATCTTACAATTAATTAAGTCTATATCTCATATATATATATATATGTATGTATATATATTTACATGAACTTTTAACATCTTCAGCAATCCAATTGTAGTTTGGAAGTCTAGCTAAGTGAGGCTAGTATGCCTCTGAATTTGGATCATCAACCCAACAAGCCATCAAAAATAAAACCTTTCAACAAAGAAGTCACCTTTACAAATTTAGTACATTGAGGAAACATCAAATACTTTGATTAACTGCTAATGCAATCTTCGACCCAGAATATGAATTTACTTTCTTGTTTCTACTAATTGCAAGTTAGATCAGAAAGTAAGCCACATCACAAAAACTCAAAAAACATTCAGATCATAATAACTGCAAAAACCACAAAAACCATCAGATCACAAGCAGACCAAAAAAAAAAAACAAAAACAGAGGCAAGCTATAAACTTTCCACTACAAAAAAAAATCCAGAAGTTGGCACTGGGATAGCTGAAAACAAAAGTTCATTCATATGAAGCCTAATCTAAAATCTCAAACTCAAGATTTTCCAAAAACATAACCTTCATCAATCATTGTTCATATTTAGCAGTTTAAAGAACTACTCTTGAAATAAACTTAACAAAAAAAAAAAAAAAAAATACCCAAGACCCATGTACCTCTGAAAGGGCAGCAAGAGAGAGAGAGACTTGCAGGCCATATTGCAAATGAAAAAAATAGTCTTTTTTTCCTATGTTTCTCTCATGTTCTTAATCTAGCACATACTACAAATTAAGTTTGTTACCATAAAATAAACCATGAACATCTTTTTCTAATTGTTGTACAAAAGACTTAGAAGGAATAGGGGATTTTAGATGATCACAAAAAGCAAGCTACCCTTGAATTAATAAGCCTCCAGAAAAATTCATTTTAGAGTAAAAACTAAAAAAAAAAAATTTCGGGTGAGACAAGCTTACACGTGTCTTAACATCAAAGGTTATATGTTTAATTAAGGTAGAAACATTAATTGAACTACATAGAGATTAATTGGACAGAAAAATCCTGGTGATTCGCTTTTGAAAATCTATGTATCAAAAGGAAAACCACTTGTAGCAAAGGAGATTGCCTTTGAAAATGTTGAAGAAGTGGAATAATATTTGACAAAAAGTTGCATAGAATGATAGCCATCAAAGTTTGGCAAACAATGTGCATAACAATCAGAGGACAATGGATAATAAGGGTCATATGATTGAATTCTATCTAAAAGGAAGTTCAAATCTAATGTAAAATTGTCATGTCTGTCATAAACATAAAGTACTTACTGTGTTGAAGCAAAAATTTGTTCTAGTGCTGGTTTGTTCCAGAGGTCTACCTAAGAACGTAAATAGAAAATTTAAAAAATAGCACTATAACCATGTGTTTACTCGCATTAGATCTTACAACACGACACTTTTGGTCTGCACATATAGATTAAAGAAGGTAATGGGCTACTATCCTTTAAAGCAAGGAACCAAGTCAATAGAGTAGCACAACACCATGAAATGCACTTAACCTTGTATGAGTAAGATTTTTCAAATTCCCTTCCCGCTATATATAATATATATATATATATATATATATATAATTAGCACACTTCAATTAATTACTCCAAGTATCCCACATTCAAACCTAATACATCATAGGCATAATCTTTCTAATATCAGGACACAAAATAATAAAAATAAAATACAAATCATGGCTTCCATTTGTATTGGCAGAAAGAGAACCAACATGCCACACCATTCAATAATTAATATGCCTTGGACTAAAAATTATTCAATTTGACATCCCCTGTTTTACCGATAAATTGTACTTGATTTTCATATTTTAAATTTTGGGTGATTTAGGCATTACTTTTTGCTGAATATAGTTTTGCCCTATTTTTATTCATATTTTTGTATGAATATCTCCAAATGTTGGTTTGGTGTTTTTTATTATTAATTATATGTTAATATTCATCCATTAATATGGGGGTGGGTTTTAAAGTATTATTTTTTCCTCATTGTTTTAACAGTTATTTCATATTCCTATAAATATTATTAGTAATTTTTGTTGTTGGCTTTGATTTGTCAGAATTAAAAAAGGGAATACATGACAAAGCTGCTAAAACCCTTCATCCATGCTGGGCAGCATATCAAATTAGTGATGAGTATGTGGTTTTGTGTGTGTTTGTACACACATACATTCGTGTGTACACACATATGCTCATGTGAGGTTAGATCAAATTTCTATTAACAACTTAAACAGTTACAAGTAAGAAATCTGTCTTGGATTGAGGTATATAAGCATATGCATTGATTCACTATGTGAACATTGGGTCATCCCTGGATTATGTTAATGAGATAGATGTACCTGTGCATGAATATGAAATACAGAAACATCTTCTTGTTTTTTCAATTGGTGCATATGAATGTGCAAGATCATAAACATTATGTGGATTTTGAAAATGTAGAAACAATGAACAATAAAGTGGAAATACTAAGCAAAATTAAGAAAAATAAAATAGAATAGGCATAAAACTTGCTTTGCTAGCCATGAGTGAGATAGCCAGCGTCCTTCAGCATCCTTTAGGTGATAGGTTCATTGGCAACTGCTACCTATGATTACGTACAATCCTTCCCATTTTGGGCCCATTTTTTATTTTCTGTTGTAGTGACTCATGTTTCTTTTAGGATCAGGTTGTTCATTTGAAGGACCTTGGTCTTACCATTTTTTTGAAATACTATCCTATCTTCTTTTTGCAAGCCACTACCCTATCTCGATGTCCACCCTCTTTTCTTCCAACATGTCCAAATTTTCTTCTAGTTTTTGTGCATTCTTATCAATCTCAAAATTATGTCGCCTAAGGGTTGAAATCCCTACTTCCATTGGGATCATAGCTTTTGTTTTGTATGTGAGGGAAATCAAAGTTTCTCCTGTCAACATTTTTGTGGTTCCTGTATGGCCACAAGATCTCGGGCAAGTCGTTTGCCCATGTTCCCTTCTTCTCGCCCACTTTCTTCTTCAGTATTCCTACAATGGTCTTTTGTGCTAGAGTAATGCACGTGATTGCTATCATATCGACTAGTCTGCATCTCTCGTTTGTTACCGTACTATCCCTTTCTTGACTTTTAACCGCTCTCTCGATCTTTTCTAGTACTTCCCTTCAATGTGCTTTCCTCTTCTCGCCTCGGTCTGGTTGTCAGGATGATCAACGTATCTTTAACGTTGACAAAGGCATCCACTTGATCCATGAACTCCTGCAAGGTGGATGGTGTTTTTCTTACCAACTCGGCCATGAAAGGACTCATTGGTCAAATTCCTCCCGATAGTGTGGCAAGCATAATCTTCTCTTAGTCATCCGTGTTCATTATTTCTTTGTTGAACCACATCAAATACTATTTCAAACTTTCACCTTCCCTTCCTGACAGCTAGCAAATAAGCTGCGAATCTTCTTCGTTGTCGACTGGCCATAAACTGGGTGATGAGTTGCCTTCCTAGTTCTTCAAAATTTTTGATAGAGCCTAGCTGCAAGGCTCCGAACCACCCCCAAGCTATTCCCTTTAATGTTAAAGGAAAAACTCTACAGACAATTTCTCTTGGGAACCCATGAAGAGTCATGTGTACTTTGAAAGTTTTTAAGTATTCCATTGGGTCTTTGGATCCGTTGTATAGGTCTATCATTGAGATTTTCTGCTTTGGTAGTAATGATGTTGCCATAATTTGGCCACTATATGGCAGGTTAGTGTTGATCAATAGTTGATCAACCGAGGACAAAGTTCTGATCTTTTTGGTCATCTCCTCATACTTGTGCATCAAACTACGAAGATCATAGTGCATCTTCTTCGTCTCCTTATTTTCATGAGGCGTCTTATCAACACCAATGTTGTGCGCCTCCTGCTCTCCCTTGGCTTGACTGGGGCCCTCTCCTGACACTCTATTCTTAGTTTTAAAAATCTCATTTTCCTTTCATAGTATGTCAATCTCGTCGGTAAGTCTCTTCACCACGTCCTCAAGTTTCACAAGTCTCCCTTCCATGTTCCTCGATGTCACTTCTTGTTCCCGATTTGCCTGAGATTGAGTTGTAGTAAGCATATGAAAACCACATTGGTTGTAAGACAATATATCCCACATACAGCATCAACTATTGTAGTCGTGTTTCATAGCTACTACGACCAATCACCTACAACCAAAGAGTAAAGGGCTTGGGAGTTCAAGAAAACGTCTTCGATGTCTAAGTTAGTAAAATATATCGGCGATGTACTCAAATTATGAATTGAACTAATTAGTATTCCTTAGTTCCTTTAAATAGACTTCCTTTGGCCTGCACCGTCTAATCGGTATTTGGATTTCGAATTCCTAGATTGTTGGGATAATCAACCAACCCACTTTAAATTGGATAAGTGGGTTGGCTATCCTGGTTTTTCCCATAATATTTAGGCAGTTGTTTTAGGTTTTTGTTAAGTAGATATCTATCTCACTGGGCTTAGGGGTTAATGACCTTACCATATAAGGCCGAATGGACTAAGTGTAATTTAGGGCCCATGTTGGTAGCCTGTAGGCCCAACCCTTCTAGTCACCTTATATAAAGACAAGAAAGGGGTCTCCCAAAGGTTTAAGTACAATTAAAACATCACTTAATGATATGAATTAAGCTCTATATCACGGTTGTCCATCACTATGTAGTTTAGGTTTCAGGAGCCAACTTTGGTACACAAGGTGACGTTTCCCTATGCATCATTCCACTCACTCCAAGCAATATTGAATCATAAATATTATAATTAAAACATAAAAAAAAAAATTATTAGATTTGCAAATTTATTATTGGAATCATTGATTGATTAGTATATCTATGAGAATTGGCCGATATAACTTAGAAGCTAATTGTAGAGATCAAGTTGAGTGAATTACAGATTAAGCAATGAAAATAACAATGGGGGAAAATAAACAAGCGAGAGCACTAATATTGATCTCTCTATATGCATATGCAAAATGACATCTTTTAGAGATTGATTTTGCCATTCAAGAAAAACTCCCACATTAGATTACATATCTTTAAGCCAAAATAATAATAAAATAGTAAAATTTATGTTTGCAATTGCGTATAGAGAGTGGGAAGAGAAAGAAAAAATTAGTAAAATAATATTTGTAGAATGAATATTGCATTTGTTAACTTATTGAAACACACTATTTAAAATTTTAGATATGCATAATCTAATACAGTCAAATTAAGGGTCATATGATACAAATATGTGTTTGCATTTGCATATGGAGACACTAATGCCAATGCTTAGCAAAGCAAAGATGCAACAATTATGCGATCAGAGAGCTTTTCTCTTCAGAGGATTAATTTGGAAGAGCAATGTCAAATTCATGTTAGGGTGGGCAAGTTAGCAGTGTCTATTATTAAAAAATATTTTTTTCACGTGAATCCTAAATGTTAGAAATGATAAAACAAAAGATAAAATCAATCAAATATGAAATAAGATCGATTTACGTTATTCGACAACATGTCTACATATACAAAGATGTATAGAATTTTATTTAGTTTATAATTAAATATATAATGAAGTAGCCGTACAAAAATTTAATATATATATATATATATATTAGGGAGGAGCAACGTACAAATCACGTTTTCCTAATTTAGTGAAGTGGTTATAAATAATATGTTTTTATAAAAAAATAAATTTCAATCAATAATGTAATGTATAGAAGAAAAAAAATAGAAATTCTAACAAATATTTGTTAACTAATAATAGGAAAGTATCCTAACAAGGAAAAAATTATGTAAAAGTAAATTATAAGTTTATGTGAAGTGATAAAATATAACTATTTAATAGTTATTATAATTTTATTTATAAAATATTATTATTTGAATTTAATTTTTCATAATGAATTTAAATTGAGAAATAAATAATATTTTATTCAAATAATTATATTCACAAATGTAATTGACAAACAAATTTAAACTTAATTATTATATATTTTTCTTCTTTTTTACATAAAAAAATAAATAGAAATTCTAAATCATATATATAAATTTATATATAATATAAATTATAAATTATATAATTTATCTAAATTTATATATACAATTTAAATTCATATATATATATATAAGTATATTAAAATTTATCTAATTTTAAATTTAAATTTAAATTTATATGATTTAAATTTAAATTGTATTTTAAATCAAATTTAAATTATATATCTAAATTGAATTTATATATAATATCTAAATTTAAATTAAATCTATATCTAAATTTATAATTTAGATATAGTTTAAAACTTATCTAAATTCAAATTTGTAATAATTTAGATATAATTTAAAATTATATATCTAACTAATCTCATCTAAATTTTAAATCATATCTAAATTATAATAATATATAATATCTAAATTTAAATATATATATAATTTAGATATAATTTAAATTTTCTATAATTATATAATTTATATTACCAAATTATATAAAGGCAGAAAAAAATTTATTCGAACTTATAATTTATAAATGATCTAATTTAAACAAATAGAATAATTTATATTATCTAAATTACAATTTAGATATAATTTAAAATTATATATCTAACTAATCTCGTCGAAATTTTAAATCATATTTAATTTTAAAATATCTAGTATTAAATGGTCATTAAATTTAAAGAAAAACATAAAAAAATTTAATAAAAAAAAAAATTGTTAAATGATCGTTAGATTAGTGGATCGAATTGAATGGAACTAAGATCCAAAATAAGTCAAAGATTTTTCTTGGAATGAAGCCCTCGAACCCCACAAATTCACAATGAATTCCAGAACTTATTAAAAAATACAAAAAAATTGCAACTGATCCTTATCGGATCGAATCATTAAACCAAGCCTCCATAGATACAATCATTCTCTCCACACATAGAAGCCCAACGGGCCAACACTATGTCAATTGGTCTAGTTAGTTAAATTACTCAACTCTTATTAAGATAGAGAAAAGATTTATGCAACCCTAAATTGGGTAACTGTTGCGTAACCATTTTAAAAAAAGTGAAGAAAACATGAGACCTACATGAAAAAATTAACTTTTAAATAGTGGATCCCACTCATTTTCAAAGTGGTTACGCAGTGTTTATGCGCCTCACGGTTGCATGTAGCATTATTCTTGATTTCTTTGAGATATATGTGTTGAAGTGGGTTAATTTTTTCATAGTTTTTAAGTAAGAGTCAAGACGAGGCCGGATGACCCATTTAACGAACGGATCTTGTGCCTGTTTTCCTGTGAATCAGACAATCAATGGACGGGCCGAATGTTGGGCCACTAGTGCCTAGCCCTTCTTGGGCACCAGCCTAGGGTTTTTTCTCTAAGGTTTATACTTTATACCTTACAGACAAATTGACAATAACCTCTGGTTTAGGGTTCGTATAGAAATCTTGTTTCTTGCCTTACTGCCATTTACCATAGCTTTCAATCTACACATCAAGGCTCCAATCAGTTTGAGCTCCCCATAGTTACCCATAGCTCCCAGAGCAATTATTGCCTAAGATGGGGAAGAATAAGAAATTCATTGACAGGAAGAAATCAGCAATGTTCCAATTACTCGCTCGCGGCTCGGCTGACCCCAATTACAACAACATGCCAGGTGGCGAACGAGTCTTTGTCCACGTTGACAATAACCTCGTCTCCTTCTTTGCCGATGAAGACCCCACGGGAGTTTCCAACTCTGACCACTATGATGTGACATGACGCCGACAGCAAGCTAGGGTTGAGAGAAGTGTTGTGTTCGAAGTATGCAGAAGTGAATGAAGTCCTTAAGTTTGAAAAAGCTTCGAGAGTTAGCTATGGGCCATGGGCCGTGGGCCGTGAGCCTATATCTTGCTTTACTTTTAATACGTTATGGGCTTAATGGTTGAGTCTTATGGGCTCAAATTATTAGTCTTTAAGAGTCCATTATCCAATTACTTTAGTAAGCCTGTTAGTCAGTTGTAATAAGGATACTTTAGTAATTTCCCTTTTAGCAGTATATGGAGTCTGTTAGGGTGTCAAAGTCTGGCATTCTGGAATATTTTGCTGTTAACGCATTGTGGAGGAGCTTCCCCTTGAAGAGAGCACTATTTCGTTACTGTGTAATACAAATTTGTGACTCCTTGCTAGCTTAATTGAATATGTTTATCTCTCATTTAACTTGTTACTAGTGGTATCTAGAGCCCATTTCCTACTCACAAATATCCATGGCTGGCGGCAATAGGTTGAAAGACTTGAATGAGGATCTTTAGTCCTTCAAATGGACCACTAAGGACCATATCCAGCATGCCACATCCTAGTTTTCTACCATCGGAGTGGAGATGAAGGCAATGGGTAAGCAGATGGAGTCCATGATGCTGCACATGACTTCTATGGCCACTGACCTACACAACGTGTATGTATTTTGTCAACTGAACCACCTAAAGATGAAGGAGAATATAGCGTTAAGGAGCCTAAGACTGAAGGCGTAACCACAGAAAAAGGTGATAAACTTGAGGAGAAAGAACTTGTTACCCACGATGGTACTGTCTAGCCCAAGGCCATTAGGGTGGACTTCCCTATGTTCAATGGCGATGACCCCCATAATTGGGTTTACAAGGCAAACCACTTTTTCTCTTATAACAACACACCTTTAGATGTTTAATCCTACCAGTTTATTAGTAGCCTATAGCTTGGCTAAAATAAAAAAAGAAAATGTCAGCCTCCACAATAAATTATCCCCCAAACCCCACCAATTTCATTATAATGACTCCCCTCCTTTCCAAAACCATCCCACACCTTATATTACCCACCAGTCCATTGGCCAGAAACACCTCCAGAAAACCGACTCGACCCTAAACTCATCCCTAAACAAAGTTGTAGTTCTAGTTCATAAGTTAAAACAAAGCCAAATGCAAACAAGGAGAGGCAAGGGTTTATGTTATTGTGATGCTAAGTGGCACCCAGGACATTGCTGTTCGAGTCCAAAGCTGTATTTGATTGAAGAAGTTAATGATGATGATGATGATGAACTGTTGGTGAAAGTTTCTGCATCTGCAGAAAACTAGTTGGCCTCTCTGGTGTTGGTTTTTCAAGTGTTGGTTCATCTTGAAAAACAACTAGAAATTTCATTAAATGTTGTCGTTGGTTCTTTAGGCCTTAGAACCATGAGGGTAAAAGGGAAGATAAGAAGTCAGTGGGCTACTATCCTAATTGACACAGGGAGTACTCATAATTTCCTTGACCATGCAATCCTCTCTACGGTTACTCTACCTCTGCATGATGATAAGGTGAGAGTTAACGTTGGTAGTGGGGAACTGTTAGATAGTGAAGGCAAGGTGCAAATGGTGCAAGTGGCAATTCAGGGACAGTTTTTTTTGTTGATATGTATGTCTTAGCCCTCGCAGGTTGTGACATAGTACTTGGTATGTAGTGGCTAGAAGGCTTGGGTTCCATTTTGTGGAATTTTCAACAACTTACTATGTGTTTATCCACTAAGACAAGGTTGTCCAGTTACAAGGGCTTTTTGCTAACACTGGGATTGAAGAGGGTACGGTACAACAGTGTAATAAGATTGAAACCAGGGGCATTTTACTCCAACTCATTGAGCAAACCCCACACAACCAAACCCACAAAGTTCCACCCATACTCCAGAAATTGCTTGACCAATACCCAGATATATTCACCACACCCTCAAGCCTACCCCTACTTGTTTCCATGACCATTCCATCACCTTACAACTAGGAATTCAACCTATTTCTATGTGCCGCTACCGGTACCCTTATTTTCAAAAAGATGAGATTGAACGGATTGTGAAAGAGTTTCTAGACTCTGGGGTCATTCGACCAAGCCAAAGTCCATATTCTTTACCCGTTCTTTTGGTGAGGAAAGTCGATGGGACTTGGCAACTTTGTGTGGATTATCGGGCTCTTAACAGTGCTACTATCAAAGATAAATATTCCATCCCTATAGTGGAAGAGCTGTTGGATGAATTACATGGAGCGAAGGTGTTCTCTAAGCTTCACTTAAGGTCGGGCTATCACCAAATTTAAGTAAAACTAGAAGATATACCAAAGACAGCTTTTTGGACGCACGAAGGGCACTATAAATTTTTAGTTATGTCATTCGGCTTAACTAATACTCCATCCACATTTCAAAGCTTAATGAACCAGGTTTTTAAGCCTTATTTACGTAAGTTCATTTTAGTTTTTTTTTTTTATGACATTCTTATCTACATCAAATTTGAGGCAGCCTATTTCGAACATCTTCAAGTCACTTTTGAGACCTTGAGGGGTCATCACCTTTATGCCAACATGAGCAAATGTTGCTTTAGGTGTGCCGAGGTGTCCTATTTAGGCTATTTAATGGCCTGTTCCTAACTCTATCAAGGCCTTAAGGGGTTTCCCAGGACTGACAAGGTATTACCAAAAATTTATACGGGGATATGGCGCCATTGCGTCCAAGTTGATTGAATTATTGAAGAATGATAATTTCAACTAGACTTGTGATGCTCAATCAGCCTTTGAAGCTGTTGCCCAGATGACTAACACAAGAGGGGGGGTGAATTGGGTTATATTAAAAAATTAATACTTATAAACTAAATATACAATATAAAATATAACCAAAATGTAAAGCAGTAGGAAATATAAAGAGTAGGGTAAGAGAAAGCAAACTCAGTATTTTTACGAGGTTCAGCCCCACTGCCTACGTCCTCGCCTCAAGCTACCCCTTGAGGATTCCCAAATCCACTATTCAATCTCCTTTAGGTGGAGATAGAAACCTATTACACCTTTGAGCAGCACCGCTCCAAAGAATCCGTGTAGAACACCCTCTACACTTCCAATCACCTCACACTTGGTGATTCAACTATTCCCTGTGTAGAACACCTTCTACACACACAAGGGTTATACGCACCCTCTTACTTCCAATCACCTCACACTTGGTGATTTAACTATTCCCCGTGTAGAACACCTTCTACACACACAAGGGTTATACACACCCTCTTACTGATACAAGAATTGATAGTGGGTAGGCTATCAGAAAACACTCCTCAATGAGTGAAATAAGAACAATACAGCACAAACTATATCTCTCTCAACAAGAACAAGAATTAAGGCTCAAAACTTTAGAAAAGAGAGAATGAGAGCTTTGAAAGAATGATGCAAAATTTAGCAATAGATGTGTAAGCTCTTGTTGTAAGTTTTGCAAAACTCAAGTGAGCTATTTATAGGCAAATGAGTCTTCAAATTCAAATTTGAAAAGATTCTCATGTCAAATAAGAGCACTATTCACTTTTCAAAAAATTCAAATAAAAACATTTCCTTTTTGCATTTGTCAAAGACAATTCCATTCATTTTTCAAAGAAATCAAACCTAATCTTTTGCTTTTCATACAAGACAAAATGAGCATGATTTATTTTTCAAACCAAATCATCTTCTTTTTGCATATGTCAAAAAAACACACAACCACCCTTTAAGATTTTCAAACAAATCATCTATCTTTTATATTTGTCAAAAAAACACACAACCACCCTTTAAGATTCTCAAACAAAATCATCTACCTTTTGCATTTGTCAAAAAAACACACCACCTCCCTTCAAGACTTTCAAACAAAATATGCACATGTCAAATATGATAATCAATCATCTTATAAAATCAAGTTTTTATAAAAAATATAATTTTCGAAATTATTTTGTTTGATGGTGTTATGCACATGTGAAAAACATAATTTTCAAAACTAAGACATTTAAAAATGTCTTGTATATGTGGAAAAAGTAATTTGATGTTTTATGAAAAAAAAAGAGTAATTTGGAGCCTTAATCCAATTTCTAATTTTATCAAGAGATGTACAAAAATAATCTATGAGCTTCATTTGTAGACTTGATATCTTTCTTGCTCATGCTTGATTTCTTGATGTGTTTAGCTCCCTTCATGCATAGACAACTTGAGCTTGAGTTTTCAATATTATTTGTTATCATCAAAATTTATACGTAAATACGAGACTTGAAACCTTGGGTTCAACAATCTCCCCCTTTTTGATGATGACAAATACTTAGTAGAAATCTGCGACCTGCAGTAATACTTAAGCTCCCCCTGAAAATATGCGTTAGTATTTCAAGAAAAATATAAACATGATTCTAGCATATATAACAGGGTAGTATAATACTAGTATAAGACTTCTCCCCCTTTTGGCATCATTAAAAAGGAACCGTAATTGGTTTCAATAAGATTTTTTTTTTTTTTCGTAATAAGCAATAATCAAATAAAACGGTACGTTAGAGAGTAGAAGTTGGAACCACCCGTGCCCGACAAAACCTGCAAAGGTTGAAGCCGAATTTTATCATCTCGGTGCGGAAGAAGATTTAAATCCGCTTGATGTTATTGACGAATTAGATATTCCAGAGATTTGAAGTTGAATAATTAAAATTATCCGTGTCCGACAAAGACAGCAAAAGCTGCAAGCCTAGCTCTGGTAATGCGGTGCAGAGCCATGCATGTCCGACAAAACCTGCAAATGTTGGAAGTCTAACTCTGACAGTTCGGTGCGGAGCCACGCGTGTCTGATAAAACCTGCAAAGGTGGCCTAGCTCTAGCAGTCGGTGCGAAAGCAGATTCAAATCCGCGTGATATTGTTGAAAAATTAAATATTATCGAGATTTGAAAGTTGTCGTTTAAAAGACCGTTTTCACCTGTTGGATACTCAAATAAATTTTCACCCCACTCATTGATCCGGTTTCTGTTTATTCAAAACGATAGAATGGCGGAGAAAATTTCATCTAATAATCTTCCGGATTTGAATCAGGAACCGTCTCAACCAGTCATTTTATCTCATGAGGTTGTCAATACCATGATAGAAGCAGAGATGCATTTTTCAAATAGAACTGATTCTGAGGTTGTTGCAGCATCAAGAACTCTCAGTGCTCAATATGCTGCCTCTATTACGACCATGTCTCGGAGATTACTAGCGAGGGCAAATGAGGTTGATCGACTTAACAATCAAATATCTGTTCTGCATCAAAAGCTTGTAAATAAAGGCAGAAAGAATAAGAGGTTAAAGCAAGAAAATAAAGATTTGACGGAATTGGCTCGTATTCTGAAACTTCAAATAGAGGAATCGGAACGAGTAAGAGTTCAAGCACAGAGTCAACATCAGCAGATAATGGCAGCGTTTCACGAGAGAAACAGGGACAATTATAATTAATCTCGCTAGCTTAGTTCGGTAACTTTTGACAATATGCATCCGGCATATCTTGTAAGCTTGACTAAGTAAGATTTGAAGAGATGTCAATTTGTCTTTTACTTATTTTCATCTTTATAAAAACAATCCTTAGCTTTATCTAATCCGCATCAAATCTTCTTCTCATTGTTGTAGTTCATCTTCATTCTCACTTTACAAATTTTCAATGGCTCGTAGATTTCCCTTCAGTGATTCTCTTGATCAAGATTTGAGGTATCCTTCACCTCAGTCTCAATCTATTTCTGCATCTGTCGTGGGTGCCATGAAGCAACAAGAGACTGATTTAGCTAATAAATCAGATCATGACGCCATTTACGAGCTTGTGGGTCTCGGGACTCGATACTCATCTTCCATAGTTGCTTTTTCCGCTCGGTTGCAGTCCAAAACCCGCGAGATAGAGAAGCTTAATGAGAAGATCGATATTCTTCAACGACTTGTTCAAGAGTCTAACAAAAAAATAGTAGACTTAAAACAACAGAATAAGGATTTAAAATCCTTACTTGCCTCTGCATTTCGATTGCCTAATCCTTTAGACAAGGATGGCATGATGATTTATGAGGAGCAAATGCATTTGAATGATGAGGCTAAACGTCTCAAGTTTCTGTAGGTCATTTGAGTTAATGGAATAAAAGTATCTAGCAGATATTGATGGCATGCATAATTCCTATTTCTCTTCTAATCATGCGTAGTCTATCTTCTGGTAGGGGTTTTGTAAAAATGTCTGCCAATTGATCATGTGTACTAGTGAATTCTAATGCAATATCGCCCTTCTGCACATGATCTCTAAGAAAATGATATCTAATATCAATATGTTTGGTCCGAGATTGTTGTATTGGATTCTTTGAAAGATTTATAGCACTTGTATTATCACATTTGATTGGAATGTGATTGTACATACGTTTAAAATCCTCAAGTTGTTGCTTCATGTAAAGAACTTGGGCACAACAACTACCCGCAGCAACATATTCTGCCTCAGCAGTAGATAGTGCAACAGAATTTTGTTTTTTTATTAAACCAGGAAACTAGTGCATGACCTAAGAAATGACATATTCTACTAAAAAATTTTCGATCATCTTTGCAACTAGTATAATCGGTACCTGAATAACTAATAAGATCGAAAGAAGTGTGTTTAGGATACCATAACTCTAAGTCAATGGTACTAGCAAAATATCTAAAAATCCGCTTGACTGCAATCAAATGAGATTGTTTCGGAAATGATTGAAAACGTGCACATAAACATACATTGAACATAATATCAAGTCTACTAGTTTATCAAATATAATAAACTACCAATCATACCTCGATATACCTTTGAGTCAACTGATTTACCGGATTCATCTTTATCAAGTTTAGTGGATGAGCTCATTGGTGTTCCAGTTTCCTTAGCACCTTCCATCCCAAACTTCTTCAGCAATTCCTTAATATATTTTGATTGATTGATGAATATTCCACTTTTTGCTTGCTTAATTTGCAATCCGAGAAAGAATGTAAGCTCTCCCATCATGCTCATTTCAAATTCTTCCTGCATAGTCTTAGCAAAAACTTGGCACATATTTTCGTTAGTAGCACCAAATATTATATCATAAATCTGAATCAAAAGAGTATCATCATTTTCTTATTCAATGAAAAGAGTTGTATCAATTTTTCCTCTTGAAAAGCCTTTTTCAATCAAGAAACCACTGAGTCTCTCGTACCATGCTCTAGGAGCTTGTTTGAGTCCATATAGTGCTTTTGTGAGTTTGAAAACATGATTTGGAGAAATATGATTTTCAAAACCTGAAGGTTGCTCAACATATTTTACCTATTCCCACGATCTTCCCTTTTGAGTTGTCTCTAAATGTCACGTGTCCTTCTTCTTTAGATCTAAGATCAAAGAACTTAGTCTCGTCTCCCGTCATGTGTCTTGAACATCCACTATCTAAAAACCATTTATTTTTACATGTAGAATACTTCATGCATACCTACAAAAGCAATTAAAAACAATTCTTGGTACCCAAGTTCTTTGGGTCTTTTATTTATTAGTATTAGAATAAACAAGATTTTTAGGTACCCATATGGCCCTAATAGTCATTGTATGTTTTCTTCTAATAGGACAAGCATGATAATTATGACCATTGCTATTACAAAAATTGCAAATAGCATGTGACATATATGAATAACTTGAGTGATTATAATAGTATCCTTTTTTAACAAAATTATTTTTATGAAAAGAATTTTGAATATTGGACTTTGATGTAGAAGGATTATCAAAGAAGTTTTTATAAGATTTGTATTTTTGTTTTGGCATATATCCCAAGCCTGCCTTGTCAAAAACACATCTTTGACTACCAAGAAGTTTTTCAAAATTTCTTTTTCCATTCGTAAAGTTTTCAATAATATTTTCTAAATCAGTTTTCTTTTTCTTCAACTCAAGATTTTCATCTTTCAAAACAATACTTTCTTTTCTTAAAATATCAATTTCGTTTGTTAAAGAAGAATTTTTCTTTTTCAAAGCAGTATACTTGATACCCAATTTTTCAAATTCCTCATATACCTCTTCTAAAACATTTTGCAATTCTTCATATGAAGGATCTTCAATATTATCAAAATTTGTTACCTCAATGTCATCTTTAGCCATAAGACAAAGATTTGCTGATTCTCCATTGCTTGCTTCACTATCTGAGCTACTTGAATCATCATTCCACGTAGCTTTCATTGCTTTTTTGCCTTTGTTTCGATCTTTCTTTAGCAGAGGACAATCTGGCTTGATATGACCAGGTTTATTGCATTTATAACAAATTAAAGTGTCATTTTTACCTGAATCTTTCTTGGAAAACTTATTGAAGGATTTCATTGAAGGAGTTTTATTTTTCTTTAAGAACCTCTGAATTCTTCTTATTATCATCGCAACTTCTTCATCTTTGTCATCATTTTCCTCATCTTCATCACTTTCACTTTCATGTGGAACAGCTTTAAGTGCCAAACTCTTCTTTGAATTTCCTTCTTCTTCTCCTCTTTTCAATGTGTACTCATGGTTGATAAGTGACCCGATGAGTTCATTCACTTCGAGCTTCTTGAGGTCTCTAGCTTCAAGAATCGCTGTCACTTTTGACTCCCAACGTTTTGGTAGAGAGTTGAGAATTTTTCTTACTATCTCCACTTTGGAATAAACTTTGCCAAGAGCTGTCAAGCTGTTTATGATGTTAGTAAAACGAGTGTGCATACTAGAAATAGATTCATCATCATTCATCTTAAACATTTCATATTCATGAGTAAGAATATAAATTTTTGATTCCTTGACTTGAGAAGTTCCTTCATAAGTAACTTCCAAGTTATCCCAAATTTCCTTTGCTGTAGTGCAAGTCATTACTCTATTAAACTCATTACCATTAAGAGCATTATATAATAAATTCATAGCAGTTAAATTCAAAGTATAAAGTCTATCGTCTTCACGATCAAACTCTTCTTCTTCCTTTTTGACCTTTACTCCATCAACCACTTTTGTTGGAATATAAGGTCCATTTACAATGCATTTCCAGATTTCTCGGCCTTGAGACTGAAGGAATATTCTCATTCTAACTTTCCAGAATGAGTAATTGTCTCCGCAAAAGAGTGGAGGCCGACTGCTAGATTGACCTTCACCAAATGAAGCTGCAATGTTAGCCATAAAATCTTAACTCAAAAGATAGTTAATCTTATAACAGAGCTCTAGCTCTGATACCAATTGTTGCCCAGATGACTAACACAAGAGGGGGGGTGAATTGGGTTATATTAAAAAATTAATACTTATAAACTAAATATACAATATAAAATATAACCAAAATGTAAAGCAGTAGGAAATATAAAGAGTAGGGTAAGAGAAAGCAAACTCAGTATTTTTACGAGGTTCAGCCCCACTGCCTACGTCCTCGCCTCAAGCTACCCCTTGAGGATTCCCAAATCCACTATTCAATCTCCTTTAGGTGGAGATAGAAACCTATTACACCTTTGAGCAGCACCGCTCCAAAGAATCCGTGTAGAACACCCTCTACACTTCCAATCACCTCACACTTGGTGATTCAACTATTCCCTGTGTAGAACACCTTCTACACACACAAGGGTTATACGCACCCTCTTACTTCCAATCACCTCACACTTGGTGATTTAACTATTCCCCGTGTAGAACACCTTCTACACACACAAGGGTTATACACACCCTCTTACTGATACAAGAATTGATAGTGGGTAGGCTATCAGAAAACACTCCTCAATGAGTGAAATAAGAACAATACAGCACAAACTATATCTCTCTCAACAAGAACAAGAATTAAGGCTCAAAACTTTAGAAAAGAGAGAATGAGAGCTTTGAAAGAATGATGCAAAATTTAGCAATAGATGTGTAAGCTCTTGTTGTAAGTTTTGCAAAACTCAAGTGAGCTATTTATAGGCAAATGAGTCTTCAAATTCAAATTTGAAAAGATTCTCATGTCAAATAAGAGCACTATTCACTTTTCAAAAAATTCAAATAAAAACATTTCCTTTTTGCATTTGTCAAAGACAATTCCATTCATTTTTCAAAGAAATCAAACCTAATCTTTTGCTTTTCATACAAGACAAAATGAGCATGATTTATTTTTCAAACCAAATCATCTTCTTTTTGCATATGTCAAAAAAACACACAACCACCCTTTAAGATTTTCAAACAAATCATCTATCTTTTATATTTGTCAAAAAAACACACAACCACCCTTTAAGATTCTCAAACAAAATCATCTACCTTTTGCATTTGTCAAAAAAACACACCACCTCCCTTCAAGACTTTCAAACAAAATATGCACATGTCAAATATGATAATCAATCATCTTATAAAATCAAGTTTTTATAAAAAATATAATTTTCGAAATTATTTTGTTTGATGGTGTTATGCACATGTGAAAAACATAATTTTCAAAACTAAGACATTTAAAAATGTCTTGTATATGTGGAAAAAGTAATTTGATGTTTTATGAAAAAAAAAGAGTAATTTGGAGCCTTAATCCAATTTCTAATTTTATCAAGAGATGTACAAAAATAATCTATGAGCTTCATTTGTAGACTTGATATCTTTCTTGCTCATGCTTGATTTCTTGATGTGTTTAGCTCCCTTCATGCATAGACAACTTGAGCTTGAGTTTTCAATATTATTTGTTATCATCAAAATTTATACGTAAATACGAGACTTGAAACCTTGGGTTCAACAGAAGCCTTAAAGAGAGCTATCACCTAACCTCCTTTGTTAGCCTTGCTGGATTTTAAGTCCCCTTTTGTTATTGAATGCGATGCTTCGAGTGAGGTAATCAAGGCTATTTGGATGCAAGGGGGAAAACCAGTAGCCTTTTTCAGCAAAGCACTCAAGGGAAGAGCCTTAGTGATGTTCACATATGAGAAAGAATTATTCGCACTGGTTTCAACAGTGCAAAAGTGACGACCCTATTTGTTAGGGTAGACTTTTGTGGTCAAAATTGACCACCAAACCCTAAAATTTATGTTGGAAGAGTGGGTGAGCATGAAGATGCAATTGATGGACTATGATTTTGTGGTTCGATACAAAAAGGCAATAGAGAATGTGGTGGCTAATGCACTGTCAAGGAAGAGAGGTTTTGAGGAGATGGAGCTCTCCATGTTGTCCTTACCAACATGGGCTTGGATGATAGAAATTCAATCCTTATATGAGTCTGACCCAGTTACAAAAGGCTTGTTATATAAATTTCATGAGGGTAACCTGGCTGACCCTTACATAGTAAGAAATTGTACTATTTTCAACAAGTCCAAAATTTATATCCCTGCTTCCCAAGATTTCATCGACAAGTTATTGTGTCTATTGCACAACAGCCCCATGGGTGGTCATTTGGGCTTTGACAAAATGATGCACAGATTACAGAAGGAGTTTTATTGGCCAAGGCTAAAATCCGGTATTAAGAAGTTTTTAAAGGCTTCTAATGTTTGTCAGGTAGTCAAGGTGGACAAAACCCGTCCTAGTGGGCTCTTACAGCCACTTCCTATTCCATCCCATCCATGGATTGACATCACCATAGATTTCATGGAAGAATTACCTGCCTCGGGTAAGTTTAACACTTTGTGGGTCACAGTGGATCGGTTTACTAAATATGCACACTTTGTGCCATCATCCCACCCTTACACTGCTAAGGTGGTAGTTCAGCTGTTCATGAAGTACATTTTTAAACTACATGGGATGCACACTTCTATTGTGTCAAATAGAGATCCCACCTTTACTAGTAAATTCTGGAAGGAATTCTTCACACTACAGGGGGTTCAGCTAGCCTCTAGTATCGCATACCATCCCCAAAAGGATGGCCAGACTGGAACGGTCAATAAATGGGTGGAGAATTACCTAAGAGTTATATGATGGACAGACCTAAGGATTGGGCATAGTGGATTGAACTGGCCGAGTGGTGTTACAACTCAAACCAACAAGCGTATATCAAGATCTCACCTTTCGAGGCTTTGTATGGTTATGTACCACTGAAGCTATGTAACTATACCCACGGGACTACCCGAGTAAAGGAAGCGAAGATTACTTTGCGCAACCGTGATGAACTTTGGCACCTATTGAAACAAAACCTCGTGAAGGCACAAGAAAGGATGAAAAAGAATGCAATAAACACAAAAAGGAGAGGGTTTACCAAGAAGGGAACTGGGTCTTCCTGAGGTTGCAACCCTATCCGCAATCTTTCGTGAACCGCCGACAAAGCTTTCACCTAGGTTTTATGGGCCTTATCAAGTTGAGCGACGGGTTGGAAAGGTCGCATATAAGCTCAAGTTACCCCCCACTTCTCAGATTCATGATGTTTTCCATGTTTCTCAATTGAAGCCGAAAGTGGGTCAACAGGTTATCCCTCTCGCCCGATTGCCTCTAGTTGACAAGAAAGGCTGCTTGAAACCAGAGCCTAAGGAAGTTCTGTCTTGGAGGATGAGGAAAGTGAAGAATCAACTGGTGGTGGGGCTTCTAATCAGTTGGCAAGGGCAGATCGTATAGGATGCTTCATGGGAGAGCTATCACGAACTTTGTCGGGAATTTCCCCACCTCATGGACAAGGTCTTTTGATGGGGAAGGGAGTTGTGACACAGCGTTGACAGCAAGCTAGGGTTGAGAGAAGTGTTGTGTTCAAAGTATGCTGAAGTGAATGAAATCCTTAAGTCTGAAGAAGTTTCGGGAGTTAGCTGTGGGCCATGGGCCTGGGCTGTGAGCCTATATATTGTTATACTTTTAATTACGTTATGGGCTTAATGGTTGAGTCTTATGGGCTTAGTTTATTAGTCTTTAGAGTCCATTATTCAATTACTTTAGTCATCCAGTTACTTGTAATAAGGATACTTTAATAATTTCCCTTTTAGCAGTATATGGAGTCTGCTACAGTGTCAGAGTCCGACATTTTGGAGTATTTTGCTGTTAACGCATTGTGGAGGTCCAAGAAGCTTCCCCTCAAAGAGAGCACTATTACATTACTGTGCATTACAGATTTGTGACTCTGTGATAGCTTAATTACACGTCTATCTCTCATTTAGCTTGTTATATACGGAGACAATCCTGATTCTTAATTCACCGATGCACCCGAGGACGACGATGAAAATGAAGAGGGCGACGGTAGGGGGAACTCAGTGCGGACGGGAAAGGAGTTGCTGGAGAATGTGAGGAGGCAGATTTTGGAACTCGGGTTTCCAGATAACGATTACGATTATTTGATTCATTTGAGGGAGATTAAGCACTCTGGCGGTGGCTCCTCGTTCTATATTAATCCAAAGGCGAGGCTCGATCAGCTTCCACGTAACGTCAAGGTTGGTTAGCTTTTGATTGCTTTTTTCTTTGTTTGGTTACTGGAAAATAATTCTTGGAAAGCATACGAAAATGACAGGAATGAACATTTCTATCTTTTACCTTTCTAATAATTTCTTCTGAATTAGAATGAGCCTGATGTGAACGTCTAGAATTTGTGTTTGGTTGATTTCTGGGGACTAAAAAAAACTGTATTATGCTTTCTCTCTAGGCATATGATGCATCAAGAGTACAGATTTCTGAAGTGGATGATAATCCCAATGGGAGGTCCATTTTGAGTGTTGCATTGAAAACAGTTGGTGTGCGGATACAGAAAGCAGTTCATCCCGATGTAGCTGCATTGCTCGATGATAGTGATTTATCACAAGTCTCCCTTATGTTGAGGACCTAGAAGAGGATTTTCTTTTTCGGGCAAACCTTGATGAAGAGAAGGATGTAGAGGTGGATAAGAGTTTAAATAGGGTAGAACAATTTGGGGTAACTAGAAAAGAGGTTGATAAAGCAGATAATTATGACCAACAACCAACTATGGATGGCCTTGTCTTTCAGAGTACAATTGAAAATAACCTGGTGGAAGGTGGAGATGAATGTGTTGACAATAAGCCACGAGTTCGTTGCCTTTTGGATTAGCAATTTGATTTAGTGAGTTTCTTTTCCCGTTTTATTTTTCTATTATTGTAGTTTGTAATTTATCATTGTTAAAGAGTATGTTTGCATAACTGCTTCGTGATGAAATGTTGAGTATCCCATTTGTGTTATCAGACTTACTTAGGACTCTAGCCTTTATCTATCATACCATGTACAACTGACACACCAATTAAGAAGTTGTTATAGATGGAACAAAATAGTCTACCGCCCCTAAGTGGCCCTCTCCTAATGTAGTTTTCAGATCCTATTCAATTGTTGCCAATTGGCTGAGACTTTGTTTTTGCTTTTCGAATTCCTATGGGCTTTTTTTTATTCCTTTTTTTTTCTCATTTTTAAGTATTTGTTCTTTAAATTGCTTTTATGAACATTGTTTGAAAAACATATTTGGGATCTCGTTATTGCTTGTCCATGTAATTCTCCTCATTTACAACTTGAGAGTCCAAAATTTCTTTGGTTTTGATGTTAAAGAACTTAATTTTCAAACTAAATAGGGATGATTCTGATTGAAAATAGAATTTTGTTTGAAAGCAAAAGTTATTTTTTATCAGGAGTAGTTAAGTACACTAGATGTATACAAGAGAAAACACTTAGCAATTGAACATGATATTTATAGTACAGATGTCATAGTACTAAAATACCTATGAAATGAATATTGTGTCTGGGAATGGAAGCTCTACCCCTTATAGGATTGCCACATCTTATTGTATGCTTTAAACCCTTTTGGTCAATGTCACTTAGGTTGTGTTTGGGTAGTGAGATAATCTCAAATATTCTGTGAATAGTAGTGAGAAGTAAGTGAAAAATAATAATAAAATAATAAATAATAGCCCTTAGTGTATTATTTATAAACATATAGTGCATGATGTTTGCTTGTAGAAATCCTCACGCCTTATACTTGATTGTAGAGGATACAAATTATAGAAAGTGTGTTGAAACATATGTTATTACAAGTTAATTTTTTACTTAATGATTTAAGCTTTTGGTATCACTAGTTCCTTTACATTACATAGTACATGAGTTTCAACAGCCTATGTTGTATCCAACTCGTCTTGATCTCATACTACAAGTTTCATGGACGCTTAGAAGGCCTTGAGGAAGCTTTCAACTGGTCTACCACAGTTCTTGTTGTGCTTACTGATAAAGCGTATTTATTTTCTGATTGAGTGGTTTGCTGCATGTTTTGATTCCAAATTTAAAAGAAAGTGACTCACTCTTTTAAGTCATATCATATGTCTGCACCCCTATCTTGATTTGTTAGATGGCCATTTTTTTGTCACATAAAATTTCTTTTGTCTGATGGTAGCTTATCTTTTTTCAGTTTGAATGTCAAGAATATGGCACTGACGACGACGATAGTGATTATGGTTATGTAGCTGAAGAAGATGAATCCCTTGCTGAGAAGCTTAATCAAGCCATTGGTGATCATTTAATGGATGGCTTGGAACTTGATGATAAATATAAGGCTCCTGATGATTTATTGGGTGATAATGAGATATCTAAGGAAGGAGCTATTAGACTCTGCTGCTAACTTGATTCATCACTGTGTGGAAGATGCTAAGAAGTATGAAAATGAAAATGACAACAAACTTGTTGTTTTTGTAGAAGAAAGCAGTGATGAATAAGAAGTGTGGGATTGTGAGACCATAGTTTCAATGTATTCAAATCTTTATAACCACCTTGGTAAGATTGGGGCTCCATAAATGGCAAGGAGAAAGAAGTTGGTTGAAACTTAAAACTCAGTAGAACAGAAGGCATTTTACTTGATGATCCAATAACATATAGGAGGCTCATTGGTCAGTTAATATATTTAACCATTACAAGGCTTGATATCTCCTACTCAATTCAAGTCCTTTCTTAGTTCATGGACAAACCCAAGAACACTCATCTTACATCAACTAAAAGAGTATTGTGGTATATCAAAGGATTGCCTGTACAAAGTCTTTTCCTCTCCTCCAAATCAAAACTACATTTGAAAGCATTTTTTGATGCGGATTAGGTAGGATGTATTGACACTAGGAGGAGTGTCACTAGCTTTTATATCTTCCTTAGAGACTCACTGATTTCTTGAAAATTCAAGAAACAATCAACTATTTCCAAAAGTTCAGTAGAAGGAGAGTATAGGTTGATGACTTCAACAGTGAGTGAGTTAACTTGGTTGGTTCAATTGTTCAAAGATTTACATGTTTCACATCCACATACATCTTTGTTATTACGTGACAATTAAGCGGCACTACATATAGCAACCAATCCAGTTTTTCATGAGAGGACAAAACACATAAATATTGACTGCCATATAGTAAAAGAAAAACTCTAGGCTGGTTTAATCAAGGCAATGCATGTTAAGAGCAATTCAATTTGAAACCTTAATTTCCAAGATGAGATTATTAAACATATATGATATCCATCTTGAGGGGAGTGTTGAAAGTTTATTTTCGTATATTCATTTGTAATTTGGATGTTTTTCATTTCTGTGTACATTTATACCCTCGTGCACGTGTATAGTTAGTTCGGATTCATCTTTGTCTTTTTAGTCCTCTGTCAAAGTGTAGAGACGAGCACGATTGTTTTATAATGGCCACTGCAGCACTATTTGTAGCAGGCATTGTATTCAGTGAAGAATATTTTCACAAACAACTTTTTATTTTTGTCAAAAATATATATATATATATATATATATATATGTAAATCAAGCCTAAGTTTCGTATAACGTTACACTGAATGAATGCACGTAAATACGTTAGTCATTCATTTGTGATACTCTTGATAAAAATATTACAATGAATGGCTGACGTAACTTTATTATCTAATTTTAAAATTGAGTTATATTATACAACCTCCTCAATTTCTATATACTATATTTTTTTAATTTTTTAAAAATTTTAAGTTTATTCTTTTTAAACTAATTATTTTTTTTTATTCTCATTCATATATCAAATATTTGATAAAAGAAGCAAATAATAAAAATTAAAAAAATTGCAGTGTGTGGATGTTGAGTCAATTGTAAGAGGTTGTATAACTTTTTTTTCTTTTAAATTAAGTCTAATATTTAAATACTGTTATAAAATTAAAAAAAAATAGTTAAAGAATTGAAAAACCATATTATCTCTTCAAATTCATTCTTCAAAAATTAAGTATTATTTCTTTAACTTCTTTATTGTGTATCTATTACGAATCGCCCTCAGGACTCCATGTTATAGACATGGGAGGATACACTACATTAATAGATACATAAACTTAAAGAATAATAATACATAAATTAAAAAGGATACATGAATATGACAAAAGAGGGATATATGTATAAGTGGTTCTCCTTAAATATTTCCTCCCAAGTGGAATATGATTGATTTGTAAATTGAGAGAGAGAGTCCAAGGTCGATCCACAAGGACCAATAAGGTTTACCATATAACCAACAAAAGTCTAACATGATTTAAACTAAAATTGAATGCTAATAACCTATGAAGCTGAATTTCAAATAGAAAACTACGTTCAGGACTTGAGAATTTAATTATGAAAATGCTATTTAAAAAAATAAATAAATCTAACATGCAGGAGTTGAAAATATTTCTTTTCTTTTTCTTTAAAACGCCTAATAAAACAAGGACAGATCTAGGCCTCAAATTTAATCCATGATGCTAAGTCAAATAAGTCTTTCATTTTCTTAAACACAATATAACTCAAATACTGGTTAAGTCAATAACAAGTGTTCGGCAAATCCATCAATAAGCACAGTTGAAATTCCTCTAAATAATCTCCACTCCCTAAATTAACCATACATTCAATCAAAGTTCATAAGTTCAAAGGTACACGTAATCCAAGCATCCACTGTGTCGAAATGAGAATCTACAATAGATCAAGGAAAATAGTACAAACCCTTCACCAAAACAACTAAAACTAGTCAACATAAGGAGAGAAAATCTATTCCAGCTCTCTACTTAAGAAATGGAAACCCTAGCCAACTTCGCATCAAGTTAACCCTTGACCTAGATCTGAAAAAATTACTCACCTATCTACAACGAAAACCAAAGCAAATAACTTAGATATAAAAATGCACATAAAGAAAACTCGAAAAACTGAAACGAAAATCTCAAATGCGATCAAACCCTCTCCACCTGCTCCCCTGGCGAGATCTGACTTTATATCCTTCCCTCATCTCTCTCTTTGCGCGTTTCTTCTTCCTGTGCACCCACAATCTTATCTCTAACGGATTTCTCTCAGATTTCCCTCTTATTTTCTCCTCGCACTTTACAGTACCTAAGGCAGCACTCCTAGAAGGTTCTCAAAATGGCTAAGTGTCGCACGTGTGTATCTTCCATTAGTAATTGAAGCTCGTGGGTGTGGGCTTCAATTGAGTAATGGGCTTGATCTCCATATCGGCATTAATCAAGTCATGGGTAGGTATGGGCCTCAGCTTCTAGCCAGCTCGTTGCAATGACTAATTAATTCACAAACTAATCAGTTGTGGGCTTAACTTGCATTAAGCCAAGATGAAAACAAAAATGTAAGTTTACTTAAATGTTAGTCAATCCCACAACATAAGCCCATATGTATTTAATTAGGGGTAAAATATCATTCCACATTACAAAATTAATTAATTCATATTGTTTAACTAATACTCTTTATTTAGCATGTAAAGCTCACTTAACCCATAATACTAAGAGTACTAAAACAACATAAATGTCCATTTATCAATATGAGAGAATTCTAATGGTCATCCATGATCAAATACATGGATTAATTTATTTTACTACATTCATGTATTTACAATAAACACACATAATTCTCAAATTATTAAACACATATCAACTCAAAATATCTTTGTACATGAGACTTACAATTTTTTTCAATTCAACAATTCTTTACACTTGAGACCTACAATTTTTTTCAACTTTCCATAAATATATATAAATTTATCTTAACATCCAAATGCATTTAAACTCATTTTATGTAAATCTCATAAAACTCACTCTACCATCTCAACTCTTTAATATTCATAAAGAATTCAAATCAACTCAACTCAACTTAACTAAACATCCAAATACAATCTAAAAGTTCTCATAATTAGCACGCTTACACCATATCCTGTTTTTATTTATATGGCAGCTCGTGATCGATTTACAATAGGTTTGGCAAGCAAAGCATTAATTCTCAGGTATTCTCATAATACTCTATAACTATTTATTATTTTATTATTATTTTTTACTTACTTTTTATTAATATTCATTATATTTTAGTATTATTTATTATTTTATTATTATTTTTTATTACTATTTACAACTATTTTTAACATTTTTTAACACATCTCATTATTCAAACGCAATCCAGTCTCCAAATCTGGGAGAAAGTTGGGAGAAGATAATGACAACTTAGGTATCAGATCCACTACAACAAATATTGGCTACTGCAGCATTTTAAATACTGCTGCAAAAAATACTAACGGAAAAGGCCACTTATTGCATCTTTTTATTTCTCGCCACTGACCACTTAAGTGAACATAGCCCTTCAGCGCCTCTAACAGTGTTTCTATATCTTGTTGCAGCGAATTTTGTTCTTATGGCGTCGAAAAAGTAGTGACAAGTGCAGTTCTGTAATCACGGCGATTTTTTACTTCACAAAAGGTATCTTTATCACGACGACTTTAATATGCTGCCGCACAAGGTTTAGTTTTGAGAATAGGGGCCTCGTATCCCAAGGCATTTCTCTAGTTGCTTCCCCGTTTTTCACCTCTACCATTTTCCTGGGAATCGATTTTCCATTCCCACAAACAAGGTAGCGATTTTCTGGAGTGTTTCCCCAAACTTCATCCATTTCGCAGTCACTTCTCCCTCGCGGCTCCTTCCATGATAAGGATAAAAGCCTCTGTTTTGGGCACTACATTAAGGTTAGTCACTTCGAGTTTTGCAATTTCTTGCTATTCTCTCCATGCGCGACAACACTTTAACCTCTTTAATGCATCTCTCAAATCAGATTACATATATATAAGTAATCTTTAAACACATAATCCCAGGCGATTCGTCCATTGATGATGGAAAACAGAGGTCAATTGTGCAATATTACCCTAAGTTTTTTGGGGGTTCGAGGTTGGTATGAGGTATTGCGCTTTTCAGATACATATGATATTACGGTGGATGTATATTCTTATGTTTTTGGGAATTTATATTTATATCATGTGCTCTTCTGATAACATCTTGTATTGTAAAATTTTTGGAATTTAAAGATTTTTGCGTTTATGGCTGCTTTAACATTTGGTACTCTGTCCATTTGTTAATTTTGTCTGCTAGATTTCATCGTGTATGTGGCTTCCATCCACTCATGTTTGTTCTGTTTTTTTTTCTTTGTTTGGTTTTTTTTAAAAGAAGACATGAACAAATCATGTTCAGACTAACAGGTCATAACACCATAATTGATGTTATGGATTTGAAGTGGTTAAACTGGAAGACCACCCAACATAATACATCAATTGGTCTAAAAAATTTAATAGATTTGAAGTGGAAGACACTGTATTATCTTGTGGTTTTTTTTTTTAATGATTTAATTTGTTGAAGCGGAAAGAACTTCAGGTGACATGCCTTTTTAACATTCCTTCGACAGAAAAAATCCATTAAACTATAGACATCATCATTAGCTGCCCCCAAGAAACATAGACTGTGCCTGTATGATATTTGAGCCATTGGTATTTATATTATGTGCTCTTGTGATAAATTCTTGCATAGTTCAAATCTCATGGGATCCAAACATTTGAACATGCCAGGATGCTATATGTATATATTGAGAATGTCAAGTTGTTATTTTCGTATGCTAGATTTCATTACGGCTGTGGCTTCCATCCACTCGCATTTTTTTTAGAACTTAAGTTGTACTTGTACTATTTCTGTAGGGAACATTGATCGGTCACTACAAGAAAAAATGATTACTAGAAGATAGCCTATGTGATAATTAATACTCACCCAGAGTGAGGTATGTGCCCAAAAGTTGGTTTGAAGCTAACAACCCCACTGCCTTGCTGCAGGCATTCGCACAGATCCTTTTATTGACAAAAAAAAATGGTATGGCAGTGACCTCATTTAATTGCATTGTTGTTTTTTCAAGTTTAGCTTCAAGGTGTTGGGCTTTGCTAGTAAAGATCTTCGACCTAGTAAGTACATTTATTTAATTATCATTTAGTATTTGTAGGAGTATTTAAGAGAAAATTAATTACATTTGCAATGCCTGACTAGGGAAATACAGAATTTCCACCTAGTAACTTATCCAAATTTCTTGGTGGAAAAATAGGGAAATACAGAATCATGACAACACAAAAAAAGAATGGACAAATGAAAAACTTAAGAAACTGTATGAACCCATAATAAGTTGTTGGATCTTGTTTCCATATTTTGTTACGTCCTGAGAGCAAAGTACCTATCTTTGGAGCTAATAAGGTACTATTTTACCATGTCTTTATCATATTGTGTGCATCATGGGAAGTAATGGGGTTTTGATTGCATGAGAGAAAGTGGAATATGTAGGTTACTCCCATTAAGCTTGCTTGCGACAACATGATCTTGATTAAATATAATTTGTAATCGAGATACAATTAGTCGATTTCTCTGGTACAAGAATATATATTGTGTGTTAGTTGGGTTCTGAACTCATTATTTCAATACCTAGGCATGTGCAATTGCTAATGGATAAGATGGCACACCAGTAGGTTGATATATCTGTAAGAGAAATAGATTATGGTTGTTCAAATTAGTGACTGAATCAGCAGGTACATGAACATTGTGGTTGGTAGGGACTAATTGTATGCTATTGTACATTCTAGATTTTGTTTGGCTGAAATGCTGCACCTGACTAGATGGATGAGGGTAAAAAGATTAGAGTCATATTGAGGCACGTTATGGTTGCAGTTCAGATCTCTCAATTGCTCAACCTAATGACCTGCTTCCCAACAAGTCCATTAGACTCCTCAGATGCTGCTGAAGTTTACACTCAATGCTTGTAGTGAGCAAATGACAAGTGAATCTTTTTGGTCAGTAAGTAGCTTATATAGTGTTCGGCTTACTAATTGGTGTATTATTGAATTTGCAAAGATTGGATGGATTAATTACTACAATATATATTAGTCACCATCTGATAATGTATCCCTCGTGTGTCATTATGATTTTTTTTCATGAAATAGGGTGGTAGTTGCTGCCCTTCTTTCTGTGTTAATTTTAGTCTTATTGTATGAACTACTTGATGAAGTGTGACTTGGATGAATGAATAGAAAATTAAGGATTTGGTTAACTTATGTTTTAAATTTGGATTGGAAATAGTGCTGCCAGGTTCATGGTATATATATAATATGATGCATTAGCTATATAATTTTAAGCCAAAAAATTATATAGCTATCAATACCAAGTTCATGGTATATATATTCCATTCATCTATCACTACCAGGTTCATGATGCTGCCAGGTTCATTGTTATATGATGCATTAGCTATGCTAAAGTGCTAATTCGTATAATAATACAATTATTATGAGGATTACGCACTATATATATATTTCATGTGTGTAGTATACATATATGTATATATATGCTTCTAGATATGATTTTATTCTCCCCGTACGCGGTATTGATAGATAAATGGAATTAAATTGGATATATAGTGGCAGATTTTTATTGGCAAATATGTCAGTTGGGGAGGACAAACCAACTGCATGCATGCCCAATCAATATACATTTAAAAAATAAAAAATAAAAATAAAAATCAACCCTTTCAAAAGCCAAAAGTCAAAAATAAAAAAAATTACGTACACGGCTATTACAGCTATTCTATAAGGCGATGGAAATGTTGGGAAAATCTTATTGCGACAACATAGATGACTATTAGCTGCGTTTGGTTCTCGCCGGCAATAAAAAGTACACGGCTATTTCCAAAACCATCTTGAAAGCCATTTGCGGCGCGTAATTACCTTTTTTGCTGCAATTTAATTTCGCCGCAAATCAACATAAATCTGCGGCTATTTTGAACAAATGTCGGTTCGAAGTATAAGGCTGCAAACAGTGGCTACCATCGTGCGACACCAGGAAAAATGCTGATTTTGATCAATTGCGGCTGAATTGAAGAGTTTATGCAACCAAAAAAATAGCTGGAAAAGGAGGTATTTGTTGTAGTGAGATAAGGAAGATAAAGATCATGCGTATAATGTAGATGAGCCAAAGAGGGATCGACGGTCATTCATGTTTTGTCTCAATGCATAAATGCAGGCGAGGCAGGATTTATTTTCGTGCAGGGCGGTGCGTGGGTGCTAGTACTGCAGCAATATCCTTGTGTTATATATCTGAATTCATATTTAAACTATTTTATTCAATTATTGTTTTTTAAACTATTTCACAGCTGAAAATGATATTCTTTTTCAGTTTGCCGATCATCATATGAACATCTACGGTCTACCTCTCCTGTTATATTTATAACCATGGACCTATCTATATGTTTGATATTGTGCGAATTAATACTTTTGTCATTTTTAATCACAATGCTTGATGCGATATAATTTAATTAACTTTTTATATTGACCAACTAAATAAAATATTATTTAAAATAGAGTACTGTTGCTAATTCATAAATAAATTATATAAAAATAATCTTACAAATAATGACATATATAGCTTCATGATTTGATCCGTTAAATCTATTTTTTAATAAAAATAATTTTATAATCTAACGAACTACATTAATTTAAGTCAGTTTATAAAATTATTTTTATATAATCTTTTTATAAATAAAGTATTTTCCTTTGAAATATGTCCCGCCAATGATTAAAGATAATAAAAGTCAATGAGAAGAGTAATCAATACTAGAAATCAAAAGGGTAAGCAAAAGAATAATTTGACATTCCATAAGGGACACAATCCTGTTCCAGTAGTACTTCTAATCAATTTCCAACCGAATCAATTCTTTTTTTTAAAGGGAAGTTCAACAAATCTCTGATCACTCACTAAGGGGAAAAGAAAATACTAAGCTGCAAACAGCAGTTCCCTAAAGACATGATGATAGAAACACCAAGATAATTAAGCCTAAGCTTAACACCACGTGAATGCAGAGTTATGTCTGTTTCTTGATGGAAAAAAAAAAAAAAGCAAACAAACAAACATCCCAGCAAAGTCTTAGCACTCCACTAGAAATCTAAAATCCAAATCCCAAACCATTAATGCATAATATAATATAGTCTTTGAAGAATGCAGCTCGTTAGTTAGCTAGCTAGGAGAAATGGCAAATGATCATGATCAGGAACGTCGACAGTGAGCCTTGCACATATGTTGGCAATCGTAAAAGCAAGGTCCACCACAGTGAAGAGGGCAGTCCAATCTCATGCCTCTACACCGGCCTCTACGCGTGCATTGTGCAAACTCTCCCATCTTATAATCATCATCCTTGCTGAAAATTCTCTTCCTATGTGAGTGATGATTTCTAACTCCTCCAATAACTTTACCATGTTTTGGTTTTCTCCCACATCCCCATTTATAGTAACCACCTCCTCCTCCCCCCCATCCCCATCCGCCACCGCCTCCTCCTCCTCCCCCTCCCCCTCCTCCTCCACCCCCACCCCCACCTCCTCCCCATCCCCATCTATAACTGCCTCCCCCACCTCCACCTCCACCTCCACCTCCAACCCTGCCGCCACCTCCACCACCCCCTCCTCCTCTATAATATGGGGCATTATGTCTGTTCTTGCTGTTGATCACAACTTCAGTTGAAGTTTTGTTTCTGCCAGCTTCTGTATCTTGATCATTTCCTTGAAGAAGCTTAGGAAGAGCCAAAGAAGTAGTATTAACGCTTTGAGAATGCGCTGTGCCGTTACCTATTTCATCACCTTTCAGCCGAACAATAGGAATGGCAATAAACAAGAGTACAAGCTGCCACGAAAATCTTAATCTTGTATCCATGGAAACTCATGTAGATGTCTAAAGATACAAGGCTTCTATATATATATATATATATATATATATATATATATATAACTGCGTAAGTGGAAAGTGTAGAGCAATAAGAAAAGACATGCCGTAGGTCTTACTTTGTCCCCACCCTGCCATTCAGGGACTAAAGTGCCTGAAGGAAGCCTCAAAGTTTATTCATTCTGAACTCCTTTAGGCACATGCGGCCAATCGATCCTCGCCCACTATTAAGGCATGCATGCGCACGCATCCTCTCTACCTTATTCTGAATAATGGTATTGTTTATCAAAAGTATCACTTAAAATTGTGTTCTGAGTTTTAAAGCATTTTATAATCTGATATAAATTTCAGATTTCGCAAATTGTAGTCTGGGAACTTGAGTACTAGTGGTACCTTACCTTACACATATGAGTACAAATATATTATGTCTTATGCTTGGTCTTGAAGTCTGGGAATTTACGAAGATGTGGTAGCTACAGCTAGCAAGCACGGGGATGCATACATATAATATGGTGGGCGCATGGCGCAGTACTGTGGTGATAAGCATTCATTCCATGCATGGAGATGGTGTAGGAATAATTAGTTTCTGGGTAGTAACTAGTACGGATGGAACATATATAATTATCTGTCGAATATGGAGAAGTTGGGTTGAATAATGAACATCTACACATTTGGAGATTATGCTACAAGCAACATAATTTTTACAGTGAGTGCTTTAGATGATCTATTGTATGACCTGAATATTCAAGTAGTGGCTGGCCTGTTCTGGTTTAGGTAATCTTTAGGATATTCAATCTTGTAAAAAAGAAATGGAAGAAAGAACACATGCATTAAAACAAGGTTATTAATGCAGAAACCTTTTAAAAAAATTAGCTATGAAAAGAAGTTCCTCATAAATTAAGGGGTTAAAAAGTGCTCATTCATTGAAGCAATATATCCTTGCATGTGAGTTTGTGGCCTTATATAAAGACAACAGAGGGGTCCCCAAAAGGTTCAAGTACAATCAAAACATCACTCAATGACTCAATGATGTGAATTAAGCCTCTATATCACGCCGTTTCAGGAGCCAACTTTGGCACACAAGGGAACGTTTCCTTGCACCATTCCACCCACCGATCAAAGCAATATTGAAGAATAAAGATTCTGACTAAAACATTAAAATAAATTATTGGAAAAAATTTCAAATTAATTACTCTAATCATTCATTGATTAGTATAGTATGTGAGAATTGGCCTGTATAACTTAGAAGCTAATTGTAGAGATCAAGGAGTGAATTACAAATTGTAAGAAAGGGACATCTATAGTGGGCACCCCTCCACCTCCCTTGGAGATTATGAAGTGGTTCTTAAGCCACTTCAAAAGTCTTGATGGTTGGCCCTTAATGGCCAACCGAGAGTTACATTTAGAGAGGTTATTTATATAGCCCCTCATTCTTTGTGGATGACACTTGGGGCATCACGTATAGAACTCTCTCCCTCAATTGTTTTTCTCAAGTCCCAGTATCTAGTATCTAGGCTATGAAATTTGTGATTGTTGCTCTGGTTTTACCACGTAACACACTCCACATTGCCGAGATGATTTTAAACGAATAACGATATATGTCGGAGAATTTGTAGAACAACTGCACTAGATCTGAGATATTTCCAACGAGATAATATCACTTACGCTATGTGTTTTAATCTAATATTTCTAACACAGATTAAACAACAAAGAGAACGATTGGAGAATTAAATAGACAAGCCTAAGAGCAAAGCAAATTACATGATTAGAGAGCTTTTTACCACGGGGGGTTAATTTGGAAGAGTAATATTAAATTCAAGTTTTTTTTAAAAACTTAATTTCATTCCACGAAATCAAAGTTACTGTTGTAATTGATAAATACAGAGAAAATCTATATTACAAGTCAAATTACTCATCTGTTTAAGGTACACTCCACACACAAATTTCTTTTTGATAGACATTATCTTAATTTTTATAAACTTTCTAATAAAAAAATCTTCTGAGATTTCAATTTCAATTTGTCTAAGAGTGTAATACTCTGTAAAAATATAAATAACCAACTCTCACCCTCTATAGAAGGAGAGGGACGAACCACCTCCATCCTCCAAGAGGAAAATGACTAACAAAAGAAATAACATATTCCTTTTTATTAATGCCTAGAACAAAAATAGAACAAAGTATACTAAAACAGAAAAATAGAAATGTACGTAAAACAACAACATTAACACGTAAAAAAAATATAAACGAAAAAAACCACAGAACAGAAGTGAAAAATGCTAAGGAGTCTGTAGCAACTCGTAAGGGACATACGCCACCCTAGGAGTGTGCCGAACCATCGATCACGAAACTACTGAAAATGTTGATCCTAGAAACACCACGCATGGCAGTGGTATAGCCCTCAGAATGGTGGCGCGTGCTGGCCATGCATGCACTATGGCTTGCGTGTGTGTATCACACGCCACTTCTTTTGGTAAAACTTTTGACAATCTGAGAGATGGATAGCTTAAGAACCTCATGGTGAAGCACGTGGTGCTTGCTGGCTACCAAAAATGTCGAACACTGCTTTTCCTTGCTTTGATTGGAAAGAAACAAAACTAAACCAAAAAGTACCGACTGGAAAGAAAGAGGGAGGGAAAAGCCGAAGCTCTCACCCCCCCTCTGAGGCGGTTTAAGGGATAAGTATTTTTGAGTTTATGAATGCTGCAATTCGAAGGGCTAAGCGCCTGTTGTCAATTCAAGTTAGGGTGAACGAGTCTAATGTACTTATTTAAAAAATAGTAGTATCTATTATTAAAAATAATTCTTTACATAGATCCTAAATGTTAGAATTGATAAACAAAAGATAAAATCAATCACATACAAAATAATATTTAATTGATTCGATTACGTGCCTATATAGACGAAGATGTAGAGAATTTTGTTCAGTTGATTATTAAATAATGCAGTGACCATACAAAACTTTAATACAATATATGTAGTAAACGCTAAATATTAATTACTAAGTCCGATCGATCGGATTAAGAGTCCAAACATGTCAAAAAAAATTTCTCCAAATGAAGTCCAAAATTGAAAATTCACAAAAATAAGGGTAACCAATTCTTATAAGATAGAATCATAGGATGATTATGGTTTATTTTTTTAATATTATTTTTATTTTGAAATTTGAAAAAATTGAATTAAAATTTAAAAAATTTGAATTATTTATTATATTTTATATAAGAATTTAAGAAAATACAATCGATGGTCTCTCTGCACATAGAAGCCCAAAACTACGTTAATTGCTCTAGTTAGTTAAGTCAGGACAAGGCCCAATGACCCGTTAAAGGACGGATCTTGCGCCCGTTTTCCTGTAAATCAGACAATGGGCCGAATCTTGGGCGACCAGTGCCCAGCCCTTCTCGGGCACCAACTTAAGGTCTTTTCTCGAGGGTTTATACTTCGTATCCTAGAGACAAAAACCTCTGGTTTAGGGTTCGCATAGAAATCTTGTTTCCTGCTTTACTCTCCTTAACTGCTCTCAATCTACTCATCAACGCTCCAAGTTTAAGCTCCCCACGGTTAGCCATAACTCCCAGAGAAATTATTGCCTAAGATGGGGAAGAAGAAGAAATTCATCGACAGGAAGAAATCCGCCACGTTCCATTTACTCGCTCGCGACTCGTCAGACCCCAATTACGATAACACACCGGGTAGCGACCGAGTCTTCGTCCGCGTCGACAACAACCCCGTCTCCTTCTTCGCCGATGAAGACCCCACTGGAGTCTCCGGCTTCGGCCACTACGACGACGATCCCGATTCTATATTCGCCGATGCGCCCGAGGACAACGATGAAAACGAAGAGGGCGATGGTAGGGTTCCCGGGAACTCGTTGCGGGCGGGGAAGGCTTTGCCGGAGAATGTTAGGAGGCAGATTTTGGAACTGGGTTTTCCGGATGACGGTTACGATTATTTGATTCATTTAAGGGATATTAAGCATACTGGCGGTGGTTCCTCTTTCTATAATAATCCGAAGGCGAGACTCGATCAGCTTCCGCGTGATGTTAAGGTTGGTTAGCTTTTGATTGCTTTTTTCTTTGTTTGGTTACTGGAAAATAATTTTTGGAAAGCATACGAAAATGATAGGAATGAAAATTTCTATCTTTTACCTTTCTAATAATTTCTTCTGAATTAGAATGAGCCTGGTGTGAACGTCTAGAATTTGTGTTTGGTTGTTCTCTTGGGACTAAAAAAAACTGTATTGCGCTTTGTCTTTAGGCATATGATGCATCAAGAGTACAGATTTCTGAAGTGGATGATGATCCCAATGGGAGGTCCATTTTCAGTGTTGCATCGAAAACAGTTGGTGTGCGGGTACAGAAAGCGGTTGATCCTGATGTAGCTGCATTGCTCGATGATAGTGATTTATCGCGGTTTGGTTCTGATGTCGAGGACTTAGAAGAGGATTTTGTTGTTCAGGCAAACTTTCTTGAAGAGAAGGATGTAGAGGTGGATAACAGGTTAAATAGGGTAGAAAAATTTGGGGTAACTGGAAAAGAGGTTGATAAAGCAGATACTTACGACCAGCAGCGAACTGTGGATGGCCTTGTCTTTCAGAGTGGAATTGGAAATCACCTGGTGGAAGGTGGAGACGAATGTGTTGACAATAAGCCACGAGTTCGTCGCCTTCTGGATGAGCAATTTGATTTAGTGAGTTTCTTTCCCCGTTTTATGTTCCTGTTACTGCAGTTTTTAATTTATCATCTTTAAAGAGTATGCTTCCATAACTGCTTTATGATGAAATGTCGAGTATCCTATTTGTGTTATTAGACTTAGTCAGGACTTTAGTCTTTATCTATCATACCTTTTAGAGCTGACGCACCAATTAAGAAGCTGTTATACATGGAACCAATTAGTCTACCACCCCTAAGTGGCCCTCCCCTAATGTAGTTTTCAGATCCTATTCAATTGTTGCCAATTGGCCGAGACTTTGTTTTTGTTTTTCCAAATCCCTATGGGCTCTTTTTTTTTTTTTTTTAAATTCCCTTTTTTCCTCCTTTTTAAGTACCTGTTCTTTAAATTGCTTTTATGCTCATTGTTTGAAAATCATATTTGGGATCTCGTTATTTTTTTTTATGAGTAAACAAAACTTTATTGCTCAAGGAATAGGCCTCGCCCAGTATACATAGATGACAACAAAACTACATGCCCTAACTAAGAGGGCCCTATATAGATAAGGAAAGCATGAAGGTCCATGCCATTGAAGTCAACATCAATGGATCAAGTATATTGGGTGGTAAAAAATAACGCTATAAGTTCCTTTATTGATCTCTCCTTGTCTTCGAATGTCCACGCATTGCGCTCTTGCTACAAGTACCACATGGTACAAATGAGAATCATTTTCCACTTCGCTTTAATCTGATGCGTGTCTGCTATAGTTGTCCAGCTGGTCGCGCATCTACAACTTGAGAGTCCAAATTTTCTTTGGTTTTGATGATAAAGCACTTAATTTCAAACTAATCTGATGCGTGCCTCCTATAGTCGTCCAGCTGGTCACGCATCTACAACTTGAGAGTCCAAATTTTCTTTGGTTTTGATGATAAAGCACTTAATTTCAAACTAAGTACTAAAATACCTATGACATGAAGATTGTGTCTGGGAATGGAAGCTCTGCCTCTTGTAGGACTGCCACGTCTTATTGTATGCTTTAAACCCTTTTGGTCTATGCTGCTTGGTGTATTATTTCGAATATAAACGTATGGTGCATGTGTTTGATTGTAGAAACCCTTTTGCCTTATTCTTGATTGTAGAGGTTACAAATTACAGATAGTATATTGACACATGTTATTACAAGTTAATTTTTTACTTGATGATTTAAGCTTTTGATATCACCAGCTCCTTTATGCTACAGAGTACATGAGTTTCAACAGCCTATGACTGGTCTACCACAGTTCTTGTTGCGCTTGCTGATGTAGCCAATTTATTTTCTGACTGAGTGGTTTGCTGCATGTTTTGATTCCAAATCTAAAAGAAATTGACTTACTCTTTTAAGCTATATCACACGTCTGCATCCCTATCTTGCTTTGTTAGATGGCCGTTTTCTTTTCACGTTAAATTTCTTCTGTCTGACGGCAGCTTATTGTTTTCAGCTTGAATGTCAAGAATATGGCACTGATGACGACGATGGTGATTATGATTATGCAGCTGAAGAAGATAAATCCCTTGCTGAGAAGCTTAATCAAGCAATTGGTGATCATTTAATGGATGAAATGGAACTCGATGATAAATATAAGGCTCCTGCTGATTTATTGCGTGATAATGAGATATCAAAGACGAAGGAGCTATCAGACTCTGCTGCTGACTTAATTCGTCGCTGTGTGGAATATGCTGAGACGTATGAAAACGAAAATGATGACAAATCTGTTGTTTTCGTAGAAGAAAGCAGCGATGAATCAGAAGTGTGGGACTGTGAGACCATAGTTTCAACGTATTCAAATCTTGATAACCACCCTGGTAAGATTGGGGCTCCAGAAATAGCGAGGAGAAAGAAGTTGGCTGAAACCGTATCTGGAGCCTTGGGTGTCACCAGTCATATAATATCACTTCGAGGAAAAGAGAGGCTTCCTGTGGACTTTCTACCTCATAGTAAAAAGCCTGCTGAAGAAAAGGTGAAGGATGTGGATAGTAATAAAGCGGAGCAGCAGAAGAGGAAACAACACGGTCAGGAGTCAAAGGAGGAGAAGAAAGAACGGAAGGTATCTCCTTGCTGCTTATTTCTGATTATTCCATTTCTTGAACAGTTTTTTTGCATAAGTTAAAAATTTTATTCATCATAATGTAATAGTCGAAACCTGTTATACATAGGAAGTATACAAAAGAAACACCTAGTTACATTCTAATACTAAAAAAACGAAGACAAAAACTCATTGACTGCCCCTCCTCCATTGAGTACAATATCAGAAAACCAGCCCAGCAAAGTACTAACAAAAAATTTCAGAATTCATCTACATTGTGTTTCCTATCATTAAAACACAAAGGCATCATCTTCCATCGGCTGCCACTTGGAGCAAATATGAAGGCTGGTCCAACTTGCTAGTAGGATGACTATTGCTTTTGGCATAACCCAACTGAGTCCAACTCTTCTAAACACTCCATCCCACAACACTTTAGCCATTTCACAATATAAGAGTAGATGATTCCCTGATTCTGCTTCTTTCCTGCACATAAAGAACAGATCCATTTCTTGAACAGTTAGTGCTACAACCATCAAATTGCCGTCATTATTGGACTGAGAGAAGATCATAGTAAAGTCCCATTGTCTGTTTTCTAACTGTCATCATTAAGGATGGTTGGTGGAAATAAGTTGCTGTTGGTTATCCGAGGAGAGATACTGGTTTGAGCATTTGTTATTGTAGGAAATCATGCATGGCCTTAGTTTTTTCAGCTGGTCTACTCCACTGTCTTTTGTAATGACACCAAAACATTCTGTTTGCAGGCTGCTGTAAAGGAGGAAAGGCGTGAAGCACGGCGTACAAAAAAAGAAATGAAAGGGCTTTATAGGGGTGAAGCACAGCGTGCTCAGAAAGTTGCTGCCATTGCTGGCCCATCATCTATACATCTTATGTAAGTTTGGTAAGTGTATGATTATGTTTTCAGCTAGATGGAATTGCAATCTCATTTATAGGATTTTGGATGCACCGTATTTTATATTCTTTGAGCTTTTATCAACTATATGTATACAAAGAAGAGATGTAGAAGTTGAGGAAGAGATAACTACAAGGGATAAATAGCTCAAGCTAATGACATAAGAGGAAGAGTTGAACAACTAGATGGGCGTAGAAAGCCACCTCAACTATTTGTAAAGAATCTTCATTCAATTATTTAGTATGAGAAGTGACAATTCTCAGTTTTCTCCATAAACTGTATTAACCCCTATAAGAGAATAACATCAGCCCGGCATGCTAACTTCAGCCTGGCCCTTCTCACTTGAGCTCAAGCATTTACTTCTCTAGTTAGAGATCCAACGTATTGAGGCTAATGTGGGATCTGCTCAAGAACTTACCAGGTTAGATTAATTTATAATGCATTCCCCAACAGGAGAGAGCTCATCTTTCCATACAGAATGCACGTTAAATATAAAGACAAACCATGTTTGCTAGGCACATCCTTGGTAGGGAATTTTTCAGAGGCAGCAGGCAACATGCTCATGCTTTGGTTTGGAGAGTAAACAACTGACTCCACCTTGTTCCCTTCCCACAATGGAAGATAAAGTTATATTATTTTTCTTTGCTTAGTTATGCGAGAAAAGGGGAAACTAATTTAAAGAAACTTTTGATTCATCTTCCCAAACCCAGTTCTTTAAAACTTTCCTGTTATAGAGAGACTTTTTGTGGTTTAGAATAGGTAATTCAGACATACTTGGCTCACAATTTCTTTTATTGCCTTGCACAATTTATAGAGCAATGCTATAAAGGGATTATGGTCATAACTCAAATTTTGCCTTCAGCTGCCTTGGATACGCACAGGCATTCCTTCCCTTAGTTTTCCTCGACCTTGTGTTCTAATGACTGTTTTCTCTCTTGTTCAATAGGTAAAATCTACACTCAAGTGTCCCTAGGGGCTTCTGTTCTGAATTTCTGTGGAATTTGAGTTACCTACAGTCATGTGCTACCGGAGAAGGGATCGAATGCTAATCTTAACCTTTATTGCCATGATTTTTTGGCCGCATAGATTATCAGAATTTTGTTACTTTGTTTTTTTTTTTTTCCTTGTTCTTGGGGGTGATTGGATGTACTAATGAATGCAATGAAATTAAGTTTATTTTCATTACATGTTTGTCTTGCCTGCGAAACAAATAAACCTCTGAATCTTTTGGTATATCGGGATGCTGTTATGTGCGTCATCATCCCCTTTTGGCTTTATGCCAGGCTATAGCCACGATCTGATTTTCCGTTTTTCAGTTGGTCGGGGTTTTTTGTATCATTTTTAGCTCCTGTTGATACTAAAATGATAAATGGGGTCCCTTTACAGCTCTAGCAAAATGTCCTTAAATTAGGAACACCGTCGGCTAGAACTTGGAAGGTTAAAGTCTCGGATATTTTTTTTAGATAAGTTGATATGAAGTTAAAAGTCAAATAACATTTTGTTGGAAAATATTTTTTAATATTATTTTTATTTTGAGATCTAAAAAGATTGAATTGATTATTTTGTTTAGTAAGAGAATTTGAGAAAATTACAATGATTAAATAAAATGAGATGAGTGGTGAAGAGTTGGGAAAACAAATGAGGTGACTGCCTTCCTAGAATGAAGAGTGAAACAATGGTTAAACAGCAAGCCATGCATTTAAATTTTAATAATTCATAAACATTGGGTCGGTTGGTCATTCAGAATACTGTAAAGATTTATTTTATTTAATTTTATTTCTTTGAGACTACAAAGATTGATGTAATAATTGTCCCTCGGACTGAAGGAAAACACGTACCAAGAGTTAGCAACTTTTTGGCAAAATAGTGTAAAAAGTATACAAATACAAACTGACTCCACAAGAGAAAGAATCACAATATTTTTTCTTGCTTTCGAGGCTTAAATCTGGAAAGTAAAACCACAGCAAAAACTCTTCCTCAGTGTGGAATAGGAGCGGCATCACCTCCACCATCGTAGGGTGTTGGGTCCCACATGCCATAGTCTTCCAGCAGCACTTCTGGTTCTGCCTGATATTGTTCCTCACCTCTCTGAACTTGATCCTTTATGGGGTGAGATGGTAAAGATTCCGTCGATAGTGCCTGTGATAATGGCAATAATGATGACGGCCACGTCGAAGTTGCGACCGTGGGCATCATAATAACCATTATCATGCATAACATGCCTATAACCAACCCTAGAGTTCTGGTTGGCATTATTTTTGTCTGCATATCTGACCTCCTCGTCTTCATTCAGGTTCTTTTAATTAGCAACTATTTATCATGATTTATAGCTCGTATTTATATATGTTAACTGTTGAGTTCTAATGAGCAGAAAGCAGTGTTTGAGTTAAAAATGTATTTTCTTTTCACACCTAATGGATGACAAAGCATGTTTCTTGCCTGCATTTTTGAAGAGGCCAGCAGCTTAAGCTTACTGGTGATATAATAAAAATAGCAAACCTATACGATTGCAACTTGAACACGTGACGCGTTCTTTTCTTTTGAAACTGCATCAGCTGTACTCATAACCAAGAGAGCAGAAACAACAACCATATATTTGCAAGCTGAAGCCCCCCCGGGTTTTCTTTTTTAGGTTTATATATAACTTTATACCCGAAAAGTAAAGACTGATTATAAAATAAAAATGAAATCAAATTTATTCTTAATCGAATAATAATAATAATTGGATCTTGGGTTCTTAATCGAATTGAATGGGGAATTCAACACATGAATATGAAATGGTTTTAATTTAAAAGCCTCCTCCTGCCCTGTGTTAAAAGTGGGACAAAGTGGATACAATACTTTGGTGGCCCTGTTTTGAAAAAACATAAGTCGGAAAAATGTGTAATTCCGTTGCCGGGACTTGAACCCGGGTCTCTCGGGTGAGAGCCGAGTATCCTAACCAACTAGACTACAACGGATCTTTGTGCTCAAGTCGCTGAAACTTTATTAACTTATTAAAACGTGTTTTTGTTTTTTTGGTTCTTTGGTAAAAGTGTCATTTTTTTTTTTAATTAGAAAAATATTGGAGTTGAAATTGCACAACTGGCCCAGTTTCGACTTTCATGGACAGAAGACACATTTTTGTGGATTTTCATGGACAGAAAACCATAATGGTACCACGATCTAAGTCAGATGCAACAAACAAAAAAAATAAAAGTCAAAATAAGTTCTAGCCAAACTGATATTGATAATGATTTCCGTTGTCTGAACCCATGAAAAGATCATAACAATCTTTTGTCTTGTTTGAAAAGATTATTACAAACCGAGCATCATTATAATTTTCTAACCCTTTTAGTTACCAAACCCCAACCCCACTCCCCACTCTATTTTTCATTTTTCACTTTTCCGGCTGGTTTTCCTTACTTTGGAAGGATTTTACATGACTAAAATTGCATTACTGTTGAGTCTCATCTGTTGCTACATTCCAGAATTGTCAGGGAATCCTCCTACCGCAGTAAGAAGGCAATAAAACAGAGTCAATGGAAGCAGAGACTATGTATGCAATGAGATCCCCCATTGGAATTCCAGCATCTTCTTTGTATGCCAAAACAAAATTTCTTGTTCCAGTCTTTTATCGAGTTAAAACAGGTCTCATTTGAATATATAATTACTTTTATTTCATCTCATCTCATCATTATAATTTTTTAATTGTTTTATATATAAAATATAATAAACAATTAACTTGTTTAAATTTTAAAATAATAATAATATTTCAAAATAATATTTTAATAATATTTTAATTAATTTTTAACTTTCATCTAAAATCATCCCTATCTCATGTCACTATCCAAACCGGCTCTAAATCAATTGCTTGATTGATTGTAGTCATGACTTCCCTTGACTGTGCTTCCTGCAGATGATAGATAGGTCCACTAACGAGACAAAAGCATCATCTTTTTTGTTTTTTACAAGTAGACAAAAACTACACCTTTTTTTTTTTTTCACCAGTAGACAAAAACTTAAGAGGAAAGAGTTGAGACAAATTGCAAGTAACCTAGTGACCCACAACATTGGCCCTCATTAGATTCTCCAATACTAACGTGGATAAGATTTACAAGCTTCAGTTCACGTTCCTAAGCTCCACTAACGGAGCATACTCATCCCTAGAGACTCCTTATTCTCGTGTTCTAATGAAAATATGAAAGGTTATGCTAATTCTCATAATGAATGACAATGCTCATTAATATGTCAGTATAAAGATCCGATTCGATTAGTATCTATGGAAAAAAACCTAGCACTGCAATCGTGTCAATTTAAGTTCAAATGCAAAATAGATAGTGAGACTAATTAAACTATCAAATAGAATCACCCCATAACTCGTGAGTGCCAAAATACAGACATTTGTATCTCCATTTTCTAGTTGAATTTTCAGCTTATAACAACAGTACTCTTGACAGAAAGCTGCCGGCATCCATATCTGAACTTAATCAATTCAAAATAAACTCTACATAAAGAATCACAAGCCATAAGGTAATGTACACCTCTCAAGTGTCTGGGGATGAAAATAGGGAAAGGAAGGGAGTTTCTTTGGTAGCTATTAGAGAACAGCAGTATCAGCTCAACCACTCGAAACATTTAATCATACAAACGCATGATGCTTGCTGAACACATTGATGACTATATATCTCACACTTGGCAGCTAGAACAACCTGATGGAATAATACAGAAAACTACCCAAGTATCCTAGCTAAGGATCATTACGGGATTGCATATTAAAGCACATGCACTTATCTTTCATTGCTTCAGCCTCACTTCCATACTCTTTGAATCTGTACTCTTCCTGCTTGTAGGTAGAAGGCACCTTTCCCTCGCTGTAACATTGATTACATAGACTAAAATAAGACTTCATCTCCTTGAAGCGGGACCCAATAATTGGATAGCGGCAAACTGAACAAACATGCTGGCCATGCCGGTTCCTATCCCTGGTTTCAAGCTTCAACAGAGTGGGCATGATACCAAACCCCCAGTCAGGATCATCAAACATTACAAGAAACTCGGTATAAGACACTAACAAATTGGAGGCATCCATTTCGCCGCGGACCTCCAGCATCTCACTAACCCCATGAAAAGGGACATAAATAGCCCTCAACAATTTGATGTAACTAACAGCATCAACCTTTTTAATCTGTGAGATACCTTCATTTACAGGACGCCACAAAAGTGCATCAAAAGCAACACGTTTACGCTTATCCGGAGGGCCACCACAAATGGGGGCCACTACTGCAAAAAACATGCCCAAATCCACCCTGCCTGAACCTGCTTCATCCACAACAGAGAGTATCCTCTCGTTTATAGCTTTGACGGCTCCTTGGAAGGGCTCGGGCTTTAGAAAACTGAGTAAACGGCGAAGAACTTCTTCCAATTTAGGCTTGCGAATGGATTTCTCAGGAACCCCACTACCAGAATAGGACACCGGCACATCACCATCAAGCATTTCCTTCATCAGAAGGTCTACATGACAGCGGCCCAACCTAGTAATCCTCTGGAAAGCCCTAATTTGGAGAGCATTGGCCAAGTCTGGTCTCAACATAGTGTTCTCCCCCACAGTCTTAAATTTTGAGGGCTCCACAGTTACAAATGCCCCTTCCTCATTGTTCCCATTAGACTTGACCTTCTTCTTCTGCAGCTGCTTCAAATGCGATATTGCATCATGCAACTCAACCCTGTTTGTCATTTTCAAGGCTTCCTTCAAGGCTTTCTTAGCATCTTCAGTTTCCCCAGCCCCCAACAAGGATACAGCCTTGTTGAGTTGTGCCCTCCAATGATTTGGCCACACAGCTAAGACCCTAGTATACATCTCAGAAGCTCTTGGAAACCTGCCCAAGTCCATATAAAGCCCACCCAAATTGTACAGAGCATCGACATGACCAGGTTTCAAATCAATAGCCTTCTGAAACACCTCGATTGCCCTCTCATCCTCACAAATAGCATGCAAAGCCGAACCCAAATCACAATATGCATCGGCGTAATCTGCTTTCATAAATATAGCCTCTTCTAAGGCCTTCACGGCCGCCCTATATTCCCCAACTCCAAACAAAGCACTGCCCAAAAGTTTCAAAGCTCTAAAATGCGTAGGACAAAGAATTGCAGCTTCCCTGTAATACTCACAAGCACTTAGAACCATACCTTCGCCTTCCAGCGCAATACCGAGATTCACATAAATCTGCGGAAGCAAATAGGCCCACTGGTTCCCGCCCGCTTCAGCTGCCTCCTGCGCCAACAAAAACTCCTCCTTGGCCTCCTTATACTTGCCAAGTACGTAATAGCAGTTCCCAGTTCTGAAATGAGGCCTCACATCCACGGGTTGCAATTCACAAGCCCTCTTGAAACTAACCAAAGCCTCCCTAAACAACTGGTGCTCATACAAAGCTCGACCAATCGCCATGTGACCATCAAAGGCCTCCTCTCTCGACCTCGCCCCGTCGGCTCGGCTTCTCAGAACCCCCAATTCCTTCACAAACAGTGCGTAGTCATGCCCAGACTCTTCCCAGAATACCCTTTTGTCCGAAATCTCCGTCGAAGGCCCCAATTCTCTCGACCACCCTGCGTCCGAGTACGCATCGAAATTATCCCCTTTCAATTTCCCATCTTTCGCTTGCTTAGCCTTCAACCTCTTGATCAGAATCTCCAAATCGTCGACGATTTTCCACGTGTCATCGAATACTATGCCGTGGTTGGGCGAGACCGCCCACGCCGCGGTCCTCTGCTTCTTCTGGGACTCGATTGCGCGCTCATCCGTTATGGAAGACGAGGACGCTCCAGACATACCCTTAATATTCTCCTCCAAATTGAGCTCGAGCTCCAGCGCGTCGAAGTCACGGTCCACGTCGCCAGCACCGTCGTCATAAGTCCGCAAAAGCCCCTCGTAGGTCAAGCCCTTCTCGCCGTCGATGAACTCGCCGTATGTCCTAAACACCTCGTCGAGAATGGCGTTGATTTGCTCTTCGCTGAACTTAACCCTAGGGTTCACCGCCACGACGAGAGCCTCCATTTCGTCCCTGTTTAAGCCCCCATCTCGATTCGCATCGAATTGCTGGAAAATCCTCTTTACCTTCTCTGATCTGCTACCCCTCGTCGCCATTTCCCCTCTCCTTTCCCTTTTAGGGTTTGAATCAACTTTGAGAAAGAAGACACTCTCTGGAAGATAGGAAAAAAAAGCAGCAGCGGATAATCATATACCCATATATACATATATAAAGAGATGGAGAGAGCTCTGTAAGTAGAGAATTAACGTGTAAAAATAAAAAAGTGAAGAAGGCTAATTAAATTAAGGGATCAATCAGTCTCTTGATTGAAAGCATAATTTTGAATTCATGTGGGGACTGTTCTTTTTCTCATTGGATCTGCAAAGATAAAGCAGAAAAGGAGAGATAGGGATAGAGATTAGAGATTAGAGATTAGAGATAGAGAGAGAGGACTCTCTCTTTTTCTGACTCTATCTCTCTCTAATTTTTTCCTTTTTTCCCCTCTGACGGTGATGATGGCCCGCCCATGGGTGCGATACCAGCCTCGCACCAGTAGTCGACAAAGCACTGTCGTTTTTACTTTCCTGTTCATTTTTTTTTTTCTCAATCTCTATTTCTGTTTATTTAGTTTAATTTAATTCCGTTATTGGTTTGCCCGTTGCCGTTGGCCTTTGGCTGGCCTGTCTTGTACGAGGAAAAACAATAAACAAAAGGGTAATAGTAGTTAGTTAGTAGATGTTTCGACTTTAGCCAGCTGGCATGGCGGGTTCAGGTGGGAGTTATGGGTTTGGTGTTAGAGCGATGATTTTTAACGGTACCCGAACTTTTCTGATAAGGAAATCATATGTTTCAACCGTCCAACTATAATTTGGACCGCTTATTTACTTGTCGCTAAAGCATTTTGAGTAGTGTCCCTTGTTATTCTAATGAAAAAATTCATGTGTAAGTCTGATTTATACAAATCTCACCTATATAAATGGTAAAAATATTATTTATATAAATGATATTTTTATTATTTATATGAATAAGACTTATACAAACTGAACTTGTACGTAATAGCCCTCTATTCTAATTACAAAAATACATGAGCTACAATGCTGTAGTCCTCTTCTTATTATTATGTCTAGAGTTTAGCCCTGGTTGGAGGGATATATTTTTAATATCTAATAAGAGTAGCGGCCTGTAATTTGGTGTATAATTTATAAAAAAATTTACTCATCATTTATTTTCTTATCATTTCATGATATAGCATTATATAATATGTGCACAAATAATATATAATAAATAGATGTCAATTATCTAAAATCACATCATGAATTGATAAGAAGGTGATGAGAATTAAGATGATGAATAACATTATTTTAATTTATATTTATAAGCCAGTAGGTCTAGTATGGATAACACATAATACAATGTTTACATGGTATAATTTGATTTAAATTTTATAATTTAAATAATATAAGTGATGTACTTTATATACTAATTTTAAAAATAAAATAATTCTATCCTTTTTTTTTTAGAAAAGGGATCGCAATTCATTTCATTTAATTAAGTTTATAACTGAGATTAATACAACAGAAAAATCTGAATTACAAGTATAACTAAACACTGATCTGTAGCATTCTCGTACATATCTATAGAGGACTTTGTCTTAATTTCTAAGCTCTCAAAAGCTGAACCAACACAAAATGTGATTTAACTGAGAGAAGTGCAAAAGTAACTAAACATCCACCCTCTAAAGAGGGAGAGGAGACTACCACCTCAATTCTCCAAAAGAGAATGAGGAGAAACAACCATTATCCTCCAAAGGAGGAAAAGGAGCTAAGCAATGATTAATCCTATTTCTATTTATTAACATAAACAAAACAACAAAAACAGGAAAATAAGAAAAAACAACAACATAAAGAACAAAACTGAAGCCTAGATCAACAGAATCTGGCTCGAACAAAATAGGCACAGCGGCCGGCAGAGGGTGGCGCATGGCAAACACGCGCCACTTGGGTGAGTTTGGACTGTCGACCCCTACTCGGCCGAGATCTTTGAGCCTAACATCATCGCGTGTGGCTGCGGAAGGCCTCTCCATATGCGGCAAGAGGATGGCCACTCGGTATCGGCGACCCGCCCGTGCGCCCGTGCGGGGCCAACGCCGTCCCTTCTGCATGGAACTTCAGACGGTAAGAGGATCGGCAACCTTAGAGACCCCTGGTGTGTCGTGTGTTGGTGGTAGACCACCAGAAGCCAACAGGCCATCCACCATGGCTGGCTGCCGAACCGGGAAAAAATTGAGAAAAAAAACAACATCGCAAAGGGGAAATAGTGACGGGGGAGAGGATGGGAGGGGGGGAGGAGTGGAGGAGAAGGGAAGGGGGGGATGGAGGCGCCACACCCCCCCGGGCTACATACTGCTAGGGTTTTTTTCGCCTTTGAGAGAAAGAGGGGGAACGGGACTTGGGGAGACCGACAACATATCCTTTAATGCACAAAATAACTCTATCTACTATCAATATTTTATTGGCTATAAGATTCATGATGATAAGGTCAAACCATATTTTAAGGTGTGGTTTGGATAGTGAGTTAATATAAGATTAGTTGAGAGAAAATTTGAAAATTAAATAAAATATTATTATAATAGTATTATTTTAAAATTTAAAAAAGTTAAATTATTTATTATATTATATACGAAAATTTGAAAATATGAGATAAGTTAAAATGATTTTTTAGATCAAACAAAACTTGATAGTTTATTGGGTGTATAAAAAAATGCTTGTAGATAAATTATTTTCTGTCATGTAATCACATGAAAGAGATTATTATTATTATTATTATTATTTGAGCAAGTTAAATATAGTATATTAAATTAACAGATTACAAGATATAAGTTTAAGTGGGGAGAGAGTTTTTTACAATCATCCCAAAAAGCTAACACAAAATGTAACACAAAAAATGGAAACTAAATTAATAGCTCCCAAAGAAAGAGGGGCAGATCAGAGCTAAATGAATGGCTCACGCTCAATTCTCAATAAAGGGATGGGACCACCTAAATACAGTTTTAGGCTACGGTTGAAAGTCGAAGCCGAGTCGTCAGCAAGAGATCTCTGACGGCAGTGGTGGCGTGTGTGACACACACGCCGCTATAAAGGTGGAAAAGCAAACCCTACGGAGAGATCCGAGGGCTTCGAAGCCATTTATAGCGTGCATAACTTCAAACGTGCCTCCAAACCGCAGCTACGCATGACCCACTCGCACAACCTAAGTCCCCCTACGCGTGACCCAATGCACTAGCCGAAATCCCCTCCTCGAATGTTAAGATCGGAGACTGGAAGGGCTTCTGTCATCGCATGTGGTGGCTGGAAGATGCCGGTACGCAGAAGATCAGTTGGTGGCACTAGTGAATAGAAATAAAAAGGAAAAAATGGTGAAACACAAAAAAAAAAAAAACAGTAATAAACGAAAAGGGAACGAAAATAAAGAGGGGGAGGTGGTCGAAGCCAAGGCTCCGACCTTCGTCCGCCCATGGAGAGAACGAAAATGGTCTCTAGTTCACTGGCTAGAGAGAAATTAGGAGTACTTTGTTTTGGGCTTAGAACGATAAGTGCACTTTCAGATATTATTATTTAATAGTAATGAAAGGTTATATTATAACTCATTTTGTAATCAGTCGATTCAATCTTATCACTTCGTTAAAAATAATTAAATTTTATATATTTTCCATTTATTCAAAATATAATTGTAAAATTGCTATAAAAATTAATAGATTTATCTTTTTTATTACATATTATGGATGATAATATATTATACGATTTGTTAACTCAATATGAATATGATATGAAATTATGAGGTTTTGATTTGGAAAAGTTATATATATATATATATCATATTAATATTCACTCTCATTCTACTATGTAAGATGTGATATATTTATCACTATTAAATAATTTTTTATTGGATGACTTGTTATCATCCAATGATGATAAATCTACTACATCTTATATAATATAATGAAAATAGAATGGTAGTATGGACTATTGCATTACTCTTTAATTTGATATAAATGAATTCAAATCAAAACGAGATGACTCGTCAAAATGGTGTAACTCGTTAAGACATGACCATAAGGTTGGGTATAGCCCTTGACAACAAGTCGCGCTTTGAACCTATCAATTGAGCCATCATAATGATATTTGATACGAAAAATCCATTTGGATCTAACCACATTAGTGTCAGGTGGTCGTGGAACTAGTTCCTATGTTTTATTGACAGTAAGAGCTTTTATTTCATCATCCATGGCAGCAATCCATTCCAACGACTTGGCTGTACTCTTAAAGTCCTTGGATTCCTTCATTACCAATAGTGAGGATAATAATGGAGATGAAGAATAATAATGGAGAACTTGATAAATATAGTTGTAAGTTCTAGATTTTGAGATACCAGCTTTGTCACGGGTGACCATGGATAAGAATTTTGAATGAGTGCAAAAATCGTGATTGGTGTAATAGATATTTGAGGAACAACCTCAAGTATTGGAGCATGCGCATGAGGCAATGGCACAGTTGTGCTTCAAATAGGATTCCATTCCAAGGCATAGGATTTACACAACTTGGACTCAGTTACTGGTGGCAAGGGTGGAGAACCTACAGAAGAATTATCAATAGCCAAGGGAGGCTGGCAGACAGGGATCATAGAAAGAAATATAATCCGACAACGAATGAGAAGGCCGTAGAGTTGAGAAAGTAAATGGAAGAATAGTCTCATCAAAAGGAACATGTCGGATTACAAACACGCAATGTGAGTCAGGGTCAAGACAACGAAAACCTTTGTTGGAGGAATCGTAACCAAGAAAAATGCAAGGTGGACTATGAGGTTCAAATTTATGTTTAGCATAACCTCGTAAATAAGGAGAGCATAAGCAGTCAAAAGTATGAACTATTACATAACTAGGCAACTTACCATACTAAATTTCAAATGGAGAGACCCCATTAAGCATTGGTGTGGACAAGCGAATAATCGTAGACATAGTTGTACTGAATGCTTTGACCCAAAGATGAAAAGGAGCATGAGCATGGAAAAGCATGATAAGGCCTATCTCAATTATATGTCTGTGTTTTATTTTTGCACGACCATTTTGGGATAAGAGTATATGGACAAGAAAATTGATGATGAATGCCAGATGTAGTTAAATGGGATTGAAAACAATTACTTGTGAATTCACCACCCCCATCACTTTGGATTTTTTTTTTTGGTCGAAAATGATTTTTAATGAATGTTTGAAAACTTATGAAAGTGGAAAAAAATGCGTCTTTATGTTTTAAATGATAGAATCAAGTAAAACACAAATAATCATCGATAAAAATAATATCATATCGATAGCCTGAGGTAGGCAGGATTAGGGCAAGACCCCATAAGTCGCAATGTATAAATCCTAATATTGAAGTTGAGTGATTGTCACTTATAGGAAATGGAAGTTTATGGCTTCTAACTTTTTGAGAACTGACACATAAAGAAGGATTTAGCGATATAGAAGTAAGAGACAAATGACCATTTTAATTAAGCATGGAAATTATTTTGGACGATACATGGCCTAATTGAACGTGCCAAATATCAAATGAAACATATAGAGTCTGTTTGCTAATAAGAGAAGAAAAAAAACATGGTTTCCACACTTCAGCAGATAATGGTCATCTACACGATTATCGCTTGCTGCCACCTTTTGAGTTGAGCATTCTATATGACAAGTTAGTGTCAATAAAGGAAATAGAAATGAACATCACGTAAGGTAAGAGAAAGGGTGGAAGTGAAGGACCCCGTGTGAGTAATGGATAGAGATGATCCATTACCAACAATAACATTGTTCATACCAGTATATGGTTTTACCTTGTCAAGCTGATTCACACTCGAAGTCAAATGTGCAGAAGCTCCCTTATTAGTGTACCAATCTGCGCACAGTATCTTTAGTAATAGTGTAATTTGCAAGAGCATCAGTAAGATGGACATCAGACTTGGTATATCTATTTTGGCAATCTGAGGCATAATGTCCTTCCCCATGACATATTTGGTAGCAAGGACGCTTATACTATTTCTTTCCATGATTGCCTCCTTTGGATTGCCCTACTTGATATTTCTAAGGATAATTTTAGGCTTGCCATTGTGGTTGAAATCACCAGAGGAAGGATTGACCACATAGGCAAAGACACTACCTGCAGAATGGTCAATGGACTTGGAAAGAAGATCAAAGCTCTTTGCCTTATGAACAACATCTTTAAAACTTGGTATAGGAGTGAGAGAGAGTTGAGTAGCAAAGAAAGTAGAAATTTGTGGCCTAAACCACGTAAATATTAGAGTATCCTCCACTAGATGTTTCATTGCAGACATTTGATCACAATGGACCTTGAATACTCAAGAGTATTCCTTGAATACTCGAGAGTATTCAGCAACACTGCGAGAGCCATGCTTCATTAATTGAAGCTCATCCTTGATTTATAGTTCACGGAAATTGGAATTGTGGCTGAAAGCAGTTTCAAGAGCACACCGTACGTCTCTAGAGGTTGTGAGACCTATCACTATAGAGAGAGCTTCTTCCATGAGAGGGAAAATAAGAAGACTCACGACTAATTGATCATTTTACTTCCAAGTAGTGAAGGTTGTGGAATTAGTAGTAGAAGGCATCAAATTTAAGCCTTCAACATAGCCATAAAGTATTGGCATTGCATAAGAGGAACCATTTGCCTACGCCAAAGAAGAGAATTTGAGGAAGAGTTTTATAGTAATCATGTGAACTATGGTGTTAAAAGAAAGAGTGGTGGAAAAGGTATCAGAGGCCATAGGATTGTTTAGAGGTTAATCCAAAAAGTTTCGTCATACTGTTGGAATATACAAAACAAAATTGAGGCACTTAAGTTGAAGTTGAGAGAAGCAAAGTTGAAGCTGAGGACTTCCAATGATAAAGAATAGTCTGTTGTGTTGGTTAATTAAGTTAGTTAATTTAGAATGCTAGGTGTTGCATTCTGTATGGAGTAGTTGCCTCACTTTAGTCTGTTAAGCATGTATATAAATTGAGTTATGTGTAATCAAATTCATTCAATTACATTTAATGAGAATTGTCATCAAGTATTCTCCCAAATCCTCTATTTTTTTATTCATCTGTTCATAATATTTCATATGGTATCATCGCGTATCAAGATTTCCACCATTGTAATTTTGTTGATTTCTTGCTAATTCTTGAATTTTCTATCGATCTTGCATGGAAGATTCACCTATTTCTGAGAAAGATTCATCCGCTTCTATGGTGCATTCTTCTTCTCCTTTTGCAACAAATTCATCGAATGATTCATCAAGTTCATATAGGAGATATAACAAAGTTAGAAATCCTCCTTCATATTTGCAGGATTTCTATTGTGGTAACATGACTCAAATTATTTTAGCAACTCAAACATCTTCTACTTGTTGTGTTCCTGATAGGCCATACTCTATTGCTGCCTATATTTCTTGTGATACACTATCTCTAAAGCACAAAGCCTTTACATTTGCTATATCAACCACCTTTGAACCTAAAACCTTTAAGCAAGTTAATTCATATCCTCAATGGCAAGCTCTATGTCAGATGAATTAAAAGCTCTTGAATTAAATAACACTCGGGATCTTGAAATTTTGCCTCAAATAAGACTGTTATAGGGTGTAAGTGGACTTATCGAGTGAAATTTAAAATTTGATGGCAGCATTGAAATGTACAAGGCTAGATTAGTAGCCAAGGGCTACACACAACAAAAAGACATTGATTATTGTGACACATTTTCACCTGTTGCAAAGATAACAACAATCTGAGCATTGTTATCAATTGCAATTATTAAGCAATGACATTTACATCAACTAGATATAATTAATGTCTTTCTTCATGAGGATTTAAATGAAGAGGTATACATGAAACTTCCACCAGGGTATTCCTCACCAAATGATCCTAAAGTTTGCAAACTCACAAAGAGTTTATATGGCCTAAAATAGGCTTCAAGACAATGGCTCTCAAAACTACTTAAATTTGGTTTCCTACAAGCCAAGTCTGATTCTTCACTATTTATCAGACATAATTCATCCAAGTTTGTGGCCTTATTGATCTATGTTGATGATGTGATCATAGCCTCAAATAGTATTGATGAAATAGCTGTTGTCAAAAGGTTTCTACATGACTCTTTTACAATGAAGGATTTAGGGGAATTAAAATACTTCTTGGATATTGAAGTGGCAAGGTCAGCAAAAGGAATTACAATTTGCCAATGCAAATATGCTTTAGATATTTTGCAAGATGCTGGTTTCTCAGGTTGCAAGCTTATAGCATTTCCCATGGAATCCACACTGAAACTTAATGCAAATGATCAGTCTCCTACCCAATCAAATCCTGAGTCATATAGAAGATTAATGGGTCGTCTTCTGTATCTAACCATAAACAAGCCTGAGTTGTCCTACTTAGTACAAGCTCTAAGCCAATTTATGGCTAAACCAAGCACTAACCATATCCAAGCTGTTGAAAGAGTGCTTAGGTATATCAAGGCAACTCCAGGGCAGGGAATCTTTCTTAGTGCAATATCACATTTGCATCTTAAAGCATACTCGGATAGTGATTGGGGTGGATACATTAACACAAGAAGGAGTGTTACAGGCTTCTCAATCTTTATTGGAGACTCTTTAATCTCATGGAAGTCGAAGAAACAACCTATTGTCAGTCGATTTTCAGCTGAGTTTGAATATAGAGACTTAGCCTCAACCACTTGTGAAGTCCAATGGTTGATCTATTTGTTGGCTGATTTATAAATCCCACATCCTCAACCTACTATAATCTATACAGACAGTACACTAGCTTCACAAATAGCCTTAAACCCTGTCCAACACAAAAGAACAAAACATATCCAAATAGTCTGCCATTTGGTTCGAGAAAAGTTGCAAGAAGGACTCATTAAGATCATACATATTCCCTCTAAACATTAGATAGTAGATATCTTAACAGAACCACTTGGTTCTCTTAGTTTTAATCATCTCATTCGCAAGATGGGAATAAATAATATCCATTCCCCTCTTAAGGGGGTGTTGGAATATATAAAACAAAATTGAGGCACATGAGTTAAAGTCTAGAGAATCAAAGCTGAAGCTGAAGACTTTCAAAGATAAAGAATAGCCTGTTGAGTTGGTTAATTAAGTTAGTTAATTTAGAGTGTCAGGTGTCGCATTCTGTATGGAGTAGTTGCCTCACTTTAGTCTGTTAAGCATGAATATAAACTGAGTTCTTTGTAATCAAATTCATTCAATTACGTTTAATGAGAATTGTCATCAAGTATCCTCCCAAATCCTTTGTTTTTCGACTCATCTATTCACAATATTTTACACTTACGAAAATTATTTAGACAGAAATGTTTTGATGAATAACCACTGCAACTTGTGTGTGGTGTAGGAGTCTTTATTAAATAGAAATCTTTACCAGTACCAAGTAGGTGCAATAACTAGCTATGGTTGTACAATCTATATTTAGAATAAATCCTACACCGTAATACTAGTTGTACAACGTCTATCATGATTGGTGTTTCCATATATCACTCCTTTGTGATTTGTCTCCAAGAATTTAGTCACAATTATCGCCAACAAAGAGGAAATGAGGTTTTTGACACGTTACGGAAAGTTCTTGAACTGTTATGGTCGCGTTTGGATATTCAGAGTGTTTGAGAGTATTTGTGAATAGTAATAAAAAAGTAAGTAAAAAGTAATAATAAAATATTGAATAGTAATAAAAGTAGATAAAAAATAATAATAAAATAATAAATAGTAAAAAAAAATGTTTGAGAATGTTTGAGAAGTTTTTATTTCCAAACCTAGCCGACATAACTAAAAGAGGATACGAAGTTATGAACCAAAATAAAAGGAGCGTCCAAGGCTATCGAGTTGGGGTAAAATTCTGCTACACCACGGTTTCATTTGGTTTAAAATCCTTGTGGTGACAACTAAAAAAAAGAAGAGACTGAATTTAGATTTGATAGTTGAAGGTGTCAAGTATTCGAGGTATGAAGACCCAAGTGTGTTATTCTTGTTCCAACCTCTCTTTGTTACTACATTGCATAATTTCATAGGTTAATGTTGGTGATTTCCGTTGCAGCAATTAGTGGTGGTATCTGCTACTACTATAGAGGGTTCAGTCAAGGCTTCTAACATCTCTATATCTTCTCATGGTTAACTTAAGGTGATGATGGTAAATGGGAAGCTAAAAACTAAAGGAAATTGAAATCTTTCTAATATTTAACACAACAATTTATGGACTAACATGAACATAAACATGAACATGATGACTAATGAGTCTGTCTTGTCTACTCGTAGTGAGAACTGAGAAGTAGCTCGCATGCATGCAATTGTCTTTTACAAAGCTAGCTTGCTAGTTGTAGCTACCACTTGGGTACTAGGCAGGGCTATGCAAATAACCCGATTTCCGACCCGACCCGTTATTCGATTAATACCGACCCGATAAGAGTTAAAATTGAAAATGGGTATACCCGTTACCAATTAAAACCTCTTCCATTATCTTCTGACTTCTCATTCAATCCCCTCTCTCTCTCTCTTCTCTTCTCTCTCTCTCTCTCTCTCTCTCTCTCTCTCTTTCTCTCTCTCTCTCTCTGGGTAATAATATTGTTGTCGTTGCTGGATATCATTCTGGCGGTTATGAATGCTGACCATGAATGCTCCAATAGTGGAAAAACTGCATCGGCAAGGCCACTAGAGAACGGTGTTGGGCTTTGAACAGTGTTCCCATAAGCGAAAGTTGTTGAAAAAACAAGAAAGTGAAATCATCTTCTCCAAAGACTCGAGTTCATCAACGGATTAGGTTAATCGAGTTTGATTAATCGATTTTGGTTAATCGAGTTCTTCCCATCGGCGAAGCTTCATTTATTAGATCAAGGGTTTCTCTTTTACTTTTCTCGGATTCGGTTATTAGGATTTGGTGTTCTTGGATTCTGAAATTGGGGCTAGTATTCTTGAATTCTGCCGATCGAGCTAGGGTTTGGTGTTTTTGGATTATGATTTTAGGTATGTTGTTCTTGGATTTTTTTTATTATATTTGATTATATCTTTACGTGTTGTCCTATGTGTTGGATTCCGTTAATCGTTCGAATTTCAGGTGTCAATAATCAAAGTGTTTGTTTACTGAGAAAATGCAACCTCTCTTCGAATTTCAGGCTTCAATAACCCAAAAAACAAAATTTATCGGGTAATCGGGCGAGCGGTTAACGGAAGAGCGAAATTGCACCATAATCGGGTCGGAAATGTCCGATAACATTTCGAGTCGAGTCGAAGTATAGCCCTAGTACTGGAGTTTTTTAAGAGCCCATCTAGTTGTAGACCGCGATTGCAATTATTAATGCATCATTCTCGTCCTATTTGGATGTGAGTTGAATTAAGATAAATTGAGTTATTTATGAATAATAGTGAGTTGAAATGATGAGTGAGTTTTATAAAATCTATTTGAGATGAGTTAAGATGAATTAAGATATTTAAAAAAACTTAAAAAAAATATTGTAAATCCCACGTAATTGAATGTTGAGTTGAAAAAAAATTATGGATATTACGTATAAAGAAATTTTGAGTTAAGATAAATTTAGTAATTTGAGAATTAATTGTTTAGATATTAGATTCAATTTAAAATTAGAATATACTGAATTAGTATTAATTAAATCTAAATTTCGAAACCGGCCTGATTCATGTCAGAAGTGGTGGAAAGAAAGATATCAGACAGAGAATTCTGATCAGGTTCGGGAAGAGAAGTCATGAAGTTCAACAAAGAACATAATTCTTGACAATCTAATGTTGCGGATACGAGGTCAGGCATGCCTTTGGGCACCGGAATATTGACGTTTTCCAAAAGGTAGATCATGTACTAATTACTATATCTAGGCTTTTATTTAGATACCAGATAATATAGTTAATGCTGATTATGGCATTTGTTGATACTCATGCCTTGTTGGCTTTGCAATTTTAATCTTTACCTTAAATAGTTATTTTTTCATAGAAATTGTAGCAGACTTTTCTGCTGATCATGATAAAGCCATTAATTTCGAAATTAGAATTAGTCATTGCTTTTAAATAGGAGTTTTTTTTTTTTTTTTTTTTTTTAATTTTTAATATTAGCTTCTCGAAATTTGTACTAATTTCTTGGGGTACTCTGTCTTGGCCGGTTGGTCATTATATGGTTCGGCCAAAATTGTGGCTTACATGTCAACTTTTGACCCTCGAAAAAGAAAAGGTCATGTTTTGTTTTGTATTTACAGGTATTTCTCACAAAAAAAAATTAAAATGAAAAAGTGGCTTTAAGAAGGTTCCATAAAAGAGGATTTGGATACATTTTATGAGGTGTGAATATATGTAAAATAATAATATTTTACGCTTAATAAATATTATAAGACTTATTTCATATGTTTATCTTTCATTTAGATTTAAGATATTTAAAAAATAAAATTTCTCAAGACCTTGATCTTGCAAAGAAATGCTGAACATTTGATAGTTGTTTGTTACTAAAATCGTTTTATTATAAGAAACTGTACCAAAATGGTGTTTTCTAATTGCCATTAACATCTTAAAAAGGTAGTTATAATATTTGAAAATTTTTACAGTAACACATCATCCATACTATTATTGAGTACTGGTACATGTTTCAAAAGATATGTATCGAAAATTTCCAAATATGCATATATATTATTTTTTTTCAGTTTTTTTCTTTTATTTATTTATTTTTTTTAGAATTTTAAATATTTTTAAAAAGAAGAAAAAAATTCACATCATTATTAGAAAAATACTTTTTTTAATTATTAAGTATAAAAAATTTAAAAAAATATATATGTTTTAAATTCAGGATAAAAATTTAGGACAAATTTTCGGTATAAAAAGCATCTCTCACCATTATTTTGATTTATAAAACATAATAAGGTTTATCTTTTAAATTAATTATACGAGAAAAGATTACATGAATGATGTTTGCTGTAAATTATTTTAAATAGAATTATTTTGTTTCTCATTTTCGAAGGAAAGAGTGGCGATCTCGTTAATACACGGAAAAGTGGAGGTTAAAATGCTAAAGTCGGTGGCGGTTTTATTTCAAAGGTCGGTTCCGTTCCCACCCTTTCCCCCCATCTGACCGTCTTCATGTCCAGAGCTCCTCTGAGATGAGAAGACGGTTTTTATCGCAAAATGCCGATCTTTCTTTTCTTTAATGTCGGTTCAATTTGATTTTCAAGGTTTTCCTTTGCATCTCTCCATTTTAGGCTTCTTTTCTCGTGAGAAGAGAACTCGATCCTAATCTACGAAGAATAATTCTGGAGGTGAATGTATTCTTCTTTCACAATTGATCATTTGGGAGGAGTAGTAGGAGGAAGAACTGATGCAAGGGGACTTTCCGTGTTGGAGTGGACAAGAAGAGAGAATTTTCGTTTCGGTGAGGTTGAGGCCTTTGAATGAGAGAGAAATCGCGGCGAACAATGTTTCCGACTGGGAATGCGTCGATGGCAACACCATCAGATTCAAGCAAGCCCTTCCTGACCGGGCCATGGGTCCCGCTACCCATACTTTCGGTAATTAAAATTCATATTATTCACGCTTTTATCTGTTCATTTTGACTGCCTTTTCTTCTATTGTATCATGTATGTATGATTGTGTAGGAATTTATACGGGTGATCAGTGCAAATCTTTGAGTCAAATGTTTGATGATTATCACAGGATATGTGATTGATATAGAATGATAATAACATTATGTGGTCTTGAGATCTATCATGTCGAATGCCTTAAATTGTAGAACCGAAGGCCAGAACCTAATGAGAGTGCTTAGGCTGGAATATTTTGCCAACTCAATAGCTTGAAAGGGTTGCCAATTAGCTCATGCGTAGACATGGATAAGGTTGGAAAATGAGCTGAGTTCGAGTGAGTTGGAGTTGTGCAAACTCGGCCCGTTTACTACTCAAATCAAGCTTAAACTCGACTCGTTTAATTAATGGATACATAATAGTGTCCGAGCTTGGCTCGTTTAGGCATACAAGAAGACCAAGCTCAAGCTTGAGCTCGAGCTCCAGCATATTTGCTAGTTGGGCCCAAACTCAACTCGAATTTAAGCCCGTTTGTATTAAGGACCAACTAACATATTTCTTGCATATTAAAGAGCTTTGCCCGTGTATATTATAGGTTCTAATCCAAAGACATTTACAAAGGTAAATATTTATAAGTTATGACACTCATCACAGTAATACATATAGTCCAACACACTACATATTAAAATTACAAATTTCATCAATAGGCCAACTTCCAAGCATGATCAAGAAATTAGAAATTTACAAAAAAATTACAATAGTCATAAATTAAATCATTACAAATTTACAACTCAATAAATTAAATTATTACAATTTACAACAATAATTATATTAGTAACACTAACTGATACAAATTATAATAAGTTTGCCCAGTTGCTTGGCCCTTGCTACCTCTGCCAACATGCCTCTAGCCCACTACATACACTAATGAGACAAAAAGTTAGGAATAATTCTAATCCCTTACTCAAATACTGTTAAGTGCTAACTTTAGTAGTACTGTCAAGAGATTTTGAGTGAAATTACAAAATTTAATTTGCCTTAAAAGAAAAGATGCAATAAACTAATAACTAATAAGAGGCAATAAGCAAATACAATCATATACATGCATAGCAAGATTAATAACACTAATAGTAACACTATTTCTCTAAAATCAACAAACAACAAGAAAATACAGTCCCTAATTTATAAACAAATACCAACTCCCAACAATTATATAAGTTTATAACAACAAGAAAATACAGTAAACAAATGGCAACTGGCAAGTATATAACAAAATAAAATCACATAATTTATAAATAGATACCAACTCCCAAGTTCCCAACAATTACTTTAGATGCCAAACAACAAGAAAATCATACTGTAAACACAAAAATAGATGCCAAACAAACCCTCCATTATTATTCAACCCCAAAAAAAACACTAATATAATAGATGTCAAGTATATAACAATTAATAATTGATTCTGTATAAAAATAAAATAGGATTCTGCATATAATAATAACATATTCTGTACACAAACACAGTCTCAGAATTTAACATTATTAATAGGACTTCAACATCAACATGCAATATAGTAATCTGAAATGGACATCTAAATAAAAACAGATGCCAAACAAAAATGGAATAAAACTAGTTACCACAGAAATCATTACAGGACTCCTTAGGCAGTATAGTGTTCCAGACCTTAACAAAAAATAGAATTTAATAACTTGTATACAACACTAAAAAAATTGAATTTATTTTTAATCTCTTGCATCATTACTCAAGAACACACAACTTGGTAATTTAGTTAATGAATGTTTTCAATACAAAATTTAATTTGTCATTACAAAATTATATAAAGAATGATGGTGAGGGATGAGGAGTTACCTAAAGGCTTAAGCCAGAACTCTGCTGCCATAACCAAAAATACAAGGATACCAAAATATGTTAAAGTCATAAACCATTTGACTCAAACATAACTTATACTTATACAGCCTTGCCTTGGTGGCTCAATGTGCCTCCGGAAGGCAAATGTCTTGGTGGCTTAATGTGCCTCCGGAAGGCAAAGTTGATAAGTGATAACATTAAATAGTTAGAGTTAAACAATTTTGACTCTTAACATTCTCAGCATACTTTTGCTTAACATACTCTTGTTTTGGCATCTTGATATGCCTCAAAAAACAACTAAATAAGGCTCGTCAATAAAATAACAATCAAGACAAGTTCTTTAAAATACTAAACTGTCCAAATATTATCACATATGCTACATATAGACTATCAAACTATCCAAAAGACTAGACTGTTCAAGTTCTCTAAAATATTAAACTGTCTAAAATACGAAAAAAAAAAAACAATATTCTGTTCATAAGAAGAAAGAAGAGGATTAGTAATCTGTGCATATTAAAAAAAAATTACCAAAAGATATGTGTAATGGAAATTGAAAGAAAATAAATTACTAAATAAAATCTTTAAACATAGTCTGCTACTCGAAATATGTAGACTTTAAGGACAACACGCCTCCTTTTGATGAGCTCAAAGATAAGGGCATCTCCTTTTTTCAAATTGTTTTCCCTCACAAATACACTCAATCCCCTTACCAGTTTCATTGAAGAACAATCATTGCCATTATAACAGCAAGAGACATCTCATTGCCTTATATATCAGAAGGCTAAAGTTTTAGGCTTTGATTTTCTGATAGATGTTGTACAGCAAATTCAGCAGGCACATATTGCACAATAAAGAAGAGCTTCAACTCATCAGCATATTTTTAACAAGTAATTGAATTTGAACAATAACTTGCATTGACTACAAATTTAGACTCCCCATATAACTCATTTGAATATTATGGAGCCGCAAGAAACGCACGAAATAAAGATTTGTAGGCCTTAGTGTGTTGGCTGTTTGGATTGCTCTCTCTCTTCCATTATTAATCCTTAGTCTTTCTTACTCGGATGTATCAAAAGCTGATGGACTGCTTGATTTTTCTTCATCGTCCGATACATGAACAGGTCTGGCCACTGGGTCATCATAACATTTGTTGTTGCCGTTAGATACTGGATCTTAGTAGCAATTTTGTCAAATACATGACAATGAAAACTGGAATTCTCTTTGTATCTGAAGACTAGAAAGTAGCCAATCTCGATAGAGAGATATTGTGCAAACTTAAGCCAACCTTGAGAAAGACATATCTTCCTGTCAGCTTTCTCCAATCCCACTTGCTAGATAGTACCATTGAGAGGAGTGAGTGTAACAGTGTCGACAAGTTCAGACCCAAACAATCGCACGAATTTTTCAGGGATACTCTGCAAATATCAAATGAAGTTATGAATTTAGATAATCACATGAAGTTATAGAACTAATTAATCAAACATACTTAATGAATATATGCATTACTTACCAGTTTTTGGTCGGCCAGCATAGAAGGGAGTATTATCTTGAAGAAGTGCAGCGGTGGAGGTAGCGGCGAGATCTTATTCCCACTCGTCACAGAAGTTGACAAGCGCCAATTTGAGACCAGTACTGCTGGTCTACTCTGGCGAGTCATATTCTATGACTAATGCTTAGATTAGAGACGATACCTCAAACCCAAAACGAGTTAAAAAAAATAGAGAGAAGGAACATATTTGTTAATAAATGTAGTTTGTATAAAGAAAATCTAACAGCACCTTATCATTCCATGATAGCACACTACTGCATTATAGGACAGTAGCGATGATATGTGCAGATGATTATTAAAATGTAATATATGCTAAAGAAATTCTAAAAATGGTGGCAGTAGCTCGATCCAAGAGAAACATAAAAAACAAAAAACAAAAAAACAAAAATAGCTGGTTTTGTATTTTAACAAAACTATTAAATGATATGATACCGTTACCAGTTACTATAACAACAATAATTGATTTTACAAATAAAATTAAATGAAATCACGACGTGTCAACATCCTTATCAATCTGTGTAGGATTAACACAAAAAATAAGGTAAAATCATGTAATAGAACCGATTGTTGGATTTTTCCGATCTGCAACAAAGTCATTTTTAAATAAGTGAAATCTTAAAGGGTCTGCAACATACTGAGAAACCTAATAGAAAAAACCCCAATCCTCAATCATGCTAAAATCTAATTTTAAAAAAATAATCTTTACTCTAACATAATTGATGGAAACCTAATAGAAAAAACTCTAATATTCAATCATGCTAAAATCATACCAATAAACACACAAATATATATATGAATATAAAGGATTGGGGACGAAGACGGCGAGAGAGAGCACGGGAGAGATACTCACTTGCTAGGCTGCTAAGTGAGAGTCGAGACGGCAACGAAGACTACATCGAAGACGGCGACGACGATGGCATCGTGGCCTGTTATCAAATGAAGTTAACCGATTGTTGTGGGATTTGAGTGGAAGGAGACGAGGAGAGAGAGATGGCTTTGGTGGTTGTGAAAGTAAAACCCTAGCTATGTGAAAATGAAATTTAATAACTGAGAGTGAGAGTGAAATAGCATGGAATGGAAAATGGAATTGAAAGCTCTAGAAAGACCTGAGAGGATGCATGAAGGACGGGAGAAAGATGGAGACCTAGACGGAGACTTGAGAGTTGAGAGGATTCAAACACGACGGCACCGCAAAAGGCAACAACACATTAGGGTTTCAAAAGGATCCTTACGGTACTTATATGAGGTGGATGAACGGCCAAGATTAATCCTGCGCACGAATCTGACGCCGTGTATTTAGGGCTCCACTTCATAAATCAACGGATGAGATAAACTCATCAACTCGAATGGTTTAAATGGAGGTAGTTTAGCATATTAAAATTTTAAACTAAACAGATTTTTTTTTTTTGAAGAATAAACTATATTAATACTATATATATTAATATCTATAGACTATAGTCTATAGATAATAGACTTAGACTATAAGTTTATCATACTATTTATATATAAATTAGGTATATTTTCAATGTTGTTAAGATATATATATTGTATAAACTATTAATATATAAATTTAGAAATTTAATTATACATTTATAAAACTAGTATACTAATGTTATAAGTTATATATTATCATATTATGTAAGAGTTAAGACTATACTACTTAATACTTATTTACTTAATAAGTTAATAGTAATAAACTATTAATTTATAATACTATATTAGTCTATATATTTATTAATACACCAACATATTTATATGTATGTGATATAGATTATAATACTAATACTTATAATTATGTATATTTCAATTTTTAAATACTATCAAATTATATATATAGTATACTAATAAGTTAATACTAATAAGTTAAGACTATACTATTTAGTACTTAGTAGTTAGTAGTTAGTGCTTAATAAGTATATTATATTTATATAGTATATATATGACTAACTATATTATATAATATTATAATTTATAACCATAGTATATTAGTTATAGTATTATTATAGTATGTATTATATAACTATTATATAATATAGTATAAGACTATAAGTAATAGTATCACTATAACTAGATCACATTGAATAACTAGATCATTCTAACTAATAGTATCACAATCACTCTAACTATAGCCTCTATAGTTACTAATAGACCAATAGTAACTATATAATAATATTAATAGACTAATAGTTACTATACAAGTTATTCTAATAGTTACTATATAGTAGTACTACTACTAGTAATGATAACTTATATAAACGGTAATATATTGATAATATGTACTAATAATACTATTAATATAGTATAATATATAGTATAGTAGTAATACTAATACTAATTAAGTAATTATACTATATGGTTCCAATACTAATACTAATCTTACGAATAAAATAATACTAAACTTTAGTTATTATTAATTAATTATATATAAAGTAATAAGAATGATAATTAGTGATAAATTATTAATAGACAATAGTCTATAGTATTATAAATTATCATTATATAATTTTAATTATAATATTATGATTATAATTATAAATTTATATTCTTTAGTCTATAGACTATAGTATTAGTACATGACTCTTTAAATTATAATACTATTAGTGGATCACCATCATTCTTTCGTATATTAGAAAATAGTACATGTTAATGACTATATACATAATTATGTCTATTATCTATATATTGATTATTGACTTATAAATTTATATTACTAATCTAAAATAAATCATTATGTATATTACAAAACATATATATATATATATTGTATTATATATGTAAAAATATATGCGAGTTGAGTTCATACTTTTATAGTTTTAAACGAGCTTGTTCATGAATATTATTTGAGTCAAACTCGCTATATACGGGTTTGTTTGCGAATATTAAACGACTTGATCGAGTTTTATACAAATTGTATCGTTTAATTATCGAGCCTAATTTTGTGTTCATGATCGTCCCATTTAATATACGAATCGAGCCGATTTCTAGTTTTATCAAGTCGAATTCAAGTTGCCCGTCGAGTAGTCTGTTTGTTTTACAACCCTAGATAAGGTTTTCTAATAACAAGAAGGTTTTTTTTTTTTTTTCAATTCCGTATTATAGAATCTCTCCAATCAGTTTCAATTTGTTCTTATTAATTATCTCCCGTTTTCCTTTTTGTTCTTACTTTCGACAATCAATGCCGCGGGAATAGATCGAGTATTTGGTAGTGACAGCCTCACAAAGCAGGTGTATGAAGAAGGAGCCAAGAAGATTGCCCTTTCTGCACTCGGTGGTATTAACTGTAAGTAACATTTTTTACCTCATCTTCAATTTTTCAATCGGGGGATTCGTATAATTGATAATATAAAAGTTATTGAATCTGGACACAGCAAGCATTTTTGCATATGGGCAAACCGGCAGTGGAAAGACATACACCATGACTGGAATCACTGAATATGCAGTAGCAGATCTATACAACTACATGTATATGGTGAGTATAAATGCATAACATACAATTGATCTATTTTCCATTGCAAAGTATCATAAGTTTCACGTGTTTTTCTCATCGTACAGCATAGGGAAAGAGAATTTGTGTTGAAGTTCTCTGGCATGGAGATCTACAATGAGGCCGTCAGAGACCTTCTGAGGCCAGACGGTGCTCCACTTCGACTTCTAGATGATCCAGAGGTGAGTATTTCACGTCTTGTTTTCCTTCTGTTACAATCATAGTGAAGATAATTTTAATTGAATGATCACGATGATTTTTACTTCAACAGAAAGGTACTGTTGTTGAGAGACTCACAGAGATAACTTTGAAAGGCCGGAACCATCTGCATGAACTCCTTTCCATGTGTGAAGGTGATGAGCTTGTATTGGTTTTTGTTTATCAAAATGATGAAGTTTTTCCTGTCTCACATGACATAATGTTTCCATGATATGTATTTTCATGTTGTACCTGGCCATTGCTTGCTTGCAGCTGAAAGGAAGGTAGGAGAAACCTTTCTGAATGCAACTAGTTCCCGATCCCATCAAATTTTGCGACTGGTATGCGCGGCAATTAGTTACCTCTTGTTTTCTTTTCCAATAATTTTTTTTTATCCTAAACGATGCTAACTGGATACTATATCTCTTCCACAGACAGTTGTAAGCTCTGCTGGGGAATATGAACGCTCAGAAAATGCAAGCATTCTTGTATCTCAATTGGTAGGAAATGGTTATTAATGAATTTTCTTCCGAAATGATTTTGTGGGAAATGAGCACTTAAGCTGGCATCTTTCTACAGAATTTTGTTGATCTTGCTGGAAGTGAGCGTGTCTCTCAGACATTATCAGCTGGTGCAAGATTGAAAGAAGGTTGCCACATAAGTTTACTGACTCTAGGAACTGTAATCCGCAAACTAAGGTCATGATCTTTTCTTTTTTCCTAAAAACAATTAAGATTATGAGCATGCAGAATATGTAACATGAAAACACACTTCCCACCCTCCAATTAATTTATAGATGCATTTCCGGTTTTCGCCCTTACAACACCCCCTTTTCCATTGAGTTAAGAAGGCCACGTTATAACATTTACATAATTTTACAAGCCATAACTATATATCGAGCCCTGTTTGGATGGTATAAGTATATTATCTAATTTTATCATTACAGTTTTTTCGAATTTCTGCATAAAATATAATAAATTATTTAACTTTTTCAAATTTCAAAACAATAATATTATTAAAAATAATATTTTCTTCAGCTCTCATATCAATTTATTTTATCTCAACTCAATATTCAAACGACACCTAAATCGGAATGTAACGAATATGTTGAACATTTACTATAGACTGCATGTTATCTCAACTCCCATGCTAGCTCCTTATCAAAATGGTTACTGGCCGTGACCTTGTTAGCATAGGGTGCCAATTACACATTTAGTAGATTAGGCTTTCCATTATCATTTTTAGCAGTTTAGAATGTAAATCTGAAAAGACTGACAATTCATGAAGGGTACAAAATATAATGTTTTTGTGAAACTTCTTTTTATTTATTATTCTTCAGATTTTTGAGTGTTCAATTGACATTAATAATTGTTAGCTTCTTTATTGAAAATTTAGTTCATTTCTTACTTGTCGATTTATTTTCACGTCTGGATGCAGCAAGGGAAGACATGGGCATATTCCCTTTAGGGACTCTAAGCTAACACGCATTCTACAGAACTCCCTTGGTGGCAATGCCAGGACAGCCATAATCTGCACCATGAGCCCTGCCCGCTGCCACGTTGACCAATCAAGAAGCACCCTCTTGTTTGGGAGTTGTGCTAAAGAAGTGGCTACTAACCCAAAGGTCAATGTGAGTAAGGCATTTGTAAAACAACCGCAAAGAGAAATGGGTAGAATGGAGATTGAGTTCATGAAGAGCTTAGCACCAAATTCCATCACATATGATATCGTCTCCATAATGAAGGAGAAAGATCTCAGGATAGCGAAGGTACGTTGAGATGAATGTTTACACTTCAGTCTCTACAAATTATTAAGAAAGATGGCCTTCAGCTAGCTAGGTGATTATTATTTTTCCCTAAATAATAAAAATTTGTCCTTTGCACACATTCGATTATGACCCTTGGGATGAAAAAATAGATTATGTGACATACTCTTGGGCAGATTTTAATGGAAGGTGGAAAGTGTCAAATTTTTGATAATTTGTAGGTGCAATGAATTGATATTAATAATTTAGGGTGCAAAGCAAAACCCATGATAGTTTGACTCTTCGAGGATGAGAAGCATATTTACCTTTCTTTTTTTTTTACTAGAACAGAGTTTTGCTTTGAAGATTCAGATAAGTGAGATTCGCCACATCTTTTCTTTCCTATTTTTCAAGAGAATGAATCCCTTCCTGTAAACTTTTCGACTTCGTAAGGCACACTTTCTAGAAGTAGAATTAAAAGCTTTCCACCTACTAATCATTTCATTTCGAATGGACATGTGGATTTTGACTAAAGACAAATATAATGGGACATCAATAGAATGAAATTTAGGCTTTTCTTATGTGTCATGAAATCATGAGAATTTATATCCATGAGCTTGTGATTTGTTCACTTGTGCCCCATATCGAGGTTGAGACAAAAGATCCATTGAATATGTCTTTAGAGACTTCTTGATGTTATCATCAGTTTTCAATTAAACAAATTTTCTGGCATGGTCAATCTTATACTTGATTTATGATTAAAAAGTTGTGCACTTGCCAAAGCTTTCATTGGAAGGTGGTGTGGGCTTGGAATTTGAGAAGGTTGTTGGCTATGAGTTATTCAGAATGTAGTCGGGAAAAAAGAAAAAAGAAAAACAATGAAATTTTACCTATTATACCTCGGTTGTTCACAAGTTCAAGTATGTGCGATGCAGATGAATCAAGAAATTAAAGAATTGGCTCGGAAATATGAACTGGCTCAGTCTTGGGTTGAGAGTAAACAACAATCTACTGGAGATGATCATGTTTTAAGAATGGATGAATGTCCTATATTCCATTCATCACAACTAGTCAATCCTCGTTTTCTCGATTTCGTTCCCAGGAAACACAGTTTTTCTAAAGATTTTGGTTTCAACAAGCAGTGTCCCCCCCAACAGTTCGCTGAGAATCATGAAGACAACTTTCTGCTGGATGAGAATCTTGAAGACAACTTTCTACTGGATGAGAATCCTGAAGACAACTTCCTACCGGATGTCAGTACCGTTAGCCTTGATCCTTATGAGTGTTTGGATTGGACTCCTCAAATGGCTGATTCAGAATCTGAAGATGACTGCAAGGAAGTCCGATGCATCGAAGTGGATGAATTACGAATGGATAGAAAAGTAGAAGCCCCTTTGTCTTTATCTAGTCCTGAAGATGCCGAAACATCCCCAAAAAAGGGACCTTCGGAGGCAAAGAATGGAGATGTTGCAACATCCCTAATGAAGGTATCTAAGGAGCCTATGAATGAAGAAGCAGTATCAATATTCCCTGAGAACGGAGCTCAAGATTCGAGTGATGTCAATGAAGATTACGTTTATGATGATCTAAAGCAAAGAATTCAGAGCATGCAAGAGGCTATCAGTTGTCTTATCAGTTTCTGTCCATCAGAGGAAGCTCCAAGATATTCTGATGCTTATATATTCCGCTGTAGAAGGCCGACATTGCTTAGAAGCAGAAGTTGCAGGGCAATTCTCATGACTATTCCACCTACCGGATTTGAGGACTTCCTTAGAACTCCAGAACGCCCACAGAAAATTCATTCTGCACCGAGGTTTAGTGTTAACGATGAATGGTTTTTTAGAAAAGATTCTCAAAAGTCTCTCAAAAGTTTTTACACTGAAGTAAAGAACAGCAACAAGTTTGATTCATTTAATAAACGATCTGATCATATGGTAAGTCTCTCTCTCTCTCTCTCTCTCACACACACACACACACACACACACATACACACCACCTTTGGGTCTCTACTTCACTTGGTTCTAATTCAAGTCTGTTGGTTGGGAGTTTTAGTATAATTCATTTGGGTGCACTTATTCATTTAACTGATAATTTCACTTAAAACCTCATCACTTTTATTAACCACCGGAAAACATGCAAGTTGATACAGCCAAGAAATTATGGGTCATTTTCAGCATTAAATACATATATTGTGCTCAATTTCATGATGGGCTTTGTCATGTGTGATAGGTGCAAAGGGCCGTACACAACATGAATGATGCCAAAGACAACGTAAACGAGATTGGCTTGGCCGAACAGGAGGGTAGTTTGCAGCCAGATTCAAACAGGCTCTCCAAATTTGAGAGGCAGAGATGTGAAATAATTGAACTCTGGGATGCGTGCAATGTACCATTGGTACACAGAACCTATTTCTTCCTTTTATTCAAAGGTGATCCGTCAGACACGGTGTATATGGAAGTAGAGTTCAGACGGTTGTCCTTTCTGAAGGACACTTTTTCGCATGGAGCTAGCATGGTGGATAAGAGTGGAACTCTCACAAAAGCTTCAAGGTATAGCCTCACAAAGTACACACGTACGTACAAACATGAAATTGGAGTGCCATGGCCCACAGTACCAGTGACTAACCGAAGCACCCCATCTATATATTATTATTATTATCATTATTATTTTGAACACAATATCAAGAAAAATAATATTTACAGTCATAGAATGTACAAGTGTCGTATTCTCTTAAAAGAATGTGAATAAATATGAAATTTACATTAAAAAAAATTATTTTTTAATAATAAATTCTACTTTTTTTAAAAAAGAATGTGCATTGCATAACAAATGACTATATCTAGCAATATTCAGTAGTGTGTGTGAAGTCCTTTTAAGTGCCTTCAAGAATGTCTAATATATTTGATTTTGATTTGTTTGGTGGGGTGGGGGCAGCGCGAAGGCTCTTGATCAGGAAAGGAAAATGTTGTGCAGGAAAATGCATAAGTTCACAAAAATGCAACGAAAACGGCTTTACCAGAAGTGGGGTATTAAGCTGAATTCAAAGCGGAGGAGCCAACAATTAGCATACCGGTTATGGAAGGATACGAAAGACATGAACCATATATGGAACAGTGCTGCCCTTGTTGCAAGCTTGGTGGGTTTAGAGAACCCAAGTCAAGTCTGCAGGTCGATTTTTGGACTCGGTTTCTTATCCCTAAGGGAATCCCATAAACCCTCTATATGGAAACCCAGTTTTCCATCTCTCTCGTAAGCTTGTTGGATTTAGGGGTCGTATTTATGTCAACTTTTTAAGTATCTGATGTTGATCGGTTGCCCAGTTCAAATTAGATCCATACGGTTGCAGTTTCATATGTGAATTGAAAGGCTTTATGTAGACTCTGCTTACAAATTGAGCATGTATGTATATCTATGCAATGTGAATGGAATGTACCCAGAAGTTTGTAAAGCTTGAGGATTGTCTGATATTGTCCAGGGCTTGTTTAGCCTGAAAGACAGCAAGCGCAACAAATAAAAGGGGCCTTTTTTTGGGGCCCAAAAAACTATTTTCAAAAGTGATTTATCAGTTGTTTTTTAAGTTACATCCTAAACAGCCAAATCTGATAATTTAAACTCGATCTAATCTCTACCAAGTTTTTATCCCAATTAAGGTTCGATTGTTAAAATCAAGTTAAAACATTCTTGAGCTTGTTGTAGTCCGGTCTTAAGTGAAGAATCTTGCTATGTGCTTGCTATATCCCCGTGTTCTTGCACGACTTGACTTGCTGTTCAAGCCCTGCTTCTCCCTTCCCCCCTTCTAATGTCCAATACAAGGCCGTATGGAATATAGTCAACTGATAGGGAATTAGTTTTTTGTACCGGCATGCAAAGGTTCGAGTCCTCCTTACTCCCTATCATTAACATTATTAACACTCAATGGGATCTATCAAGAAAGAGCTGGCAACTACATGAGAAGTGACTGAGACACCTCCTCGAACTATGTCCCAAAAAAATGCTTCATATCTCAAAAGTCTTCCATCCTTAGCATCTCAATTGCCAACATATGTCTTTGATTTCGCTTGATTTGAATCGTCTTTGCCGAGCTTAGGGGTGTAATTGGTCCGGTCCGGTCCGAGAAATTTATGGACTGGTTCCATTCGATCCAAGAATTTTCTCGCACTGGACCAGATCGAACTCCTATTCGGTCCATACCGGTCTAGGGACGGTCCGATCCGGTCCAGGAGTACCTCATATGATTTAATAGGCTAAATTTAACCTAAAATTCTACAATGATCAAATACTTTTTTTGATCTAAATTTAATTATTTTCAGTTCAGTTTACATATTTATTACAGATTTAAGTCAAAAAATATTTAAAAAACTTACTCTTAAAAAAAATGGCAAAAGAAAAATAATCTAAATAAAAAAATGAGAAAAAAATATTACTAATAACACTATTACATTAATATATTACAACTAGTCAACTACTATAAATTATAATATGTTAATATTATAAAAATATATATTATATATTAATATGTTATTATATTAATCTATATTAATATTAATATTATAATTTATATACTATTATTTATATATATATATATAAAATATGGTGGGGGTTCGGTCCGGTCCAGGAGGAGAAATCCCCTGGACTGGGACCAAACCGGAATTATTTGGTCCATATATAAATTGAACCGGACCAAACCGAATTTCATTCAATCCGATCCAGTCTTTTTACAATCCTAGCCGAGCTTGTGTCCAACCTTCTATAGTATGGGAACCTCGCCGGTACTCTTTAAAGTTTGCAACTATTGCCGTCTTGTCTTAAGACAAGTTACTGGATACCGTCTAGAAATATCACTACATGCAATATTCATCCTAACACTATTCCTATGTTAGAACACAGGTAAGGAAGTTCAGTAAGGTTTAACGGTCACTTATGATATCAACTTGTTTACAGACGGCATCGTTAGGACCTTCATATCATGTTTGAGAACCAAACCCACCCCGAAATTCTATACCGATGCATTAATGAAATGACTTCATTGATCCAAATAAGTATAGAGGGCATAATTTGAAATTAAAGTATAAAAAATTAAGAAATTTATCTCAAAAAGCCAATCCACAAACTATTTTAATGTTAATCTTTAAATGAAATCAAAGATGATCCTTAATTTTTTATAGGACGGGGTTCTATTAGAATTTTTAATTTATTATTGATAACATGCTGCTGACATAATGCTTATTACAATTAACAACCGATCTTTTACAGCAATAACTATTTTATTTATATTAAAACCAAGGAAAGTAAAAAGTTAAAAAATCAGTAAAATAATTCAATTTAGACCAAATTACGTGAAATATTTTTATATTTAACCTTCATTATCAATATGATGAGTCCCAATAAATTTATCTGAAAATTTTTGCTCAACAGCCAGTTCAAAAATAACACACCACACCCCAAAAGACTGGGATCTAAATGCCAAGTCACGATTCTCCCCTTCGAATGAGGAGATGGGAGGAGACATGGGGATATCGAAAATGGAAGAAAAAAATATAATATAGTGCGGTGAAGAGGCAATTTATCGACCTAGCCATATGGAATCGATATTGCAAGTCCAACTAGTTGTGCATAATTGCCTGGCTCTGCTGACCTAATGCCATTTCTCCAAAATGGCGAACTTGGGTTCAATCCCCCTCCCCCTCTCAAAAAAAAAAAAACCAAAAAAAAAAAACTAGCTGTGCATAATTAATCCATCAGTTTGATTGTTTCACTCTTAAGAATAACCCGAAAAATAATCCTTCTTAGGTCATAGAAGCATAATGCAAACATATTTTTTCGCTTTCAATTCTAATTGGATCAAAATATGTAGCATGCAAAGATTCTGCAACATTAAAAGTGGCAACATCATCTATTAAAGAGTAACAATGCAAACTTAGAGCTCCCCCTCGCTCTTTCCCCATCCTGATCTCTAGGGGTGGGTAGTGGGAGCCCATCCCCTACTGCCTCGACTCTGTCCGCCCTGCCCCTGCATGGGCAAGACAGACACTAGTCTGTTAGATGTGAGGGGCGAGTGGCCCAGCTAGCACCCCACAACAGGGGATGGGGCGGACCCCCACCCTACAAAATCCCCTCCCCGCCCCCACTCCCGCTATTATATAATATTATAAATATAATTTTTATATAATATATTATATTATATGTATAGATATTAGGAATTATAAAGCCCCTCATGCATCAAATGATGTCGTTATGTCATTATGCAAAACGGCGTTGTTTTATGCATAAGGTTTTTTTTAGAACCACCCAACATCAAACAACACCGTTTTGTACAATGACAAAATGGCATCGTTTAATGCAGAGTGTTTTAACCCAGGAATTATCCCCCCTCCCCCACTTTCCCAAACTCCCCAGTCCCCCCTTTGCCCCACCCTTTCAAGATTCCTCTCTTTGTTCCGAATCTCCCTAGCTGCAACGGTCCAACTTGCTTCCATCTGAGTCTTGCCTCCTCCGTCGCCTTCTACCATCACGGTTGCCGTTGTGCCCCTCGTCGAAGGTAAGTGTCATGAGAATCCATTTTGATTTCATCTCCTTTTTCTTTTTATATTTTGTTGTCCCAGTTATGTTTTTTTTTTTTTTTTAAAGTAATAATCTTTATTTATTGAATGCAACTAGGCAAAGCCCAAGCACACAGGAAGTATACATAAGTGAGACCGAGTTACACTCTAGCAAGCTAAATTGTCCCAGTTGTTGACGATTGTTCCAGCTGCCGTTGGGGATACGAGGGGGCGGACGGATGGAGGTGCACCCTTGCACCCCGGACAGGACCCCGTCCCTGCATGGACGGGGGGACAGACTTCGGGGAAGAATTTCAACCCCCCCCAACACCCACCCACCCACCCAAAATGCAAGGCTCTGATCCCACGTTCACTTTCCTTAATTTTGTGGTACTTTTTTGCTTGGCATTGTAAAGAGCTTGGATTAGTACACTAAACATGCAAGAAAGGTTTTGGCTAAATCACTACCACATTTTCCGCATGAAAAAAATGAAACTAAGTGAGAGGATGAGGACAGATCTTCAATAAAACACTATTCCCTAGAGAGCCTTTAATCAAATCCGCATGATCCTAATCATATAGATGAAGAATTGAACTTATTATGCAGAAAAACTAATTTCTAATTCTATATCCTAGCACCATAACATGACACTTCCTGATAGAAATGGGAAGACAATCACCCTCATCAACAAGAATCTGTAATAACAAAGAAAGTTTTGGTTTGACAGAGACAAAAGAAATTAATACCCAGCAGAAGAATGTGCACATTCACTCAGCTCTTGACTGACCAGCTCGGGAAGAGAGGATGATGCCGACAATAAGACCATAGAGCGCCAATGCTTCAGCAAAAATAAGAATGAGGATCATCCCAACAAAGAGCTTTGGCTGTTGTGCATTTGCTCTGCAAAATACAATGATTACATTAAGTGAAATTATCCTATTATTAGACATTTTAATGAACAGTGTGCAGGTATATTGAATGACATATTACCACAACCCACAACAAATATTCTAACCCCGAATGATCAGTACTACCTTGTCTTTGGAATGCTAATGTTTTGCTTTTTAACCCTAATGGCTTATATAACTGGGGAAGAAGGGTTTTTTTTTTCTTTGGAATCTTACAAAGCTGGGCTACATCACTTATGCCGTTCAGCTAGAGGTTATACCGTCAACCTAAACCCTCGTTTGTTTTCACAAATGAGATGAGATGGGTTGAGTTGAGATTAAAGTTAAAAGTTGAATAAAATATTATTAGAATATATTTTTTTAATATTACATATGTTTTGATATTTGAAAAGCCTGAATTGCTTATTTTATTTTGTGTGAAAATTTTAAAAAAATTATAATGATTTTTTTTTATGAGTAATAATTTAAAAAATTATAATGATTAGATGAGATGAGTTGAGAGGATGAGTGAAAACAAACAAAGCCTAAAAAGACAAATTTTAGGTCAAATCAAAAATCATGTTCACCAGAAAACACAACTTGCAGGATACTTAGGCTGTTGGAACAAGTTGAAAAATCCACTAAAATTAAAAATATTTAAGATTTTATTCATAAATCTCATTTGTGCAACTTTCCACAGTGAGAAGCATGCAAAAGAACCGCCACAAATCTTGCAAAAGAACCACCACAAATCTTACAAAAGAGTAAGACTGTTCGACTGTGAGGTAGGAGGCAAGGGTGATGAGGCAAGAGTACGAGAGAGATTTCTCAGGTAAATATCATGTCAACTATAAGCATATTAAAACCATTCATCAAAGAAAATGAAAAAATTGTTTAAGAATTAAGACGCTAGTGGCAACATGGATTGGGAATAAATATTCTAGAATAAGTTGCATACCCAATACATGTTACTGATTCATAAATCTAACTGATCCCCCCCACTCCCGTCTCAGAACTAAGATGATCTCCATTTAAAGTAAGATGGGTCCAAATCAACTTAAATAACCAGTAGTACCCGAAATTTCCATATTCACTATTTGTATCCGAAATACAAGCAAATATGCCAAACGGTCATCCACAGCAATCACTTGATCCGATCGATCTATTCGAGCAAACCACAATCAATAAGAAAATTGATAACATGAGCAAATACAACTACATATATGTTAGAGGAGGGAGAAATATACCGAACACCGGCGTCACCAACGACTCCAATAGCCATACCGGCAGAGAGGCCGGCGAGGCCACAAGCGAGACCGGAGGAGAAATGTGCGTAGCCATCGAAGAGGTAATAGGGTTTGGCCTTAGGGTTAATCCCGGTACTGATAATGACGGCAATGATAAGACCGTAGATACCCAACACTCCAGCCATGACCACCGGTACGATAGACTTCATCACCAGCTCCGGCCTCATCACACCCATTGACGCCACGCCTACCCCACTCTTTGCAGTTCCGTATGCAGCTCCCATACCTGAAAGAAAAAGTTGCAGGCATCCGATGAAAACCCTAGACCCACATCAACCAAACCTTGATCCATTCCCGAATTCGATCATTGATAAGCAAACAATAATCGAATAGATATAGAACTTGCTTACAGGAGAAGACGAGGGCAAAGGCAGCGCCCAGGAAGCCAAAGAATGGGGCGGTCTCATCACCGTAAGACATTTCACTTTTGCTATAAATCTGAGAGAATTTCCAGTTTTTGTTGTTTTTCCGTATCCGAATGCCACTCTGCTCCAACCTCGGTTTCTCTCCGCCAAGCGAGGGACACAATTACATAAACAACCTCGTCTCTCGAGGACTTGTTGGGCATGAAACTCTTTGTGGGCTTTGACTATTGAGAATCTTATACGAAGCCCAAGAAAAATTGGGCCACATATTATTATAATACTGACCCATCTCCTGAAAATTAAAAGTCGCAACGACTAAAACGATCGCTTTAAGAACGGAACAATAACCCAGAAAAGACGTGTGTTCGAATGTATGCTTATGTGCATGCTAGAGTTACGTTTTCAACTTGTATTCTGGAACACCTTCTACAACTCAGAAAGATAGAAACACAATCCAACTCCATAACATTAAATGCTACACATAGACTGAACTCTAATATCTGGGTCAAAAAATGATACAAAGTTGTAAGCATATATTTTCATTAATGCTTGCAACTACACGAGAGCTTTTGAGTGAAGTCAGATCTTATACAAGTTTGTTCACGAACATTAATCTTGTCAACTCGAGTTTTGTACCAATTGTATCATTTAATAATTGATCATTATTTCATATTCACGAACGAGCTCATTTAATAAACGAATCGAGCGCGAGTCGAGTTTAACCGAGTTGAATTCAAGCTACCTGTTTGAGTAGCCTGATCAGATTACACCCCTATTAACAGCATACCACCCTTTTTAATGAAACACCAATAAAAGAACCTCCATCCCACCACTGCCAATATATGCCGAGAACTCCCCCAAACCTTCTCAAAATCTTGCACATTACTGAACTCAAAATAGGTCACAATCCTTTAGAACATCAAGATTTCACATCTGACTTGATTGCCATGTGCCTCTCAATCAATTTGTCCACAAAGGAACGGATCTGCAAGTTAGACACATGAGAACAGCTTAGAAGAAAAGAGGTACCAAATCATTCTGTTGATAATGATATCTGTTCATGCCAGAAATAAAAGACTACCTATTGATTTTTCAAAGTAAAGTGTCCTGTAACATTCAATTATCTATTATAAAACTTCAACAAAAAGTTTACCACGAATGCTGTTTCATGGGAAACAGTAAAGCCGCCTTTAATGACGACTATTTACAAGAAGAGGAAGAAATTTCCCAGATAATTGGTTCTAATATTAAGCATGTAAACAGAAATGCACACCTTGTTCCTGCGCTTGAAATCAAGAAACTCTGAAACAGCCATGAACTTCTCTGCATCACTGGCCTGCTCCATGACCTGAAAATAGAACTAAGGTAAGACAGGGCCCAAAAAACAACGGTTGTGACGTCCTGTTTAACCATGTCAATAAATTTTCAACATGATAGAGAAGGAAAGGAGAAAGTAGGGGGAAGATGAAAAATCAATAACCTTAGTTGCAGTTTTCTTCATAATTGACTTGTATCCCTCCTTATCAATTTTTCTTGCCTTATAAAGGGGCATGAGCAATGATGCAACATAATCTACAACAGCCTGTTTAATGCGATCTGCCCCTCGAGGATGATTTTTTACAGACTCCTTGTTTACTGTAACTTGTGAGATAGAACTATCATTTGCCAGTCTATCATGCTTCCAGGTGGGTCGTCTCCAACTTGTGTTCGAATCTTCCTCATTTGAGTAAAAGAAATCAGAATCGGCAGCAGCTGCTTGAGATTGCCATCTGTCAATGGCATGATTGTCCTTTATCCCAGCACTGCCAGCCGAATCAACCCATGCTTTAGTATAAATACTGCTGTCCATAGCCACGCTTTCCCCAGAGTGCTCTCTGAAGTTCAAATGGCTAGCAATCTCATTTGAATGGCTCCTCTGTGAGAGGTTATCCGCTGAAGCTTTTGAACTATCAAAGTTCACACAAGCAGCAGAGAAATCAACTGACCAGTTCCTAACTTTGCAGTTCCTGGAGTCTATTTCTGATATACAATCTTGTCTTCCCAAAACACCACCAGACCACTTCCTTCGAGTATCAAATTCATCAATTGGGACATATTGATCCCTTCTAGCAAACTTGTGAAATGACGGTATCTTAGGTAGCTGCAACGATGTGTTACACTTGGCTTCTGACGCATATGCCTGCAACATACACGAACATTAAATTCCTCCAGCAACATTGTGAACAAATCAGAAAATCAACGAGAAGAAAAGATTCACATAGAAATAATATTAATAATAATAACACTGCTACTACAAGCCTAGAACATGTTACAATATGGGCACAGAAATGCAGTGCTATGGGAACCTGCACTTACCAGATAAATGTGAACATAATTGAATGTTATCCAAACTAGCAATCACCTAGTAGATATTATTAACACGAGAAAAGAAATGGCAGAATCTCAATGCATTATTTCCTAAAGAGTATAACTACAATATGAGATCAACAGTAAGACCAGATGAAATGGCCCTGTAACTAAAATCTGACTATCAAACAACAATCAACCTTGGTATTTAGGTTCTCCAGAAATTTACTCCAAATTGATACCAGAATTAAGGCTGGGTTTGGTTGTCAAACCCAACGAGTTCAACTCAGTTCAGTCTACTTTTAATCTAAGTCTAACATCCAAACACCCAACTCTTAAATTACTAAATTCATCTCAACTCAAAACATCTTTATACGTTGGACCCACAACCTTTTTCAATTTAACACTACTTTACACATGGCACCCACAACATTTTTCAACTTCCCATAAATATATCTAAACTCTATTAACATCCAAACACATTTAAATTCATCTTAGGTGGACCCCACAAAATTTATTCTACCATCTCGACTCACTACTATTCATAAAGAACTCAACTCAACTCAACTCAACTCAACTCAGCTCAACATCCAAATGCAACCTAAGTCTCAAAATACCATCATAGGACTGGAAAGCAGGTAGCATTAGCTACAATGCAAAGAATAGAAATATTTAAAAGTGGGAGTGGTTGTAAATTGACTAAGCTAATAACCATGAACAATGCAATTTTTAAGGTAAGAACACAAAACAGTCACTCAAAGGCACTGTAACAAATAAAGAGAAACAAACCTCAGCAGCTGCAACTGCTGCCGCACGAGCTGCTTCTGCAGCTGCAAAGGCAGCTCGTTCTTCTTCAAAAATAGCAGTGTTGCTGTCCTCGGGCTCAGCATCCAGTGCGTCTGTTGGACCTTGGGACCTTGATGTAAACTCCAATTTTGAGTCATTTGCAGCTTCGAATTTGACTGCTCTGCCACTCACTTTCTTCACATTTGCATTAAAATGTAAATTACTTCCAGCAGCTGCAAAGACCTGCAAGCTTCCTTTATTCTCTAAAGCACTATGATGTGTGTGCAGAGGCGGCTTTCCTATTAATGGATCTTTAAGAGATTTTCTCCTTGCTGAATCTACAGCACTTCCTTGCCTCAACTTTAATCCACCATTAGAAGCTTTTTCCTTGCGAAAGACTTCAAGCCACACATTAACAAGCTGACTTGCTACTGCACGTATATCACGGCTAGTATGTACACAAACTTTTTCTTTCACTGTTTTCCCTATGCCTACAACAATATTATCAACAATTGAATGACGATTTCAACAAACACATTCCATTCATCAGCAGTGTTGGTATTATATTACAACTATAATGACTTTATATAAAATAATAATACAAACAAATTCATGCAGGTAATTTACACCTAAGTTGTGAATGATTCGCCTCTAATCAATCCTTATTAAACATTTATCACAAAACATTTATGCCACAATTGTATAACAATTTTTCTTTATAAGAACATATTTTATTGATAAGTTGTACAACAATTATTTCAGCATACCTCAATTTAGCATTACAATTATTTCAGCATGCCTCAGTTTAACCACTCAAGAAAAGCTTCAATATTCGAAGAGCTATATTGTTGAAAATGTGAATGATTTTGTCTCAGGTAAATTCACTTATCAACCTCCTGAAACTTAAACAGTCTTAAGGGGACAAGCTATAAATTAAAGCCAAATCAATATTTCTTTTTCTTCTTTTTCAGCACAGCCACACATCAACGAACATGTGCATGTGTTAATGCTGCATAGAAAAGCAGGATAATAAATTAATACCTGACAAGCGCACAGCAAGTAAATCAGTTGAAACAAGCACAAGTAGACGAACACAGTGCCGCAAGAGTTGAGTCCCATCCTTCCCCATTGAGTCCTGCCATAAGTCCAATAAAATATACAGAGTCAGAAACTTTGAACATTAAAAATATTGGAGGATTGACCGCCAAAGAACAGTTATTAGTGAAAACTCCATATGCCATATATATAGATATGGAACAATAGTATATAAGGGAAATGGTACCAGTATCCATGAGTTGAGTGTAGTAAGCCCTTCTTTGGTCCCAGCAAAGAATTTCAAGGTTTCAACAGAGAGATCCAATAACTCTTTGGCCACGTGCAATCGTCCAGCAGTGGTTTTTGCCTTAAAGAACATCTCCTGTAATAAAGCTTCCCTCGTCAAAATATGTGCTCCATCCAAAGAGTTCTTGTATAGAACATTAGATATATCGACTGCATCAAGCCTCTTTGTTATGTCCCTAACTTCGTCTCTCTCAAAGTCACTGTGTCTATGTACAGCCTCCATTTTCTCTACTTCTGCAGTGTAATCATGGCCACTACTGAATATGTCAATTATACGCACTGCTTCCCGTAGCCCACTCATCATTGCACCACCAACTGTGTCAGGATGCTCCTTACAGGTGGCTTCACCAGCAAAAAACAAACAGTTATCTACAGGCCTGCCCAACAAATCATAATCTTCTCCAGATGCTCCAACTGCAACATAGGAGTAAGCACCATAGCTATAAGGATCCCTGCCCCAGTCTGTCACTACTGATGCAACCGGATCAGGAACTGAAGCCTCTCCAAAAAGTTTACGGAGAACCATTAACGCATGGCTTACATGATCAGATGAGCTCATATTTTGGCCATCTATAGCTGCCTTGCCAACCACTAAAGCTATAAGAACAGGAGCCCCAACTGATTTCCTGACATTCCAGAACATGAAGCACTGGCCCCTCCGGTTTGTGTCCTCTGCAGTTGCTCCAAAGTAATCCACAGAATCATCCCAAAACACTTCCGGAAACTCCAAAACCACTTTATTAAGAACTCCAAAACCAAGCCGCTGGATTGAAAAATGCTTCCATTGGGGCAAAGGTGGGGAAAACTTTATGGTTTCTTCTTTCAAGCATCCAAGTGGCACTGTAACCAGGACAGCATCTCCAAAAAATTCACTGCCATTTGATGTAGAAACTTTAACTCTATAACAGTTACTACCATTAGTTCCAGAGTCCTTGGTGTCGTATGAAATATCTGTGACTGCATGGTTCAGGTGAATGGCAAGTCCTTCTCCAAGAGACTCAATAACAGTGCTGTAACCCCCTTTAATCATACAATGAGCTCCTCCAAATCCTCCATAAACATCATCTTGGTTCCAGTAGGGAAGAGATACTTGCTTAAGCCGAGCAGCACAACCATACTCTAAGTTTGCAAAATGCCAATCCATAACCCTCCGCTCCAAAGGTGTCAAAATCTCTTCTTTAGAGCGATGTATCTGTGGAAAACTGTCATCAACACTACCTTTTTCAGCATCAAAGAAAGCATTCACTGAATTGTGCACTTCAGTTTCTTCGCTTGTTCCTAATCGTGCCAAACGACGCCTCAGAAGGGCATATTCTAAGCCATCCTCAAGAGACATTCTCATTGCATGTTCCCCCTTTTGGGCAACAAGCAACACCATATCATCAAGAAGGCTGTTGTATTCTGCTTCCAATGCTTCATCCAGAACAGCAGGAACTTTTTGACCCGTAACAATATCATAAAGAGGGCAGTCACTATTTAATACAGTCAACTCAAGGCCCAATTGAGCACAAACCAATGAGGAAGGATCTGGTCTTCTTTCAGTGGCCACATCAGCCTCAACACCAGTAATAATGCTAGCACCAAGATCCACTGGAACAGACAGAGATGAAGAGTCTGTGAAGACTCGACCCCCTATCCTGCTCCTAGCTTCAAGAACAGTAACAGAAAAACCCTGACGTTGCAAATGGCGTGCAGCAGTTAAGCCAGCAGGACCAGCTCCTACAACAATGATTTTCTTTCTGAACTCTGAATCACATTGCAGAGAGTGAGTCCCCTTAATGTGCTCATCTGAGGAACAAATGGTACGCGAGTCGTTCATTAGCTCAGAAGTGATGGCAGGGTCTGTTCCACTACCCAGCATTTCACATGATGGACCAGTACTTAGGCATTCTTCGCGTTCTATCATATCAGATAAATCAAGTGCAACCAGAGTCCCAAGCCTTTTATCTTTAGCAGCTTCACATGTCTTCTTTTCATTTTCAATAATAACATCACTCTTTGCTTCCATCGAAGTTTCGGAACTCTTAACCTGACCAACAATAAAAGAAACTCCATCCTCTAAATCTGCAACTGTGGCTCCAGAAGTCTCCTCAATACTTTTTTGTTTCAGAAGCTGATAGTTATGCCTAGCATTAGTTTCTGCTCTCTCCTTCTCAGAAGCAATTCCAACATTTATATAACCCTGTCAAAAGTTTCCAAGGACTTATCACAAACATGAAACAAACCATATAGAAAAAATTACTCCCCCCTCCCAAAAAAAAAAACCTTAACCCAAATTACTGAAAGGCTAATAAGCAAAAAAAGAAAAGACAAATATTAATATTGACAAAAAGCAAGGGCAAAGCATAAATAAACAATTGATGAATTTACAAAACTTACATTATGATCAAGAAATGCATAGATCTCCCTAATAAATGTAGCGCGTGGTGGCTCATCCTCCAAAGAAGTATCAGAGACCCCACAGTCAGCAAGTGGTAAAATGCGGCTAACATCTTTACTCCAAAGACTTAGTATCTGATTCCTGCATTCCACCAAGCAATAGCTTTTAATTAGCAAAAACAGTTCCAGCTAAAAGATATTTAAATAGAGCTGTAACAGCTGAAATATTCCCGTCTGAAACAATAAGGAATTTGCAGGGCCCAATCATTATTAATAATTAAATCGGTTTTTTATAAGTAATAATTAATTAATTAATTAAGTCGTTTATGAAGCTAACACGAGAGGGTCAGTAGGTAAGTTCATGAACTTCATCAAAAGGCATGTGGAAGCCACAATATTGAGGCTCCGCTTAGAGAAGCATACCCATGACAGTTTTAAATGCAAAAACAAAGCAATCTTGGTCAGTTATGACAAACAAGCAATAATCTAAACTTAAAAATACAAAGCAAAACAAGGGCACTACTGATAAATGATATATTACTAAATGTCGCACAACTAGACACACATCAGGGTGTAGCCTAGTGATAAAAAAAAAAAAAAAAAGGAGCATGAAATGAGTTGTAAACTCAAACATTCTGGGTTTGATTTCGCACTAGGAGTTCCCCTACATAATCTGATTCATGGTTTTGGGTTTTTTTTTTTTTTTTTTGGTGGGGGTGGGGGAATTGTGTATCCAGGATTACTCACCAGGGGTGAGTCCAAAAAGCCCTGCTATGGTGAGGTTCTATGTAAGAAGCAGCCACCATTGTAGATCATTTACTCAGCAAAACATTCTTAAGATATAAGAATAAAAGGTAGGGAAGGAGGGGTGAGACCAATTAAAAATGGAACATGCCAAGAGAGCCAAAAGAACAATAATATGGGTGCTATTATTAAGGAAACAATGTACTCATTAGGTGTAGCCGACCTTTTTTTATATAAGTAAAATTAATGGGTGTAGTCAGCCTTTTTATCAAATAGATCCGCCTTAACCCATATGGAAGTTCAACACAGGGTAATGCTCACCCTTTTGCCCCAGCATCAAGGCACTAAACATGAACTTAAATAGAAGGCTAACAAAGCTAGCATGTAATATAAGTGTTCCATCATATAGAGTATGCTTTTCCAGCTACAATTGCAATGACCAAGTCTTTTACAAGTTTCATCTATACCTTGATACTGTAATATAATGCAAAGAGAAGCAAATACCAGTTTTTATATAATAAGAAGCAAATCTCACTTGAATCTCATAAGCATATAATTCCCTTTCAGTCCAAGTCTAATAACAAGCCTAGCTAAAGACTACATTTACAAAATGTCCAACTGTGAAAGGTCTTCAACGAATAAAATGGGGGCAGTGGTACCTAAAAGGATATCAACATCTTTCCAAGTAAGGTGGGAGAGAAACAGTAGGAAAAATTTTCCTTTTACAGTAAATCCTAAATAACAAAATAAGTGGGTCTAACTACTCAAAAGCACCCAAAAGAATTATCCTCTGTCCAGTTTCGAGTACATTCACCTAAAAATAACATGGGTTCACAACATGTACCCATACCATATCAAACACATGCAAGGTAATGCAACTATAACAGAAACTAAAAAGGTGTTTTTTTCCCGGGTTAGATAACACAGAATTAAAGTTTTTGGATAAGTAATCAAAATTTTATTGAAGCACAAAAAGAATCGCAGAAGTACACGATGTATAAAAGAAACGCCTAAATAGGAATAGAAAAAAGATGCAAGGAAATTATGATTATGATTTATTGAATATGATAGAAATGTAAAACACAAACTTTATAAAAATAGGACTTAGATTGAATATGAAAAAATATGAATATTTTAAATTCAAAAATACGTTTGAAGAAAATGACAAAATTAACTCTTATTGCAGAAAATACAAATCTCTACAAGAAGGCATCCAAAAACACTAAACACATTCAAGCATAAAGCCAGATTTCAAAAGATAATAACTAACCTGTACTCCAAATATTCCTGGAGGCCACCTTTCCGCTTCAAGACCTCCTTAAATTTAATCTTCTCAACGGGACCAACTGCATGAGTTTTCAGTCCAGCTGATACTGCTGCTGCACTACCACTTTCAATCTCCGCAGAAGTATTTGAAGATGTATCACACTTCACTCTTGTTCCAAAAGAATGCTCACTGTCTGTAACACCCTGACTTTCGAGAAAACCTTTCTCATTTAATAAATTCTCCCAATCAGCATCCCCCTCATAAGCCATATCTCCATGCCTATGCTTCTTAGGCCTGCGTATAGCACGCTGGCCAGATGATAGCTTTTTATCTTTGCTTTTGCAATCAGGCACAGATATCATATCTTCTGGGTAATTTTCACTTTCATCTCGACTTATAGATGGAGGAGAACCTCTACAAACCTCTTCACCGACTGAATTATAATTGTGGCTATGAACATGAACACCTTTTGACACATCTTCTGAGGTTTGATTTTGAATGAAGGGAAAAGAATTATTCTTTTGCAGAGAATCTGAAGTAAGATCTGGCTCATCGGTGCAGATTTTCAGATCATCACAGGCACCGCAAGTTTCTTCCATCTTCACATGGTGAGATGAATTTTGAGAGAGAAATTTTGATGACACCTCAAAAGGTTTTCTAGAAACTGAATTGCAGATTTCCTGGGAAGTGTAATTGCATGATTTGTTCAACAATTCACCTTCACAGCAAGTCTCAGAAATTTCAAGGTCTGCATTTGATATATGTGTTATCAAAATGCCCTCTGAGTGTTGGGTCAATGAATCCGTAAAACCCCTGTCAGAGTTGCCCTCGCCAAACTCATTGATCCCTTCCATCTTTTCTGGACCAGAGATAGAATTTGGCTTTTCTACAACATCCTGCACCACAATGCTTGTGTTAAACATTGAACAAGGCTTTAATGCATCCTTGAATGTTCGAGTTCCCAACGCAGCCTTTTGGCTACAAGCAGCACAATTATCCTCAAAATGATTACGAGCAAACTCTCCATTACAAACTCCATTAGAGTTTTCATTAGTTGTTTTAGATCCCCCTTGAGCATTTGAACCACAAGGGTCCTCTGAAGCCTCATCTTGGATGCCTCTAGAAGGATATATTGAAGTTGATGGAACCTCTAAAATAACTTCGGAAGATAATTGGTGTCTATTGTCATTGGGTTTCATACCATCCAGTTTAACTGCTGAATTAGAAGAAAGCCTTCTATTTGAATCATGATTCTCTTCAATGAAGTCAGAAACTTGAGAAGAACAGCCATCAGATCTTTCATTTCTGGATTTCAAACCATTGCAGTCAAGCTTTGAGGTAGAACTAGATCTAAGTCTCCTTCCAGTCACAGGCTTAGAAACCCCTGAAACACTTTCAGAGCAAGGGCTGAAACCATCCTCCAAAGTCTCATCCTCTGTTTTCTGCTTTGAACTTGAAGATGCACGAGATTTCCTAGGGCCAGATTGTGCCTTGCGAACAAATGCTGATATCGAGTCTTCCAAAGGCTCATCCACAAACCGATCAGGACCTTCTCCAGGCCACAAATTAGACTCTTGCTCCCTCCAAGAACTACAACCAGATCCCAGAGACTCTAAATCAGTAGTAAATGCAGCACAACCAGCTGTTTTCAGCATTGAATTTATCCTGGGTTTCTTCACTTTCCCTTTACACTTGTTTGCTACCCCTACATCCATGGTCATATCAGAACCATCATTGCCCATTACATGACCTTCCTCCCCAACCTTAGATATCAGTTTTTCATCCCATCCCCCATTGTTTGCAGGCCCATTCAATGACCTACCGGAAGAATCAACTACATTCAAAAAAGAACTCCTTCCCCTAACAATTCCAGATCCACTGTCTTTCTTCGGACCCCTCAACTTCTTCCTGAAACTGGCCAAAGTATCATCCATTTCACCTAAATTTTCACCCTCAACCTCCAATTTCACTTCTCTAACTTCAAACTTCCTGAGCCCATCACCGCCATTCTCTAACCCTGACTTGACCTTCTTAGCATTTCGGGGTCTCTTCAACTTGAGCAAAGACCCAATTGGCTCTTCCTCGTCTGACTCAAAACCAATCTCAGACGGCTTCAATCTTTTTTTGGACCCACACTTCTTATCCACCCCATCCATTTTATTAGCCCTAAGTTTTATTAAGTCCTCTATAAGCCGTTTCGTTACCGCTTAGCCACCCTCAGTGCCCAAATCAACATGAAACTGCGAAACATATTCCACACAAAAAAACTTAAAGCTCATGTTTCGTAAAAAAATCGTCCTTCAACCATTAAGGCTATATAGTCGAGCAAGATTGAAGCTAACCCAAAATCCCCAACACCCATCAGAAACCTAAATATTCACCAATACAAGGGAAACACTAAAATTTAAAGATTAGGTTTCAGTCAATCAATAGCCTCCCCGAGCTTGAATCGAGAAATACAATGGAAAAGAAAAAAGAAAAAGAAAGCCCTAGGGTAATCTAACAGAGTAACTAAGCCCTACAAGGAAAAAGGTGACCGAGAGAGAGAGATGGGATGCCAGACCTGGGCGCCTTGAAGCTCTAGCTGTGGTGGCATTAATGGAATCGGCGAAGGGAGTCGAGTGCGCGCGTTAGCGTCTCGTTTGCGGGATTGCGAAGATCGGCTCTCCAAAGTACAAACTGCGCCGCGAAGACCAGTTGAATAAAAGAATAATAAAAATAATATTGCTAATAGAAAATAACGACCGTATTAACGAGAGAAACGTATTCTCGAACGAAAATAATAACTTTTTTATTCAATTTTTAAATCTTAACCTATTCCTCTTTTATTTAAAACAAGTTTTTAAAGAGTATTAATCATTATCTTCTTCATGAAATAGATATTATTTAGTTAGACGTTGGAGATAGATCGGATTGCTCCAAGCCAAAAACAGCTCATTATTAAAATATAATAAAAAAATTTAAAAATATAATAAAAAATAAAATAAAATAAAATAAAATAATACAATAAAAAATATAATTAAAAAATAAAATGAAAAAAATACAATAAAAAAATAAAATGACGGCGGCAGTGGGCAACACCGTCAAGATCCAAAATGGGTTTAAGGTTGCGTGGGACACACCGAAAGTCGCTAAGGGTCGCCATCGCAAGAGTGAGGTCGCCAAAGGCTAGCAGTCACAATAATATAGACAGTGTCGCCTACCGCCACCAGAGCCGTCGGCATCCTTTTTTCAAGGAGATTGGACGAACTGATCCCCAGATATTCTCTATTATTTATTCATTGTAAGATAAAAGATATTTCAAATTTTCATTTATCAAAATAATATGAAATTATCAAAATATTGATATTCTTATCATTTTTTTATAGAAATATTCTTAAAATTAATATCCTTCAAAATAATCAATTTTCTCTTTAATTTTTAAAATCTCAACCTATTTCTATTTTATTATCTTAGGTTGAATAAATACTATATATTTCATAACAAGATAATGGTATATTTATAATTTTTTTAAAATTTTATTTTAAATCACAATCATGATTATAATCCAAAAAGGAAAAAGAATTCTTCATCCTCTACGTCCTCTTGTTCCACCAAAGAGGAGGATGGAGTTGTGGCTCCCTTTCTCTTCTTTATCAGTTTGGTCTAGGCCCAATCTATCATTTTCTACTGAGTGATTGTCGATAAGCACTCCATCACACAACTCTTTAGTCGTCAATATATTAGTAAAGTGTGGAACTGTAACAAAAATCTGACCCTCACGCACAATTTAGCTCACGCATGGCCACCACATGCTTTGTTGAAATAGCTACAAGTGTCATAGAATAGTTTCTTCACCTCCAAAATCTTTTAGATCTAACCCATCTCACTATGATCAACATGTGGCCTTCACGCATTGTCATAAGCTAGTATAAAGAAATCTGCCACCACGATTCGGGTTAATAAATGTCATATATTTTACTATGTTATACTTTTTCCTAATTGAGATTTTGAAGAAACGGATATCAGTATCTTCAGACCAACAAATTGTAATGCACCTCCAACAATCACCGCCTCTAGTGGTGGCACCACAATTCATACAGCAAACTATAAAAATAGTAATTTAAGATAGCGCATTCTTTGTAGAGAATTGGTGGAAACCAAAATTGAAGATTTGGTTTTCTTTTTTTGTACTGCATATTTTGTAATTGGATGTTTATTGGAAAATCACACCCCTTCTTCATGCACCTTGATCTTTTTATGTCAATGAAATGCTTGCTTTAGGAAACAATAGATTATATTTTTTTTTTAAATTTCATTTATCCAAATATATTATTTGTTACATACTACGAGTGAAAGAGAAAATGTAAATGAAGACCTCATAAACTAGTTAATACATTTAGAATATCATTAATACAACTTTTTTTTGTGACTGGTATGATCTTCATTATTGTTGATATTCTTTATAAACAAATATTCAAAAGACAACATTTTGTCTAAATAGAAACTCAACTTATCAACCTTTACAGGCAAACATCCAAGAGACAAACTCATTTTTTTTCATTTAACAATAAGAACAATATCTAAAAAAAAGATAGATTACAGTTTGTACCACTTCCATTAAATTTCAAATTCTGTGATAGCGCAAGAAGAATGCAACACGCTTGTTTTTTTTTAGTCACAAAAGTGAGATTTGAACAATCTGATGGCAGTGATTCTGATGATCCAGCGCGTGTAGCGAAAAAAGCTTCATAAAGGGGTGGCACGTGAAGACTACGAGCAGTTGTGTGCAGTTATGAGCGGTGCATGAAGACCACACATAATGATTATCTCAAAAGTTAAAATTGATGGAAATAAATAGATTTTATTATTTTTATTATATTTTTAATATTCCCATTACGTGTAGGTCAAAGTCTCCATCAATGAGTGATCTCAACATATAAAATATTTAATTGAATGGATCAAAGTATAGAGTCAGGATTTAAACTCCTTCTCAATGAGTAAATCCAATATATGGAATAGTTAATTGAATATAATAGAGTATAGAGTCATGGTTCCAATTCAAAACTTATGCTCTAATATTCTATAAAAGCATCATTTATCCCAAAAATATAAAGTGAGGGAAAATGTAAATTTTATAATTTGTATTATATTTATGACATTTCTCATTACTTTTGTACTATCTATTACACTATTCAATATGGTGCAATAAACATGTTTGTTTCTGTCCATGAATTTTGCCTATATTTGCAGCAGTGGGAAGGCACACTTTTCTGTTGAACTGCACAAAGTTATAGATGGGAGAGATCCGATGGTTTCGTCAATTGAGGCTTCGGAGGGACGTGGAAGGTCCAACGACATAAAATCAAGGAAAGTTATTATGGGTGAAAGCAATTTATCGATATCAAAAGGGATAATTGTGGAAGTAGTTGCTGGGCGTGAAAATGGGAAGAGTGATTTACGTTGTTCTAGAAAAACTGTTACAAAAGTATTGAATGAAAGGGGATTTCAAGGTGAGTTGGGCCTTGAAGGGAGTCGGGCGATTTTAATAGGCAAGTTGGAGAAGAGCCCAAGCCCGAGTTTAACAAACTTAGACAATTTCGGTGCCCTAGATAGTAATAAACATTCTACTACATTGTTGATACAGGGTGCAACACCATGTTCTTCGCCACTTCGAGTGGATGCTGTTATGGACATTGTAGAGAATTGCTTGGTGATTTAGGAGTTGAAAGAAGCTAATAGTGAATGCAAGAAGTGGAAGAAAAGGGCTTGGGCGACGGGTACAATTACTATTTTGAATCCAAGTTCACTTTGTATCAAACGAAATTGTAATGTTGATTTTGGGGAGGTATTGAAAATTGGAGATGCTAAAAGAAGTCGAGGTACAAAAATTAAGAGTGTTGAGGTTTCCCTAATAGATTACTTTCCATTATTTATGATGGAGAGATTTATGAATTAGATTTGGACAAAAAGATATCAGTAATGGTTGGTGACCAGCCCCACCGGATACCAAGAAAATCACAAGTTAGAATTCCTGTGGACTTGGAAATCCACGGGAAATTCGTGCTCTCCAAGATTTAATTAGGAGAGAAGATCCCACAAATTTGTTCTTGCAAGAAACAAGATTGTATGTTCTAAAGATGGAATTTTTGAAATTTTCTTTTGGTTTTAAGAATTGTTTGGCAGTTGGTAGTGTAGATAGAAGTGGTGGTTTGGCTTTGTTGTGAAAAAAAAGAGGTTCGGTTGGGGATTCTAAATTATTCTCGATTTCAGATAAATGCATATATAGAGAATGATGATGGGGATGGACGGAGTTGGCAATTAACTAATGTTTATGGGCATCCTAAGACATCTCATAGAGTTAATATTTGGAACTTAATTCATTCCTTTGAAGTTCCAAATATTTCTCTGTGGTTAATGTTTGGCGATTTTAACAAGATTTTGTGTAATGATGAGAACATGGGTGATAAGGTTCGGCCTGAGAAACAGCTAATAGATTTTAGATCTCTATTGGAGGATTGTGAAGTTTTAGATTTTAGTCATTCTAAAGTTAAATTTACATGGTGTAATAGGCTTGGTAGTCACCATAGCATTAGTGAAAAGGTTAGACCGATTTGTTGTAAACTCTGAATGGACAAAACTTTATCTTTTTGCTAATGTGACTCATGCCAATGTGGCTTATTCTAATCATGTCCCTATTATATTGCAATTGAGTGCTAATAATTTTGTTAGGCTTAGTAGAAAGCTTGTAAAGATGGGCTGCAAAGATGGGTCGCCAACTAAGTATAATCTGTTGGAGCATACCAAATAAGGTGAAAATTTTCTCATGGAAGGCTTGAAAAGATGTGACAACTAAGTATAATCTGTTGAGAAGAAGAATTGTTAGTGATTACACTTGTATTTTTTGTGGGAAGAAAAAAGAGGACTACTTGCATGCTTTAATTAAATGTGATACATTGAAGGAGGTTTGGGTGGAGTTTTTTTCCTGGTTTTACTTTTGATAATACCCCTACTTATATAGATGCAGCAGACTTGATAAAAGCTCCAGGAAATGGTGAAGATTTGAGAGGTTTTTTCTTATTTCATGGGCATTATTGCATAGAAATCAGCTGATTTTCAAGGGAAAGTTGTTGCTGATTCATCAAGTAGTGAACAATGCAATGAATGTTTTTGAACCTCACAAACATGTTATTGTTTCTAGTGTAGTTGGGTTAAGTCATGGGAATGTGTTTTGAAGTTGAATGTGGATGGAGACATTTTCAAAGATCAGAATAGAGTTGGTATTAGAGCTATTTTAAAGGATTATGAAGGGGAGTCATCATTGCAATTCCTAAAAAAGAGAAGGAAATTTCAGATCCTACTAAAGTGGAGTTATTAGCAATGTTAAGGGGGCTCCAACTATGCGTGCATTAAGGGATTCAATATCTAATTTTAGAGAATAATTCTTTGTTCATAATTAATATTATTAATGATACTGGCATCCCTTCATCGATACTGGGTAGCTTGATCATGGAAGTGGGGAATTTGATGAAGTGTTTTCATACCTGTATTGTGCAACATACTTTAAGGGAGGGTAATGAGATGTACAACTCATAAATTAGCAAAATATGCTTGAGATTTAGATGATATTTGTGTGTGGTGGGTGTTTTCCCAGATTGTATCTCACAAGTAATCTGGACTGATGATAAACATTTGTAATGTTTGATTATGAATGAATGGTTTATTTCCTATATATATTAAAAAAAAGATCACTTTACATGTAGGACTTACAATATTTTTCAACTCAATACACTTTTGTATGCGAGACTTATAATCTTTTTTTAAGTTTTTATAAATAAATCCAAGTTCATCTTAACATTGAAACATATTTGCTCATCTTAATATGCACAATCATTCCCTTATCATACCTAATATGCACAATGACCAAATATGCACAATCACTCAATATATTTAATCACTCAATAATCACCCAATATGCCAATAAATACATACTAAATACACAACTAGAAACAACTTCAAGAATACATGTTTCTCAAATTTTATAATTAAAAAAAATGCACAAATACAACATACACAACTATAAACAAATTTCAAAATATACAATGAGCAATTGGAAAAAAGACACAAATTATCACATTCAATATACTTAAAAAAATTCACACAAAATAATAACCCACATTCAAAAAATTATAAAACACATTCAAATAATTACCCAATATGTTTGGAAACTCCTATTACTAAAATAATAAACAAAGTGTCATTCCCACATTCAAATAACCATAAAATACATTCAAATAATCCCCTAACATACTTGGAAAATTCTATTACTAAAAAAATAAACGAACTAACCTAATATGTACAATCATTCCCACATAACTTAATATGCACAATGATCAAATATGCACAGTTACCCAATACATTTTATTTACTCAATAATCACCCAATATGCACAATAAAAATATACAAAATACACAACTATAAACAAATCCAAGAATACATGCTTCTCAAATTTTATAATTAAAAAATGCAAAAATATAACATACACAACTATAAACAAATTCTAAAATATACAATGAGCAATTAGGATATATAGCTAGCAAAAACAATAAAATTTCTTCATAAGTATTCTACCCCTTTCAACTTCTACTTCTACACCAATAATCCTTCAAAAAAATACACAATGAGCTATTAAGATTATCAAAAAATCAATAGCATTATAAAAACAATCCTTACAAAAATCAATAGCATTATAAAAACAATCCCTACAAAAATCACCAACCCATTTACTTTTGAAAGGAAATAGTCACACAAAGACAACCTCTCTCTCTCTCTCTCTCACACGGGACTATAACTCAATCAATTTAAATTTTTAAAAATGTTCGAACGTTATAACTCTAACATTCAAACGTGCTTAAATTCCCGCGACCTATTCAAACATGACAATGTGACTTTCGCATGTCACAAATTAATATTCAAACGTTTATTAAAATGCTACAAAAATTTCTAAATTATAAACAAAAGTTCAAATGTCATAAAGTTACGTTTGAACGTTCTAGAAAGTATAGGAAACTTTCTGTACTTTTTTCGAACGTTCAAATATAACTAATTTACATTCAAATGTTATTTTGTTTTTTTATATGATTAAATCTATGTATTGATATTTTTTAAACAAAAAAAATTAAATATATTTATATGTTATAGTAAATATAAAAAAATAGAACTATATTGCTATATTTAACTATAGCATTATAATATTATATTTTAGTAATATTTTATATACTATAGTCAATACTATATACACTAAGTAACATTATAGTCAACACTATATAATATTTAACACTATAGTATTATATAGTATTGACCAATCATATTTTAAATATCACTTTATATATTCTATCTACTATAGTAACACTATACAATACTTAGTACTATAATATTATTGCATGTTGACTATTGTAATACTATATAAGACATTATATAATAATTAACATTATAGTATTATATGGTGTTAACTTAATATATTTTAATGATGTTTTAGACTATATAACATAATGTATTAAACTGTATTATAATATATTATAATATAATTTCAATTTCAACTTAATAATACAAATATACAATCGAATGTATCATCATAACGTTCGAATATTTTCTTCAACGTTAGAATGTTCATTCGTAACATTTGAATGTATAGTGTATCCTTAGACAACAAAATATGAAGTAACGTTCGAATGTCAACTAGAGGACATTCAAACGTTTGAAGCTTACATTCGAATGTTTCAAATGGTTTATACATAACGTCTGAACGTTCTTTAATTAACGTTCAAATGTTACATTTATATATACAATGGTCTCGACGATAGAAACTCAATTTCTTGCCATCGCAGCTGTCACCAAAATGTAAGAAACTTTACTCCTTCTATTTTGATGTATTTTAGATTGAAATAAGTTAAAATTTTTAAAAGTTAAAAAAATGTGGTGGCCGGATCTTCGTGTTGATTTTTCGGCTACCACGAGTCTCCATTGGCCACAGTAGAAAGATTTATTAAAGTGTATACTTCATTTTTACGGTGAATTTTGACCCTAAAACTCTATGAAATGGAGTTTCAGGAAAGACTGAGATTCTGGAGTTGAACATTCGCATGTTCCATTCGAACTTCCAAATGTAAATTTTTGAATTGAGGAAGATGAAATGTACGTGACAAACGTACCTTGTATATGTTCGAATGTGACTTTTCCAATGTTAGAAGTCAGAGAGTCACATTCGATATTACATTGTATACGTTCAAATGTGACATTTCCAATGTTAGAAGTCAAAGCGTCACGTTTGAATGTACCTAATTCGAACGTACTCTAGGTACATTCAAACGTGACTTTTCCAACATTAGAAGTCAAAGAGTCACATTTGAACGTACGCATTCAAATGTTCAAACGTACATTTTGCAATGTTGGAAGGCAGATAGTTACATTTGAATGAACCTTTTGTTACGGTCGAATGTTCCTTAGTCACATTTGAACGTGCCATTGGTTACATTCGAGCATACTACTAGATCCCTTTTAAAAGCATCAGATAAATTACTTTCCAAATATTGTTGCTTAATTTATTTTTTATTTCCTCTAATTTTTATCTCATTTGTGCAAATATATATGGCTCAACAATGCAAGACAAGAAGAAAGAGGGGCAGGAAAGGAGCAAATCGAGAGGCTCACCGTATCGAGGTTTGCACGAAAGCGGGAGGTGATGATCAACGAGTTTGATGGACTCTTTTGGGAGCGCAAGAGCCTGAGGTCGATATTCGTAGACAAGGGCTGGACTCTTATATGATCGTTAAAGGGTACCATCCATCCATTATGATCCACGAGTTCTACATGGCGATATCCACGTAGCCGCACGATGCGCACTCCCACATCATCAAGATATGCAGGGTGCATATCACAGTTTTGGATGATGTCATCGCCGACTTGCTGCAGATCCCGCGTCAGCAGCCTTAGCCAGTAGTTGTTGACCCTGTTGAGGATGCAGCTGATGTATCGGCTCTGCCTCTAGATATTGATGTTAACCTCGGCGGAGTCATAAACTGGCCCAGTTCACTCTACGAGCAGTTATTACGTCGACGTCTCAGAGGGCGACAATGTTGGATCCAAGCATGAGGATTCTCAGCTGGATGAGGATTTTTACATCCTTACTGGCAGAGACTGGGAGGCGCACGAGACGTTAGACATTTTCCACCAGAGTATGCTCGAAGGTTTCTTTTGAATGTTGCATTTTATCGTTGCAACAAATGTCGATCTCCTGGCACACACACGCAGTTTTTGATCGGCTTGGCGTGTGGAGACCTGATCGACCTACCATAGGTGATTTTCGATAGGATCCTCTACGAGGCCTGCGCTATCTCAGCACTCGAAAAATCTCCCATACGGAGTCTTCGTCACCCGATTACTCCTAACACATGGAGTGACACCTCGAGTCTCAAAGTTAGTGTAGCACCAGATCAACCCTATTAACATCAGCACGTATAACTGGAGCAAAGGGCAGAGGAGAGGAGGCATTTGCCTCCTCCTATAGCAGATTTTGTTCCACTTTCCCAGCATCAGACTGGCCATGTTGATCCTGCTAACATTGTCCGCACCAGTCGATAGCCTTAAAAAGGACAGACCGTGGGTGAGGATGTGCAACCTACTTGGGTGGCCTCGATGATGGAAGAGCTGCATGCGCATATCCACCGATAGCTCACTGCACAAACTCCCGCGATGATTGCGAATGTGGATCAAGCTATTGAACAACTTTCCACTGATGCAGCGACCTTGTGTCTTGAGATTGAGATTTTGGTTGATGAGTTTAGGACATTAAAAGACAATCAGTAGTCCAGTTATTTTATGTTTTTTATTTTATTTTATGTCTTTTTATATTTTGTTTCTAATTTATGTACCAGACCAATTTATCATATAATGTATATATTGTTTTTTATTTCTATTCTCAATTTTCTTTAATATTAGTTTATCTAAATTTAATTTTAAATCATTGCACTTCATATCTTTTACAAATTCAATTATTTTATAATTCAATATTTTCAAAATTTTTATAATATTAACAAGGTTCCACTAGAGTAGAATCTTATTTTAATTTCTTTATATATATTTTTATTAATATTTTGTTCATTTTAAAATATTTAAAAATAAATAAATATAAATACACCAATAATCACATCCTACATTATTAAGTAAAGGAAAAAAATTTAAAATGTATTAAAATACAAAAGGTGTCAAAATAAGGTGTCAAAGTAGCATTATAGTATTTTCCTTTTTAAATTTAATCTAAACGTTTGAATGTTCTTTCATGTCGTTCGAATATTGGCTGCAGAAATATATACATTCGAATGTCAGTAATCTAATAATTCGAACGTTTACTCAACATTCAAACGTAGAATCGTATTCGTTCGAATGTAAAAAAATCCATCAGTTATCTTTAGTGACAGTTCCAAAAAACTGTCATAGAAAATATATTTTAGTGACAGTTTAGAGACTATCCTAAATTTCAAACCGTTACTAAAATCTAGATATGTTATAGTGATCCCACTTTGCTGCTGATTTCATCAATATATCCAAGTTGTTGGCAGTATGCCCAGGGATCGGAGCACCTACCTATGCTATTAATTTGTTTCCCGACAGAATTATATATACAAACTTGTTTTTTTAAGAAGAGAATTAATTAGGAAAAGGGAATAATAATTTACATGCATCATCGTCATTAATTGATGCCATGCATGCAGGGACTCCTCCCTGGTTTGCTGACATTTCAATCTACCACTTAAAACTGTATAATATTATTAAAATTCACTACAAAAAAAATATTTCTGTGATAGATTATTTGTGATGAACATGATTATTTATTACAAAAAAAATTTATTTTGATAAAAAATAATTATTTTGACAAAAAATACTTGATTAAAGATAAGTAATTTTCTTGTATTGCTGGTTATTTGTATAAGAATTACAAACTAAATTTGACCGAATTTTTAATTTTTATTATTTGATGAACCAGTTGATTCTATTTTTGAGAAAAAAGACTTGACATTTAAAAAAATGGAAAAAATTAAATACGTACTTATTGGCAAATTCGTTAAATCAATTAACTGTGTTCATGTCATTTGTTATCTATGGCCAGACGAACGTACGCACATAGCATATGGTTGGTGGTCCTAATTTTAACTAATATTAGTTTTCAACTTCATCTTGCCTTTAATTCTTCACTTGCTTTGTGAGAATTTATTCCTTATTATTGAGCTGGGTTCGATCGATAATTAATTAATAATGGCTATGAGTCACTTGCAGAACCAGCTGCTTCAATATGGTCTTATATGAAGGATACATCATACAAGATCAGTTGACATGCATCCTACCTAGCTCTAAATATTTTAATGTTCTTATCATCCTCGAGAAATATTTTACGCAACCCAAACGTCTTTAAAAATAATAAAAAAAAAAAACTATTTGACTAGTTATAAATTAATTCCATAGAAGATCAACTAGCTAGGATAAAAAAAAAAAAAAACAAAAGAATATTGGGGAACAAACCCAAATAATGCTGGTTTGTACGAATCAAATCGAACGACGTCAATCGTGCTTAATATATATATATATATATATATATATATATATGATGGATCAAAATATACTGTTTGTTAAGAGAATAACGTGACCAAAACATGTACGAGAAAATACTATTAATGCTCGACCAACCCCTTCGGATTGCTATTGCTAATCTAACCTCCAACATAAACGTCGATCAAGTATTTAAATACCGATCGATTTGATCATTTGTCGAAGTACTACCCATTAACTGACGAATTCCTATAATTATGAACTAGTACTCCACGAACGTCATGACTACACCCACCAAATAAATGCCTATAAAAAACATCTTTCATTTTCTAAGAATATTAACAACATTAAGGACCCAAAGCATTAAAGGATTACGTACGTATGGGAAAAGAACTATCACTAGGGAGAATATTGAGGATTCTCTATCTATTTGTTTCATTTCCTATGAACTATATTATCTTTATGGATCGAGTTCACATTGTTCGAAACCATCATATCATGGATAGTCTTGAAGTTGAGATTCACATATATATTATGTTTATCTAACTCGAACGTCAAAAGCCTGAAGAGCTTTCTTAATTTATTCCATTTATAATCCGTATTTAAAGGAGATCAGTTTATTTTCTAAGATAATTTGACATATTTAATGCCTTAGCCTTTAGTTATATTATATATAAGTAAGAGTGGTGCGAGCTGTATGCTGTCCAGTTTTGACTGTTGGCCGTATCCACTAATACAAATTTCACATTTTTGTAATATTTTTTTTAAATATCTTGATATATATATACGCTAAAAAGTCTCATTCTTAATCATTAAGTAAAATTTCTTTTAAAAATAAATATATAAGCGGTCAAAGCGGCAATCATGGGGTATACTAAGATTTTCCATACAATAATATTTTATATATGAACTCTAGCTATAAAAGTTTTTTTTTCCTCAGTTCTTTGGGTTCTATTCTACCAATCTTTCTTCTTATTGTATTTTCTTTATTTTTGAAATTTGCTGTAAAGCATCTACAATATTCTCATTATAACAAGCTTACATATTGTAAAACATATTGTAGAACATAAAAATTGGTTTATCTAAGCATTTTATCACAAATGACCTATATTAAATTTTTTCTTCTAATTTGACAATAGTTGTTCATAAACTTTTTATGAAGAGAAATTGGCTTATGATATGTTAGATTATAGTTTACATGATTATTGAAATTTTCTTTTTATTCCTGTATGACCAAATATATCTAATAATTTTAACAATAAAAATTGTTAGATATCAATAGTGTGAATATTCATAAATATGCAATAAATAAATTATTAAGTATAACACACCGATTAGTTACGAAGGAAAACATTTTGAAGAACTCTTCAAAAGTAAAATCCTACGGGGCAACCAAATCCAAGAAATTCATTTTTATTGATTGAAAATCAGTTTACAAGTAAACTATTCAATTACAAATTTTTTTTCTATTGACTCCCTTACTTAACTGGACAAAGGACCCGTTTATCCCTACCACGGTACCAGTCAGAATCTCTGGCGATCTTCAATTTATGCCTTCCTACTGGAACCTCCAGTGGTTGATCACGTACACCAATCAACGATCTTCTCAAACCTTGAGCAAGATCACAGTCGCAAGTGTATAAAAATCACAAGGAAAATTCTCCACTAATTCTCCTCTCAAACGGTTTTCAAATATGTCTAAATATCAGCTCTGGCCAAAATCTCTTCTAGGGTTATCATATGACTTGATTTAAATAGATAATCCAAAAAGTGTTGTTGAGACGCGTCTGTTGACTAGTCATCTTTTATCAAAATTCGTTTGCTGACAGGTTGCTAACAGGTTTCTGGATTTACTGCTGCAATTTGAATTTCGAATTTGCCTTCTGATTTTATCATTCCAGATCTTGAAATTCAACTTTTCAACCTCTTTAACAAACTCCTAAATGGACTCAAAATACTATGGATAAATCTCATAGTTTAAATTACATTCATTCAAAAATTAAAACTTATTCTATTTGAAGTCAAACTCAACAATCTAAAATTACAACTTTAGAGATAAGATAAAATCTTATCTTATTTGAATTCAAATACGTCAACACTAATTCAAGCTAACAAAATCTGCATTAACAATTATAAATTCAATAAATAAACAAATTATTACATCTATATTATGTGACATTATATAAATAAATAAAAAATTACATTTGAATAAATGTAATAATTTTATATACAAAATTTGTAGATATATTATTTCTTTTTAAACCAGGTGTGCTATATATGTGAAAGGGATTGTACTGGAATTAAAGACTTTTGCCAAGAAAGAAAAAATATATTTCTTATTGCTACTTTTCACCCACCTATTTATGATTAACTCATTGCTATTGAAATAAACTAATTTTAGATTTTTATGCTAAGTTTTTATGTTACTCATTCCCAAGGGGCTCCTTCGGCGCCCTAGTTTGTTGGCATATCATTCTAATGCCTAAAACTGTATATTATTATTAATATTGCTTGTTAGCATAACAATTACAACCTTTTGATTGACTTTTTATTTTTCCCAATTTATGAAATATATGAAATAAAGTAAAATTATATCCAATTGATTGTATTTTTGAAAAAAACTCGACATTCAATGAAAAAAATTATGTTGGAAAATTCGTTGAATTAAGGTCATGTTTGGATTGTGAATTGAGATTAAAATTAAAAGTTGAATAATATATTATTAAAATATTATGAAAGTTGAAAATTTGAATTGTTTATTATATTTTGTATGAAAAATTAGAAATTTATATTGATTAGAGATTATTTTTATTGATAAGATGAGTTGAGATAATTCTAAATCCAAATTAATGGGATGTAAATGTGTTGTCATTTGTTATGGCTTGTAGCATGGTTGATGGTCCTAATATTGTTAGTTTTAAGCTTGCACTACAAGAAAAAGTACTATTTGTGGCTAGTTTATTTCTGGCAAATTAATTATAGCCGCAAGAAATATATTTTGTTATTTTCGGCAGTTCATTTGCGTCAATTTTGGGAAAAGTCGGAAATCTAATCTATTTTCGGCAATTTTTGTGCGTAGGTAAAGTATTGCCTCAAATTGTTCGTACTACGGCGACTTTTGTCGCCTTAATTACTTTAGCCGCTGAACAATTCCTGTTTATTTCACTTAATACAGCGACTTTTAAGTTGCCGTAATAAGTCATTCCCAAATTTTGCCTGCGTAATTTTCCCCTGGTTCTCACCCCTCCCCCCGCGTAATTTGCACAAGCGATTTTCCCTCTCTCTCTCGCGCGCGCACGTGCTCTCGCTCGGGTTCTCCAAGGTGGTTTTCGATCATTTCCAATGCCAGATTCATGTCACTACTATCTGTGCTTCTCAGGGACGACGGTGAATTTCACTTCCAAACTTTTAGTCTCCATCTATCTCTCTCTATGACTTGCGTGCGGTCTTTGATTTCTGTCTACATATATATGGCCTGAATGCATGCAAATATTGGTTTAGATTTCTTTCATTTGGTCGAGATTTACGAATTAGGCATATTGATTTTATGTGATATTGGTTGAGGGACTCGTCCAGACCATGAGATTAATTTTGAGCCAAATGTGATATAATTTTACCAGTGAGTATTACTTCTTGATAATTGAATGATAGTGTGCAATTTTAGTTGTTTATAATATCAGTCCAAAACATGTGTTAGATATATAGTTGAAAGCGTATTTTTCTATTGTTTATTTTCAATCTCTAGTTGTTTTGCATACGTTAACTCTCGTATATGTAGGTTCTCTTCATACTATTTGTATCTATTAAGTGCATAAGTACTCTTTCATGATGCACAAGAATGCTCAGTCGTTTGAGTCTAGTTCGTCATTTAATGCGTATAAATCTTTTGAACAAGTTTTAGTTTGACATTGAATAACAGAGTAAAAATTTATTCACTTTGGTTTCTGTTGCCATGATTGTTATATTATCTATTTCTCTATCTTTGGTTAATTCATTGTGTTTTCAAGGAAAAATACGATGATATGCTTGGAAACATCAGCATTAAAGTTGCTCTTCTAGTTGTTAACTACAAATGTTGCTGTTAGGATTTAGTGTTAAATTGGTTTCATTTGTTTTTGTATTATTTTTTATAAGTTTGTTTTTTAATATTAATTGAGTTGAACTTTATTGTAGTGCCAACAAAAATGTTTGTCTTTGATTCTAAGGTTGGGAATTCACAAACAAGATTGCAGGAATTGATATTGGGTATTGAGGAGTCTATTTGCCTATTTAATTTGTCAGTTTTGAATATGACTGAAATTGTTATGCATCCGTTGATATATTTCTTGCAGGAGCATCATATAGAAACTTCTACTCCTACTTTCAGGATCCCAAAGCTCGCTAATCACTCTAAATATCACAGTTTTGTTGGTTTGGAATTTCAGGTCACATTTATTCTACTCTAATTTTGTTGCTCTGTTTTTTTAGTCTTAATGTTCAATATCAAAACTTTTGAAATTGTTATTTCTTATGAGCTTACTTATATTTATATAACATAGTACGATTTGATACTTAGCTGTATGGCTACATGATCTGATATACAGGTTCAATGCTTTCTTCTCTTTAAATATTTGTTAATGCTTTGTCTTTGCTTATGAAGTATAAACAGGTTCAATGCTTTGATGTATGCAGCAAGAATATTTTTAAGGTGGTGATCAGTTGGTGTCCTCCACCTACTAATTATCTTAAATTGAATATAAATGGAGCTACTTTCTTTGACCAAAATCAAAAACAGGAATTGGTATTATAGCTTAGAGCTGTTTGGGGTGATAATTAATGTGTAGAAAGTATATATTTGGGGTGACTATTCAAATTCAGTTTTAGGATGCTTCCAGATGCATAGATCTAAAAAACTCCAATCACTTGCATCATGCCCATTTGATCTCATAAAAGGACATGTTCATTTTTATTTGTAACTTTCTTACAACAGATCCAATTTTATATAAGTTATCAAATAAACTATGATTTTTTTTGCATTGTTACAACAGATCCATTAAAGGATTTTTTTTTTTTTTGGAGTCTTGAATGTTGATTACTTAACTTCATTTGATTATCAACATCACTATGCACCGTTTAAAGCATGCATTCACAATTCTTCTGATTAGAAGTCATACTTTTTATATCAAGCATACTTTGTAATAATTTATCTGTATTGGTTGGTTCGTGTATCATCTTAACTTATTATAAGCTGAACACCTAATCGCCGGAAATATCATAGCAATGGATTAAATAAATCAGAAAGCAAGAGAAAACTTTTGCATTGAACATTTCAAACAAGATAAATGACAGTGTGCAATTTGTAAAGATAAAGATTATGATGTAAAGATAAAGATGAATGAAGGGCAATCTAAGGCATAGCAGCCATTCTTGAAAGCTTCTACTGTAATTTTCAAACTTGGAGTTAAACAGTTTATAATTGCATCATTTAAACTACCATTGCTTATGCTTGAGGGTAGGTGATATATTATGGGTAGTTTTGGATATTTTTGTGACAATCTGGACTTGTGATGGATATTTTGAAGTGTCTCTTCCAATTAGTTTTCTTCCAACCCCATCACTTTGTATCGTTGCAGGATTACTTCCTGTAAATTGTTATATACACTAAGACAACTTATGTCCTTACCCTATTTGTTGTAAGTTGTCTCCCATGGCACATGTTTTGTTTGCGACTTTTAGGTTCTGTTTCGGACGTTGTTTGTATTTCATGACAGATGAAATACAGACAACGTATTCTTGGATTGATTCTCATCTCTCCTCTATGCAAAACACCCTCTTGGACAGAATGGTTGTATAATAAGGTTCCTTTTCTGAACCTTTTTTTGCTAATTATTGTAGGTGATGTCAAATTTACTCTACTTTTATGGCATGTGTGGAGTGGAGACTGAGTTATTGCTTAAAGAGGTACTTCAGCAAGGTATGCGTGTACTTCAGTTCCTCCATTGATCTTCATGTTGTTAGAAGTTTGATGTACGTATATATAAATATATATATATATATATTGTCTTTGCATGTTCAATATTGGTTTACTTTTTGTGTTTATGTTTTATGAATCGATATACACATCTTGATGAGTGCTGTTTATATCATAACTCTAAAAAGAAAAAAAAATTAATTTTTGGTCTAAATTTAAGGACTTCAAGTAGAAGTGATATTAGACACATGATGAAATGACGTCCAGACGTATTACATGAATCATTTATCATCACTATCTTTATCATCACTATCTTTATGCATGTATATTAGATGGATTAAGATCCCTTCAAGTTCTCATGCATTAAGTTTGAGATCATCAAATTAATATCATGCTAACTATTCAATCGCTATAGCAAATGAAATTTTATTTTTAGGAGTTCTATATATAGTGCTAGTAATATGTATGGATTGCTGTCTTCAATGTGCAGGTAGTTTTGTTGTGGTTAACATCAGTGGAAAGGAAATGGCTCTGGAATCAGGTAGCAAGGTGGCATACAAATACTTTTTTTTGGTTTGATTTTGTTTTACATAGTGTGAATTTGTACACATAAGAATTATGTATTAACATAGTTGCTCTTTTTTTCTTTCCATATGAAATTGATGGTACATGAGCTGTGTTTGGAGGTGGCCCTACATTTAGAAAAATATCTACTTGTAATGTATATTTCAAAGTGATATGTTGGATGATACTGTATAAAACTTAGACTATTAAGTAGTGAATTTCAAATATGTACGTAAAAGTTATTTGAATGATGTTGGCATGAATGTTTGCAAGCAAATCTACTCTTTTTTCTAGTTTATTAGCAAGCAAGTAATTGTTATAACAAATACAAATATCATGAAAAAAAGGATCATGCACGTACAACAAAATGCAGTAAAAAAAAATCTGGTCTTTGTATTTGTGGCGAGCAGAAAACTTATTTCCTGCGAGTTAATATCGCCGCTAAAACTCTATTTCAACTAATTAGCTTTTTGTGGTAGATTTTTTCTCACAGAAGGTTTTTCATCCTGGCAATGTCAACAATAGCCGGAAAAGCCATTTTTGGCTCCCTAATAGCGGCAAGTTAGCGGCTGCATAATGTCTTCGAAAATAGCTATTTTCAACAATTTTCTTATCATTTTAGGCGATTTTGCTCGTCGGAAATAGCTTAATTTCCTGTAGTGTTGATCATCTTGCAAGATGAAGCTAAGACTAGTATCTCTTAACATATATCATCGAACATGCTAAGAATATCTTGGATGATCTAGCTAGATAGATTATCTATGAATAGTACCAATGAGTTAAGATGTTTGAGTGGCTTTTATGTAAGAGTGTGGGTCATATAATTGAGATCATGTGTTTGAATCATGTATTAAGCAAGTTGAATATATTTATTCTTTTAATATGAAGTTTAAAAAGTAGTAAGTTCCATCAATAATTAAATGGAGAGAGAGAGAGAGAGAGAGGAACGGTTGCAAAATAAAAAAATTCACTTTATTCATCAAGCTTCTAGCCTGCTGCGCCATGCTTAATGATGGATGATCTTGTCTCTGAATAGTAAAGAACAAGCTTTGGTGTGTTTGGATCATATAGTAGAATTCTATCTGTACAAAACTCTGAGTTTAGGCTTAGCAACCAATGCAACCGAATTCTTCACTTGCTGTGATTCTCTAGAGAAAACATTAGTTTTGTAGCACTTATACGAGTATTGAATTCATGTGTTCACAATATCGCTCTATATGACTACTCTTAAAAAAACTAATTAAAACCTTTCTTCCATGATACTCCAGCAATCAGTTACTATGAGATGAATTGGCGACCCACAATCCGACAATCCTAAAACCGGATACTTAATAGATAGCTCCGAATCCCAACCTTGCGTCATGCACAATGTCATGGTCTTATTAAGGACACAAGAGTAACTTGACATGATCCTCTATCTAAATATTTTGTAATTAGATCAGTTCTCTCCGATGGCATAAAGCTTTTGCACCAAATGGGGCTAGTTTTGTGTACATTTTAGAGTATTCAAATTTCTTAAGAGTTATTGTCTAAATTCTAAATCTTATAAAGTACTATTAATTAAGAGAAATAGATTATAAAGTAGATAATTATAAATTCTACAAGCTGTTATTTATGTTATTTGATTATTGGCAATTTATTAGAACATAGACGTTCTGACTTTCAATTTTTTGTTACAAAAATATTAGTCCACCATCATAACATGATTCGTCATCCAATATCATATTTTAATTTATTGCTCTTATATATCATCCTCGAGGAATGTACGCACGCAATAACCAAAACACGAACTTTCTTTTTAGAATATATATTTGACTTGTTATATTAATAATACATTATAAATTCTATAGAAGATCAACTAGGATAACGAAAGCAAAAAGAATATTATTGGGGAATGAATCCAAATATTATTGCTGGTTTGTACAAGTCAAATCACTCGACATTCGTGCTTATATGACGGTTCAAAGTATACTGTTTGGTAAGAGAATAACATGATTATTACGAGAAAATATATATTTATATTATTAATATTGCTCAATGATCGATTGATCGACCAACCCCTTCGGATTGCTATTGCATATATGCATGCATGCTAATCTAACCTCCAACATAATCTAAGAATTTAATAAAACGTACGATTTGATCGTAATTTGTCGACCCAACTTAATTCCTATGAACTCCATTAACATGACCCCCACCAAATATATAACTTTTCTTTTTTAAAAAAAAATTAACGACATTGACCCAATGCAAAGGATGACTTATGGGAAAAGAACTATCATGATTACCTAGACTGAAGATTCTCTCTAAATATTTGTTTTATGTAAGTTGAAAAAAGAAGAACTAAATACGAACCAACTCTATCTGTTATATCTAACACTTTATCATAAAATTATAACTAAAAGAATTTAATTATTTACACTTTTCTTACTGAATATTGTTAAGTAATACAGCTCAGTCAGTGGAGTAATTAATGGAGCCATCATCGGGCAGACAGCTTGTGATAATTTTGCTAATTCTTCATCTTCAGATTCTTAATTATTTCCTTTCTTGTAATTGTCCTGCTGTATCAACGTAATTACCCAATGCTTCATAATAAGATCAAGGAAAGAAAGATATATGACGAGAGAGGATTATGATCAATTAATCCTCAGCCTAAAAAAGTTGACTTGCATGACTCTTGATGTCAGCTCCAATACATTCTTTCGATTCTACAATGATTGGGTCAGGCAATTAGCCCACGAAGTACAATATTTTTAAGCAAATGTTGGGCCCACGTCCAACTCTTTCTCTCTCTCTCTCCACAAGTATTTAAGAGCGCGACATTCCGACATTCTCTGCACTCGACCAACGCGAAAAGCAATAGATTCACAAGATCCCAAGTAGTATTTAAAACAGTACCAATGGTGCGAAGTCATGTGATACTTTCCTTCCTCGCCAGCTTGCAGCTGATTTTCCTTCTCTTTGCCAAACCTTATCTTACCGACGCCGCTGGCGGGAGCTGGAAACTCTTGCAAAAGAGCATCGGCATTACAGCCATGCACATGCAACTCCTCAAAAACGACCGCGTCATCATTTTCGACCGCACCGACTTCGGTAATTCCAACCTGACCCTACCCGGCGGTAAATGCCGAACAGTTCCGAAAGACTGCACTGCTCACTCTGTCGAATATAGCGTCATCACCAATACCTTCCGAGCACTTTTCGTCGAAACAGACGTTTGGTGCTCCTCTGGAGCAGCCATGCCCGATGGCCGTCTGATCCAAACCGGTGGATTCAACAGTGGCGAACGTAGAATCAGGACATTCATACCCTGCACTGGCTGTGACTGGACAGAGACACCCAACGGATTAGCAGCTTCGCGATGGTACGCCACTAATAATATTCTTCCCGGCGGACGGCAGATTATAATCGGTGGGAGAAAACAGTTTAACTATGAGTTCTATCCCAAGAACAGTGGCGAACCTAATTTGTATAGTTTGCCATTTCTATCGCAAACCAACGACGCAAACATAGAGAACAATCTGTACCCATTTGTGTTCCTTAACGTTGACGGGAATCTGTTCATCTTCGCAAATAATCGATCTATTTTGCTCGACTATGCCGCCAACAAGGTCGTGAAGACGTACCCGGCCATACCTGACGGCGATCCGAGGTGTTATCCGAGCAGTGGCTCGGCAGTGTTGCTTCCACTTAAGAATCTGCAAGCCGCGTCTGTAGAAGCTGAAGTTTTGATTTGTGGTGGAGCTCCGAAAGGGGCCTACACCCAAGCCAACAAGGGTAACTACGTGGAAGCTTTGAACACCTGCGGCAGGATCAAAATCACCGACCCAAATCCCCAGTGGGTCATGGAGACCATGCCTAAGGCCAGAATCATGGGCGACATGACTCTGCTTCCAAACGGAAACGTCCTGATAATCAACGGCGCATCAGCGGGGACGGCTGGATGGGAAATCGGTCGAAACCCGGTCTTGAATCCTGTCATTTACAAACCTGACAACAAGTTGGGTTCACGTTTCGAGCTACAAAACCCGAGCACGATACCTCGAATGTATCATTCGTCGGCCATTTTGCTTCGGGATGGTCGAGTTCTTGTTGGCGGCAGCAACCCTCATTCGGGTTACTCATTCACCAACGTCCTTTACCCTACAGAATTAAGTTTAGAGGCATTTTATCCTCCATATTTGGACACAGAATTCTCAAAATTACGTCCACAAATTGTATTCCCCCCTTCCCAGACCAAACTTAATCCTGGCAGAAAGTTAGCGGTTCGCTTTTCAGTCGCCGGAGTTCTGGCTCAAAACCAGGTCTCTGTGACGATGGTGTCGCCGTCTTTTACCACGCACTCGTTCTCCATGAATCAAAGGTTGCTGGTACTTGGTTCGGAGACGGTGACAAATCTGGGGAATTCTACGTATGAAGTCCAGGTTACTACACCGGCCGGCTCGGGCTATCTTGCACCATCCGGATATTATCTTCTCTTTGTGGTTCATCAAGATATTCCTAGCGAGGGAATTTTCGTCAAACTACTGTGATAAACAGTACTACTGAAGTGTTTTCTTTTAAATTTGATTTGCTGTACGGTTTGAATTAAGATAAAAATGTTGGATCAGAAAATAATATAAACACAAGAATTTGTAATTAATCGCATTTAGAATTGTAATATAGTACTAATCAAGAAAGTCATGATCAATATTATTTTTCTTTCAATAATATTTAGTTATATCCATGCATGCATGGCTCTTCTTAATTCATCTTAATTTGTGTAAGGCTAGGAAACAAAAGATTAATTAGAGGAATTATTTCCTTGAAACTCATGAATTAATTATTCTCATGGATCTAACATGAGAATAATCCTTTGAACATGATATATACATGACTGTGTTATTAAATTAATTATCCTTGAAACTCATGAATTAAATAATGAACTAATTATTCTCACGTTGAATATTAACAGAGTTTTCATTGAAGTCCAAAGTCACGTTGATACCTTTGAACATGATATATATGGCAGAGCTAGGAATTTACTTTAGAGGGCCCAGCAAAACTAAGGCAAAATATATAAAATACTTTTTTGTTTTATTTTTATACAATTTTTTATACAGTATAGAATAATTTGATAGTAAGATCTACAATAAAAATAAAATACATTTAATACAACTTATGTATTAAAAATACGTTAAAAATCATCCAACTTCTTTTTTATTTTTATTTTTTTAAACATGTCATAATGTATTTATATTATTTTATTTTATATGAGATATATTTTATTTTTAAATTAGATTAAGTTTTGTGGAGGGGGGTCAAGATAAATTTTAGAGAGTGAGTAACACAAGATAAAATTAATACTATCTTACTAAATCATAAAAAAATCAATATATTTTATGTTTTTCTTAAAAAAGACATGTATTATTTTTTTAATTTTGTTTTTTAGAAAATGGGTGGGGCCAGGGGGAGGGGGGGCCATAGCCCCTCTGCCCCAACGTGGCTCCGCCACTATATACAGAGCTAGAGCACAAAGAGGATTAACGACACAAATTATTAATCTAACATGATCCTTTAATATTCATGTTGGCAACTATGTAGCTATTTATATATTGCATGCATCTTAAAATAGAGGGTTAACACAGATCTTTGCATATTTCGTGCTAAATCTATAAGATCAAATACTCTCAATTGACTTGTTAGAGACATTGGACAAGCTACGTGTCGTATTGAAGAATGACTACACAGAATGACTACAAGTCGTTAACGTTGATAACTGTCTCTTTTGTATTTTTCTAATTTATTTTTATTATGAATATTCCTTAGCTGTAGAACAAATTGTGCCTTTGTGTATATAGTTAGAATCCTTTTCCCTTTTGGATATATAGCTGCCATCTTTTGATATTGTATAGATCAATTATTCAATTAAGAGGGGTCTTAGTTTTCTTTTCCATCGACTAAGCTCTCTACAACTTTTCTTTGCTTTCTATTTTCTTGCATGGCATCACAGAGCCAGTGAGAGCTCACATTCATGGAGAACACCATTAAACACCACCTAATTCTCCTAATTCCCATACAGACAATAACACAAACACCTTATCCTGCTATCTAAACCTCAATGACCCATCGATTCCCTTTCATCTAAACCGTGGTGATAACACTGCCCCCACTCTGGTTTCAGATCCCCTCACAACTGACAACTATGAAAACTTGGTCACGTGCTATGCGTCGTGCTCTCCGTGCAAAGAACAAACTTGGATTAATCACGGGTTCCATTTTTAAACCCATTGACCCTTTGGATCCCTTACTTGAACTATGGGAATGCTACAATGAATCGTTTCTTGGCTTCAAAACTTTATCAGTTCTTCTATCAAGTCTAGCATCATTTTTGTCAATGACGCCACTGAGATATGACTGGGTCTTCAAGACCATTTCTTCCAATAGAATGGTCCACACATATATCAACTCAAGAAAGCCTTAGCAGGACTTCTTTAAGACCACGACTCAGTCAACGCTTCCTATGGTAAGCTGAAAACTCTTAGGGATGAACTCTCGGTATATGACCATTTGCCTCTTTGTAGTTGTGGCTCAATGAAAACTCTGTTAGACCGCTATCAACGTGATTGTGTACTTCAATTTCTTATGGGGTTACATGAATCATAGTCCCAACCCCATGACCAAATCATGTTATTAGACCCATTACCACCCCTTACTAAGGTTTTTTCCCTTATCTAGCAACAAGAGAGACGCCATCTCATGACTCAACCCACCATTCCATCCTCTGAAACCATGGCCTTAGCCACTCAAAAGACCCCATTCCAAATGTTCACCTAAACCTAACCCCTTCTTTCAAGAAAGATAGACCATACTGCACCCATTGCAAGATCTCTAGACATGCTTTGGAAAAATGCTTCAAAGTTGGTAATGCTAAAATTCCTACTTGCACCCACTGCAACTTATCTAGACATACAATTGAAAGATGTTATAAGCCACACGGCTATCCTCAAAGACACAAACTCCATTCCAAACCTCAGAACTCCAGTGCCCTTGCCACTCAAGTTACACAATCTCTTGACTTTACCTTAGACAGTGCTAGTGATGAAAATGTGGGCTTAACTAGGCTGCAATATCAACATGTACATCCATTTGCCTCAGCACACATACATAGTTCACTAATTCACTCATCTTTATGCTGGATTCTCGACACAGGTTCCACAGACCATATGGTCTGTAGCAAATCTTTATTTACCACAATTACCTCACTTATTTTATACTCTGTTACACTTCCAAATGGGAGCTCAGTCATTGTCACTCACATTGGTACCATTCACTTAACCAGTAAAATCATTTTGACAAATGTTCTTTGTGTCGCCTCATTTTCTTTTAATTTAATCTCTACTACTAAGTTGGCTAACTCTCTCACATGTTGCTTTTTTTTTCCAATTGTTGCTTTGTTCATGGTCTACTTTCTTGGACAATGATTGAGAAGGGTGAAGTAAGAAATGGCCCCCACCACTTGCTCTGCACAAACATCTCTTCCTTGGCCTTGACAGATTCTCTTTCATAGTCCTCACTAAAAGACATTTCAGCTTTCAATAATATCACAAATGATCATGTAACTAGTTCTGACCTATGGCATTGTCGCCTTGGTCACTTATCTTCTTCTAGATTTTAATCCTTTTTTTATCCAATTGTAAAGAACAACATTTCAAATATTAAAGAAAAACCTTGCATCATTTGTCCTTTCACTAAATTTCATCATCACCCTTTCCTAGAAAGTTCTCATGTCTCTACGAGAATCTTTGAAATTATATATTGTGATCTTTAGGGACTTTGCCCCACAATTGCACGTGATGGTTCCAAATACTTTCTCACCATAGTTAATGATTTTTCCAAAAGTACTTGGCGGCATTTACTTGCCAACAAAGTTGAGACCAAAAAATGTCTTGAATCATTTTCTAATTTAGTAAACACATAATTTAGAGTTCAAATTAAAATTTTAAGAAGTGAAAATGATGCTGAATTTCAAATGAGAATTTTTTTTAATAAAAAAGACATCATTTATCACAAAAGTTGTGTTAAATCCCCTTAACAAAATGGTGGTGTTGAAAGGAAATATCAACACTCAATGTAGCTCGGGTGCTTAGATATCAAGTTGGTTTGCCTTTGAAATATTGGAATGATTGTGTTTTGACAGCAACTTATATATAATAGACTTTCTACACTAAATTTGAAAAACAAAACCCCATATGTGATTCTTTTTAATAAAAAACCAACTTATGCCCATATGAGTTTTTTTTTTTCCATTGTGCTTTGCAGCCACAATTTCACATGGTGGAAAGAAATTTGACCCTAGAGGCCGAAAGTGTGTTTTCCTTGGTTACCTTTTAGAGCTAACGGATACGAACTTTCAGATCTTCAAAGAAATACAATTTTTATTTCAAGAGATGTGGTTTTTCATGAGAACATTTTTCCATTTCAAACACATGCTCCAAACCATTCCTCTACTTCATTAAATCCATAGCATTTGACTTACACCCTCCTTCACCCACTCAATCTAATTCTTAGCATATCCCCATCATTTCCTCAGCTCCCACACCTGAACTTCAACCTGACAATCTAGCTCCACCTCTTGACAGCCCATCACCCTCGTCCATTTCACCTAAATCTCCACATATCACTACCCCTAGCTAGCCTTCCCCTGCCCCCTTCAAAGGTCTACTAGAGTTAGGAAAACCCCACAATATTTAAAGGACTTCCATTGTCAGCAAGCCAAACTTAAAAGTACTAACCAATCGATGTCCAAGGGTGTAATTGCTCCAAATGGCAAGGCTTTTCCATTAACTACTTGTCTTTCTTATCACAAGTTTATTCCATCTTTTCAAATTTTTTCTTCTTCACTCACCATACACTTTGAGCCTACATCTTATAAGCAAGCATTACAATATCCTGGTTGGTGCAAAGTTATAGAAGCTGAGATTGCAACTTTGAAACAAAATCACACCTAGACAATCGCTGACATTCTTGCAGGTAAAGATGCAATTGATTGTAAACTTGTCTATAAAGCTAAGTTCAAATTTGATGGTACTATGGAGAGGTTAAAAGCTAGATTAGTAGCTAAAGGCTACACTCAACTTGAAGGTGTTGATTATATTGAAACATTATCTCCTGTTGCAAAACTTGTAACTGTGAGATGTTTGCTAAGTGTGGTAGTAATTAAAGGGTGGAATTTACATCAATTTGATATAAACAATGCATTTCTTAATAAGGATTTAGATGAGAAAATTTACATGAAAAATCCTCCTGGGTATGACAAAAGGGAAACGTCATCAAGTGTGTAGGCTACTCAAAAATTTATATGAACTTAAACAAGCCTCTAGGCAATAGTACTCAAAATTTTCCTCATCCCTCATTACCTTTGGTTCACTCAATCTAAAGTTGACTATAACTTATTTACTAAACAAGATGGAATTTCTTTCATTGCTTTATTGGTCTATGTGGATGATATAGTTGTTGCTAATGATTCCCAAACCTGCATTGATTCCCTTTGGATTTTCTTACACAACAAGTTTGATCTTGGCTGCTTAAGACACTTTATGAGTTTAGAAATAGCTCGATCTACCAAGGGAATTCACATTTGTGAAAGAAAATATGCTTTGGATGTGTTAGTTGACTCAGGAATGCTTGGTTGCAAACCCTTCAAACTTCCAATGGACCAAAACCTTAAACTTAGCAAGGATGATGGCAATTTACTCTCGGATTCGAGTGTATATAGAAGGCCATTGGCAAGCTCCTCTATTTGACAATTACTCGGCCAAATTTATGCTTTGCTATCCAACTCTTTAGTCAATTCATGGACAAACCAACTCTCCTCATTTGGCAGCAGTTTAAAAATATTGAGGTATATTAAAGCAGCACCTGGGCAAGGCATACTTCTCTTCTCTTCATCTCAACTACAACTCAAGGCATATTGTGATTATGATTGGGCATCTTGTCTAGACTCTCGATCAACCATAGAATACTGTGTCTTTTTAAGAAACTCTCTAATTTCTTGAAAACCCAAGAAACAAATAGTTGTATCTCATTCATCAATTGAAGTTGAATACCGGTCTAAGGCAGCCACCTGTTGTGAATTAACTTGGCTCCGTTATTTGCTTATTGATCTTGGTCTTTATCATCCACAAGCTGCTCTTTTATTTTGTAATAATCAAGTCGCACTTTACATTGTTATAAATCCAGTGTTCCATGAAAGAACGAAGCACATCAAACTTGGTTGTCACTTAATTTGAGACCAAATCCAAGGAGGATACATCACTATAGCCCATGTGTCTTCCCAAGCTCAGTTAGCTGATACTTTCACCAAGTCACTTCCCTCTTATCTTTTGCAATCTCATTTATTCAAGATGGATATAGTCAATCTTTATACTCCATCTTGTGGGAGGGGGGATGGGGGGCTAGAAGACACTGGGCAAGCCACATGTCGTATTGTAGAATGACTACAAGTCATTGTAGATAATTGCCTTATTTATAGGTTTCAAGTTTATTCTTCTGTGAATATTTCTTAGCTACCTGTAGAACAAATCGTGCTTTTGTATAATTAATTAGAATCTTTTCCCTTTAGGGATATATAGCTACCATCTTCTGATATTGTACAGAATAATTCAATTAAGAGGAATTTCAATTTTCTTCTTTATCGATCGAGCTCTCTGTTTTTTACACGACCAAATGATCTCATTTTAGGGAAATTTTGTAGCATACCCAAAAGACTTATTTATATATTGTACTTAAAAGAGAAAAAAAAGAAGGAATATAAAAAAAAATGGAAAAAACAAGAAAAATGGGCATTTGCGACCAATTGTTTGCGATAAAAAGACTATATGCGACAAAAATAAATTCATTTTAGCTACAAATAGTCATTTCTCTAGAAATAAATAGTTTCAAATAAGAAATTTTATTGTAGTGAATTCAAGAATTATTAAAAAAAAAGTAAAGAAAGTACGTAACTCATGTTGAGAGTACTTGTTGGTAGATCATTTTGTACTCTCAATCTTGTATTTCAATATTGTAGTGCCTGAAATTTGTTTTTTTAAGCTTGCAAGTTGTTGGTTTTGACTTTTGTACGTTGATGCATATTAAGGCTATGGAGTCTGCACAACAAGAAGAAAAGAATTCCTCTAGAAAGCATGGCTCGAAAGAATGATTTTGTAAAAGTTCTAGAATATTTTCTCTAACTGTTTTAGTACAGGCTTCATATTCTCTTTAAAAGATGTATTTTGTATTGGCTACAGCCTGTGTATAAAAGGCATACTCATTGTGTAAATGAAAGCAATGAGGAGGAATATTTTTCAGAATTATTTGCTTCTGTTTCTCCCTGTGGACTTTCCACAAACAAATAGCATGCACACCACCTTTCAAAGTCTCAACATGGTATCAAAAGCCTAAAGACCCACGTTTGCTCAATCCATGGAGTCCTTTGAGAAAAATCCCCTCCCCACCATTCCTTCCCCATCACCACCATTGTTTACCACTCTGATAGTTGATTAAGTTGAATTATTGCATATGTTATACATATAAAATCAATATATTTCAATTGATGCATGCCATTATCATTAGTTTTAGATGTAAAAATAGTAAAGATGTGTAAATTCAAGTTGTGATTTAAATCGATTAATAGCATGATTTATTCTTAATTTTATGACTTGTAATATAATTGAGAAATATTTCTTCACATGTACAATAGATTTATCTTTTTTTCTTTTATTTTTTTTTTAATATACATTTGATTTTTCATTTTTATCTTATTTAGTTTTTATTTCTATTTTTTATAATTCAATGTTATGAATTAATGTCTAATGTAAGACCCCAGGTTTTGTATATTTTTACGTATTAATTTTTATTTTTATTGTTGGATGTTTTAATTTATTTTAATACTATTATTAGTATTTTATTTATTTATTATTATGGGTTATGTTATGTTATTTATTATTGTTACTAGATGTATGTGAGATCCTTAAGTTTAATTTTTTTAGTTATTTTATTTAATTATTATTATTGGCTCTTTAATTTCAAATTGCTATCATTATTATTTTGGTTTTAGTTATTTTATTGTATTATTGTTTAGTTTATTGTGTTTTGTTTTATTCCAATAAGCATTTTATTTTATTGGATCTTTTTGGGTTGGTTCTATTATTTTAAGTTTATTATTACTTTGGTAATATTATTTTATTTTATTTTATTAAGTTATTGTGTTTCCACTCTTTTTAGTAGTTATTTTTATTTTGTTCATTTTGTTTTAGTTGTGTTCTTCTCTGAGTCCAGTTGTGGTGTTGTGTGTGTGTGTGTGTGTGTTTATTTTTTTAATATTTGCTGGCCCGCATGTGTGTGCACGTTTGGGCCTCGAAAGGGTCTAGCTTGTGTGCCTTGTTAGCCCGACCCTTGAACCATTGAAACAATGCCATTTTGGGCATTTTTGAAGTAAAGTCTAGGGTTTCATCTCTTTGTATGCCGTGCCGTTGCCCCATCTCCCACTTCTCTCCTTTTTTGTTTTCTTTTTTTCTTCTTTCAGCTGTATAGGACTCAGAGCTTCCCCCACGATTCCTGTCATTGTCGCCTACCCAACTTTTTCGCGAGTCACCATCTGTGTAGCCCTCCACCTCCAGCCTGCATCTTGCACATCCATCTTCCCCTCACTTGTCTTCACTCTCAGATTCTCTCCTGCCCTCACTCTCTATTTCTTCGTTATGGAGTATTGTTTTCGGTAAACTTCTCCATCTTTCATCTTTCTCTTTGCTTGCACTTTTTCTCACTATTGAGTTGTTGTCATCCCTTGGGTTTCATCAATCCTTGGTGGTGCTCCACACTGAGCCATTTTCTTGGATCTTGATTTCCTTCACACCTTAAAGGTAGTGGTTCGAGAGCCTCGAAGACCCTACACTTCAATCTGTCGTGGATCTTGGTGTGCTTATCGAATCTATCATCGTGCGTAGTGTTCTCACCGTGCCACCTTGCCATCTATTCCTTTTTCCTGGTCTGTGGCCCATGCATTTTTCGGTAGGTCTCCTTGATCCCCTTGAAAGACATTTGCCTAACCTGTGCCAAGCCACCTATTCTGGGTTCTACATCGTCACCAACCATCACCACTTGCTGCGAGTTTCCCTTCAACTCTTGTGTGCGTAAGATTCTTCCACCCATTGTTCTTTTACCTATCTGTCCCTTGTGTTCAAACCCTAATCTGTCATCATGCCCTATCTACACCGTTGCCATCGATGTTCTAGATTGCCACTGTCAACCGTGCGCCTCCACTGTTGTTGCCTTGCACTACCGTTACCTCATCACTGCTTCGCCACTTTTGGCCCCACCTTGGCGAGTCAAATCTGCTTTGCGTTGCATTTAATCTTAGTGTTACATTTGTGCGTTAATCTAACGATTTCTGTTTGTCCAAGTCGTGGCGTGGGCACTTTTCTAATCACAGGACACTGTAGACCAGTACGTGTTCGATGATCCAGATTGCTTATCCACGCTGTAAGTAATCTACCAATGCAACTCTAGAGTTTAAAATAATATTTATGCATTAACGCCTTCTACAACCTAATTGGTTAGACTAGGCCTCAGGCCCAGTGGAGCATTGGGATCTGATTGTAGTTGTTGTTGGTTTGGCTTTGAGTTCCATAATGGAGGATAGGATTACGTGTGTAGTTTGGCTGTGATTGAGAAACTATTTGTGAAACTATATTTGTGGAACTGTATTATGATTTATGTGGTATTGTGTGTTTGCCTGTTGAGTGGTTTATCATGTCATCCAATACATTTTTGTCATGCATGCGCACATGTATTTAATTGTCATAATTACTAAATTGTGCTGTGATTCCATGTTGTGAGTTTGGGGTTTGAGTAACGTATGCTAGTTATGATATGTTGGTGCATATGTATCATGTTCCCAAACCAAGATGGAACATTATCTCAGTAAAGCTCATCTGGTCACTAGGGATTGTATAAAACTAAGTGACGTCCCTTGCTTTGTCACTGGGCGACAATAGGATTGGATGAGACGATGACGCTCTCGTGTCGATTCCATGGCCCCTCTACTGGCGGGGGCTTAAGGATGCCCGGTCATGGTATGTGCTAGGCACGGAGCTGAGTATTGTTTGTACAAAATCACATTCATGCTCGTTACCTGTGGTATAATAAGGGAGTCAGAATATGCGAATGGTCCCTAGAGAAGACCATGGTGTATGTGTAAATAAAATGATTGTATGGATTATATGTGGATCACGACCCAAACCCGAGATGAGACATTATTTCGGTGTAGCTCCTCTAGTCACTCGAGAGCATAATAAACTAATGTGACATCCTTGAGCTATCATTGGGCGACAATTGGGTCCATCAAGATGGTAATGCTCCTAACCTAACCTGTAGCCCCTCTGTTGGCTGGGGTTAAAGGATGCCGGGTCATGGTACACGTTGGGCATGGAGCTGAGTATCACTCGTTATAAAGTCGCATGCACGGTTGTCACCCGTAATATGATGAAGGGAGTTAGAATGTACGGATGGTCCCGATAGGAGATCATGGTATACACTTAATAAATGGTTTGCGGTGTAAGGCAAAAATAAGATTTTTAGGGTGTGTGAGTGAATATGTCCTTTTCTGGGAAAATGAATGATTTGTTCTTGCATGTTTTCATTGTGTGGCTGTGAAAATATTGGTCGCTTAAATGTATTTTTAAACTATTGGATGTTGATTGGTTGCTTATTTGCTGAGATTTCATAATCTTTACTGTGGTGCTTTCACCTACGGTTCTCTTCTTATGGAACCATAGACTTTGTTGTAGAGGGAGAGTTGAGCCAGAAGGACCGATTTCGTTGAAGGAACGATTGGTTGGAGATCGCTCTCTTGCCATTTTCAACTGTGAGTCTAGTTTATCTTTTCATTATATTTCAATTGGATGACTATATAAACCCTCTTGGCATACCTTTTATTTTTCACTACGATAATTTGTGTTGCACACATATTGCATGTTTGCACATACTTGCACATGGAGATGCGGGTGTGTAACTTGTGTGGTCATTATCTCGGTATTATAACATTGCCATTTTCACACGTAGGGGTTTGGGGTGCCACATTTAATAAAATAAAGAAAAAAAAACAAAAGCAAAAAAGTGGTAGGCAGCAATTGGGTTTTCCGCTTCACACGAGCATGGTCTTTTTGCTAAAATAGAGAGGCCAATATTTTTCAATACAACATATTCATCATTCAAAGTTCACTTTCAGACTGGACTTCAAGGGAGAGAGCCACACATTTATTTTGCTGGGTTTTATATTCAATTGGGTAGCACTCTACAATTGATAATAAGAGAATCCAAGGGCCCCACTCACTTAATCCCTTTGATTTCACAAAGCCGCACATATGAAGCTTTTTAATTTATAGGGCTTCGATAAACTGGGATACGACGGAGGATAAAACAAAATGCAGAAGTCGTATAAGAGTTATAGTTCGGGATCACAATGGCCAAATGATTGCCGCATTGAGAACTAATAGATCTTTGTCCCTGACCCTACACTCGCTGAAGCATGTGGTGCTGTAGAGGCCGCCTCGTTTGATCTTTAGCTTGATCTCACCCAAATTATCTTGGAAGGAGATGCTGAAGAAGTGGTTTTTGCTCTACCATCCAAGCTTCAACATGGCTCAACAATGGCAATGGTCCTTCAAGACACTCAACAATGCCTACATCGCTTTATCAAGTGGTCGGTTAGACATGTTTGTCGAGATGTCAATAAAGTGGCGTATGTATTAGCTCGGAATGCTTTACTTTTAACTGATAGCATTGTTGACATGGAGGTTCCTCCATCATGTATTTCGGATTTGTTGATGATTCATGAATGAATGAGCTTTATGCTCCTTTAAAAAAAAAATCATAGGGCTCAATGAATTTCGTTTAATGGCCCACTCGATTTTTCATGCGGGAGACTTCAATTGTATTTCATGCACTGCTCAACACATATATATACTTCAGATACCACAACAACACTTCACTTGTTTTTGACACTGCACAACACAATTCATTCGGCTAGACTTCTTAAGAGGCACCGCATGGTTTGGGACCAAAAAAAAAAAATAGCAGAAACTCTTCTCGACTTAGACCTTAGAGGCAGCTGCAGACTTCACCTTTAGGAGTCACACACTTCAATTCAGTATCACTCACAACAGGGGGGCTTTGGGAACGCAATAAAGGGATTCCATCTCTTTGTAATATCCATCTCCATTTATCTAGCTTGCTCTTTTCATTCTCTAGTTTTTATTTAATTTCCATTTTCATTTTACATTGTATTTCTTTGAGATTATTAATTTAACATTGTTTAATTATGATATTTTATTTTCAGCACATTAAACTTTGACATTTTTAATTTAATTTTCTTTTTTCATCATTAGTTGATTAATGCTTTTAGTTAGCTTGCTTTATAATTTGGTGTTTAGTTAATATCAAATTTTAAGTTTAAGGCATTGTTAATTAAATTGGTTTAGTGAGTTTCTTCTTGGTTAATCATTTTAGCGAGTCTAATTTAGTTATTAATTGATTATCTTGCATCTTAATTCTTTTATTTTTTACTCCAGCATCCAAAAAATGCAAAAAAATGAATCTGATCCATAACTGGCGCCTTTTTCATTTTTATTTTCTTTTGTAAATGTTTTCACCATTTTTCACAAGTTTAATTTAAGCGAATTTTCTTGAGAATACGATCTAGAAACTCTATTCCTAATTATTATACGACATACTCCTATACTTAGAATAGCTTTTAGGCTACTCATTTTTGAGTGAGTCATTAGTCTCAAACTCACCCTAGAGCTATCTACTTTAGAAAACCCAAATAGTTGCCTTCCTAACAAGTCACAAAGTTTTCAGATATGTGGATGGTAGCCTTCCCACTCCTCTGGCCACCATCGATGACAAACCTTACCCTGCTCATTCCCAATGGCTCATTTAAGATCAACTCATCATCTCGACCATCACTTCTTCTCTCTTTGAATCTCTCTTTAATCAAGTTGTTGATTCCTCTACTTCCCATGAAGTATGGGTTACCCTTCAAAATCTTTTCTTTGCCCAATCTTCCGCTCATATCATGCATACACAATACCAACTAGCATCATTACAGAAAGGTTCTTAATCCATACCTGAGTATTTCAACAAGGCTAAAAATCTTGCATCCACCTTGGTGCTGCGGGTCATCCTCTTTCAAATCTTGAATTCTCCGTTTATCTTCTCGTGGATTTAGGTATAGACTATGAATCCCTAGTCACTTCTCTCACTACCAGACTAGACCTTATTTCCATCCCTCAACTATACAGCTACCTTCTTAATCAGGAATCTTATCTCTCGCACCAAACTCAAACACTTCTCTCAGGTTCCCCCCTTTCTGCTAATTTGCCAAAATTGACAATATGCCTTGTTTTGTCGGCAAAGCAGATCAAGAAATATTGAAGGAAAATAGGTGAAGATTGATATATTTCTTTGATAAATTCGAATTTATATATAAAGATTTATTGAGTGAGAATTGTCATAGTTATATGTTTGCGAATTTGTAGCATTAGTAATGTTATTTGTTGCGGCGCAAAAATATCGCCGTGACAAACAATTTAATCATTGCGCTTAATGTTTTTGTCGCAAAACATAATTTATGTTGCAGCAACTTTGTTTGCCGTAAGTAACAGCACAACAAAAGGTTTTTAACGGCAACATTATATTTGTCACAGCAATATATTAGCATTAAAATTTTATAATTTTGTGTTTTCAACGAGGACTAGTCACCGCAAATAATAGAAACCATCAACATCTACGGAAAGGAATGCAAATATCCAAGTTATTTGCTGTAGGGGTGGCAATATGTCATACGACCTGTTAACCCAACGCGAACACGACACGATAATAGCGGGTTAGGATTTAGTCTTAAAGGGTTTCGAGTCAAAACGGGTTGACCCATTATGACACGATTGCTTAACGGGTTGATAGCAGGTCAACCTGTTTTGACCCGCTATGACATGTTATAACACGTTAAGAAAGTTAAAATTACAAGTATAGCCTTACATTTAAAGGTAAAATTGTTAAAATCTTAATTTTAATATTTTTATTGTTTATATTATAATTCATATTTGTAGTTTGTATTATAATTTTTATAGATATTGTGATTTTAACATTTGTATAAAATTATGTTAAGTTTAATTAAGTCAAACAGACTAATTTTGGACATATTCAACACATCTATATAAACAAGTTGAAACGTATCATATTTTATCATGTTAATTTATTTCATAATATTCACTAATGGGTCATAACGGATTGACACGACACGACACGTTATGTTAACGAGTCGTGTTAGGGTTTGGGACTTTGACACGATAAGTTTAACGGGTTGGGTTAGGGTTGACTTATATAGTATAATATACATGTTTTGACACGACACGAACACGACCCGTTAACACGATTTGACACCCCTAATTTGCTGTGATATTATTTGCCGCGCCTAACTTTTGCTAGAAAAAGCTTTTATTTCCATGGAACTACTAAATCCATGGCAAATAAACATATCATTTCAGATTGTTTCCAAATTACGACCAAATACGTCCGCAAAAAAAAAAAAAAAGTCGCAAGAAAAGACTGCATTTGTTATAGTGTTAACCCTTGCTCTCTAAGTTGATAGCTTAAAATATGGACCGAATTACATGACGAGAATCAAATCATTAGATCTAATGCTAGGGTAATAGCATTGGCTTAGCCAAATGCCTTTGCAATCTAAAATTTGGCCAATAACTCCTTCAAATCGTCTCAATGGAAGAGATAAAATGGTTTATATTTGCCTTAAATGCTAAAATATATCTCCAAATATATATGGTTACCATTCACTCTTCAATTGATTTATTTTTGTTATCTCCTCTCTCATCTCCTCACACTCAAACTCTATCATCTCGTCTATTGATAGGTTTATATATTTTGATGTGGAGATGACTAGAAATTATGAAAAATAAAATAAAAAATTAGGTCAAAAGATATAAAAAGATATACATTAATATGGAGATAATTTTTTTTATAAAAAGAATAATGTTTTATTATTATAGCTAGTGATACGACTAATTCAATATAGGATATAAATTATTATGGATAGAAAAAATGCCAAAAGTGACATTTTATTCAAAACTTGCCTTGCTTATACACCACTAATGATGTTAGGAAAAGCATAAGACTCAAGCCCAAATTTCATATAGAAGCATTCGGATTCCCACAATGAACTGTGTGCTCCTCTCACCCATATCCATAGTCCAATCGGCCCAAATAATATCAGATTCATGGTCTTTTGATGCGTGATAAATCGCTCAACAGGCTAGAAGGGGAGAAAGTCATTCTTGGCCCAATATGACGACTTAGGCCTTGATCAATGTGGCTTGAAGCCCCCAACTGTGTTCCAGTATGAATGTATAGTGTCAATGCATACATCCATATAGTGAATAGAAAATAAGTGCAGAAAAATAAAGAGAGGTGAACACAAAAATTTACATAGTTCGGTGTGTTGCCTATGTTCACGGGTGTTTGGAGAGGGGAATCCACTATACTATATTTGTTTACAGTCTTTCATAGCCTCTCATATCTCACTATCCAAAGAAATCTGAAGATCTATTTATTGGAGAAGACCTCCCCTCTGGAGCTCTCCTTCCCAAGGTTGAAGAAGAAGAAGTCAAGACCTCTTTGGTCGTTGGGGTGAGGGCTCTTTATCTGACTCTTTTTGCACGTTCCTGTCTATAATGATGAGACCTGATTCCTTTTGTGTGTCTTAGCTTCCCTTTTTTTCCATCCCTTTTAACTCTCCTCTTATATACCTCATGCACTCCTTGTCACTTTTTATCCCCTACTTATTTCCTCTCTTGTTTCTAATGATAGACTGGTGGGTTGGGCCCAATCTTGGACTATGAGATTCCAGGTTTTGTATAAAATTATTTTATATATTACTTTTATTTTTATTGTTGACTATTTTATTTATTTTATTATTATTTTCTATTATTTGCGAGATCTTAATTTAAGTGTTTTTAGTTATTTTATCTAGTTATTATTATTGATTCTTTCATTTCGAATCGTTATTATTATTCTTAATTTGGTTTTGTGGTTTTATTTTTGTTATTGTTTGATTTGTTGGGATTTCTTTTATTTCAATGAGCATTTTATTTTATTAGGCTTTTTTGGATTAGTTCTTTTATTTTAACTTATTAAATTATCGGCTCTTATTATTTTATTCTATTTCATATTGTGGTATTTTAATTCAATTTATTAAATCTTTTTCCTCTAATTCTATTTTTGAGTTTAGGCTTTTGTGTAGTGCATTTATTTGTATTACTATTTGGTTATTTTACTTTATTATATTATATTAGTTGTTCTTTAGTTTATTTTTATTAAGTTGTATTTTGGGTTTTAATGATTTTATTTTATTATTGCTAAGTAGTGAAGTTTATTTTAATGTGTATTTGTTTTAATTATATTCTATTTTGGGTTGGGTATTGTATGTGTTGTTTAAGTGAGTTTGTTTTAATATAATAGGGTCATTTCGGGCCTAGCCCACGTGACCAACCAAACCCAGTCCATCAAGTTGTTAAACGGCACCGTTTTGGAGGGATGACTAGAAAAATCCCAAATTTATTCGAAAAATAATTGGGAGTAACCACACTCATCATACTCACCCTCATATTATTGTTCATGTAAGGGTGAGTGTGATAAGTGTGTATGCTCCCAGCAATGCTCAATTTATTCATATCCTTCTTCTGGGCTGCTCTGTGCCGAACAAACACCCCCTACTTCTCTTTCTCGCACGCTACAAGACACCACTCCCACAACCCATTCTTCTTCTTGCAGCAAGAGGCTTGCTCACCATCCACCGTTGTGCGACACCGCCGTCATTGCACCCACCAATCGTCCACCTCCTTGCATCTCTCTCTCTCTCTCTCTCTCTCTCTCTCTCTCTCTCTCTCTCTCTCTCTCTCTCGCACGATCTCTTTTTGTCTGGGGTTCACTATAGCGCTCCTGGCACCGTCATTGTTGTCGTTGTCAAGCCTTACCACCACCGCACCAGCTGCCCAAGCATCACCTATAGCCTCCCAGATCCTCCCTTCCCCAGCTGTGACCCACAATCCTCTCCCCCTTTCCATTTCTTTCACGGACAAGACCCTCGGAATCCACCATTGCTAGCCCCACGTCGCCAGCCATGAGCATGCCAGATCTCCACCACATGGCCACACCTTCCTCCCCTAGCCACTGCTTAGCCAACCGAGCCTCCCTCTTTCTTTCCCCATTTCGAAACCCTTGGACCTTTCATTTGAAACCCATGCTGCTGTTGAGCCCAGCCACCTCGCCACCCTCACTTGGCCTTGTGACCCTCCTCGAGCTACCTCACGTATTTTCTTGTCGCCTATAGCCCGCCAAGCCGCCCAACCAGGGGTTGGAGCCCTAGCTTTGCTTTGTCCTGTCGTTGTGCTGCCGTATTTGACATCACCTCAGTGAGTCAAATCAGCCTTTCGTTGCATTTAATCTTCGTGTTATACTTGTGTGATAATCTAATGATTTTGGTGTTCATCTGAGTTATGGCGTGCACACTCATCTAATCACAGGACACCGTAGACTGATGCACGCTTGATCATCCAGATTACTTATCCAAGCTATAAGTAATTTTCCAACACAATTTTCAAGTTTTAAATAACATTTATGCATTTATATTTTATATTGCCTGGTTAGTTGGATTGGGTTTCAAACCTAGTGAAGTGTTGATTAATATTAATAATAAAAAGGGAGTAGGTTGGTTGGACCCAAGACCAAGAAATTGAGGATGGGATCACCCCTTAGTTTGGTTGGTTTGTGAAACTGTCTGTGAACTTGCTTGTGAAACCTTGTTTGCGAAACCATGTTTGTGGAAACTATGTTTGTGAACTGTTCGTGGAACTGTGGTTGTGAAATTGTGTTTATGCTTTGATTTGGTGTTGCGTATTTAACTGTTGAGTGAACTGCCATGTCATCCAATACCTACCTTTCATGCATACACATTTATTTAATTGCTCTATTTAATTAATGTGTTGTGATATACTATGTTGTATGAACTGGATCTTGGGGTGACTTGTGCTAGCTTTGGCATGGGAGTGCATGTGTTACGACCCAATCCGGGATTGGGGTGATGTGTCCCTTAGGTTGTTGCTGGGCGACAACGGGATCAGACGAGATGGTAACGCTCTCGTGCCGACTTCATGGCCCATTTACTAGTGGGGGTTGAAGGATACTCAGTCTTGGTATGCACTGGGCGTAGAGCTGGGTATCGCTCGTTACAAAGTCACATGCATGGTTGTTACCCGTGATGTGACGAAATGAGTCAGGATATGCAGATGATCCCTAGGGGAGGCCATGGTACATGCATAATAAAATGATTGTATGGATCATGACCCCAAGCCAAGATGCGGTATTATCTCGGTGGAGTTCCTCTAGTCACTCGGGAGCATAATAAACTTATGTGATGTCCTCTGGGTTGTTGGCGAACGACAACAGGGTCGGACGAAATGATAACGTTCTCTGCCGACTCTGTAGCCCCTCTGTTGGCGAGAGGTAGATGATGCCTGATCATGGCACGTGTTAGGCACGGAATTGGGTATCGCTTGTCACGAAATCGCATGCACAGTCGTCACCCGTAATGCAACGAAAGGAGCCAATATATACAGATAGTCTCTAAAGGAGATCATGGTGTACATTTATTATTAGTTTGTGATATGGGCCGAGTTAGCGTGTCCTTTTCAGGAAAAATGATGCATTATTTCTTGCATGTGTTGTTGTGTATTCGGTGGAAACGTATTGGTTGCTTAAATGTGCTTAGGGGTGTATTTGTTTTAAACGTTTCTCCTGCACCTACACTCAAAAGCCTCTACGACGTCGTGTGAGTTCCAAGTTCTTCTACGCATTTTGCAATCCAGATCGAATGTTCATCACTTCTAGGGTTTTGACCCTTTCTCAATCCACGCCACCATCACCCTAACACTCTCAGAACGAAAATTCGCAATGGCGTAAAAGAAATCTGCAACCTAGTCGAATTCTGGAAATCCATCCCGCCCAAAAAGAGATCTGTAAGTGAAGAAAATTAGAAATATCACAAGTATTGTATTTATAAGGGTAGCGGGGGTGGCGTGGGGTTGGGGGTTCACCAATCCCACCCTCGACCCCGCCTTCCTCCCACAAAGCAGGCGAGGGTCCCCCGCCCCCGCCAAAGTGGCCGAAGTACACCGCTGTGGTGAAGCGGAAAGTGGGCAGGGCAGCGGGGCAGCGGGGTCGAGTACCCGCTGCCCACCCCTAGGACGCATGGTCTAATTCATTGATTAGTCCACTAAACGATTGTAAGTTTATATATAGAATGAGATAATGACACACTTCCTTTATTAATGTTTTATTGTCTTTTTTTTTTCTTTTGTTTTTTAATCTAGATTAAAAATCTCTTGGTCTATTGTAGACATGACAATTTGGTGGTATGAGTGTCCTTCATTTATTGAAGATATTATCTATGTTGATTCAATGATTTGTAATGAATCTTAAGGCTTTAATGCCTATATGAAATACATATCTCATCCTCTCTTAAAAAAGAACGATTAAAAATTTTAAAACATGAACTTCTTACATAATTTTAAAAGAAAATAAACCCAATCAATTAACGTGCGCATACTACAACAAATAGGGGTTTCTGTCACGAGTTCTTTTTTGCCGTACATGATCGTGGCTAATAGTTGATGACACAAAAAGTGTTGGTGGGAAAAACAAATAAGCCTTTTGCCACGACATAATGTCGACAAGTAAAATTTTGTGAGAAAAAAATATTTTGCGACCAAAAACATCTTTTTGTGGCAATTTTGTTTTGTGGCAAATAACTTAATTTTGCTAGGGAGAACTAAACTTAAGAGTCATGTTACTCAACCTAGGGGTGTCAAAATGTGTTAACGGGTCGTGTTCGTGTCGTGTCAGGACGTGTACATAATACTTAAAGAGTTAACATGAACACGACCCGTTAAGGGTTTCATGTAAAAAAACTCTAACCATAACACAACCCGTTAAGACCCGTTAAGACCTGTTAAAACTCTTGATACTATATGACATGACACGACTTGATCCGTTTTAACCCGCAAACCCATTAGTGATCCGTTTGAATTTAAATTAATTAATTTTATACAAATATAAAAACTTAAATAATAGTTATAAAATATAAAAAATTAATTACAAATTACAATATTAAAATTATAATTCAATAAGTAATATATTATAAAATATGATAAACATACAAATATGATCTATACATTGTAAAATATTAAAATTATAACCTAAACATATTAAGTAATAATGAGTTAACTCGTTAAAAACTTTTTAATAAGTACTTAAATGAGATAGTTAATAAGAGTATAAAACTAATTTTAAATTATGATTTTTTAAAATTTAGGTCAGGGGTATAAAAGTAAATTTAAATTTTTTAACGTGTCTTGACAGGTTTGACCCGTTATGACCCGTTACCAAATCGTGTCTTAACAGGTTGACACAATTTGACCTGAAATTCGTTAAGGCTAAACACTAACCCTTTTTTTCGTGTCGTGTCACGTATTGCCACTCTTAACTCAATCTCTCACATATTTTTTTAATTTTTTTTTAAAAATCTGAAATCTTTTATATTATTACTAAATTACTTAATTAATAATAATAATATTATTATTATTATTATTATTATGACAAAACTTGATCTTTTTTTGACATTTGAGTCAAAGGCTTGAACAATACATCCCACTTTGGCCTTTGCCGTTTATTTCATCAAATACATCAACGTTGTTGGCCGTACTAGTATGGTTGCCCAAGGATCATCGGGATTCGGAACACCTCGCTGGCTAGCTATGCTATTAATTTTTTTTTAAGAAAATAATTAAGGAGAAAGGAATAATAATGTTACATATGCATCATCGTCATTAATTCCCAATCCCATGCATGATTTATCTACTACCACCTAAAACTGTATATATTTAGAATTGCTGGTTATTAATTAGCATAAGAATTACAACCTTTGACTGAATTTTTAATTTCTTATAATTTGATGATCCAATTGATTTTATTTTTGGATGAAAAAACTCTGACATTCGAAAAATGGAAACAATTTAGTTGGCAAATTCGTTGAATTAGTTAACTGTTCTTGCTTCTATCATATCTTATTGTCCTTATCATCCTCGAGGAATGTAAGGCGCAGCCCAAATGTATTTTCTTTTTCTTTTTTGAAAAAAAAAAAACCTATTTGACTAGTTTTACATAATTAATTCCATAGAAGATCAATTAGCTAGGATAACAAAAACAAAAAGAATATTGGGGAGCAAACCCAAATAATGTTGGTTTGTACGAGTCAAATCGCACGACGTAAATATTCGTGCTTACAATATATATGATATATGGTCAAGTACGTATGCTATTTGGTAAGAGAATAACTTGATCAAAAATTAAGATTACGAGAAAATATTGCTAGACCAACCCCTTCGCCGCCTTCCGAATATTGCTATTAATTGCTAATCTAACCTCCAACATAAACCAAGTATTTAAATAACGACTTGATCATTTGTCGAGTACCCATTAACGTATGAATTTCTATTTATAAATATTATATATATATATATATATATATAATGAACTCCACGAACGTGACAACAGTACCCCCGCACCAGATAAGTGCCTATAAAAATGTATTTTTAATTTTTTAAGAAATTAAAAACATTGACCCAATGCAAAGGATTACGACGTATTGGACAAGAACTGTATATGATCACTATATAGCGAGATTGTTTTAATTCCTATGAACTATCTGTATGGATCGAGGTCACATTGTTCCAAACCATCATATCATGGATAGTATTGAAGTTGAGATTCACATAATATTCTATTTATCTATCTCTCTTTGAATTAAAATGAGAATAAAATATGTGGAATTCCAAATTTAATTATGCATATTGCTATAAAAGTCATGAAACGAACTCCACAACTAAGAATGAGCAAGATAATAAATTAATGTGATATCGAATACATTATCATATAATTATAACTAAAAGAATTTAATTATTTACTTATTTATTTTCTCGCTGAATATATTCAATGCTTCCTTATATTAAGAAGAAAAGAAAAATTAAGAGAGAGGATTATGATCATGAATTAAATCTCATCCTAATAAAGTTGACTTGCATGCTTGATTCTTGATGTGACCTCCAATTAATACATTCTTTGGATTCTTCAATGATTGGGTGAGGGTTAGCCCACGAGTAAAATTTTGTTAACCAATTAATGTTTGTCCACATTAACCATTCTCAGGGGTTTCTCCCAGCTAGTTTGTTGACATATCATTCTACCGCCAAAAACTCATGTATAATATTATTAAAATTGCTGGTTAGCATAGCAATTACAACCTTTTGACCGATTTACTTTTTTTTTTTCCAATTTGTGAATTTTAGTAAAGAAAAATTATATACAATTGATTTTATTTTTGAAAAAAACCAACATAATTTAATGAGAAAACTATCTGCCCCGGTGAAAGGTTTCCTTATTTTCCCTTATTTTCGGGGTTTCAAGGGTTACTTAATTATGAATTATTAGGTTTATTTCTCTAAAGAGGGTACCTATATGCGGGGTACTGTTTTGCGTCTAGCATGCTAATTAGTGACAGGCTTGTCTCTGAATAGTAAAGGAACCGATTCATGAGATCAGTATGAATAGGCTTTGGTGTGTTTGGATCATGTAGAGGCATTCTATCTCTACAAAACTATCTGGGTTTATCTCAGATAGGCATAGCAACCAAACACAACCTAAATATTCTTACTTGTTGTGATCTTCTAAAATAAAACATAAGTTTTACGATAACTTGATTATATGATTATTGAGATGTGTTCACAATATCGCTCTATATGACTACTCTAAAAATAGGTTTAATTATATGTTGAATGTCATAAAAAAACTTAAAACATATATTCCTTAATACTTTCCAAGTACAATAATTACTCTAAGATGAATTGGCGATCACTCACAATCCAACAACTCCAAAACTCGATCGATAATTAATAGCTTCGAGTCATATGAGACCTTGCTTCAATGATGCACAATGTCATGGTCTTATGAAGGACACAAGTCACAAGGATATGTACTTGACATCCTCTAAAAATTTTGTTCTGAGTTCTCTCAAGTACGATATTGGCATAAAGCTTTTGCACCAAATGGCCGTAAAATAAGATATATGATAGGATCATGAAGAAAGAGAGAGATCGAACTTTTGAAAGATGAATGGGGAAAATGACTTGATATTATTTACTGAAATGAACAGTGTATATATACATGTTCGAAAAATAAAATACATGTGCACGTGCATTACATGTGACAGAAAAAAAAAAAAAACATTTACAATTAATAGGCCCCCTCAAGCTGGACTGTGTAAGTTAATTACACCCAGCTTGCTGAGAAGACTATTAAACATGTATGTGTCAAGTGGCTTAGTAAAGAAATCACCTAATTGATATTCAGAAGATACATGTAATGTAATTACAGTGCCAACTTGTATAATATCCCTAGCTAAATGGCTATCTATCTCAATATGCTTAGTTCTTTCGTAAAAAACAGGATTAGCAGTAATATGTAAAGTTGCATGACTATCACAATACAAAACAAATGGAGTAGAAAAAGTAATCTTGAAATCTGCAAGTAAAGAAATAAGCCATTTAAGTTCACAACAAGCAGATGCCATTAAGCGGTACTCAGCTTCAGCCGAAGACTTGGAAACTGTGACTTGCTTCTTAGACTTTCACGAAATTAAGGAATCTCCAATATAAAAGAAAAAACCAGCAACAGACTGGTGGGAATCAGGGCAGGTGGCCCAATCTGAATCACAAAAACCTTTCAACTGCAAAAATGAAGAGTTAAGAAAAAAAAAAAGACCTTAACCAACAATAGCCTTGATATATCTAACAACTCGGAGAGCAACATCATGATAAAACTGGCGTAGCTAATCCAAAATCGACTCAAAGTGTTTATAGAAAAAAGAAATATCAGGCCTAGTCAATGTAAAATATAGAAGTCTACCAATCAACATTCTATAGGAAGTTGGATCATTAATCAAAGGGCCAAAAAATTCAGTTTTAGATAATCTCAAATTTTGATCCATAGGAGAATTAATGGGCTTTCCAGCTAATAATCCAGAGTCACTTACAATTTCAAGGACATGTTTTCTTTGAGAGATAGAAATACCTTTGAAAGATCTTACCACCTCAAGACCCAAAAAATATCTCAAATTTTCAAGATCTTTTAGCTTAAAATGTTTATGAAGAAAAGTCTTAAGATCATCAATAGACTTGGACTTATTAGAAGCAATAACAATGTCATCAATGTACACCATTAGTGCAAGAATAGAATCACCCGAATACTTTGTAAACAAAGAATAATCAACTTTTGACTGAGTAAATCCATAAGTGATCAAGGTGGAAGAGAACTTGGAGAACCATTGGCAGGATTCTTGTTTAAGACCATATAAAGACTCAAGCAATTTACATACTCGAGTCTCATTAAGTTTAGAAAAATCAGGTAGTAATTTCATATACACTTCTTCATCTAAATCCCCATGAAAAAATGCATTATTTACATCTAATTGATGTAAATCCCAATTATGTATGGCAGCCAAAGTAAGAAAATAGCACATAGTTGTGTGCTTGGCAACATAAGAAAATGTATCAAAATAGTCAATTATCTGACATTGAGTATACCCTTTTGCTACCAAATGAGCCTTATAATACTTGCAACCAATGAGCTGCTTACCAGTAGGTAACTTAGTTAAAACCCAAGTATTATTAGATTCAAGAGCATTGATTTCAGCTACCATTGCATCCCTTCAAAAAGGATGTTTAATAACTTGATGGAAAAATTTTGGTTCATAAAGGGAGTCAACAAAAGAGCAAAAATGCTTGAAGGAATCAGAACATTTAGAATATGAGAGAAAAGAAGAAATAGGAAATGTGACGCCCCCAAATTCTCTTTAAAGTAACACGGGAATCGAGACGTCGAGATGATGACAACACGGGTCACATATCCCTAATCGTCAAGTGCTAACTGTGTGAACACGTGACATGCCTAAATAAAAGCAGCGGATAATTGAAGTCAATATCTAAGTACCACAATATTTAGAATTATTTTACAAACTATTTTAACACAAATTCTCCAATAGGAGATTTAATACAGTCATCTGAAATACAAATTATACAAATACATATTTATAAAAAGAGAAAAACAATTTTCCAAGATACCAAATTATAATATGAATACTTCAACAGCGGAGTCGCCTCCTTAGGCTCAGCCTCCACAAAACTCTGTATCCAAAAATTACGACGCCAGAAATGGCATTGCAGGTAAGTACAACCCAAACAAATCATAAGATATAAAATATACTCATGTAACAACAATACGCATGAACATGATACCATATGCATGAAGTTCAAAATCATCTTCCTCAAAATAAATTTAATAACCACACACCAAAATCTCATTTTAGTTCACGATAAAACTCCAATAAAAACATTCATTATTTTCCCAGAAAATAATGTCTGTAAAACCATTAAAACAACAACCATTTCTCCAAAAAATGGTCCATATAATACCAATAATTAAAACCTGCCACTTTTCCAGAAAATGGCATAAACATCCATTTTATTAACCGTATGCAACATGATCTCCCTTAGGAACCATCCGCACACCCTGACTCTCATCATCACACCGAATGTAACGACCACTTGACTTCAGAATGAGCGATGCCTAACTAACCACGCCGAGCACGTACCATGACCAGAAATTCCCTAGCTCCCGCCAGCAGAGGAGCCACGGAGTCGACACGAGAGCACTACCATTCCGTCCAATCCCGTTGTCGCCCAGCATCAACCCAGGGAACGTCACTCAGTATATTCCGCTCCCGAGTGACCAGAGGAACTCCACCAGGATAATGCCCCATCCTGGCTTGAGGTCGTGATACACACGCACTCGAAAACCATAAACACATGAAATCCCAGTTTCCATTTCCAACACATGAACATCCAATATCATGCTAAAATTCAGTTTCCAAATATAACCATGAACATGTGCATAAATACACAATGCAGACGACCATGCACAAAATATTCAATAACCAATAAATCCTAACAATAACCAAACACAATATCAGTCAATGTAAAAATATATTTAAATCTTAAAATTTATTTGAAAAATACTTACAACGGGTAAAAACATGGATCTTTGAGCAAGTGCCAATCCACAGCGCTCATAGTGATCACTTGTATGTTGGGCTAGAGTGCTCGGTTTGACACCAAAATTTAGGAAAATACTTAATAAGGGTGAGGAATTTCATGAAGGTAGTGGTGAGGCGGTGCAACCACCGGAAGGTGGCAGATCGGGCTCAAAATGGGTGGAAACTCATTTTCAGATTTGAGGTTGTACAAGGAAGGTGGGGCCATGATTTGAGGAGCTGAGCTAGGCTGGTGGTCGCCTGAGTAAGGGGAACTCGTTGGTGGCGGCGGTGAGACCACGTGGTAGTCAGTGGTGGCGCTAGGGTGGCAAACCCGTGTATGGGTATTTGAAATACCCACTTTTGGTTTGGGCATTTGGGCTACCGTGGGTGGTGCCGGCGGGTGGGGGTGATACTGGAGGGTGCTCTGAGGCTACCGGTGAACTGCCGACGCCAGGGGTGGCCGGAAATGCAAGAATGGGTATTATAATGCCCATTCGGATTTCCGCTCATGGAGGGGAGGTGGGAGGTTGTCCGGGGCTGGAATTGCCGGGGTAGGCTGGCCAGCAGGTGGCGGTCCTATGGTGGGGGCGGTGAAGGCAGGCGGCCGGCGTAGGGGTGGTGGCTGGTTAGTGGCTGAACGGAAAACAAAGGGGACGGGGGCCCTGTCGCGCGGGTCTGGAGGGGAAAAAGGCAGGGGAAAGAAAATAAAAAGAAAAAGAAAGAAAAGGGAAAAAGAAAAGAAAAAGGGAATGGAAAAAAAAGAAATAAAGTCCTACTAGAAAAAAAAAAAAAAGCACAATAAATAAATAAAAAGCCAATTGAAAAGGCTACAATTCAATATCAATAAAATAAAATACTTAAAGCCCACCAATACAATAAATTAAACCAAAGCGCAATTTAATTACAAAACAATAATTTATATAAAAAAAAACACATCAATTAAATCACATAACAAAATAAAGAAATTTAATTCCAATAATTAAAATAATTACTTCATATTAAAATTAATAAGAAAAACAACGTAACTCAATATATAAATATAAAAACAACGTAAAACTGATATTAATTAATTAATAGCTCAAATAATTACTTTAAACAAATAAAACACAACCGATAATATTATTAAAATAAATTAGAATAATTAACCACAAGAATAAAAAAATACGTAAAAATACACATAGTCTGGAATCTCACATTCTCCCCCCCTTAAAATAAATTTCGTCCTCGAAATTTGCTCGGCTGCAATTAATAGAAACTCTAAATAGCTCACTTACCACATATCTCAATACTCACTCCATGCATTTACACAGCCACTTATTTTCCTCAAACACAAATTAACATTATTCCATCATAATTGTATAGTCTCCAAATAGCATTTCACGTTTAGGACTCCTAAGGTAGCAGTATATTCCGAAATCTCCATATGTACAAGAACTTTAGTACAATCTCTCAAAATCTTGATGTTTACTAGCTCCATACAATAATTCGTGTCTCTCAAATAGCTCTAAAGTTTATTTTCCTCACTTAATCATCAAATAATCATAAATTACCCAACCAAAAGATAAATATCCACTTACAAATATCATCCCAAATTTCAAGTCATTACTAATTCTCAAAACCAACACAAAACTTGAACCTCTAACTACATCGCAAGACATTATGCGTTTGCGCGCACTCTGATAACTCACCAAATACATCAAATCAAGTTCTCATAAATTATCACCCTCGACTAGAAGCTCGTTTAACACCTATTAACAAAAAATCATATACCATATCCAAATCCTAAAGTTTAATATCTTATAATTTTGATATACCACTATGGTTGATACCTAAACTCCAACGTACATCACATAAAAATGCTATCAACTCTACTCAAATTAATTAGCAAGGTAACCACGATATACATAATTCTCTCAATCGAACCTTCAATACCCATGAGATGGAATAACCTGAAATATTCAAATTCCTATGTGACTCCAAGTCACAACTAATTCTTTAAGATACTTAAACAAAGGCAACCATTAAATTCATCAAATATCAAGCTTAAATCACTCACGCAAATTAATTCGCCTAAAAGCCTAAAATTTAGATCCCTTGAATTTTATATCATCACATCAAATCAACATCCATCAATTAACAAAATAAATTCTCCCAAGTCAAACACAAAACTAATATAAGTACTTTCCAAAATTTACACATACGCAACTATTACACAACAATCTCTAAGCATCCACAAACAAAATCAAAACTTTACCAAGGAAACAATTGATTGCCTACTATCATAAGCATTACTAAAACAAATTTCATAACAACATATCAATGACCAACAATCCCATACTCACAATGAGAGTCTATCTAGAATACAATTTCAACAATCTCTCAGAAATAAAATTAAAACTTAGAAACTCTAACACTCAGTGAGACCCTAGTAATACACATAAATAACATATACAACACTAATGAAGAAATACAATCATGTAAATACCAACGATTTATCAAAACAAATCCATCTTGTAAAGATATAGTAATATACCCAATCACTAAATAAACTTGAATAGTTCACATAAATATTATATAAAAACAAAACTAGTGAAAATATCTAATAAACAAATAAGTAAAAGCCAGTTGTTCAAGAAAACAAGTCCACCTCCCTTAGTAAACATAAAATCACCAAAAGCTTTTACTAAATAAAACAAGGAGATTGAATGAAAAGAAGAGCGGAGAAATAAAATGACAATCAAAGTTTTGAAATTCTCTTCAAAATCCAACTCTAAAAAGATTTATTGTAGAAATCTCTAAAATTTAAAACCTTTAAAAGAAACGAACCATAGTAAAATAAATAAATAAATACTAACAAGTTGTCAAAACAAATCCACTCGTCAAAATAAATAGGTAAACTTTTAAAATAAAACAAGCAAAAATGTGAAAAGATTATAAATTTAAACGTTTATCTCTATGCATGTCTCAAAAAGGAAAACATAGTAGTGATTTCCTTTAAATCTTTGTATCAATGAATCTCAAAGTTTCAAAAATATTTAAAAGATAAAAGCCATAATTAAAATAAAAACCTAATAAACAAAATCCAAAGCCATCTTGTAGAAAACTTATGAACTAAAATTAAAATAAAACCAGATCGATATGATAAATGCATAAAAGCTTACTAAAACAAAATAACCCACAATAAAATAATAACTTTAAAACAAGGAATTCCATAATAAAATTATTTAAACTATAGGGTTCAATCAAATGAATTATATAAAATAATAATCTAATCCGAAAGACCAAAATCTCAATTTAAACAAAACAAAGGCATATCTAGAAATAAATAAATGCTCAACAACTTAACTAAATAAAATCAACTAACTAAGATCTTAACTACTACCCAATTATAATACTGAATAAATATTAAAATGAAATAAAGCAAAGCAAACCAACCACTCAGAATTAAGATAAACAAAATGCACATTAAAATAAAAAGCACCACACAACGAAATAAATATAAAAAATCTTACAATATAAGTTGGCAGAAAAAAAACTTAAAGAACGATTAGAATAATAAAATAGAGTAAAATAACCGAACAATAAGACAAATAAATTTTAAAACAACCAATTTTTCTGGTACTGTCCCTAGGTAATCTGTAGATTTACCCAGAGTCGAACTGCTCTGATACCACCTGTAACGCCCCCAAATTCTCTTTAAAATAACACGGGAATTGAGGCGTCGGAATGATGACAACACGAGTCACACATTCCTAATCGTTAAGTGCTAAGTGTGTGAACACGTTACATGCCTAAATAAAAGCAGCAGATAATTGAAGTCAATATCTAAGTACCAGAATTTTTAGAATTATTTTACAAACTATTTTAACACAAATTCTCCAATAGAAGATTTAATAGAATCATCCAAAATACAAATTATACAAATACATATTTATAAAAAGAAAAAAATAATTTTCTAAGATAACAAATTATAATATGAATACTTCAACAGCGAAGTCGCCTCCTCAGGCTCAGCCTCCACAAAACTCTGCATCCAAAAACTACGACGCCAGAAATGACATCGCAGGTAAGTACGACCCAAACAAACCAGAAGTAATAAAATACACTCATGCAATAACAATACGCATGAATATGACACCATATTCATGAAACTTAAAATCATCTTCCTCAAAATAAATAAAATAACCGTATACCAAAATCTCATTTTGGTCCACGATAAAACTCTAATAAAAACATCCATCATTTTCAAAAAATGATGTCCGTAAAACCATTAAAACAACAACCATTTTCCCAGAAAATGATCCACATAACACCAAAAATTAAAATCCGCCACTTTCCTAGAAAATGACCTAAACATCTATTTTATCAACCATATGCACCATGATCTCCCTTAGGGACCATCCACACACCCTGGCTCTCATCATCATACCGAAGGTAACAACCACGTGTGTGACTTCGGAACGAGCAATGTCTAGCTAACCGCGCCCAGCATGTACCATGAGCAGGCATCCCTTAGCTCCCGCCAGCAGATGAGCCACGAAGTCGGCACGAGAGCGTTACCATCTCGTTCGAACCCGTTGTCGCCCAGCGACAACCCAGGGGACGTCACTCAGTATATTCTACTCCCGAGTGATTAGAGGAGCTCCACCGGGATAATGCTTCATCTCGACTTGGAATCATGATACACACGCACCCGAAAACCATAAACATATGAAATCCTAGTTTCCATTTCCAACACATGAACATCCAATATCATGCTAAAATTCAGTTTCCAAATATAACCATGAACATGTGCATAAATACACAATGTAGACGACTATGCACAAAATATTCAGTAACCAATAAATCCGAACAATAATCAAATACAACATCTGTCGATGTAAAAATATATTTAAATCTTAAAATTTATTTGAAAAATATTTACAGCGGGTAAAAACATGGATCCTTGAGCAAGTGCCAATCCACAGCGCTCATAGCGGCCAATTGTACGTTGGGCTAGAGTGCTCGGTTTGACACCAAAATTTAAAAAAATACTCAATGAATGGTGGGGAATCTCATGAAGGTAGTGGTGAGGTGGTGCAACCACTAGAAGATGGCTGATCGGGCTCAAAATGGGTGGAAACCCATTTTCAGATTTGATGTTGTACAAGGAAGGTGGGGGTCATGGTTTGAGGAGCTGAACTAGGTGGGTGGTCGCCTGAGGAAGGGGAACTTGTTGGTGGCGGCGGTGAGACCAGGTGGTGGCCAGTGGTGGCGCTAGGGTGGCAAACCCGTGTATGGGTATTTGAAATACCCACTTTGGGTTGGGGCATTTGGGCTGCCGTGGGTGGTGTCGGTGGGTGAGGGTGATACTGGAAGGTGCTCTGAGGCTACTGGTGAACTGCCGACACCAGGGTGGGCCGACGGTGGCCGGAAATACAAGAATGAGTATTATAATGCCCATTCGGATTTCGGCTCATGAAGGGGAGGTGGGAGGTTGTCCAGGGCTGGAATTGCCGAGGTAGGCTGGCCGGCAGGTGGCGGTCCTAGTGGTGGGGGCGGTGAGTGTCGGCGCCCTAGCTGACGCTTGGGTTCGTACGCAAATTGCGACGCCGGGAACGAATGTCACAAGGAAGTCATCCCTCATCTTTACGTGTGAGAGCCTTGTTTTAAGTTATAGTAAATATATATATATATTTTTTTTTTACTTGCAGCGGAAAAAGGGTCAAGCCATAAACAAACGACAAAACGTTACGCTTGCCGCACATCACATGGTTAACGAAATAAAACCCAAATTAAACATCATATGCATATATATATCAAGTTAAGGTCACCAATGTAAACAGTTTTATACAAAAGTACTTCCCAAAACAACGGGAAGATTTTTCCTCAAAATACATCTGTGAATACAAAATAAAGATGCTGCCAATCCACTCCTCCCTCCGCCAACCATACTAATAGGCGGGTTCTTCTTTTATCTTCTTAAAGTCCGGGCCATAACGAAGGCTGTCCAGACTCAGTCCTGGGCCTACGTCACACATCATCCCAGAGGATGACGTAAACAGGCGTCCCATATGGAGGAGCCCATCAACTCCTAGCACCAAACAGCACCCCGTAGGGCGGAGGTCGTCAAAAAAATACGTCGCCATAGGAAGCGACTCTGCCGCCCACTGACCCAACAGGTCTAGGGTCACTGGCCCAGCAGTCTCAGTCTTAGTCGGGCCCATGAGGGTCCGACCCATCTTCTCGAGAGTCGTAATCCGGGGATCCATCATGTCCTGCAATAACTTCTATCGTTCCCAAGGAAGCGATAGTAGAGATAAATAAAAGGGGGGGTGAGATTTCGGGAGAAATTTCAGCAAGTATACTAGCACTTAAACCAGAACATTTCCAATATACAGATAAGTGAACAAAACATTCTTAACTAATGCACATGCAATGAATGACTGACTCATGCACATGCTCATGAAAACTTTTAAACAGACTTGCTTCTTTCAGACTTCTTTTCATAAAACTTTCATACGGATTTCTCCTTTCAGACTTCTTTTCATATCATTGCTTTTAAAATCATTTCTTTAAAACATTTCGTATCTTTTATTCTTTCTTAGGCGCCACTTATCTTAAACAGATCTTTCTTATGGCTCGAAAGCCCATCTTGTCATGACTTTTCACTTAACATGTATGAGACACAACACGGTTCCCCTAAGCACCGCGTGTTCCCTGCTGGTTACCGCATCACCTTAATGTGAGTGCATCTTATAACTTTGAAACGGCAGGTCCTTACACCTTATCCGTCCTTGGCACCCACCAGCGTTCGGTGCTACCGCGCTCCGGACACCTTTTGGTGCCATACACGGTCCGCCGACTGTTCTTCGTCGACCCAGGGGCTTCCACTCAACTTTAAACACTCCTGAGTGGACAGGGAGTTCCACTGGAGCACTTCCCCGTCCCAGCCTTTGGGGTTCTTATAAAACTTTACTTCTTTTCTTTTCTTTCAAAAAACTCAATCTTTTCTTTTCTTTTCTTTTTCTTAAAAACATGCTTGACTTTAAAAAAACATTCTTTTCCTGACTTATGCATGGGACATGCATGCTTACTTATTTTCATACAAAACCCGAGACAAGCTCGAGTGCATTCACATTTCATTTTCTTTTCTCCCTCATTGGGATAACTTCACAACTTCCTACTTAGTCATCATGTTCTATACCCAAAATTGGGCCTAAGATTAAAGTGGGGTACTTGGCCCATCTCCAACCCATCATGGCCGAACCTTCCTAGGGGATTCCTAAGGCTTTCCTTCATCATTTGACTCCAATTATCCTCCAACAATTTAAAAGTGTTAAATTAAAACATGTACCCTCCTTAGCAAGGGGTAACCGAAACCTTAATATTCCCCAAGTAGGTATTTTCACTTCCACACTTAATCATTTCTAACTTCCTTCCTTCACCTTTCTAACTTGGGAAATTCCTTCCACTAATATATTCAAAATTTCCTTTCCTACAAGTTTCTTCTATAAGCTCAACTAAATAATTCAACCACAAAACAATATAATTAAATCTTCTAATCTCAACCTTAAACATCATAAAATTCCAAGTAAACATTACTAGTCATCATGCACAAGTGGTTACTTCTTTCCATATGCAAGTATACACCACTTCAATTCATACCAATCATGTATTCTATTTCCATGTCCATTTTCATTTCCTCAAAATAATATTTTCCATGAATAAATCAATTTCATCACTAATTTTCCTCAAATAAACTTTATCTTAGCAACACCAAATTTAATACTTAACATTAAAATCCATCATGCATCGACTTCATCATTTCATATAATAATCATGCTTTTCACTTCTTTTTGCAACTAATAATTGATCCATCATCTCTACTTACTTTCTAAGCTTATTTCATCATAGAGATTTACACAAGAATATTCATATCAAAGACAAGTAAAATCAATTCAATCCAAGCATGGTAATTACAACCATTAATCCAACAAGCATGATCACCTCCCTATATACAAGAATTGTTAAGGAAAATGTGAAAGTATACTTACTACACTCCTATTAGACTTTAGCTTAAAATCTGAAAATACACATATGAAATCTCTTATTAGGCTAGCCATAAACATAAAACTTAAAGGAAACTCTATTTCCTTCTAACCAAAACAAAGTGTCACATGTGTGTGTGTGTTCCTCCTAAGCTTGCATAAATGTAGTCACTAACCTTCTCCAATGAATTGATCACCTCAACACTCTTGATTTTTGGCTTCACTACTATAGGATTCTTCAAATTATGTGGTGAAAGGAGAAGAAGCAAAAGTAGAAGTGGCTTGAGTGAGTTTGGCCGAGAGGTGAGGAGAGAATGAGATAGGAGAGTGTTTGCATGTGTCCAAGTGAAATGGGCTAAGGGAATTGCATATGGGGTCACACGGCCAACTCTCTTTCCTAGGGTCTTTGGTACACTTTTTACCATACTTAGGTATGGCCATTGATAGATTGAGTGATTGACAACTCTAGGCCATTCCAAGATCACATCTTGACCATGCCTTGGTGGATTTTCCTTTCTCCCTCTCACTAGCTATGGCTGGCGACTTCTTGGAGTGTTTAGCATCCATTTTCTTGCTTTTCACTCCATCATCATTCCCCTATCCTCTCATGTGTCCATCCAAGTGATCTCAAAGCCATGCTTTTTGGAATTTGAGCAAGGCATGATCCGGCCAAGCCAAGCCTCCACCGAAATCCACTTTGTCCATTTTCCTAGTTTTTATCATTTCCATCACCTACACCCACACCATACCTCTCTTCACATCACCACACTCTCTTACACATGTACCTTATTCACTTACACACTCTTCCCCTTTGTCCTATCAACTTGTTGGTGGCCATATCCCATGAGATTCTCCAAATATACCCCACGGGTTGCCTTCCACCGAAACCACCTTGCTCCTTGCTTCCATGCTTCTCTTCATGCCATTTGTCACTTCCCTACACACCATGATCTCAATTGGCAAGTCAAGGAATGGTGTCTTGTACCTCCAAGATTCCATGGTAGGAAAATCATTCCATTAGATCCTACACTCAATCCTACATGGCATGTATCCACCTACTAGTCAACCTCCACCAACTAGGATTTTCCTACAAGTATTTGGATAATTTTTTAGGATTTTTCTTCAATTGACATGTGTCTCTACTATGGGCTTGATGGGCCATGGGCTCATTCTATGGGCTTTTGGGCTCACTATTGCTCTCTTGGCCCATTTACTTGATCCATTCCTCAAAAGTCTCATTCCTAAGCCCATCTCTTTAAAGCCTATCTTATTCTTTTACAAATTACCACTAATCTTGTGTATTAGCATTTAATTAACTAATTAAATTAAGATGAAGATTTTTAGGGCTATTACAGTGAGGGCAGGCAGCCGATGTAGGGGTGGTGGCTGGTTAGTGGCCGAATGGAAAACAAAGGGGACGGGGGCCTTATCGCGCGGGTTTGGAGGGGAAAAAGGCAAGGGAAAGAAAATAAAAAGAAAGAAAAGAGAAAAAGAAAAGAAAAAGGGAAAGGAAAAAAAAAAGAAATAAAGTCCTACTAGAAAAAAAAGAAGCACAATAAATAAATAAAAAGCCAATTGAAAAGGCTACAATTCAATATCAATAAAATAAAATACTTAAAGCCCACCAATACAATAAATTAAACCAAAGTGCAATTTAATTACAAAACAATAATTTATATAAAGAAAGCACATCAATTAAAATCACATAATAAAATAAAGGAATTTAATTCTAATAATTAAAATAATTACTTCATATTAAAATTAATAAAGAAAACAACGTAACTCAATATATAAATATAAAAACAACATAAAACTGATATTAACTAATTAATAGCTCAAGCAATTACTTTAAACAAATAAAACACAACTGATAATATTATTAAAATAAATTAAAATAATCAACAATAAGAATAAAATAATACGTTGAGTTACACGTAATCTGGGATCCAACATAAAAAATTGTACCTAGACTTGAAGAACCATCAACTAGGGGAGAAGAAGTAGTTTTGTTATTATAAATCAAGGAACAATGATAGTGCTACAAGTGTGCAGGTCGGCTCCTATTTCTTGTAGATTTTCAAGTGGGAATGGATAGGGGTGTAAATAGTCCAGTCTGGTTCGGAAAATTTGTGAACCGATTCCATTCGGTCCAAAAATTCTCTCACCCTGGACCGGACCGAACTCCTATTCGGTCCATACCGGTCCAATCTAATTCGGTCCAGGGGCAGTCCGGTCCGGTCCAGGGGTACCCCATATGATTTAATAGGCTAAATTTAATTTAAAATTTTGTAATGATCAAATATTTTTTTTGACCCAAATTAATTATTTTCAGTCTAATTTACGTATTTATCACATATTTAAGCCAAAAAATTTAAAAAAAACTTACTCTTAGTATATTATAAGAGTATATATTAAGTATGTTAATATTATAAGAGTATATATTATATATTAAGTATGTTAGTAAACTATAACTAATAACATTATTATATTAGTATATTATATATTTATATGTTCATAAATAGTGATAAATTAGTATATATTACATATTATATATTTATATATTAAATAATAATAATACACTTATTATTTATAAGTTATTACTAATACTCTATATAGATATACTATAATTTATATTTTTATACAACAACTAGTCAACTACTATAAAATATAATATGTTAATATTATAAGAGTATATATTATTATATATTAATATGTTAATATATATTATATATTAATATGTTATTATGTTAATCTATATTAATATTAGTATTAAAATTTATATACTATTATTTATATATACATATATAAAATAAAAATAAAAAGTTTATGGGTTCGATCCCGTTCCGTCTGGTCTAGGGGGAGAAATCCTCTGGACCGAGGCCGGACCGGAATCATTCGGTCCATATATATTTTGGACCGGACCGGACCGAACTTTAACGGTCTGGTCCGATCCACCAGTCCGGTTCGGTCTTTTTACAGCCCTAGGAATGGAAGCAAGAGTAGGGTCTATATGTTCAGGTGTAAAAGATGAAGAAATGGGAGATGAGGAATTGAGCACAAAATCTGGTATAGGGTTTAGTAAGACAGAATCAGATGTTGAGGATGATTCCATATTACTCAAAGAAAAACAATTAGATTTAAAAGGAAAAATAGTTTCATGGAGAATGACATCCCTAGAAACTAGAATTTTGTGAATATGGATATTATAGAGCTTATACCCTTTTATTCCAGCTGGATGACCGAGGAAAACACAAGGTTGGGCTCGAGCATAAAATCTATGAGAAGTTCCACTAAGAATGGATGCATAACAAAAAAATCCAAAAATTTTAAGATGATTATATTGAAGTTTGGCAGAAAATAAAACCTTTGATGGTGATTTATTTGAAACAATTGGAGTTGGTATTCTATTTATAAGATAAATAACAGTCAAAACACAATCATTCCAAAACTTTACAGGGATATTAGATTGAAATCTAATAGTCCGACCAACATTTAAAATGTGCTGATGTTTTCGTTCAACAATAGCATTTTGTTGAGGTGTATATACACAACTAGGTTGATGTATAACACATTTGGCAACAAAATTTGTTTCTTATAAATTCTAAGGCATTATCAGAACGAAAAATTTTAACTTTGGAGTTAAATTGAGTTTCAACCAAAGCAAAAAATGAATGAACATAATACTGAGTTCAGATTTTGATTTAAGCAAGTATATCCAAGTAAACCTACTAAAATCATCCATAATTGTCAAAAAAATATTTGAAGCCATTATAAAAGGGTATAGAAAAGGGGCCCCATACATTACAATGAATAAGATCAAATGTAGAAACAGATGTACTCAATGAAAATGGAAGCCTTTTTTGCTTAGCAAGAGGACAAACAACACAATGTTTATTATGTGTATATGCAAAGCTATGAAGATCAGAAGCAACATCACTGGGTCTAGAGTCAGACAAATGACCAAGACGACAATGTCATAGGTAAGAATTATTACTAACAGAGTTACAAGAAGGAAAAATAACAGGTTCAACAATAGGTTTACAAGAAATATGAGAGATGCCTGGTACTTGCAGCAAATCATATAAGCCTTGTATTTGTTTAGCTACTCTAATCATCCTCCAATTTGAGAGGTTTTGAATATAGTAAAAATCATGTAAGAATAGAAGCAAACATGACAACTGTGAAACCAATTTACTGACAAAAATAAGGTTGAAATGAAATTCATGAGCATATAAAGCATTAGTCAGAACAAGAGAATCAGATAGCCTAATTGTGCCTATACGTGTGACTCTAGCATGTGAACCATTAGGTAGCTTTACAAAAATATTAACAAATGAACTAATGGAAGAAAAACATGATATAGAACTAATCATATGATCAGTGGCACCTAAATCCATAATCCAATACTCAATTGGACTGGTATGGTGACCATTAGTAGAAGAAAGAGTAACATGAATACCTGAAAAATTAGGAGGGGATGTAGAAGGTACAAAAGAATATGATAAAGCAAAAATCGCACTTGCTTGATTCATAGAGGACAAATTAAAACTATTTTGGAGTAATACAAGAAGTTGATTACATTGCTCTTGAGAAAAAGGAAATTGAGTTAAAACTAAGTTAGAAATTGGCTGGCAAGCAGTGACTTGGTTAACAGTGGAATTTCGTTATTTCTATTTGTATCCAGGAGGATATCCGTGAATCTTGTAACACTTATCAATAGTATGCCCCGATAAACCACAGTGTGTACAAATTGGACAATCTTTTCGAGATCCATTAGGTTTTCCAGATCTAGATCCAGTAGGTCCAGTAGATCCACGATTAGAATCAGAATTAGAATGACGATTAGTAAACATCACAGTAGATTCAGTATGAACTATAGAATCAAAAATAATGTCTCTCTATTTTTCCTCTTGAAGAACAAGATAAAATACTTTGTTAATTGGAAGAAATGGATCAAAAAGTAGAATCTGACTCCGTAAGGAAGCATATGACTCATTAAGCCCCATCAAAAACTAAAGAACATAGTCATCTTGCTCATATTCAACTATTTTCTTAAGAGCTCCACAAGAGCATGTAGGAAAATGACGAAGATGTATCATTTCCTCCCAACAATATATCCAGCGAGTAAAATAGGAACTTACAGATGATGCTTCTTGATTTAAAGAAGCAATATTCTTACGGATTTGAAAGGTTCGAGGACAATTACTCTGAGCAAACCTCTCCTTGAGGTCATTCCACATCTTTGCAACGGAGTCGATGTAGATCATAAATGCAGCAATCTCCTTGGACATGGCATTTAAAAGCCATGAAAGAACGACTGTGTTACAACGAAGTCATGTGTCGTTGTATTTTGGATCAGATTGAGGAGGCGAGGGCAGAGTACCATTGACAAAACACATCTGGTTCTTGGACAAAAGAGCCATGGACATAGATCGAGTCCATGTGAGGTAATTATCACCATTAAGTAGCTGAGAAACAAGCACAACACCTAGATGATCACCGTACTGCATATATAGAGGATTAGAATAATCCTCAGAAATGGAGGAACGAGGGGTAGAGGATTCAGAATTATTCGAATCAAAGGAAGCCATAGAGGATGTGATTCAAAGATAAATGAAGAATCACAATGAGAATCAAAGGAAATTATGAATTGAAGCGAAGTGAAGGGGCTACGGTTACGAATCGAAAGGGTTAGCGTTTACATATTTGATACCATGAAGAGAGAGAGATCGAATTTTTGAGAGATGAATGAGAAAAATGACTTGATATTATTCACTGAAATAAACAATATATATATACATATCTGTACCTTTTAATATTTTATAGGATTCAATTACTTAGTTATAATTATCTAAATTATTTTATAGATTGTAGGAGAATCTATAGATCAATAAAGTACTAAATACTATATAAATTCTATTGTAATGAAACGAGAGAAATAAGTGGAGGGACGGCTGCCGCCCCATATCCCACCACTAAAATTATGTGAATGACCCCACCACTATTATTTTAAATCTTGTATAGTGACTTGCATAGTAACTTGCATAGTAATTTCAAGACCTATAAATAGGGGCTTCAGTTGTAATGAAATTCATAAGAAAATACAGAGAGAAGAAAGTTTTAGTTCTTAAGAGTTCCAAATAGTTTCTTATATATTTCTCTCTTGCAATAGTAGTTTCTTTTTTTAGTTTTATAACACGTTATTAGCACGACAGTTCTACCAATTCTGAAGCTAGTGGTCTTATTCCACTGTAAGTTTTCAATATATTATTTGCAGTTTTTGATATATTTTATTGATAATTATCTGTGTGAATTTATAAATATATTTTCTGATATACACATATTTAATTCATTATTTATATATGTAGAAAATGACAAATCTTACAAAATTGGAATTTGTTGCTCTTTACATATCTGGAAAAAAATTATTTATCCTGGATACTTGATGCTGAAATTCATCTTGATACGATGAACCTGGATGAAACGATTAAAGAAGGAAATCAAACGTCCCTGCAGAACCGTGCTAAAGCAATGATTTTCCTTTCCCACCATCTTCACGAAGAATTGAAAATTGAATATCTTACAATAAAATATCCCTATATTTTGTGAAACAGTTTAAGGGAAATGTATGAACAGCAGAAGGCTGTCATCCTCCCAAGAACTCGTTTTGATTGGTTGCACCTGAGATTGCAAGATTATAAAAGTATTAGTGAGTATAATTCTGCACTTTTTAAAATAAGATCAGTACTAAAATTATGCGGTGAGAAAATCACTGATGATGATATGCTAGAGAAGACTTATACTACATTTAATGCCTCGAATGTGCTACTGCAGTAGCAGTATCGAGAGAGAAAGTTCAAGAAATATTCTAAACTTATATCATGTCTTCTAGTAGCTGAGCAGAACAATGAGCTCTTATTAGCAAACCACCAGTTATGCCCTACTGGGTCAATATCATTCCCTGAAGTGAATGGTAATAGGTTTGCATCATTCCCAGAAGTGAATGGTGCGTCCTTTAGAATAAATCGGGGGCGTAAACGTGGTAGGAGAAATTATAGAAATGTTGGTCCCATAAGTGACAACATTAAAAGGGATAATAATATACCGTATCACCAAAAGTGGTACAATTCAGAAAGGGGTAAAAATCCCTAGAATAATTCTTCAAAGAAAAGTGAAGAGGTGTGCTATAGATGTGGAATGACTGGACATTGGTCACGTATCTGTCATACGGCCAGACACTTAGCTGATTTATATCAAGCATCTATTAAAGGAAAGAATAAAATACATGAAACAAATTTAGTAGAACCATCAGATGATTTACTAGATTCAGTAGATGTAGATGTTACTCATCTTAATGTCCCTGATTTCTTTAATCATCTTGAATGTAGTATTGACCACTTAATTGGAGATGAAAGTGTTTCACTCAATTAATGTATTTTCTTTTTATTATCTGTAATCAAAGTTTTGTATATTTTGTAGAATCATGAATCACATTGATGAGCTTTTTATCTCTAAGTTGAATGATAAAGATATATGTCTGGCTGACAGTGCTACAACTCACACAATTTTCAAAGAAAAGAAATATTTTCAAAATCTAACACTAAATAAAGCATATATCCATACTATATCAGGCTCATCAGATTTAATTGAGGGCTCCGGAAGAACTTATATTGTGTTACCTAATAGCACCAAATTTTGTATTGATGATGCTCTATTCTCTTCACAATCCAGAAGAAATTTATTGAGTTTCAAAGATATACGTCGTAATAACTACCATATTGAAACGACCAATGAAGGCAGAAAAGAGCATTTTCTTATTACAAAAACAATATCGGGCCAGAAGCTCGTATTAGAAAAACTGACTGCTCTATATTCTGAATTGTACTATACAAAGATGAGAATAATTGAATCATATGTGGTAATGCACCAGAAGTGCATTGACCCCAAAGTATTTATGACTTAGCATGATCGCCTTGGACATCCGGGATCTATAATGATGAGACGGATTATTGAAAATTCGCATGGGCATCCCTTAAAGAATCAAAAGATATTTCTACCCAATGAATCTCCATGCTCTGCATGTTCTCAAGGTAAGTTGATTATCAAACCATCTCCCTCAAAAGTCATTGTTGAATCTCCATCCTTTTTACAAAGAATTCACGGAGATATATGTGGGTTCATTCATCCATCAAGTGGACCATTTAGATACTTTATGATTTTGATTGATGCATCTAGTTGATGGTCACATGTTTGTCTGCTTTCCACTAGAAATGTTGCATTTGCTAGACTTCCTGCGCAGATAATCAAACTACGAGCACAATTTCCTGAGTATCCAATTAAGACCATTCGATTGGATAATGCAGGTGAATTTTCATCTCAAGCTTTTGGTGATTATTGCATGTCAATAGGAATAGATGTTGAACATCATGTTGCTCATACACACACACAAAACGATTTAGCTGAATCTTTGATTAAAAGGCTTCAACTAATTGCTAGACCTTTACTTATGAAATCAAGACTACCTGTTTCTACTTGGGGACATGCTATACTTTATGCAGCATCTTTAATTTGCATTAGACCATCTGCATATCATAAATATTCTCCACTACAGCTTGCATTTGGTCAACAACCAAATATTTCTCATCTTCGTACTTTTGGATGTGCTGTATATGTTCCAATTGCACTTCTACAACATACAAAAATGGGCCCTCAACGTAGACTTGAGATATATGTTGATTTTGATTCTCCAACTATTATTAGATACCTTGAACTCCTTACATAGGATTTTGTTTAAAGCATGTTTTGAGTATTGTCATTTTGACGAATCCAATTTTCTATTAATGGGTAAAGAAAAGTCGGTGCCTGAAGCACGACAAGATATTACTTGGGATAATAAGACCCTGTCTCAATTTGATCCTCCTACAAATGAATGTAAACTAGAAGTTCAGAGGATTATTCATTTACAAAATGTTGCAAATCAATTACCGAATGTATTTACTGACACTAAAGGTGTAGTAAAATCTTATATTCCTACTGTTAATGCTCCAGCAAGGATTGAAGTCCCTGAAGGACAAATTGTCAAAACAGCAATAGGTGAGTCTAAGGCACGCCTGAAGCGTGGAAGACCTATTGGTACAAAAGACAAAATTCCCAGAAAGAAAAGAATACAAAATGAATTTGGTGTTCCTGAAGAACACGTACCCACATTACAGGCTATAAATATAATTGGTGCTCCTAAAGAGCTCAAATCTTCTATTCCAGAACCTCCTGAAGAGGTGTGTCATGAAATATTTTCCCTTGAAGAGGAACAGGTACCTGAAAATAATGAGATCTCAATACATTTCATGAATACTGGAGAAATTCTGGATAGAAATAAAACTGTTGTCAACAACATATTTTCATATAAAATGGCCCTTGACATTAGCAGAAGTAATGAAGAAAGTGAGCCAAAAACCGTCGAAGAATGTCGACGTAGAAATGATTGGCCAAAATAGAAAGCAGCTATTGAAGCTGAATTAAATTCGCTAGCAAAGCGAGAAGTATTTGAACCTGTTGTCCAAACACCAAAAAGTGTAATACCTGTTGGATATAAGTGAGTATTTGTACGAAAACGTAATGAGAAAAATGAAATTGTGCGGTACAAAGCACGGCTGGTCGCACAAGGTTTCCTGCAGAAACTCGGGATTGATTATGAAGAAACATATTCTCCCGTTATGGATGCAATCACATTTAGATTTTTGATTAGTCTAGTTATTATAAAAGGATTAGAAATGCGGTTGATAGATGTGGTCACTGCATATTTATATGGATCCTTAGACCATGACATATATATGAAAATCCCTGAAGGATATAAATGACTGAAGCATCTACAAGTACATCTAGAAATATGTACTCTATCAAACTACAAAAATCTTTATATGGATTGAAGCAATCCAGACGCATGTGGTATAATCGCTTAAGCGAATATCTATTAAAAGAAGGATTTGAGAATAATCCTATATGCTCATGTGTTTTTATTAAAAAATCAGAATTCGGATTTGTCATTATTGCGGTTTATGTTGATGATTTAAATATTGTGGGAACTCCTGAAGAGATCTCAAAAATCGCTATATATTTAAAGAATGATTGAAATGAAAGATCTTAACAAAACAAAACTTTGTATCAGCCTGCAGCTCGAGCACTTGCCAAATAGAATTTTTATTCATCAGTCCATGTAAACTGAGAAAGTCCTAAAGCATTTTTATATGGAAAAATCTCATCCCCTGAGTACTCCAATGATTGTTCGAACACTTGATGTGAAGAATGATCCATTCCGTCCTTATGATGACGATGAAGAAATTATTGGTCCTGAAGTACCATATCTCAGCGCAATTGGAGTTTTGATGTATCTTATAAATTGCACTCAACCAGATATTACATTCTCAGTTAATTTGCTTGCAAGATATAATTCTGCATCAACTCGAAGGCATTGGAATGGCATTAAACATGTCCTTCGTTACCTTCATGGTACGGTTGATATGGAATTATTTTATCAACGTGGATCAAGTCCACAATTGATTGGATATGCAGATGCAGGTTATCTTTCAGACCCACACAGAGGTAGATCTCAAACTGAATATTTATTTACTTATGGAGATACTGCCATATCATGGAGATCTGTTAAGCAAACACTATCTGCTACTTATTCAAATCACTCAAAAATCATTGATATTCATGAAGCAAGTCGAGAGTGTATTTGGCTAAGATCAGTAATTCAACATATCCAGGAAAAGTGTGGACTTCCCATAATCAATAATAGCCCAACAATTTTATATGAAGATAATACTGTTTATATCACTCAAATCAGATGAGGATATATCAAAGGTGACAGAACTAAACATATTTCACCTAAATTCTTTTATACTCATGAACTTCAAGAGAAAGGTGAAATTGATGTCAAACAGATACGATCTAGTGATAATCTGGCAGATTTATTCACAAAGGCGTTACCAACTTCGACATCCAAGAAGATTGTGCATAACATTGGAATGTGAAAACTCAAAGATCTATAGTCATGCACTTTTCAGGAGAAGTAAAAGACTTGTGCTGATTGTACTCTTTTTCCTTCGATGAGGTTTTGTCCCACTGGATTTTCCTCTGCAAGGTTTTAATGAAGCAATCTTAAAGCACTTATGGATACATAAGAAGACTGTACTATTTTTCCTTCGCCATTAGTTTTTCTTCCTACTGGGTTTTTCCTTGGCAATGTTTTAACGAGTCAGATTCTTTATGGGTGGTCATTCAAGGGGGAGTGTAATGACCACACCACTATTATTTTAAATCCTGCATAGTAACTTGCATAATAATTTCAAGGCTTATAAATAGGAGCTTCAGTTGTAATGAAATTCATAAGAAAATATAGAGAGAGAAGAAAGTTTCAGTTCTTAAAAGTTCCAAAGAGTTTCTTATATATTTCTTTCTTATAATAGTAGTTTCTTTCTTTAATTTTATAACATCTACAGGCTTATTTCTGTTATTTGATTAATTATTGGCAATTTATAACCTACACTTTGATCTTAGTACTGCTATCTCTTTTTACAAAAATACTAACACTACACAATCATATATAATATATGTAGTGTTATTCGTCATCCAATATCATATTTTAATTGTTCCTTTTATCATCCTCAAGGAATGTACGCACGCAATGACCCAAACTTTTTTTTTCCTAAAAAAAAATTATTAAAATATGGGATAGTGCTACAGGAACTGAAGGATCCCGACCGATTTTAAATCAATCAGTGTACTATTTCAATTTCTGTTTTTTTTTTTCTTTCAAATGTTTTTTAAATATTTTTAAATAATTTTTCATTATAAAAAATATATATTTTAAATAATATTTTCTTTTTTAATCACTAAGCAAAAGTCCCAAAAAAAAACCATCGATCAACGGTCAATCTTCGATCCAATTAGCATTATCCTAAAATATGATATTGGGGACAAATAATACTGGTTTATACGGGTCAAATCACACGACATTCGTGCTGATATGACGGTTCAAAGTATATATACCGTTGGTAAGAGAATAACATGATGATGATTACGAGAAAATATGCTTGATCGATCGACCAACCCCGGCCTTTCGGATATATTGCTATTGCATATATGTATGCATGCTAATCTAACCTCCAACATAAACTAAGTATTTAATTAATTGGATTTCATCATTAATTTGTCGACCCAATTTAATTCCTATATTTGAACTCCACTAACATGACCCCCACCCAATATATTATGCCTAGCTAGCGATAAGAAATAAAGTTTTTTAAAAAAAATAAATAAATAACGACATTAACGTCCCAATGCAAAGGATGATTACTAATTATGAGAAAAGAACTAATGAGAATAAAATATCATGTGGAGTTCCAAATTTATGCATAATGCTATAAAAGTCATGAAACAAACTCCACATTAACTAAGAATAAGCAAGAGAATAAAATGTCATATGGAACACTTTATCATAAAATTATAACTAAAAGAATTTAATTATTTACTTATTTATTTTCTTGCTGAATATATTTAATGCTTCGTTATAATAAGAAGGATTAAAGAAGCGAAAAATAAAGAGAAATGATTAGGAAAATGCTTAGGGCACGTTTTGGTGTCCGTTGTAGGGGTGTCAAAACGTGTTAACGGGTCGTGTTCGTGTCGTGTCAGAACGTGTATATAATGCTTAAAGGGTCAACACGAACACGACCCGTTAAGGATTTCGTGTCAAAAACTTCAACCCGAACACGACCCGTTAAGATAACGGGTTGACACGACACGACCCGTTAAGACCCGTTAAGACCTTTGACACTATATGACACGTTATGACACGATACGATATAACACGATTTGACACGTTTCAACTCGCAAACCCGTTAGTGACACGTTTGAGTTTAACCTAATTGATTTTATACAAATATTAAAACTTAAACAATAGTTATAAAATGTAAAAAATTAATTATAAATTACAATCTTAAAATTATAATTCAATAAGTAGTACACTATAAAATATGATAAACACACAAATATGATCCACACATTGTAAAATATTAAATTTATAACTCAAACATATTAAATAACAATGAATTAACTCGTTAATGATTTTTTAATAAGTACTTAAATGGGATAGCTAAGTGTCTAAGAGTATAAATCTAATTTTAAATTAGGATTTTTTAAAGTTTAGCTCAAGGATATAAAAGTAAATTTAAATTTCTTAACGTGTCTTAACGGGTCTTAACGGGTCATAACGGGTTAACGTGTCTTAACGGGTCTTAACGGGTCTTAACGGGTTTGACCCGTTATGACCCGTTATCAAATCGTGTCTTAACGGGTTGACACGATTTGACCCGAAACCCGTTAAGGCTAAACACTAACCCGCTTTTATCGTGTCGTGTTCGTGTCGTGTTAACGTGTCGTGTCACATATTGCCACCCCTAGTCCGTTGTTCTCTTTTTTGCCTTTTTTTATTTAATGATTAAAAAATTATTATTTATTAATATTATAAATTTTTTTATTTTTTTAAAAATATTCAAAAAATAATGTAAAAATAAATAAATAAAATATATTATGTGACCATTCTAACGAGACACCTTTTAACGGCCCCTAGCAACGTCGAAAGGATTATGATCAATTAATCCTCATCCTATTAAAGTTGACTTCAATAATCCTTGATGTGACCTCCATACATATTACATTCTTTCGATTCTACAATAATTGGGTAAGGATTAGCCCACGAAGTACAATATTTTTGTTAAGCAAAATTTGGGTCCACATTAACCAAATCTGTCTCTCCACAAGTATTTAAGAGCAAGACATTCAGACATTCTCTACACTGGACCAACACGAAAAGCAATAGATACACGTCAATAATTAGATATATACAACAGTACCAATGGCGCGAAGTGATGTGATGCTTTCCTTCCTCGCCTGCAGCTCATTTCAGCAACTATTTACCCAATATTTGAGATAATTTAGATAATTTTTATACTAATTTTTGCTGAGGCATATTGACTGTATCATATATCTATACACCAGCAATGACATTATATCATAACTTTGTGTATATCCCTGGATGAATTGTCATCTCTTTGATGCTCTCATGATTTTAATACGACTTATAGAGATTAAAGGACTTCTCTATTGTCTAATTCAATTAAGAGATATGTCCATTGTTTCTATCATTTTAATGTAAAGTGCATTATGTGATATGTCAGAATTTCTCTCGAGTTCTATGCTTCTTATATGTTTTTGGCATGTTAGTCAAATACCAAATTATTACTGACATACAAACATAGTTTTTGACACCATGTGTTTGAAACCATTAGCTTCCTTGTTTTTATATTGTTTGATTAATCATTTTTACCAACCTATCAATTATTTCATTGATGTGCTCAAGGTTTTATTCATTTCGATTCATCGATTGAGCTCAAGAATGGACAGGGATTGGATACTTGTGTAAATAGTACCTGAAGTATATCTGTATTTCCTAGAAGACATCCATGCAAATTTGAAATATGGATTGGTGATTAAGATTAAAAGAGCAAATTATAGAATGTAGAAATGATTTTTGGGTGAGCTAGGGTTCTAGTCAAACTATTGACCCAGATTTCTGTAATGCTCTCATTTCAGCAACTATTGACCCAATATTTGAGATAATTTAGATCATTTTTATACTAATGTTTGCTGAGGTATATTGATTGTATCATAGATCTATACTCCAGCAATGACATTATATCATAACTTTGTATATATCCCTGGATGAATTTTCATCTCTTTGATGCTCTCATGATTTTAATACGGCTTATAGAGATTAAAGGACTTCCTTTGTATTATCCAATTTAGAGATATGTCCATTGTTTATATCATTTTAATGTAAAGTGCATTATGTGACATGTCAGAGAATCTCTCTCAAGTTCTATGCTTCTTATATGTTTCACACAATCCTATTCGTCATGTGTAAGTGTCTTCAAACATGCAATATGTGCAATACAAAAATATCGTAGTAGAAAATAAAAGGGCATGTCAAACTAAGTATCAGACAAGTTAAAACCTTACAACCCAAAATAAAATCCTTCAAATAGGTTTTTATACAATCATCTATTGAAATACAACTAAAAGTAAACTAGAACTATAGCTGAATACGGGAGGAGAGTGATCTCCAACCAATCACTCCTCCGATGGAGCCAATCTTGCTAGCTCAAACTCTACTTTTGCAACAAAACTACGGTTTCATGAAATGGGATCGCAGTAGAAAGGAAATACAACATGAGATTATGACATTAAGCAACCAAAACAACATTTAAAAGTTTAAAACACGTTTAAGCAACCAGCACATTTCACAAACATCCAATAAAACATACAAGAATAAATCCATACCTTTTCCCCGAAAAGGACACACTTATCACGTGCCAAAAATCCTAAGTGTGTGACGACCCAGAATTTCCATCTCTTATTATTTTACTTATTTAATGGCAAAGAGTATTTTAGGTTAGTAAGAATTGGGGGTTTGTGCTTGGAATTGAGCTTTAGGAAGTATGGACTAGGATATTAGCCCTGAGTGGTATATCAAAGCCCATAAGTCCATGAGAGTGATCAATGAATCAACCAAACCAATGCATGAAAACACATGTCACCCTAGGAGAGTTTTAGTAAGTCTTCAAGAGACTTGTAAGTGTGACAAAGAAAATACTAGTAGTTGAGAAGTTGACTAGTTGTTTTTATGGAGGAAAGAGTGTGAAAGCCAATATGAAATCTTCTCATCATTGGTTTTGCTTAAGAGGCGTGTAAGGGAGAAGGAGATCTTCCATTTTAGTCTCCTTAGGATCATACCAAATTTAATCAAACGACACATGCTAGATTTGGTGAGAATAGAAATAGAAGAATGGAAGTGTGGGAGGAGAGCATGTTCGGGTAGTTGAGACATGGATTGAAAAGACATGTGGAGACATGATAGATGTTGAGTGATGGAACAAGTGAGGAGAAGAAAACCCATGAGAAGGAGAGATGGGTTTCGATTGGGTTTGGAGAAGGCTTAGCTGAAAGTTGTATGCTTCATTTCCCAAAATTTTGATTTTGCTATCTTGTGGAATGACATATGAGATAATGGGTAAGCTAGATTTCCAACCCTTGATGTGCGCCGGTCATAGAAAAGAAAAAGGAAAGAGTTTCCAACCTAAGTGTAAGCTAGATTTAGACATAATTTGATCCAGTGATGGAAGTCAATCAAAGGGTCTTTCAACCCATCAGAGGTCAATCCAAAAACTAGGAAAATGAGTACCTATGAGCCTAAGAACCCCTCATGGCCTAATGCTTTGGTCTTCCTCACATTGTTTGCTTCACTTGCACACACACACTCTCACCCCCACCTCTCGACAACTCTCTCTCTCCCACTCTACTCTCACCTTGTCTGGCTTTCTTATATCTTCCAAACATCAAAATACTCTAAGTCTAGTCGAGCAAGAAACAAGCATTCTTGAGTGGAAGTACTTTTGAAGAGGTAAGATGAATCTTAAGCAAATCAAGCATAGAAACCTAAGTTAGATCACACACCTACACCAATGTTCTTATTCTTAAAATTTCCCTTTTAAAACTATATGATTATAGTTTGTTTTAATGAAACGTTTTATATCGATATAATATATAGTGATAAAAAATGCATGCTTGGCAAGAGATAAGTTTAGAGATGAAATAGAATGGTTTTATTGCATATAGGATTTCGGGTTTGAGGTCTTGGAGATAAAAAATTTCTATATTTAACTATTGTTTTACATGATGGTTATGACTTGGATAATTAGAAAATGTAGGAGCATGAAACTTGTAATATCTACTAGCATAAATTTCGATTTTCCTATATAGAAGTAGACATGCTAAATTACTTGAAGGAAATAGTGATTTAAAGTGTAATCCTAATGGATATAGGGTTCGGTCAACCCATTTTTGTGGTGATGGAATGTTTTAATAATTTTATTAAGTCTTGTTAGAGATGTGTGGAGGACAAAAAAAGAAGAAAATTTTAGTATAAGGCCATGGAGGGTTTGGTCCAACCCTAGGGGAGTGAAAGCCGAATACCCCTCTTGGCCCATTAAGCCTATTTGTATGCTTGTATGAAAGTATATGATGAAATCTTGAACCTTTTATTGAGATTAGACATGATAATACGAGTATGTTTGCATTAGCTCTATGAGTTGCATAAGTAGCACTAAAGATTGTATGTCACATACATGAAGTATAAAAATCTTGTTTTGAGTCAAACATTTTTTTTTTTAAATTAAAGTTTTATAAGAATCTTCAAAGGCTGGGACGGGATAGTGTCTCAATAAAACTTCATGTTCACTTAGGAGTGTTTAAAGATGAGTGAAAACTCCTGAGTCGACAAAAAACAGGCAGACCATGTATGACTCCAAAAGGTGTTTGGAGCGTAGTCGTACCTAATGCGAGTGAGTGCCCATGGACGGTGTTGGCTTTTACATTACCATTATAAGAACAAGAATGTAATCGCTCGATTTGAGTGATCATCGAGTGATGAAAAATGGATGACGTAGTCACTTAGACTTGAGTGGTCGCCGGGTGATACGGTAACTAGCGAGAAACACACGGTGCATAGGAAAATTGTGAGGTGTCCAATAAGAAATCATGATAGGAACGGCTTTCAAGCCTCAAGAAAGATATGAATAAGTTAATGGCACCTAAGATGAGAAATGACGAAATGTATACGAAAATGATGTCTTTTAAAAATATGAGTTAAGAGATTTTGTTACATGATTTTACACATTATGAAACTCATGAGTTAACTGATGCACATGCTCATGTCAGCTTTCATCAACTTGTCTTTCTTTAACTTAGTTTGTATACTTGCTTATAAAATCATGTAACAAAATCTCTTAACTCATATTTTCAAAAGACATCATTTTCGTATACATTTCGCCATTTATTATCTTAGGTGCCATTAACTTATTCATATCTTTCTTGGGGCTCGAAAGCCGTTCTTGTCATAACTTCTTATTAGACACCTCACAGTTTCCCTATGCACCGTATGTTTCTCGCTAGTTACCATATCACCCGGCGACTACTCAAGCCTAAATAAATATGTTACGTGTCACCCGACGATCACTCAAGTCTAAGTGACTACGTTATCTGCTCTTTCATCACTCAGTGACCACTCAAACCGAGCGACTACATTCTTGTTATTATAACGGTAAGGCAAAAGCCAACACCATCCATGAGCACCTACTAGCATTATGTGCGACCACGCTTCGGACACATTTTGGAGTCATACATAGTTTACCGATTGTTTTTTGTCGACCCAAAGGTTTTCATTCATCTTTAAACACTTCTGAATGAACATAGAGTTTTACTAAGACACTACCCCGTTCCAGCCTTTGGAATTTTTTATAAAACTTTAATTCTTTTTTTTTCTTTTAAAAACATGTTTGACTCAAAACATGGTTTTCATGATTCATGCATGTGACATACAACCCTTAGTGCTACTTATGCAACTCACGGGGCTAATGCAAATATAATCGCATTATCATGTCTAATCTCAATCAAAAAATTCAAGATTTCATCATATACTTTCACACAAGCATACAAATGGGCTTAATAGGTCAAGAAGGGTATTCAACTTTCACCTCCTAAAATTGGATCGAACCCTCCATGGCCCTATACTAAAGTTTTTTTCTTTCTTTTTCCTCCACACATCTCTAATAAGACTTAATAAAATTATTAAAACATTCTATCACCACAAAAAGGGGTTGACCGAACCCTATATCCATTAGGATTACACTTTAAATCACTATTTCTTTCAAATAATTTAGCATGTCTACTCATATATAGGAAAACCGAAATTTATGCTAGTAGATCTTACAAGTTTCATGGCTATGTATTCTCTAATTATCCAAGTCATAACCATCATGTGAAGCAATAGTTAAATATAGAAAAAATTTATCTGCAAAACCTTAAACCTGAAACCCTATGTACAACAAAACTATTCTATTTCATCTCCAAACTTATCTCTTGCCAAGCATGCATTTTTTATCACTATATATTATATCGATATGCATCATTTTCCTTGTATCAAGTAAGCTAAAATCATCAATCATAATATGATTTCAATGCCTAAAATAATAACATAGGAGCTAAGCATAAATTTATGACTAGATAGGCATGGCATTTCACCAAGAAAGCTTAATCTAGCATTATCAAGCAACCAATCAAACAATACAACGCATTCTTCTAACTATATACAAAAAATGCTAAAGGTAAGATAAATATATACTTACAATATTCCTAGTAAGATTAGATTAGTTCTGAAAATATATAAAAACATTTCATTAGAACAAATTATAATCATATAGTTTTAAAAGAGAAATTTTAAGAATAAGAACATTGGTGTAGGTGTGTGATCTAACTTAGATTTCTATACTTGAATTTGCTTAGGATTCATTTATGAGAGTTTCTTAAGCTCATAGGCACTCATTTTCCTAGTTTTTGGATTGACCTTTGATGGATTGAAAGACTCATTTGATTGACTTCTATTACTATATCAAATCATGTCTAAATCTAGCTTACACTTAGGTTGGAAACTCTTTCCTTTTTCCTTCCTATGGTCGGCGTACATCAAGGGTTCCAAGCCCTTCATTCCTTTCACATCACTCCTCACACACTTACCCATCATCTCACATGTCATTCTACAAGATAGCAACACTTGGAAAACCCCATAGGGGTTCGGCACTCCCCATTTCTCAACTACCCAAATATGCTCCCCCCTCCATTCTTCCACTTCTATCATCACCAAATCTAGTATGTGTCCTTTGATTAGGTTTGATATGATTTTAAGGAGACTAAAATGGAAGATCTCATTCTCCCTTACACGCCTCCCAAGCAAAACTAATGATGAGAAAATCTCATATTAACTTTCACACTCATTCCTCCATAAAAATAACTAGTCAACTCCTCAACTACTAGTATTTTCTTTCTCATACCTACTAGTCTCTTAAAGACTTACTAAAACTCTCCTAGAGTGACATGCGTCTCCATGCATGAGCTTAATTGACTTATAGGTCACTCTCATGAGCTTATGGGTTTTGATACACCGTCTAGGGCCAATATCCTAGTTTATACTTCCTAAAACTCAATTTCAAGCTCAAATCTTCAATTCTTACTAACCTAAAATACCATTTGCCATTAATAAATAAAATAATAAGAGATGAAAATTCTGGGTCGTTACAAAATACACACCATGATTTCCTCTCGAGACCATTTATACATCTGGACTCCTTTTGTCACACCACGGGTAATGATCGTGCATGTGACTTCCTATCGACCAATGCACAGCTCCGTGTCTGACGCATACCATGACCAAACATCCTCTAACCCCCACCAACAGAGGGGCCACAGAATCGGCACGAAAGCGATACCATCTCGTCTAATTCTGTTGTCGCCCAGCGACAATCCAGAAGACGTCACATTGATTTATTTCGCTCCCATGTCCAAATAAGCTCCATAAGATAATGTAACATCTCGACTTGGGGTCGTGAATCACATAATCCATACAATCCTTTTTAATTACACATGCAACATGGACTCTTCTAAGAACCATCCGCATACCTTAGCTCCCTTCGTCACACCTTGGATAATGATCGTGCATGCGATTTCGTAACGAGCAATATCTAACTCCGCATCTAGCGCATACCGTAACTAGGCGTCCTCTAACCTCCGCCAGAAAGGGACCATAGAGTCGACACGAGAGTATTATCATCTCGTCTGATTCAGTTATTGCTCAGTAACAACCCAAAGGACACACAACACCCAATTCCAAATTGGGTCATAGTACACACATTCACAAAACAACCAACACATGTCACCTTATTTCCAAGCCTACAACATGGTATCGCATCACAATCAAATAATCATGATAATTAAATAAATGTAAATGCATAACAGACAGATATTAAATAACATGGCAATGAGAGCGAAAAGCAAACATGACATCAAATAATCACAACATTTTCAATTCACAATCAAACAAACTAAGAGGTGATCACATTTTCCATTTCTTAGCTTTGGGCCCAACCAACTTACTCTCATTTTATTATTAATATTGACCAACACTTTATTGAACTCGAAGTCCAGCCCAACCAATTAAGCAATATAAAATATTAAAGTATAAATATTATTTTAAACCATAAAATGTGTTAGAAGATTACATACAACACGATCGAAAAAATTCTAGAAGATCGCGCAAGTGCCAATATATGATTCCGCATAACAAGCGAGTGCATCGTTACGCCGCGTACAAATATACAAACATTAGTCATAGCAATATATGATAACATAAGCTATAATTTAAAAATAGCAAAATAGACAGATCGACTCACCGAGATGTTGCCAAAGGTGGCGACGCAACTGCGAGACAGCAGCAACACAAGGCGCATCGACGATTTCGGGATTCCAAGTCTCGAATTGAGGTGACTTTCCGAATTAGGGATGCTGACGGCTTGATTTTGGTGGGGTTGAGCTCGGGGGTGAACGGCGATGATGGAGCCACCCGTAGCAAAGGTCAACGGATAAAGAACCAATACGACAGCAACATCAAAACCGAGGGGATGAAAGGGTGAGACACACGGACGACGAGGGAGGAGGAGACTCGGTTAGGGCTAGACAGAGGCTAGGGAAAGAAGCTACAGCCAAGGGGGAGGAGGTCTGACAAGAGAAACTGGTGAAGCTGATGGCAGGCGTTGGCCATAGCAGAGTTGGGTTGCGCGATAGCGAATCCGAGAGAGAGAGAGAGAGAGAGAAGAGAAGAGAAGAGAAGAAGAAGAAGCCCATGCCTGAAGTGGGGAAAGAGATCTTCGGAAATGGAAGAACGCAAGGTGAAGGGGAAGTAGAGTTTTGGTAGTGTAGGGCGTCGGTTGCGGCGCGGATGGTTAAGGTGGGTGGTAGATGCGAGTTCGGCATGGCAGAACAAGAAGAGAAGAAGGAAAGCAGGGTTGGGAGAAAAGATAGAGCTTACCGGTGGTGAGGCTTAGACGGCAACGCACGACAAGCTGGGTAAGCGATGGCGACGGCAACCAAGGGGGAGGCTCACGGGTGCTGCAACAACAAAGTGTATACCAGAACAAAGAAAGAAGAAGAAGAAGAAGAGAAGAAGATGGGGGCGGCAGCTAATGGGCAATGCGATGAAGCCTAAAAGGGGTGCCCTCCAACAAGCCAAAACGGCGTCGTTTTGGGTAGTGAAGGCTGGGCCTTCTTTAGTAGCACGGGTTGGGCCCTCTGAAGCCCAAACACACACCCAAGATGAAATAAAACATATACAAGTGAAGCCCAGCCGAAAATAGGCAAATGAAATAAAATAAAAGCAAAACCAATTCATAGCCCGACCCGAAAATAAATAAACAAAGGCATATTAAAATAAATTACACAACTTAGCAACAATAAAAATAAATAACTAAAAAGCCCAAAATACTACTTAATAAAATAAATCAAAGAACAATCAACCTAATAAAATAAAGTAACATAAAATAATCAAATAATAAAACGATCAAATACACTGTACAAAAAACCCAAACTCAAATATAGATTAGAGAAAAAGATTCAATAAATTAAATTAATATACCACAATATAAAATAGAATAAAATAATAAGGTCCAACAATTTAATAAGCTAAAACAAATGAATCAATTCGAAATAATCTAAAAAATAAAATGCTCATTAAAATAAAAGAAGCCCCCAACAAATTAAATGGTAATAAAACTAAAACAATTAAAATAGAATAATAATAATAATAACAATTTAAATGAAAGAAATAATAATAATAATAATTAAATAAAATAACATAACTTGCAATAAACACAAGTAAAATACAACCACCCACAATAATAATAAAATAAATAAACAAATAATTAATAATAAAAATAATACATAAAATACATAAAACCTCACAAAGATGTCGTAATAACCTAGTTCATCCAATCAATGAAGTCGAAGATCATCTATTTACAATATATATTGATCCAAGTTGTACACATTAGATATTTCATTAGGAGAATGAAAGTTGGAGTGTGACTTCGTCAACGGTGATGACGCTACATATAATGAATCTCATAATTTTATTGATTATATGGATGAGATGATAGAGGAAACTCAGTGTGAGACATAGGTTTTGTATATCTTTACTTATTATTTTTATTTTATCATTGTATGTTTTAATTTATTTTAATAAATTTATTAGTGGCTTATGTTATTTATTTTTATTTCTAGTTCGGGTTGTGTTATGTTGTTTTATGTATGAAGAATATTGGTTGTTTGTGAGATCTCTAATTTTAGTACTCTTAGTTACTTAATTATTATTATCGGTTCATCATTTGAATTGTTATCATTAATATTTTTGGTTTAATAGTTTTAATTTCATTATAGTTTAAATTATTGCATTTTTTATTTAATAAGCATTGTAGTTTATTGGGTCTTTCTGGATTGGTTATCTGTGTTTCAACTTATTAATTATGAGGCTTTATTATTTTACTAAAATTCATATTGCGGTACTTTAATTTAATTTATTGAATTTTTTTCCCCTAATCTATTTCAAGTTTAACCTTTTGTATAGAGTGTTTATTGGTTTTATTATTTGATTATTTTACTTTATTTCATTGTATGTATTTCTTTCATATTTTCAAGTTTAGGTCCTTTTCGAATTAGTTGTTTATTTCATGTTATTCATTTTTATTAATTTCTTTATTTTAAATAATTGAGTTATTGGATCTCTTATTGTAAGTGTATTATTACTATTGGTTGGATTATTTAAATTTATTACATTGTGATTTTATTTTAAGTGTTGATTTTTATTTATTTTAATGTTTGAAATTTAATCTATTTTATTTTATTATGTTAGTATTAAATTTGATGTGTTGTATTTTATTTTATTTTAATTGAATTTCGGGTGGGCTATATTGATAGGTTGTTGTTGAGTTGGGTTTTATGTTTTTGTTTAAGTTGCTTTGGATCTAGGAAGCCCAGCCCATGTCTGGTTTAAAACCCAAGCCCTTTACATGCCAAAAAGGTTACCATTTGATCATTAGATTTAATGAATTCCAGACCATCTCTTCCTCGCGTGCGACTTGCTCCTTTTCTTCTTCTTCCTTTATTTCTTCATCTTCCTTTTTCGTTCTTCCCCTGTTTCGTCATTGCAACCCGTGAACCCCAAGCTCTGATTTTTCCAGCTTTTTTCCTTCTCTTTCAACCACGCATGGGTCTTTTAGATGAATAGGACATTTCCGAATAATATCCCGTTGTTTTCATCATGAATCCGTGATTCACGTACTGGTATCCATCTCAAACTCGTGAGTCAAGCCCCTATTTTTTTCTTGTTTTTCGTCGGAAAAAATTGAAGAATCTCTTCCATGCAGCTCACCCTTGTCTTGTGTTACATGTGTCGAGCATATGATGGAGCAAGCTGACAGTGATCACAACCATTGATGCAGCTCAGTAATTGATCCAGCAGTTGTGCTTTAACATGGTTTTACAAATCTATCTGAGGGTTTATTTTTAAGGGCACTTATGTAATTTATCTGGGCATGTATATATATGTAGCAATGGCTATTGTGCACAGAAGGGATTCATTGTCTTTGTTAATCAAGAAATCAGAGAGAGAGGGGGGGGGGTTGAGGCTCTGGCGATTTGGGGTTAGGGTTTGTCGATTTCTTGAGGCTGGTTTAGTTATGGTTTGTAATGAGCTCTGAGGTATGATATTGTGTAATATTTCTCCATCATTAATGAAATTTCTCCTAGGAGTTCCTGCTGTAGATATAGGTCATTAGAGTCGAATCATGTTAAATTTGTGTGTTGATTGTTCTTTTTTTTTTTTTATCTATTTTTCTTATTATTTGTTTACTGGTTGGTGTTAATCTTTTCTGCTCAAGCTTGGCAAAGGTTTTACTGAAACCCAAGAACAAACGTTGTATAAAATCTGCTAATATCTTTTGGTAAAATGCAAGTTTTTGTAACAAGTAATATCTAGAGTTAGGTTTCGATGGAGACTACTAAGTTTGAGTTGGAAAAGTTCACGGGTAAAAATAGTTTTGGCTTATAGAAGATCAAAATGCGTGCCATCTTGGTCCAATAAGGGCTTCAAGATGCCCTTCTTGGAGACAAGAAGGGCACTGTCACTTATCAGGAAGGGAAATTAACCTCTTCCTCCTCTGAGAAGGTGAAGTCTGAAATCCTTCAAAAGGCACATAGTGCCATTATCTTGTACTTAAGAGATAAAGTCCTCAAGGAAGTTGCCAATGAGGAAACAGTAGCTGGAGTCTGGCTAAAGCTAGAGAGTTTGTACATGACAAAGTCTCTAGCAAACAGACTCCTCAAGAAAACAAAACATTATATTTTTAAAATGAACCTAGTACACCTATTGATGAACATTTGGATGAATATAATAAAATTATTTTGGATCTTGCTAATATTGATATTAGTATAGATGATGAGGACCAAACAATTCGTTTATTAAGTTCTTTAGACTCTACCTACAATAATCTAAAAGAAATAATGATGTATGGCAAAGAGAGTCTAACCCTAGAAGAGGTGCAATTTGTATTGCACTCAAAAGAATTGTACACCAAGTCTGACCCTAAACAAGAGGCAGGGGAGGGTTTAAATGTTAGAGGTAAGACTGAAAAGAAGGTCAAGAAAGGAAAGAGTAAGAAATCTAAATCTAAATCTAAGGGCAAATCTTTAAAGTGTTTTGTCTGTCACAAGGGATGACACTTTAAAAGGGACTGCCCTGATAGGAAACAAATAGTCAATACCAACATTAAAGAATCTGCTAATAAGGCAGATGTAGTTTTAGATGGATACGAGAATGCTGAAGTCTTGAATGTATCTAAGACAGATTCAAGAAAAACTGGATATTGGACTCGAGTTGTTCATTTCATATGTGTCCTTTAAAGAATTGGTTTGAGTCCTTTACATGTATAAATGGGGGCCATGTTATCCTAGGAAACAACAAGTCTTGTAAGATACAAGGTATAAGGACGATGAAACTATTAATGCACGATGGGACAGAGAGAGTGTTGAGGGATGTAAGGTACATACCTGAGCTAAAGAGAAATCTGATATCTCTTGACACTTTAGATAAGATTGGGTTTTCTTTCAAATCTGAAGGGGGCAGTCTTAGAGTGAGCAAAAGGTCAATGGTTGTGATGAAAGGGGTCCTAAAGAATGGATTGTACACTCTGGTAGGAAAGGCAGTGATAGGAGATGCTTCACCTATCAATCACAAGGTAGTAGATCAGATTTCTTTGTGGCACAAAAGGTTGGGGCATGTCAGTCAACAAGGCTTAAAAGAACTAAAAAAACAGGGGCTTCTTGGGGATAGAAAACTTGAGGAACTTCCTCTTTTTGAGGACTGTGTCTTGGGTAAGTCTACTAGAGTAAGTTTTAAGAGGTCCATATACACCATAAAACAGACCCTTGACTACACACATTCTGATTTATAGGGACCTACCAGAGTTAATTCCCATGGTGGTTTAAGGTATTTTCTGTCAATAATAAATGACTTCTCAAGGAAAGTATGGATCTATGTTTTAAAACATAAAAATGATACCTTTGAGAAGTTTAAACAATGGAAAACATTGGTTAAAACTCAGGTTGGTAGAAAAGTCAAAACTTTAAGAACAGACAATGGTTTAGAATATTTGTCTAATGAATTTTCTAACTTCTGCCAAATTGAGGGAATAACTAGACATAAAACTGTTAGGGAAACTCCCCAACAGAATGGGTTGGCAGAAAGGATGAACAGAACCATCCTTGAACATGTGAGATGCATGTTGTCCACCTCAGGTCTGTCCAGAACTTTCTGGGCAGAGGATATGGCAACAACAGTGTATCTCATAAATAGATGCCCTTCATCTGTCTTGAATTTTAAAACTCCCCAAGAGGTTTGGTCTGGTAAACCCCCTAGCTACCAACTTCTAAAAGTGTTTGGGTGCATAGCCTATACTCGAGATTGAGGTGGAGCCTAGAACTGTTAAAGAGGCCATAGACAATAAAGAGACTGATAAATAGATTCTTGCAATGTAAGAAGAAATTGAGTCTCTAAATAAAAATAAAACATGAGTAATGGTGCCTAGACCTGAAAAACAGAAACTGGTAGGATTCAAATAGATCTTTAAGAAAAATGAAGGAATCCCTGGAATTGAACAGCCTAGGTATAAAGCTAGGTTAGTAGCAAAAGGATTCACACAAAGGGAAAGGGTGGATTAGAATGAAATATTTCCCCCTGTTGTGAAACAGTTCAATCAAACTTCTTCTATTGTTTGTTGCTCTTAATGATATGCATTTAGAACAATTTGATATTAAAACAGCTTTATTGCATGGTAACTTAGAAGAAAGCATATATGCAACCACCCGAGGGTTCTAAGACAGAAATGAATAGAAATCAGGTGTGTTTACTAAAGAAATCCTTGTATAGCCTAAAACAATCTCCTAGATAGTGGTACAAGAGATTTGACTCACGCATGATTGAAAATAATTTCTATAGAAACAATTATGATAGTTGTGTGTATTATAAGCAATGTGATGAGTGTCATATATACTTACTATTGTATGTGGATGACATGTTAATTGCTTGTAAGAATTTGATTCTGTTAAATCAAGTTAAAGACATGCTTAAATCTGAATTTGAAATGAAAGAGTTAGACTTGCTAAAAGAATTCTCGGCATGGAGATAACTAGAGAAAGGGATAAACACCTTCTCTATTTATCTCAGAAATCTTACATTTTAAAGGTGTTACACAGATTTGGAATGAGTAATGTTAAGCCTGTTTCAGTTCCTATTGCACAACATACAAAATTGTCCATAAAACAATGTTTTGAAACTGATGATGGAATTTTGTTTATGAATAAGATTCCTTATGCTAGTATGGTTGGAAGCATTATGTATGCTATGGTATGCTCTAGACCTGATTTAACTTTTGTTGTTAGCCTTGTAAGTAGGTTTATGAGTAGGCCTGGAAAACCACACTGGTATGCTATAAAAAAGATTTTTCAATATTTGTTTGGTACCAAACAGTTGGGATTAATTTTGGTAAAACTGTGAAAACTAAAATAAGCTTCCATGGATATGTTGATTCTGATTATGCTAGTATTGTAGATACCAAAAAATCTTTATCTGGAATGGTATTTTCTATCTTTGGTGGGACTATTAGCTGAAAGTCAAATACGCAATCTGTGGTTGCTTTATCTACTATAGAGTCTAAGTATATAGTCAGGACAGAGGCCTTTAAAGAGGTCATATGGCTAAAGGATTTGTCCAAAAAGTTGTGAATATATAGTGGGATTGTCACAGTTCACTGTGACAATCAAAGCACCATTCATCTAGCCAAAAATCACGTGTTTCATGAGAGGTCCAAACATATAGATATTATGATGCATTTTGTGAGAGATGTAATTGCTGCTGGTGAAATAGAACTTAGAAAAATTCCCACAGAGGACAATCCTTCTGATAGAATGACTAAGGTAGTAACTAGAGTCAAGTTTAAACATTGTTCTAACTTGATAAATTTAGGAAATCGCTAGCACCCGTTTAGGGGGAACATGCAAGAATTGTTTAGGAGAAGGAGCTTGTTGCAAGGGTGACAAGCTTGACAAGGTGGAGATTTGTTACGTGTGTCAAGCATGTGATGGAGCAAGCTGGCAGTGATCACAATCGATGATGCAACTCAGTAATTGATCCAACAGCTATGCTTTAACATGGTTTTACAGATCTATCTTAGGGTTTATTTTTAAGAGCACTTATGTAATTTACCTGGGCATGTATATATATGTGCATCGATGGCTACTGTGCACATGAAGGATTAATTGTCTTTGTTAATCACGAATCAGAGAGAGAGAGAGAGAGAGAGAGAGAGAGAGAGAGAGAGAGAGAGAGAGAGAGAGAGAGAGAGAGAGAGGTTGAGGCTCTGGTGATTTAGGGTTAGGATTTGCCGATTTCTTGAGGTTGGTTTAGTGATGGTTTGTTATGGGCTCTGATGTATGATCTTGTGTAACATTTCTCCATCATTAATGAAATTTCTCCTAGGAGTTCTCGTTGTGGATGTAGGCCATAAGGGCCGAACCACGTTAAATTCGTATGTTGATTGTTCTTGTTTTTTTTTATCTATTTTTCTTGTTATTTGTTTACTGGTTGGTGTTAGTTTTTTCTACTCAAGCTCGGCAAAGGTTTTTTTGAAACCCTAGAACAAACGTTGTATAAAATCTACTAATATCTTTCGGTAAAAGGCAAGTTTTTGTAACATCTTGGTTTAATTTTAGTGAGCTACGCTTTGTTTTTCCCGCCTAAAATTAGTGCTTTAATGGACGGATTCAGCTTATAAAAAGGCTCTTTGACCCCTTGCAAACGCACACCTGAAATACTCTTCTTTCCCCTTAAAATCGTGTGCTTAACCAGCCCTTTTAGATCTCTTCTTCTTCTTAACTCAAACTTGATTTTCTCCTCTTCAAACCCCCTTCAAATCCAAAATTCTTGGTGGCCTTTTTTGTGGTTGTTTTACGATACCTCTCAGTAAGCCTCTTTACCTATTTTGTGTTTAATTAATTTATGTGTTGTTTCTAATTTATTTATGTAGTTTTATTTTATTTACGTTTAAGTGTTTTAATTATTTGTTCATAATATTTATTGTTATTATTTGTGTTGTTATATATATGTTGTTTTATTTACGTTTAATTGTTTTAATTATTTTGTTAATAATATTTACTATTATTATTGGTGTTGTTTTAATTATGGTGTTTTATTTACGTTGGTGCAACGGGTGCGATTTAGCGGCGTGCCCATTGGTTGAGGCGCTGAGTTACGTTGCGACATTTTCCCGATCATCCAGAGTTTTTACCAAACGTGTAGTAAGTGATAGTTATTGGTGGATTGTGTTTTGTTTCGATTTATTATTTATTTCTTTTTGTGCTAACTTTCTTTGGCAGCTTGAAGTGTTAATAAATTAGTTAATGATAATAATAAAATTTGGGAGTAAGTTGGTTGGGTCCGAAACCGTTAAATGGAGGATGGAATCATCCCGTAGTTGGATTGATTGTGGTTGGATAGTTGTGGAAATTATTTGTTGAATTTATAAATGTTTGGTTACATTATTTCATTGTTGTGTAATATTGTCATATCATCCAATAACTACCTATCATGCATATATTATTTCTTGATTGGTCTGATAAATTATTTATGGATTGTGAGGTGTTATGAGGATGGGTATTTTTGGGTGGTCTGGTCTGGTCGTAGTGGTGGGTACATGAGTATCACGACCCTAAGTCGAGATGGGGCATTATCTTGGTGGAGCTCCTCTGATCACTCGGTAGTAAAATATACTGACATGATGTCCCCTGAGTTATCGTTGGGTGACAACGGGATTGAACGAAATAGTAACGCTCTCGTGCTAACTCTGTGGCTCCTCTACTGGCAGGGGCTAGAGGATGCATGATCATAGTACATGCTGGGCGCAGTTAGCTGGGCATCGCTCATTTCGAAATCATATACACGATCGTTACCCTTGGTGTGGCGAAGAGAACCAGAACGTATAGATGATCTCTAGGAGAGACCATGGTATACGGTTTATTAATAAAAATGAAAATGTGATGTGAGCCAAAAACTGGGTTTTGGCGGGTTATTGATGAGGTCTTTTCTAGAAAATGACAGTTATGGATGTGTTTTTTTTTAGAAAAAGACGGTTTGTTGACGAATTTCTTTCTAAAAAATGATGATTTGTTGATGAAATTCTTTTTGGAAAAGGACGGTTAGTTGTGTTTCACTCCTTTCTAGGAAATGGCAGTTTGGTGTTCATGTAGGATTCCTTTCTGGGAAAGGATGGTTAGTTGTGTTTCATTCCTTTTTTTAAAAAGGACGTGGTGTGCTATGCGCGCCCATTTCTAGGAAAAGGCGATTGGGTGTACTTGTGGACTTATTTTCTGGGCAGAGAAGTTGGTGTGCGAATTTAAACTGCTTGGTTGAAACTCTATGCATAATGTTGTTTGTGATTATTTGTTTGTGTGCTAACTACTGCTTATTGAGATTTTCATCTCATGTGGTGTTTCTGGTCCACCTACAATTTTGTTTTATGGAATCGTAGTTTTGCTACATAAGACTTATAAAAAAAAAAATTGATGCAGAAGATGAGGATGAGCCCAAAGGACAGGCTTCGCTAAAGTAGTAGTCCTACGTGCTTACGAAGAAAGGGATTTTTAATCCCAGATGTTATTGATGTTTTATTACTTTTCTATTTGGGATAACTGTATAATCTCCACTTGGAGGATTATTTTAGACTAATTTATAAGTTTTTAAATTTTCTGGTATCAGAATGTATGACTTTTTTATTTTTCACCGCGAATATTTTTAATTGTATACTTATGTATACTCCATACACATGTTTGAAGCACTAAGCGATGGAATAATTGACATGTGAGATGATTATTCTGGAGTCGCGAATCCTTCTAAAACCCAATGGGGAGTCATGGGCGCCACACTCAGACTTCATTATTCATTGACCCTACATTTGATGAACATGGTACTACTTCAAAACACGCCATGAGTAATTGCCATTGACAATCGAAAACATTTGACCAATTATTTGAGGATGCGCGTTTGACCAATTGTTTAAGGATGCGAGACGTTATCTTTATCCACCTTGCGAGAAGTTTTCGAAGTTTTCATTTACAATCAAGTTGCTTCAGATCAAAATTGTTAGTAGGTGGACTATCAAGTCATTTAACATGGTTTTATAATTGTTAAAAGTTGCTTTTCAAGACATCCAGATACCTAACTCATACCACGAGGCTCGACACTTAGAACGTGGTTTAGTTTTTAGTTTATGTGAAGATAAACGCTTGTCCAAATGACTACATGTTATTTTCGAAACATAATGCAAACAAAGAATTTGTTCTAAATACGAAGAGCCAAGGTGGGTGTCAACTAGAGGGAGAAAAGGGAAGATTTCCCAGATGGTATTGCGATACTTTCTTCTTAAGCCAAGATTTCAAAGATTTTTTATGTCCAAGAATATAAAAAAGTTCATGAAATGGCATAGAGAAGAACCAATTGAAGACCATAGTACGTTATGGCATTCTGCTGATTCTAATATGAGACAATTTGATAAAGACCACATTTGGTTGGCCCAAGATGCTCGCAACGTCAGATTGGGGCTAGGTAGTGATAAGTTTAATCCTTTCAATAATATGAGCAAACCTAATAGCATATGGCCAGTCATACTCATGTCATATAACTTGCCCACTTGGTTATGCATGAAAAAACTATACTTAATGCTATCCTTACTCATTTATTGCCCCAAAGAACTAGGAAACAATATTTATGATTATTTGCAACATTTAGTGAATGAACTCAAGATTTATGGAAGGATGGTGTAGATAGCTATGATGCATCGAAGTCTGAACACTTTCGCTTACATGTTGCACTACTATGGACTATTAATGATTTTTCTACATATGCCAATTTTTTTTTAGTGCAACACAAATGAAGAAATTTGAAAGAGGAAACAACAAGTAGTGAACTTGAATTGGACAAAAAAGAAATATTTTCTTTAAGTTGTCATACTAGTCTAACTTGACACTTCGCCACAACTCAAATATTATGCACATTGAAAAAATACATGTGAAAATATGTTGGCACTTTGATGTCAATAAAAGTGAAGAAAAGTTATACAGCTAACTCTGGCAAAGATTTGAAGAAGTTGGGGATAAGATTAAAGTTGTATTTACAAGATAATGAGTCATCATTGTATATGCCCTTGGATGGTATCCATTTTCAAATAATGAGAGAAATAAATTCTATGAATGGTTCATGACAATCAAATTACCCAATAGCTATGTTTTGAACATGTCAAGATGTATTTGAACTCTTGATTAAAAGATGACCGGTCTTAAAAGTTTTGCTTGTCATGATTTTTGTAGAGTTTATTGCCACTTGGTGTGCGTGGAAAGTTTACTTGAGATGCTCGCATATCTCTGACAGAATTAGGAGAATTTTTTAGGGGTATTTGCAATAGAACTTTGAAAGTTGATGCACTAGTAAAAATAAAAATTGACATCGTGGTGATATTATGCAAATTGAAGAGTTTGTACCCGCCTTCATTTTTTAATGTAATAGTTCATCTGACTGTGCACCAACTTTGTGAGGCTTTAGTCACTGGCTCAGTTTCAATATAGATTGATGTATCCTATTGAACGATTTTTGGAAAAACTTAAATATCTATGGGGAATAAAGGTCGTCTAGAAGATTCAATTGCAAAGTTATACATTGATAATGAACAACATACATTTTATTCAATTTATTTTTGTGGAGTTAATACTAGATTTATGAGATTAGACTGAAATTATAAAGGTGGACAAATGGGAGTCTTATCGTCATTTTTTGTGTTTTCTCAAACCGTACATCCTATATGCATACAAGAGGACTATGATCTATATGAAAAAGAGTTTGATAGAACTCAAAAGTATGTCTTGAATAACTATGCAAAGATTAACCACTAATTGAGATTAGTGATAAATCTCCATATCAATATAAAGTTACATTCATGTAATATAATAAAATATAACTTTATACAAATTGATAGTTAAATTGAATATGCATAGCGAACAGATACAGCTACTTAGCCTGGATGGTGCCCCTAACGTAGAAAAAAAGTTAGTTTGAACATACAGTAATACTAAAAAAAATATCTTATTATCTATGAACTTCATATCACGAAACTATACCTGTTTTTATCTAATACTGATATAACTAGAATAATATTTATTGATATAGGTTGTGTCGAAATATGAAGAAAATTCGGGTGAAAAATCTCTCCAGAACTGCATGCTCTGGCTTGTGGTCCATCTAGACGAGCCATCTAATACTCATTATGTTTGGTGCATGAATATAGATTTCATACGACTACTAGAGAAAAATATAGATAAACTCAAAATTGTGAGGTCGTAGTCGAAAGAAGTCATGGAGATGATAATATTAATTTTTACAAAGTTGTAAAAGATATCATAGCTTTAAAGTACGTCAGGGGATATATGGCTAGTTGTTTAAATCTAATTGGTGGGATATCTCAAATCCTAGGTTGATAGTGTGTAACGATGAATATTTTATCAATATCATTACATCTTGCACATAGTATGAGGATGATCATCTCGTTCTTGCTTATTAAACGAATCAAGTTTTTTATTTAAATGATTTGAAGTTAGGGAACCCATAGCAAGTAATGGAGAAGTTTGTACAAAAAAATGTATATGATTACATTTCAGAGGCAGACGAACCACATAAAAAATTTAATAGTCCAACAAATGAAAAAGCATATATATCAAGAAAATGAATAAGGCATCAATCTATTTGTTGATTTAAGCCAATATGACTTGGTCCCATTGCGTAGAGAAAATGTTTAGCTAGAAGTACTAAATAAATGTGAAATGTCAAAAGAACATGAATCAACTAAAGTGTCTAGTGAGGATGAGGGCGACTGGTCCAACAAAATTGATTGTGAATGAATCTAATGTTTGTGTAAGTATCATTGTTATAAATATCTGTAACATTTGTTCCAATAATAATTTATTATAGTTTCAAATAAATATACCTCTCAAAGGCAAAGCAGTGTGTGTACCGTCTCCATCCATTACCGACTCTCCAATTGGTTCACCTACCATTAATGGTGGGTCAATATCATCAGATTCAGAAGAAAATATTTTATCAAATTAAGTATCACATTGAATGCTCGATTTAAGTAATATACATTTTCAAAATAAAATAATTTAATTAAAATATGTGCTTTAATTATTGTATATATAGCTGTTGTAAGCCAGCGTCAAGGTTAAGGCACTAGTGGCTCCAGGGCTTCGGCAACTTAGCTTACTTCTTATATTGGTAATCTTACCCGCACATATGCACCAAGGGCTACATCCTTTTGTGCTAAAGTTCTCCAAGATGTGAAACCCAAAAATCGTTTCTTGGTAATAAGCTACATCTCAAAAAATTAAGTATAACATGTTAATTTATAATTAGTTTGTATTTATACTAATTATATATAATTTTTAAACAATGAGTTTGAACTTAATTTTGGCCAGGAAGAGAATCAACTAACGATCGAGGAGCTGATGTCGAATACATTGCCAAGGTACAAAGGTCGATGTCATGTACACTATCAGAAGTTCAATACTATAATAGAGGGGCATCAAAATCCATTCCAAGCAATGTCACCAAATGAATGGGAGAATGTTTGTGATATGTTTGAAGATCCTATTTATCAGGTAATTTCGCTGCTATCTTATTTTTAGTATATGATATATGTATTAAATATACAGACATAATGTTTTTTTTTTTAGGAATGGAGTGCTGTCAACAAATCAAATAGATAAAATTTAACGATATATCATCGTGCGAGTTTTCGATCTTTTTATCGTTTATCTAAAAAATATAAATATTATACTAGCTCCCGTTATACTAGTCCCCGTTAAATATCAACATATATACTTTTCTAATTTAAGTTCTAATATAGATATTTGTTTTGCATCAAGAAGAAAGTCATGCTGACTATAATTGACCCAATTGTATGTTAAAGCACATAAAAATTGTGATTTCATTTGAATTAATCCCAAAGTAGAGGTAAATTATGTAAATTTAAGTTTATTTATAGGATTCAAATTTTTTCATTGTCTAAATTCTAAAACTAGACTGTATTAATTAAGAGAAATAGATCATAATAAAGTAAATAATATATAAATTCTACAAACTCTTTAGTTATTTGATTATTGGCAATTTATAACTTACACGGTCCAACTTCAATTGTTTGGCACATAAATATTAGTCCACAATCAGAACATTCGTCATCCAATATCATATTAGTACGCACGCAACAGAAACTTCTTTTAAAACTAGAAATAAAACAAAACAAAAACTAAATAATTGACTAGTTATATTAATACATTATATAAGTTTCCATAAACGAAAACAAAAAGAATAATATTGGGGGATGAATCCAAATATTAATGCTGGTTTGTACAAGTCAAATTATCATACAACATTCGTGCACATATATATGACGGTTCAAAGTATACATACTGTTAGGAGAATAACGTGACCGGCCAAAACAATTTTTACGAGAAAAAAGATACATCATACATGTATATTTAATGCTCGATCGATCGACCAATCCCTTCGGATTGCTATTGCATATATGCATGCTAATCTAACCTCCAACATAAACCAAGTATTTAAATAACGATTTGATCATTTGTCGACCCAACATATTCATTCCTATGAACTCCACTAACATGAGCCCCACCCAATATGTGCCTAGCTAGCTACAAGAAATAACTTTTCTATTTTAACAAAATTAACGACATTGACCCAGTGCAAAGGATTACTTATGGGAAAAGAACTATCATTACTTAGAATGAAGATTCTCTCTATATATTTGTTTTATGTAAGTTGAAAAAAGAAAAACTAAGTATGATCGAACTATATCTCTGAGGAACTAGGATATAAGTAAAGACTTACATCTTATGTGAGAGAATAAAATGTTATTATAACGAACATTTTATCATAAACTTATAACAAAAAGAATTTAATCGTTTTCCTATTTATTTTCTTGCTGAATGTATTCCATTCTTTATAATAAGAAAGAAATAAAAATGCCCAAAAAAAAAAAAGGAAATAAAAATAAAGAAAGAGGATTATGAATTAATTATCCCATCCTAATAAAGTTGACTTCAATGATCATTGATGTGACCTCCAATACATCTTTAAATCTTACAATGATTGGATAAAGATTAGCTGACGAAGTACAATTTTGTTATGCAAATGTTGGGCCGGCTACAACCGACTCTTTCTCTCTCTCTCTCCACAAGTATTTAAGAGCAGACATTCCTACATTCTCTGCACTGGACCAAAACAAAAAGCAATAGATACACAACAAGAATTAGATACATACAACACCAATGGCACGAACTCATGTGATGCTTTCCTTCCTCGCCTGGCAGCTTATTTTCCTCTCTGTCAAACCTTATCTTACCGACGCCGCTGGCGGGAGCTGGAAACTCTTGCAAAAGAGCATCGGTATTACAGCCATGCACATGCAACTCCTCAAAAACGACCGCGTCATCATTTTCGACCGCACCGACTTCGGTAATTCCAACCTGACCCTGCCCGGCGGTAAATGCCGAACCGTCCCCAAAGACTGCACTGCTCACTCTGCCGAGTATAGCGTCATCACCAATACCTTCCGAGCACTTTTCGTCGAAACAGACGTTTGGTGCTCCTCTGGGGCAGTCATGCCCGATGGCCGTCTGATCCAGACCGGTGGATTCAACAGTGGTGAACGTAGAGTCAGGACATTCATACCCTGCACTGGCTGTGACTGGACAGAGACACCCAACGGATTAGCAGCCTCGCGATGGTACGCCACTAATCATATTCTTCCCGGCGGACGGCAGATTATAATTGGCGGGAGGAAACAGTTTAACTATGAGTTCTATCCAAAAGCCAGTGGCGCACCTAATTTGTATAGTTTGCCATTTCTATCGCAAACAAACGACGCAAACATAGAGAACAATTTGTACCCATTTGTTTTTCTTAACGTAGATGGGAATTTATTCATCTTCGCAAATAATCGAGCTATTTTGCTCGACTATGCCGCCAACAAAGTCGTGAAGACGTATCCGGCCATACCGGGCGGTGATCCGAGGTGTTATCCGAGCACTGGCTCGGCAGTGTTGCTTCCACTCAAGAATTTGCAAGCCACGTCTGTAGAAGCTGAAGTTTTGGTTTGTGGTGGAGCTCCAAAAGGGGCCTACACCAAAGCCAACAAGGGTAACTACGTGGAAGCTTTGAACACCTGCGCCAGGATCAAAATCACCGACCCAAGTCCCCAGTGGATCATGGAGACCATGCCTAAGGCCAGAATCATGGGCGACATGACTCTGCTTCCAAACGGAAACGTCTTGATAATCAACGGCGCATCTGCAGGGGCGGCTGGATGGGAAATCGGTCGAAACCCGGTCTTGAATCCTGTCATTTACCGACCTGACAACAAGTTGGGTTCACGTTTCGAGCTACAAAACCCGAGCACGATACCTCGGATGTATCATTCGTCGGCCATTTTGCTTCGGGATGGTCGAGTTCTCGTTGGTGGCAGCAATCCTCATTCGGGTTACGCATTCACCAACGTGCTTTACCCTACAGAACTGAGTTTAGAGGCATTTTATCCTCGATATTTGGACGCAGGATTCTCAAAATTACGTCCACAAATTGTATCGCCTCCTTTCCAGACCAAACTTAAACCTGGCAGAAAGTTAACGGTTCGCTTTTCAGTCGCCGGGCTCTGGCCCGAAAGCAGGTATCTGTGACGGTGGTGTCGCCGTCTTTTACGACGCACTCGTTCTCCATGAATCAAAGGTTGCTGGTACTTGGAGCGGAGACGGTGACAAGTCTTGGGAATTCTAAATATGAAGTCCAGGTTACTACGCCGGCCGGCTCGGGCTATCTTGCACCATCCGGATATTATCTTCTCTTTGTGATTCATCAAGATATTCCTAGCGAGGGAATTTGGGTCAACCTACAGTGACAAACAATACTACTGAGATGTTTTCTTTTAAATTTTCTCGCACTGTTTGAAAAATAAAAATATTATTTGGGAAAATAATATTTGTCCAGACCGCAAAAACACAATAATTTGCAAATCGCTTGCTGGATTGTAATATATAGTAATACTACTGATGAAAAAAGCCATGAAGTACTAAATTTCTTTTAATAATTAGTTATATCCTCTATTCATGGCTCTTAAATTCTTAATTCATCTTTGTGTAAGGCTAGGAAACAAAAAATTAGGGTAATTTTTTCCTTCAAACTCATCAATCTTCATAATCTTTATAGAATTAATTAATGATTGATTGATCTCAATGCATCCTTTGAATATACAGATCAGCTAGCTAGCACAAAGAGGACTGACGTAAGTACGACATGAAGAACACATCCTCGTTTAATTAATATCTAACAACCTTTTTATAATATCTTTGTTAATGTAGCTAATACATGCATTACAAGAAAAATAAGTTTTTGTGATTATTTAATTACGATCAAATAATTATTTGTAACTAATTTTGATTGTAAATAGTTATTTGGTCGCAATTAAATGACCACAAATAAACAATTTTCTTGTAGTGATATATGTAATCATATTGACAACTAGCTAGCTAGCTATATATTCACTGTATCTAAAAATAGATCAGGAACACTCTTTGCATGTTTGGGGCTAAATCTAATCAAGATCAAACTTAATTGTCCATGTGTGTACCTAATTGGATATTTTCTCTACGTATACTTATGTAATTATAGAGATAGAGAGAGAGAGAGAGTGCTTAATTAACTTCACGTCTAGCTAGATTCCAATGCTCTCGACCAAAATCAAATGATCTCATTTTAGGGAGATTTTGTGGTGTGTGGTTATACCTAGCTAAAACGGCAAAAAAGAAGGAATATTAAAAAAATGAAAGGAGTTATTAAAAAGATATTTCAAAACATTAAAAAGAAAAACTCCCCTATATATATATATATATATATATCTATATATATTTTGATTGAAATTTAAGGTAACTGTTGAGAGTGCTAGCTCTAAATTAAGCAAAAGTAATCACGTAGTTTGTGATATGAGCCCCTTATGCATGTACTGCGGAAGTGTAGTACTACTTTGACGTTGGTCGATCCTTTTAATGTTTTCTCGGTCTTGTATTGCAATATCCTATGGTGCCTTATATTTGTCTTTTAACCTTGCTAGTCGTCTAGTTTTGCCTCCTGTTGAATGCAAATCTATGGTTAATAATATGAGAAATGAAATTTGCAATTTTAGAGTGTACATATAATTAGTCTCGTGCATACTTTTTCTTTCAAATGGATCATTTTGTGATGAACATTATATAACTCACAAGCTGATGGATGCAGCTGGTTGATATGGTCCATTAGATTGCATATAAAGTTAGCACTTAATTTTATTATGAAGTAAATCTAACGTATCACGTCAAATTACGTCGTTAGTTTGTAAATATTTTTTGTAGTTTAACACTAATATAACAAAGTTGATCATTTCTTGGTCTTTTATAATAATAATAAAATTAATTCTATATATATTTGATGGTGATTAGATATTATGGCGAAGCAGTTCTTCTTTTTCGACTTGTTTAATTAATAGTTTCCTACAGTTCGGCCTGGAAACTGGGTTCTACTTTTATATATTCTGATGATCATCGGCATGATACCTATTTTTTTTGTCTTTCTCGAAAGAGCTAGCTTTGATAAATTTGTATGGATCGAGCCTGTTTGTTTTATCAGTTTTTCATGATTAACAGGGTGCGCCGCACATGTTTAAAGAAGTACTAGATCACATCTTAATTAGGATGATCTTACGTTCAACCTAATTAATTAATTCTTATTTAACATAAACTACCTAAGAGGAATATTTCCCATACAAACCAAGTCTCATTATCTTCGTGGGTAAGCTTTGCTCCCAATTAATAGCAAAAATACGGAATAAAGCACATGCACTTTTTTATGATCATTTTATATTATTTTAAAAATACAATAAATGTGCACCTAAGATATACTACAAAAAAAAATGAATTTTTGTGGCCGTCAAATATATGCGATGAATAGATTATTTACAATTCATTTTAATTATAAATAATTATAATTTCGTAAAAAATAATTAGTCACAAATAAATAACTTTTTACTTGTAGTTATACATAGTTAATTAATTAGACATAAATAAAATTTAAGCTTATAAAATAACTATTTATTCCATAGTGCAATATTATTCCTGATCGGTTTATTCTCGACAACATTTTCGTAATTAGCTGACTTTCAATGATGTATCTAGTGGGAGAAAAAATATATATGTTGTACATACGTTTTGCTAAAAATATGTCTAATTTATTAATGATCATTTTGAGAAAACTAGCTAGTCATCTACGAAAAGACATGACATGAAATTTTCAATAGATAACATGATGATCTGGTCTTCATCGCTTTTCCTAGCTAGCTAGCTAGCTAGTTCTAATGTATTAACATATATATATATATATATTTCGATTTTAAGAAAAATGTATTTTTTCAGTATAAAATGTTAATGCTCAATAATTTATAGTCATAAAATTAAAAAGAGAGAAAAAAAATATATCAAATCTTCATTGATAGATAGTGGAATAATAAAATAATTTGTAGATGATCACATATAATATGCAAAGTCGCGCGTTAAGAAATATTCTTTGGGTATTCCCACACACACATGACATATATATAAATACACACATACAATATTAATAATGCTGTTTCTTGTCGGCAAGCTTGCTTTTTATTTTTGAATGAAAGTTTTTATGGATATTATGTCTCATGAGTTTGCTTCTTCATTTTGATTGTTGATCATGTATTTAAATTTTTTATTTAATAATTAAAAAATGATTTTTAATGTATTGATATATGTTTTATTTTTTTAAAAAAAAATTATAAATATTTAATAAATATAAGAAATAAATAAATTATAAATGTAAATTTTATTCTAGTAGGCATGTCCGGGCCTAACCTAATTCTTTATCTTTCTCTTCTTCTAAATTTAGTCAGAGTCCGGGCTTAAACTCTAGAAAAATGAAATTACTAAACATATTTGGAATATATATATATATATTTATATATAGTTTGTTCTCGATAGTCTTGGTCATTTAGTATAGACGCGTATGAACAGGGAATAAGGTACTCTGACACGTTAATAAAGTTATGATTATAATAGATCAGATACGAAAATTAATGATGCTGACAAAATAATTTAGTAATCAATAGCTTTCAATATATTTAAAACGAAATTGTCTCATATATAATAATAATATTAGACGTTTTCGTTTTAAATGTAACAAACTCGAAAGATCAGTTAGGATAAGGTGCAAATAAAAGAAATATTAATATATACTAAAACTGTAATGACAGATCTACATTCCATGACGTAATAATTTGTACTTGCATACAAAAATAAATATATATAAGACTTAGTTTGTTTTTAGAGATGAAATAAGAGAAAAATTAAAAAAATAAATAATATATTATTGTAATATATTTTTTAATATTAATTTTATTTTGGTATTTGAAAAGTGGTTTTAGAATTTGATAAAATTGAATTTTTTATTATATTTTATATGAGAATTTGAAAAAATATACTGATGAATTAGAGAATATTTTAAAATTTTTGATTTTGTCTCCCAAAATAAACCAGGCCTAAGAATAATATTGTTAGAAACAAGTTTTAAATAGACTAATCAATAATAGTTTTTTAAAATGAGCCTACCTTTTTACAAAGATTAATGACTTATTTGTTTTTCGAAATCATTACATCTTATCTCATCTTAAATTCATCATTATACTTTTTAAAATTTTTATATAAAATAATCTAAATAATCCAATTTTTTCAAATTTCAAAACAACTTTTTCAAATTCTAAAATAAAACTAATATTTAAAATATCTTATAATAATATTATATCATTTTTTTAACTTTTATCTCATCTCATAAAAATACTATATTATTTGAAAATAAACCAAGACTAAATTTGTCTATTTTAAATCACTTGTACAAATAATTTATATATATATCCATTAATTAGTTTGTGCCTATGAGAAAAACAAATTAAGAAGGAAAGAGGAATTTCATTTCTTCATGTTTTTCGTTTTACACTTCATTAATTTTGGTCCTACTTATTTATTTATTTATTTTGGATGATATCTTGGGATGAAAGAAAAAAGCGAGACAGAAATTATTGTCAACACGTACAAGATCAGATGAACATGAGCAATATTTCTTTAAGAAGCTGACGAGCAATGCATTAATATAATATGTATTCTTCGTTTATAGCTAGTATAGTGCACGTAATTTAACATGTTATTCGATTTTTTATTTTTATTTTGGACGTTATATTGATTCTTTCTTTCTTTTCTCTTTTATCCTTTTTTTTTTTATTCCCTTTTCATTTTCACGTCCATTGTGCTCTCTCTCGTTTTTAATGCATACCATTCAAAGTCAATATAAGACAGGTAATATTAAGATAAATATAAATTATTAAAATTATAATATTTAATTATTTTAAAGTATTGATATAAGTAATAATTTCACATGAATATTAAATAAAAATTTTATATTTGAATTCTAATTCTATACGATACAACATATACATGATCGACACAAATCTCAAATATTGTACAATATTTGTACTTGTACGTTCTTCCAAATTAGCAGGATTGCCATTTGTTGTTCTTCCAAGTTAGCTTATGGAATGGGATTATTGCAGCTATTTTAGAAACTAGTAGTTTATAATATTAAATGTTTCTTTTATGTAGATTAATGGTCGACCTTTCAGACTGGTTGAAGTCTTTGTGACAAGAACTGTTTAGTTTACTTTATAGGCATCTGGGCAAGGGATGCACGGTCTGGTACTTCGATGGAAAAACATACAACTGGGGAGGTCTAAGTCGTCAGCCTAATATTGTTGGAGGACTAGTGTGTTTACACTAATATTGTTTGCTAATTAATATTGTAGTTCCGAGAAGTAATTGGTCCACCCTAATGTAAATCAGATAACTATATTAACATGAATTCCCAACCATGAGTTTGAATGAATGAATGTCTTTTATATAAAGGGTTTTCCTTTTATGTTTCTTATTTCTAAGTACTTAATATTGGGTGTTAAATAAACATTAATGTAAGTGTTATATAGCAATCGATATGAAACAAGTTAGTTTATGTGATCGATCCATGTAGGTGAAAAGGATTGGAAATTAACGCATAATAGGTTAAGTTCCAGGTGTTCCACAATTAATGATATAACAAGATAAATGACTTATTACGTGAAGTTTATTTTATGCATGCATAATTTATCTTATTATAGGTTAGTCAATAAAGTGATTGACCTGTAATAAGATAAGTTATGTGTTAATAAAATAAATGATCTGATAATTACTCGATGAAGTGTGCAAATGAGCATAGTTAACAACGTCTTTGGCTCAAGGGAAAAAAATGCCCAAAGCGACTTTTGCGGCGAACCTTGATCGCCGAGAAAAGCTTCCATAGGTAATTGTACAATGGTAGGAAAATCGTCGCAATAGATCTATACCAGCGATTTTTATGCGACACCATAAGTGTAATAGAATTCAGATATCAAATCGTCGCAATTAACTATTTGTGGCCTTTTTTGCTCTTTCTACAACGATTTATTGACATTGGAAATAACCGTAAGTGCAACGAAAGAATATTTGCTAGAAGAAATCTTCTATTTGCAACAATTTTTTACGTTTCTTTTGATGATATATGTCGCTGAAGTAGATCATTTGCAATGATTTAGTGGTAAATGGCTACCACTTTTTCCAATGATTTTTGGTTTATTTGCGATGAAGTTAAGTCACTGGAATTGTATAAAATGTACGACAAGTTTTAATCAATTGAATCGATTATAAGGAGTATTTGCGACGATTTAAACCACTAAAAAATCCTTATTTCTTGTGAGTTTATATTGTGAGTTTTACTAAGCATCCCTACACACCACAAATTTATTATTTTATTTTTTTTAGTTTTGTTATTTTTAAGTTAATTGAATTTCTGACATCTGTTCATCATTCATACACTACATATTTAATAAGAGAAAAAATAAATAAAAAGTTTGATATATAGTGTGTGAATATGGTTGATAGGATTTTTCTTATATTATAAGTGCACGCTATTATGTGTACTAAATAACTTCGAGTTTTCAATAAATAAATAAAAAACAAACTTCAAGTTTATCTTCAGAAAATAAAAACAAAAACCTTAAAACAAAAACCTTAAGTTTCGGAATTTGGGCCGAAAGGTTAACGAGCAAAGCCCATATTTTAAATTGTGGGACTGTGGTCTTGTAAATAAATCCAGAATACGAATCTCACACCGCCACTGCAAAGGGCCACCGACTTAGTACTCAGATTATTATTCGATTTGATCGATTATCAATTTTAGGTCGACATTCTACGCGGTTCAACTCGTCCTAAGAAAACAATGCTTCAAATTCATGAACATTTTGTGGGCTTTTAGGGCCATGTTGAATACATAGAATATTTCAATATATCTATAAATAATAATAAAATAATTTGAGTAAAAATATTTAATTAAATTTTAAAAGTAAAGAGAGAAAATTAAATAAAAATATTATAACGTTAAGATATTATTTGAATATAATTTTTATTTTAAGATTTGAAAAAATAATATTGTTTTTGTGTTTTGTTTAGGAGCTTGAAAAATTATAATGATTAGATGAAAAAAAATTGAATATTAGAATTGAAAAATATCATATATTTGAGTGATGTTTAAAAATCAAATATCTAAAAATATTAAAAACAATTATGTCGACAAACTGATGTGGTTCAAGCCTCTCAAACACACCACTCAAGAAAACCGTAAAACGTATATGCAATTTCACAGTAGTAATCGAATAAGAAAACAAATATCGGAATAACAAGAGAAATCGTGCAAGACCAAAATAAAGCTAGAAAAGAAAAATAAAATGAGAAATCAACACAAGAAATCATGTGGTTCAATCATGATGGTCTACATCTACTGTAGGAACAATCTAGGAGTCTTTATAATGAAGAATGTACCAAAAAATCAGAATTTACAATAACTTACAAACCTCATTTCATTCTCGACGCAAGCTAGGGTTTGTTTGCTCCCTCTTATTCTGTCTAACGAAGCATCACTCAAAATTAGTAAAGTAATTTCTAATCTACCCTATACAGGAAAGCAAATAGTCTAACATACATTTGTAGAATTATCGAATTGCCACAGCTCAAAAAATTACAAGATTGCCATTACAACAATAGAAAGTAAACTAAAATGGCTCAGTCTTCATTTTATCTTTAGTTTCATACACATGTGACCATGATATAAGAGCTTGGTACTTTAACTTCAACAAATCTCCACTTTGACAAGTGTTTTATTCTTGCAAAATTATCTTTTGCTTCCTCTAGACTGTTTCCTACAAAGTACCTGAGCTCTAATAACTCCCCATATTGATCAAATTCAGGCAATGTTTGAACTTGTTAGCTGGTAGGGATTTTGTCATCATATCTGAAGGGTTTTCTTTAGTTGGAACCTTTTCTACCTTAACCTCTCCAGTCACTATCACATCCCTCACAAAATGAAGTCTAATGTCTATATGCTTTGACATTTCATGATATACATGATTTTTGCAAAGATATATAGTGCTTTGGTTATTACAATAAATTGTGATAAATCCATTAAATATATCTAACTCATGTGAGAAACCATTTAACCACATAGCCTCCTTAATTGCTTCTGTCATGACAATATATTCAATTTTAGTAATTGATAAAGCAACCATAGATTGTAAATCAGCCTTCCAACTTATACCCCTTCCAAATGCTGTAAATACATACCTAGAAAATGACTTTCTAGTCTCCAAATTAGCATTATAATCAGAATCCACAAATCCCTCTAACTTACTACTCCGTTGCACATCCCCTCCAAACCTCAAGTCTAGACATTGTGTTCCAATTAAGTATTGTAATATCCACTTCATAGTATGCTAATGTGGCTTCCAAGGATTACTCATAAACCTAATTACCATGCTAACATCATAGGTTAAATCAGTACCAGAGCACACTATAGCATACATGATGCTTCCCACCATGCTTGCATAGGGTATTCTTTGCATGAATCTAATGTCCTTCTCGATTTTAGGGGCTTGATTTATGGATAATTTTGAATGTTGTCATATTGATGTGCTAACATGTTTAAAATTAGACATATCAAACATGCTGAGTATCTTAGAGATATAGTTTTTCTAAGATAGATAGAGAAGTCTTCTTTTCCTATTTCTAACTATCTCCATACCTAATATTATCTTAGCTGGCCCAAGTTCCTTCGTCTCAAATTCTATTTTTAGTATACACTTGACTTCCTCGATTAGATTTGCACTCTTACATGCAATGAGCATGTCATCTACATACAAGAGTAGGTAAATAATGTGGTCATCCGAATGCCTAACATACACACATCTATCATAAGCACTTCTTTTGAACCCATTTTTCAACATGTGAGAATCAAATCTTTTGTACAATTGCTTTGGGATTGTTTAAGTCCATACAAAGATATTTTAAGTAAACAAACATGAGCAATGTTGGACTTATTTACATAACCCTCGGGGGGTTGCATGTAAATAGTCACATCTAGTTCACCATGCAAGAAAACATTTTTATATCTAATTGCTCCAAGTGTAAATTTTCATAAGCAGTATATGATAAAATTAACCTTATTGAATTGTGTCAACAGGTGAAAAGATTTCATTAAAATATAGCCCTTCCCTTTGAGTGAATTTCTTTTTCTACCAGCTTAGCCTTGTACTTAAGATTCTCAACCCCTAGTATGCCCTCCTTTCTTTTGTAGATTCATTTAGTCCCTACTAGCTTAGCATTTTCAGGCTTAGCAACCATTTTTCAAGTATAATTCTTCTTCAAAGAATCCATTTCCTCATCCATAGCCTGTTTTCATTTGTGAGACTCAATACTTTCCATTACTTCCTTATAGGATCTAGGATCCATTTCTACAACTTCATCCACTATGGTCAAAGCAAAAGTAGTCAGCTCAGCTTGATCATATCTCTTGGGAGGATTGTAACCCTCCTTTGTCTATTCCTAATCAAGTTATATGAACTAATTCCACCTTGGTACTCATCACCTAAAGTGGAAGTTTGAGTCTCAGCATCCTGACCTTCTAATTTTCTCAAATTATTATTAGATTGCTCCACATCAAGATGTATCTTCTCAGGGTTAATATCTTGACTGGGTTCAAGTCTTTTAGTTTTAACTCGAGCCATTTTATGTTCATATGTCTACTAATGATATCTCTACTAATGATACATTTGTGTATCTTTAGTTCATCAATCCATAACTTATACCCTTTTACTCCCTCATGATACCCATAAAGATACATTTTATATCCCTTGGTTCTAGTTTGTCAGTTCGGGTGTGAGCATAAGCAACACACCCAAACAAATCACTATTCTATCAACTCAACTCTTATGAAATAGTATATGTGGTTCCCATGCCCTTGTGACTATGCTTTCTGTGGTGAACATCGACTCTTCACTCTTGCTTTTGTGGGAGCAAGAATGTGGACGGGAGAACTTTCAGAAGCAGTGAACTCTTCCTTCTCTCACCTGTAGGCGAGTGAGTGACCTAATGAAAACGAGAAGAAGAGGTCACATCTCAGCCCAGTGCTACTTTACATAGTTATGATTCGATCTCTCAAGATCTCATATTCAGATTTTATGCTTTTCATCTCTGTTAACGAAAGCTAATCCACTTTTTATCCCTTACTGAAGGAGTGTAAGTCAGTCTCGACCAATCATAAGAATGAGATACGAACCTCTCGTCTTTTTGTACAATCTCCATCCTTTCCCTTCATTCTCAAGTAGTCATAGTTAGAAAGTTTTCCAGTCCACATTTTTTGAAAATTCTTAAACCTTATGGCTAAAGAAGAACTCATATTAATTAAATGGATTGCAATTGTGGCAGCTTCAGCCCAAAAAGACTTAGGAAGTCCAAAGTTTGATAATAAACATCTAACCCTCTTCAATATGGTCATATTCATCCTCCCGACTATGCCATTTTGTTGAGAGGTTTTCCTTACTGTTTTATGCCTAGCCATTCCTTTCTTTTGACAAAATTGATTAAATTCACTTGAGAAGTACTCAAGTCCATTATCAATTCTTAATTTTTTAACCTTCCTTCTTACTTGATTTTCTACCAATTTCTTTCATTCCTTAAATTTTTTAAAGGTGTCACGCTTATTCTTAAAAATGTACAGATACACTTTTTTAGAGTAGTCATCAATTATAGAGAGAAAATAACTTCCCCCATGTGAACTAATCCTAGTTGGTCCCACATAGATTTGAATGCACATAGTCTAGGGTTTATTTTGTATGGTGAGTGGTTGTTTTAAAACTTACCTTTGTTACTTTCCCAAGTATGCAATCTTGACAAAAGGACAAATTTTTCATCTTTTCCTCACCTAGTAGCTCTTGTTTATGGAGTTCTAAAAAACCCTTATGACTTACATGACCTACCCTTTTATGCCAAATGACAGCCCTATCCACACATTTTTCTTATATAGATGAAACCTCTCCTATGACATTTTTACCAATAAGAGTGTACAAGCCAGTTTTAATGACTCATTTCACCACAATAAGTGAACTCTTAGCAACCCTCATAGATCTAGATTCAGATTTAAAGGTGTACCCAGATTGATCTAACACACCTAGTGAGATAAGGTTCCTTTTTAATTCATGTATATATTTTACATCAGTTAAGAATCTTTCAATACCATCATGGAGCCTTAGTCTCATCGTGACTATTTCCTAAACTTTACAAGATTTGTTGTTATCAAGCATCACAAATTCCCCATCTAAAACAATAAAGGTCTTAAATCGATTTTTATTAGGACGCATATGACAATAACATCCCATATCAATGATCTATTATTTTCCTGAATCAACCTCAGACACAAATAGAACCTTAGAACTCTGATACCCATCATTCACAACCGAGGCATCTCACTCATCCTTAGACTTATTTCCTATGTTAGACTTCGTATCAGGGCAACTCTTTTGAAATGTCCCTCTTTGTGACACAAGAAGCATTTTAATTGCTTCTCCCTCACATTGTATTTGTTATTCTTTCCCTTTTGGCCTTTTTTTCAACTCTCCCCCTCACTGTCAGCCCCTCCCTAGTTTCATAATTTATTTTAGACATGGCTTGTAATTCTCTAAAGTGTAACACGGCCTAAACCTCATCTAAGGTCAGTGTTTCCCTCTCATACATCATGGTCTATTTCAAATTAGTATAAAAATTATCCAGAGAACTCAACAATAAAATTGCTTGATCTTCATCATCAATTTTAATATCAATGTTGGCCAACTCTAAAAAGTTTTACTAAAAGCATCGAGATGGTTAGCAATGGATATATCCGAGGACATCTTGAACGTGTAGCGCTTTATTTTCTTGTGCAATCGGTTGGCTAAAGATTTAGTCATGTCGAGGCTTTCAAGTTTGAGCCAAATTCCAGCAACAGTATCTTCATTGGCCACTTCCCTCAAAACTTTGTCTCCAAGAGAAAGAATGAGTACGCTGTGAGTTTTCCTCAAGATTTTCTTCGTATCCTTCCATTCAACAGGTTCCATCTTCTTTTCCCCAAGAAAGGCTTCTTGGACACCCTATTGATTGAGAAGGGCTTTTATTTTGATCCTCCATAACCCAAAATCATTCTTTCCATCAAATTTGTCGATATCAAACCTCGCGGTCCCCATCGAACCTCAACTCTTGATACCATTTATTGTGGTTTGGGCCTCGTAAACACGACATTCAAGAAAATCATAAAACGTATATGCAATTTACAGTAGTAAACGAATAACAAAACAAATACCGAAACAACAAAAGAAATCGTGCAAGATCAAAATAAAGCCAAAACAAAAAATAAAGTGAAAAATCAATACAAGAAAATTACTTGGTTCGATCCTAATGTTCTACGTCCATGGCATGAACAGTCTAGGAGTCTTTATTGATAAAGAACATACTAGAAAATCAGAGTTTACAATCACTTACAGACCTCTTTTAGTTCTCGGCGCAAGTTAGGGTTTGTTTGTTCCCTCGTATTCTCTCTAACGAAGCATTACTCAAAATTGGTAAAGTGATTTCTAATCTGCCCGGTACACGAAAGCATATAGTCTTATATACATGTGTAGAATTACAGAATTGCCACAACTCAAAAAATTACAGGACTATCATTATAGCATTACAAAGTAGACTAAAACGGCACCGTCTTCATTTTATCTTCAGCTTCATACACGCGTGACCATGATGTAAAAGCTTTCCAGTTTAACTTCAACACAAATGAACCGTTAGTTTTCAAGCAATACAATTTCATGCATGAGTTTGGCGAATCGATTCTCAATTTTTGATACCTAACTATAAGTTTTGGAGATTACACATCCAGATGCTTTTGAGTTTTGCATAAATAAAAATTGTTTTCTTTGTTTGAAACTATATTATCTCTAGTCATATTAATTATTAAACATATTATAAATAATCTTCTATGTCAACAATTTAAATGGCAATAAATATTAAGGATTTATAAATAACTTTGAAATCTCCTCTTACTCTTAAAGTTCATTTAAATAAGCCACTTAGCATGTATGCCATGTAATATAGAGCGATAAATCTAATACGAAGAACGAATTTATAAAATTCTTATGATATATTCTTTTTAGGGTAGAATTGATCTAGAGATCGTGTAAACATAACAATTTTTTTTACTCAATTAAATTTTGAGCTAGTGTGGATTTATGATCATTTGTTAGGGAACAATTATGATGATTTTGTAGAATCTCTATATAAAATTATCTAATAAAGATATGAATATTTGCTTGGTGTTAACGTTGTGTTTCGTACATCTTTGAGAAAAATTCCAAAAACTTAATTAGATCTTTAGGCTTCTACACATATAGAGAAAACATAAAAAATGGGAGGGGGGTTTAGTGAAGCCCAAAGAGTCTCCAACGCCAAAATTAGCATATTATTATAAGAGTTTTTCTTGAATTTAGAGAGTTTATGGAGAGTCCATCTTACATTAGGGATTGGTTTTTATACTAGAATTTTGGGTGGGACATTTTGTGCATATCCATGTAAGACTCATGTCCTTTTAGCTATTGACTTTAATTAGAATCTTTTAACACGACATGATTTTTGCAACATCATCATTAATGCAATGTCTGGTCTAAAGAGTGGTATAATTAATACAACGTGATTCCCTAATTTGCTTTACTCTGCATACGTCTTTGGTAGCTCTGTAACGACTCGACCCTCGGGAGGGTAAGACCGTATTTACGTGGCTTTTCCCCAAAACGGTTTTTGAAAAGTGACTAGTTTCGTTCGTTTTTAAAACATTTCAGTTCATATCCAAGGCGCCAGATTCTATATTATAAAATAAAATATAAATTTACAATAAAAGAGGTTTACAACAAAAAATTGGATTTATAAAATAAAAGGTTTCTCTTTTATGCCTAGACTGTCACGTTCTTTCCTTGAACTATCTGCTTCCTATTGCGCACTCCTGTGTGTGGGGAGATAAAACACATGAAAAAAAACTAAAATAAGTCGAATACCCAATAAGCATTATTTCATACAGTTTTTAATATATAACAAAATAAGTTTTTCAATCATGCAACCAACACACAAATATACGTACAAGACAATACATGCATCATTTTTTATAACTATAATCTTATTATGTCTTTCATTCCAATGTGTCTCAGTACACTCCTTTCATTACATAAAGAATCTGAAGATCTACATTATTCTTAATTATTACTTTAAGCCATTATCACACAAGAGATCAACAAATAAGCAAACATCTAACTACCACGTAAACATGACAATAGCCATCACTGCCAAATAGTTATCAGGCAAGCAAGACACAAATAAATAAACAAGAACAACAATCAACAACTACAAGTCATAAAAAATAACTAGTAAACAATCACTCATCAATGCATACATATCATGCATGCAATACACATCCAGGATAACATGACATTCACTCTAGTTCAGTCACTTCATTTGGACTGTTGCACACTATTACCCCCATGTGCTAGGGTTGGCGGATCTTCCTTTGGATCTTAAGTCTTCCTTTGAACTCTTGGGTCTTCTTTTGTACCCCTGTCGCAATTTCATACTTTATAGCATAATATCAGTTCATACAAATCATGCATAATTTTAGAATCGTAGCAATGCATATATTTCATCATATATCCTATTCTAGCATCAGTTCATGGCATTATTCCATAAAATCAATAGACAGAAATATTAGGGGTGTCAAATCATGTCAATGGGTCGTATTCGTGTCGTGTTAAGACATATATATTATATTATATAGGTCAACCCTAACCCGACCTGTTAAGCTTATTGTGTCAAAATCTCAAACTCTAACACGACTCGTTAATATAACGTGTCGTATCGTGTCAACCCGTTATGACCCATTAGTGAATATTATGAAATAAATTAACGTGAAAAAATATGATATGTTTCAACCTCCTTATATAAATATGTTGAATATGCCTAAAATTAATCCGTTTGACTTAATTAAACTTAGCATAATTTTATATAAATTTTAAAATCATAATATTTATAAAAATTATAATACTAACTACAAATATAAATTACAATCTAAACAAAAAAAATATCAAAATTAAGATTCTAACAATTTTACTTTTAAATACAAAAGTATACTTGTAATTTTAACTTTCTTAACGTGTCATAACGTGTCATAGCAGGTTAAAACAGGTTGATTCGCTATCAACCCGTTAAACAATCGTGTCTTAACGTGTCAACCCGTTTTGACCCGAAACCCATTAAGACTAAACCCTAACCCGTTGTTATCGTGTCGTGTTCGTGTTGGGTTAACGGGTCGTGTAACATATTGCCACCCCTAAGAAATATAAAGTTTTATCTTATATTTTTCAGAGAATATATACAATAATTACTATATATAAGCATCCAATCACATGCATATATTTACGTATTTGGGTTTCAATAAAAGGAGCTACCAAGAATGGTTATACATACGTATATTAACATTTTCAATCCTATTATCTTTCTTTACTAGTCCGGTAAGTTCTAAAGTGTATGAACATAACACTTACCTAGTCTCCATGCTATTTTCATATTATGCAGTCTAGTTACAAGCACATCATATAGCAATCAATTTACAGTATGCACACAAATGATATCAATATATATATATATATATATCTAGCACACAAGCAATTAACTAAGAAAAACCTATACTTTACTAGGACACTCTCCTGCTATACTCATGTCTTTAAAGTCCTTACTCACTGTGCTAAGACCATCAGAGAATCACTGCAGACACTGGGACACATTCTGATATCCCTATGTCCTCGAAGTCCTTACTTACTATGCTATGGCCATCAAAGACTCATTACGAACACTAGGATACTTTCCGATATCCTCATGTTTTCAAAATCCTTGCTCATAATACTAAGATCATTGGAGACTCAATATGGACACTGTGACATCTCTCAATATCCTCATGTCCTTGAAGTCTTTACTTGGGATAGAGTACCCATTTCAAATGATAATTCTGTCCGGTACATGTGTCACCATATACAAATGCACCCTACCTACACGTCACCTAATATCAATATAAAATACGTTGATCACCCACTGGTGCAGGAAGCACCATACCTCGATAGCAACCTTCTCCATACCGGTTGGCAGAACTAATCCTACTTCCCGATTCTCTACGAGTTCATCCCGACATTTAACACAGTAAGGTACATCTCAAAATGTACCTCTGTCGAATCACACAATTCGAGACTACTATCGAGCTATTTTATCATCCACCACTTTACATGGCATTACGCCACGTGACTCCTACATCGGCTCCCTACTCGACATGAGTACGATTTCTTACATACCTTGGTTACGTTCCCAATACTTCACTACTACGCGACTCTGTTGCTTTGCACGTACTTCGAGACATAACACAATTACACAATGACAGGCTGACAGCCGTCATTAGGCTACTAGTTATGTCACTACCTTGGGATACTATTCCACAGTTTTTGATACTACGGGCGCCTTACATTTCTCAATCGTGCAACTATCTATCTTTGTGATACGCCTTACGATGTGTCACGACTACAATCCACGAAGTACCCTCCATGCTTCCGCTTCTCACTCCATTTCGCACATACACCCCATTTGAGTATATTCCACGTATACTCTCTCCATAGTACACTACTACGCCACAACCCATAAGATACACGTTACATGGTGCATCACTTTACTCTCATGGAGTACACTCTACACGTACTCCCTCCACAACACTTGCCATATACCAAACCTGCACATAAAGCGCCCCCGTACTACACAATACAGTTCACAACCTTACTTCACAACACAGTTCCCAACATTACAGAACACAACTAACCAATTTCACACATTTTCTCAACGGACTCCACAACATTAACAATACAGTCCACAATCAATCAATTAAACATAAATACAAAAGAAATAAGGTTATACCATAGCGGGGTAAACCCGTATGTTGCTCGTTTCCCGGCACGGTTAGTGGTATCAAAAGTTACTAACTTTAGCGTTAACCGCTCCGTCAAGATTAGTGTTGTGACCTCAGAACGGGAATGACCTAGGGTTCGAGTCTAGGGTTTTGGTTACTAAATCCGGGTCACGGGAGGGTGGCCATTATGGTGGAGAGTTTGTTGGTGGTGGTAGAAGTTCTTCGGGTTAGTATGCTCGGTTTGCCACCAAAAGTTAGGAGAATAGTCATTGGAGAAGGGAAATCTCATGGTGGTGGAGATAAGGTGGTACAACCACCGGAAGGTGGCACAACTACCGGAAGGTGGCAGATCTACACCAAATGGTCAAACTCGTGCTTGGGAGAGTGCGGGAGAGAGAGGTGGTGGTGGCTCGGTTGGAGGAGCAAATCTAGGGAGAGGTCACCTGAAGTGAGGGAACACTTTGGTGGTGATGGTGAGACCCTATGGTGGCCGATGGTGGCACTGGGTGGCTAAAATCGTGGATTGTAAAACCCATTTCGTTGATCACTTGTTCCGGCCAATGGAGGAAAGGGGAGGGGCCATTGTGGCTTGGGGTAGGTCCCTGGTGGTGTGGGGAAGTTGGCTCAAGATGGTGGTGGCCATGCTGGTCGGCGGTGGAGACGAAAATGGAGGGAGAGGCATGAGAGACCCATTTCGGGTTTATGCCTCCATGTTGGAGGTGAGGTGGCCGACGAAACTGGGTTCATCGATGAGGGGTCGTCAGAGATAGGCTGATCCAATGGAGGGAGCAATGTCGTTGTGCATTGGCTCACGACGGAGCTAGAAACTGCGCAAGGTGGGGGCTTGAAGGAGAAAACCCATTTCGAGTTTTAGCTCGCCAGCAGGAGGTGAGGCTGCCATGGGTGACACTGCCGGCATGAATGTGCCCGTCGGCAGCTGGCAGTCTAGGGGTGACCGGCGGTGAGGCTGGCTGAACAGTGGTGGCGCCGCCATGAGCTTGAAGCCGAACGGGCAAGGGGGCTATAGCACACGGGAGAGAGGGGAGAGAGAAAAAAGAAAATGGAGAGGGAGAAAAGTGAGGTGCTTGGCTTCCTTTTCGGGCTATATATAGGCCCGACGCTTTGGAGTTTTCAAACTGACAAACGATAAGTTTAAAACACTGATATGAAAATACGTAAAATCAATTTAGCATAAAATACTCAAAAGAATTAAATAAAATATTATTTTAACTTACTTTAGTTCATAACATAATATTCATCATTATTAATTAAAATAGTGAAACTTTACTAATTATTTATAAGAATAAAGCCATATATTTAAATCAGAATTTAAAGTATAATTAAAATCTCACAATATTTTAAATAACTAAAATCAGGGTAATAAAACGATTTCGTATAATTATAATATTTTATAGCGCTCCAAGATATTATAATTGCATTTCTTATAAATCTGGCTTGGGTCTAATAACACTGAAAATACCTCATATAATATTTTCGGGACAATTAAAATATTCAATAGTATTAAAACACTGGGCGCATTTTAAAATCAACGTTATCTTTTTAAAAGCACGCCATCGGGGTCGGACACGTACTTCGAGATCTGACACATGCATCGAGACTCGTCTCAATCGAATGAGAAAAGAACAAGTTGTCACGTTATCTCCTCGAAATTCACTAAGCTTTAGGAAAAAAAAGAGCGAGCGTTACAAGCTCATCTATGTCTGCTTTTAGATTCTCCCGCTCACTTGCCTGAGCAAGTACTCAAAGACATGGTGACGTCAAGAGAATGCCAGGGCGGCAAGTCTCATCACCTCCATATCATTTGTTGTCCCATGAAGGAGTCACATTAGGAGAATGCTTCTCATGGGTCACGGGCCTTTCAGATAGGGGTGACAATATGTGATGCAACCTATTAACCCAACATGAACATGATACTATAATAGCGAGTTTGACTTTAGTCTTAACGAGTTCATGTCAAAACGAATTCTCCCATGAAGACACGACTGTTTAATAGGTTGATAATAAGTCAACTCGTTTTGACCCGTTATAATCTGTTATGACTTATTAAAGTTACAATTATATCCTTATATTTAAAAATAAATTTGTTAGAATTTTAATTTCAATATTTTTATTATTTGGATTGTAATTTTAAATTTACAGTTAGTGTTATAATTTTTATAGATATTGTGATTTTAAAACTGTGATAATGAATCATATCATGTTAACCTATTTCATAGTATTTACTTACGAATCAAAACGAGTTAACACGATATAATCTATTATGTTAATATGTCGTGTTGAGGTTTAAGATTTTGATACGGTATGCAACGGGATGGGTTTTGGTTGACCCATATAGTATATTATACATACATTAACACGACACGAATACAACTCGTTAATATGATTTGACACTCCTACTTTCAGGTAGAGGTCTATTGATCCTTTTCCAAATAAGATTATTTGGGCTTGATCGTGTTGGATTAGACTTTATTATCTCTCTCCCTAGTAATTTTTGGTGAGCTTGCTCAGTGGGAGAGAAAATTCCATTTACATTGAATATCAAAATAAATAATAAATAAAACTAAATGATGAAATCGAAATCTACAATTTTCAGTTTTTCTATACCGCTAAAAAGATGTTAAGCTTGCACGATTTGCTGTATGAGATTCAACTAGCTTTTGTTGTCTCACCAAAATAAATTCCAAAAGTATACGTTATCTTCGTAATTGTTTATATATCATCGATATATATCTTCTTGAAAATTTCTTATTTGCAAGTCAATATATAAATGCACAACTTGTGGAAATCCTTATTATAATTATAAAAGGTGCAGGTCTTTTTGATTATGTCCATGTTTGAATTTAAAATTCATCTTATTATATTATTATAATTTTTTCAAATTTTCATATAAAATATAATAAATAATTTCATTTTTTCAAATATCAAAATAATAATAATAATAATAATAATAAATAATATTTTATTCAACTTTCACATTTTATCTAAAATCATATTATCTTATCTCATCTCTAAATTCAAACCAGATCATATAATATAAAATTTAGTCTCCAAATAGAAGAACTTGGTTCGAACCCAACTCATCTATAAAAAAAAAAAAAAACTATATATTATCGTTATAAAAGAATAAAGAAAACTAATATATTCTTATTATAGTCAAAATAGAAAATTTTGTCATCAACATTATGATGAATACATATTTTTTTTCATTCATTTATTTATTTCCATTTGTTTTAGTTGGTCCGTCGTCCTAGGACCCAATCCTTTTTTTTTCATTCATTTACCTTGTCGGACTACCCTCATGATACATCTACTTTTATTGGCCTCTCATTGTTTAATTATTTTGATTCTAATACTTTTCCACCATTCTGTCCAATTCAAATGTTTAGGAATTAAAACACTATTTCAAAATTAAAAAAAAAAAGATTTTTGGTTTTTTTTATTGAGATATGATATATCTATTATTATTTTATAATTATTTTATAACTTTTTTTGTATTTAATTTTTTAAAATTTTTAATTTTACTTGAGGATTAAGAATGTGAATATTAATAAAATTATTATTTTTTCTTAATAATTAAAAATATTAAAAAAAACTTAAAAGAGAACGATAACAAAATTATAAAAAAAACTTAAATATATTAAAATTATAAAAATATTGTAAAATCCGTTGTACGAATATTATTGTTCTTTTTTATTATTTTAGAAAATGCAATGAGCACCTTCGTACGAATAGACAGTTCAATCTCATGTATATTTTTGAGTTATATTATTTTTAAATCGGTATATAATTATACAATTTACACAATTTTAAAAGAGTGATGTTATTTTGTCATTTGAGTATTATCATTTTAACATATCGTTAGTGTAAAATTGGTATTTTATTTATTTATTTATTATTCTATTTATTTATTATTTTAAAATATTTTTAAAAAATAAAAAATATCAAAATATTAATAATTTCTTTCTTAACTATTAAATAAAAATAAATAAAAATACATTAGGTGTTAAAATGAGGGTCAAAGTAAATGAACAAAATAGTATTTTTTATTTTTGAATTTATTTTTTAAATTAAATTATATAATATAAATTATTGATTAAATATACTCTACCCAACAAACCCGAAAGTGTGTTCCGAAAAACCCGAAAAAATAACATAAAAGAAAAGAACAAAAGACCGAACAGTAGAAGAAAAAATGAAGACAGGGACAGGCAGACAGGTAAAACCCAACACTCTCAAGAGGGGAAAGCAGATACTACCAATCTGTCCCAACGGTGACCTTCACAATTTTTTTTACTCTCTCGATTTAGGTTTCCCAAAAGTCTCCGTTCCTCTTCCGATTCTCTTGTTCTCTCGCACCTGCTGGTAAGCTTCGATTTCTCTTCTCTGCTGTTTCTTGTGCTTTAATTTCCTTCATCCGATTATCGGTATTGTTATTAATTATTATTACTTCTACTACAACAGCGTACCAAACTTGTGCTTGTTTCTGCTTGAACTGGGTTCTCTGTAACACTTTCTGTTGGAGCAGTAGAAGCTAGTTTTGGTGGTTTAGTATTAAACAGACAATCACGCTCTTCAAGATTGTTTTGGATTTTTGAGAATCCTTTTGTTGGTTTGACTGGCGGAGTTTCTTTTGTAGAAAGTTCAAAAGAAATGGATGCTTTCTATTTTCTTAGAAATGACCTTTTGAAATACCTGTCCAAACATTGTGCTAACATAAAACGTATCAATTTCAGATCATTAATGGACTTTCTACTGTGGGTTTAGTATCTTGGATATGTGATTGATGTTCAAATCTATTAGTACGTATGTTAAAGTTTTGTATATTTGGCAACCAAAAAAGAAGCTGGGGAAAGAATTAAAGAAAAACACTAATTAGTTTTGAGTAAAAACACTAATTAGTTTTGAGTTCATTGCCTTTGCACGTGGCAGTTAAAATCCCTTTCTGCCCGCCCTCTCCACACACACACACACACACACAGAGGGAGAGAGAGAGTAGTAAGTCTGTCTCCAGAATTTGAAAGGTGAACCATAAGCTTTTTCTTTTTCTTTTTCTTTTTCTTTTTTGGTATTGGGAATATAAAGTAAAAGGTGAACCAAAAGTTTTATTTTTTATTTTTTGGGCATTGGGCATATATTCTGATGTTATTGATAGAGATGAAGGTGCTTATTTAACTCATCTAGTGGAGCAGAAAACGAGTTCCTTATTGTGTCTAATTTTGATTGACCACATGTGGTCTTCATCCCCCATAGAAGTTCATTGAAGCATACTGTGAATTACCTTGTTGGGGTGGTTTGGGCCTTTTTTACTTTATCTCCCTAACTTTTCAAAAACCTGCACCAGACCCCTCCTTCCTTGTGGGCTGTAGGTTTGGAGTAAGATGCAAACATCTTTCTTTCTGTCAAAACTAACATCAACCTTGCATTAGTTGATGATGATCCCTTATGTGATTTACCTCTTCCGTGACTTTTTCTCACGTGCATCTTAGTCCAAACCACATGAAGTTTTAATGCAAGTTTTGAGAAGGGAAGCAAAGTGTTATGGTGCAGTTTACATCAAAGAAGTGTATGTCCGTGTAATTGTGTTTGTGCACTATTATGGTTTCTTATGGTTTCTCATGGGCATCGTTTATTGTTGCTCACAAGTCTTTACTGTCAAGGTATCTAGAGGATCAACCTAGAACTTAATCCTGTGAAGGTGATCTTGAGGATTAAACTAGGATTGACTGACATTTGAAATGATATTGCTATGCTGTTATACAATTAAGCATCTTTGGTAATGTCGTGATTCTTAATATTGCTTTATTGATTTGCTCTTGCTACCACGTGTTATTGGTTTCTTAGAAGGAAGCTTTTACATGACATGTTCTATCTGATTGGGTTTTGCAAAAATAATTATGCACTAGCATAAAGCCATAGGGCTAGGGCTGTAATCGAGCCAAGCTTTGGCTTGCTGAGCTCGGCTCGACTTAGAATATTCGATCTCGAGCTCGAGGCTGAGCTCGAGATTTTTATTTATTCTTTGTTCAAGCTTGACTCAATGAGCTAAACTTCCAACTCGAGCTTGTCCGATAAATGAACTCGAGTTGAGCTGAGCTCGAGCTCGAACTGCTTGATTTTTTTTTTTAATTTATTGAATAAAATTTAAAATTAAATAAATGAAATAAAAATCTAGTAAAAAGTTAATACTTAATATCTAACTAGTTGATATTTCTTCATAATTCCACAACATGCTATATGCTTATATATATTATTAATAAATAAACATATTAGTATATATGTATTTCATAAATAGTTCCCACGTACTAATATATGAAATTATCAAATTTTATAGACAAATTTTTGTACAAATTATAAAATATAACTATGAAGTATATTCATTATACAGACATAAGTAATTAGATTATATATTATATATTTAATTATAAAAGTGTTATACTTATATTATTAGCAATTCATATATATAACATATATATGTCTATATATTTATTAATATTAGAAGGAACTTTAATTGAGTCGACTCGAGCATAAACGAGCAAGCCTTAACGAGCCTTAGTCGAGTCGAGTCAAGTTTTGTTGGTTATCTGTCATTTACTAATCGAGCGGGTATCTGCTTTCACAAGCGAGTTTTTTTCTTTTTTTTTTTCCACCAGTCGAGTTCGATTTGAGTTTAACCGAACTAGTATCGAGCGGACTGTCTAGTAGACTGGTTCATTTACAACCCTAAATAGGGCCAAGAAGTATAGAAGCAAGATACAAAATTAGAAGTCCTCAACTCTTTCACAAGAGCCTAAACATCTCGTGTATTGAACTTAAGTGTAGTCAAATTGAGGGCTCTGCATGCAGGCGTGCATTTGCTCAAATTATCCAAGAACATTCTGCCGAGTGCCTTTGTATTTTTTTTTTTCCTAATTTGTACCCTTGGTCACTTCCATTATATATACTAACACCCAATATGTTTTGGGCAATCATGATCCAACCTGGTATATCTTCAGAAGGTTAGTGTTTATAGTCATGAATTACATATCTTTTGTTTCTTCTGATTAGGACTAAGAATTTGTATTTGATTTTGGTCAAGGTCACCATCCAGCTTTATGTATTGTTTCTCTAACCACTTTAGGGCTCTTGTAACTTATTTATACTTTTAGCTCAACATCTTTGCTTGGACCCATGCTTTAGCTAAGAGCCATTTCAACAGCATTTTCATTTGATATGAGCTTTCGGAGACTCTTCTTTGAATTTCTAACAAATGAAATTTATGCATCATATTTCTCATTTGCAGTTTCAAGTATCAGTTATTTATAGGTGATATTGATTATTAGCACCTTTGCATCTTCTGGGTCAGTTTGATAGAAGCATGTTCATCATGAACTTTGGATTTATGCATGATTTCTTATATTTCCACCAGGATGGATTCTTGATGTTCTTCTGCCTACGGTTCTCTACCCAAATGTGTTATTGCCTATATGTGTCTGTGCACCGACAATCCATAAACAAAATATGAACAGTTTTTTCCTTATGCTTTGAGATACAGAATCAATAGCCTGGATAAGCGATAATGCTTGATTAACTGATGTTTGAAACTGTTGTCCACAATTATAGCTATTTGTGGATCTCAGATGGATGATGGAGGGCACCGTGAAAATGGCAGACACAAAGCAGATCAATATAAAACAGCTCAGGGTCAGGTACGAGAAACAATTTGCTACAGTTACATAGATTTTCTTAACTAATGTCCAATGTGATGAAGTTTAAAAGCTTCTGTTGTTGCAGTGGCTGATGCAACATCAGCCATCGATGAAACAAATAATGGGCCTTATGGCTGAAAGAGATGCAGCCATTCAAGAAAGAAACTTGGCCCTTTCTGAGAAAAAGGCAGCTATTGCAGAGCGAGATATGGCATTTTTGCAACGAGATACAGCAATTGCAGAACGAAATAATGCTTTACTGGAACGGGACAATGCCATTGCCACTCTTCAATACCAGGAAAACTCCTTGACCAGTGGTAATATGTCATGCCCACCAGGATGCCAAATCTCACGGGGGGTGAAGCACATCCACCACCCACAGCAGCACACACATCATTTACCCCACATGGGTGAGGCTTCTTACAATACGAGGGAAATGCACACAACCGATGCCCTTGCAATGTCACCACAAGTTGCTTCTGAGGCTGCTAAGTCACGACGGGCCAAACGAACAAAGGAGACCAAGGGAATGCCATCTGATAAGAAGGCTTCAAAATCTCCAAAGAAGATAAAGAGGGAGAGTGATGACTTGAATAAAATCATGTTTGGCAAGACACATGAGTGGAAAGGTGGGCAGGATATGGGTGATGGAGGTGATGATCTGAACAGACAGTCAGGGGGTTCAAAGTCTGATTGGAAGGGACCGGACCTAGGGTTGAATCAGGTTGCATTTGATGACTCAACCATGCCTGCACCCGTATGCTCCTGCACTGGAATCCTAAGGCAGTGTTACAAATGGGGAAATGGGGGGTGGCAATCTTCATGCTGCACCACAACCATGTCAATGTATCCTCTACCAGCTGTGCCCAACAAGCGGCACACTCGAGTAGGTGGGCGGAAGATGAGTGGAAGTGCCTTTACCAAGCTACTAAGCCGCCTTGCAGCAGAAGGACATGATTTATCAAATCCTGTTGATCTCAAGGACCACTGGGCTAAGCATGGAACAAATCGCTACATCACAATCAAATAGATGAGTAAACATCGATGGAATGGGGGAATAGGATAATAGCGAACGAGAAAAGGCCATTAATGAACAGGTATGCATCTTCCACTATTTTTCGTTTAAACCAATGATTTATTGAGCACAACAGGACAAGCTTGTTAGGATGCAAGTCGGTTTACTCTCTTCCTGCAGATAGTTTGCTTCCTCGGTTTGTCATCTATGTAACTTGGATATCAACATGATAACGAATGATAGGCTTCTCATCTTCCTTCGTATTCCACTTGAACCAAGGAAGAAGCATTCCTTGGTTTGAAACTAGTTAATTGTTGTCCATATGAAGAAGGGTCCGGTCCTTGGTAAGTTTAGGTAGTTGTTGGAAGTTTTATCTTAAGGTTGGGAATACTTGTATGAAAGAAAGTGTCACTCTAAAGTAGAGGATTTTCTTTCGCTGAATAAATTGGCCATGTTCCGGAACATGAAATGCTTTTGTTTGATTCTGATGATAAGGTAGGACGAGTTGTCTGGCGCTCTAATTGACTTTTGAGTCCAAAAATCATTGTTTCTGCTCTGCTTTCCAAAGAATAGGTTTTCAATACGCTACGCAGTTTACTGTGTTTTACATTTTGCTGATTTCACCAACTTCAACTGCCCATAATACGTTCGAATCTTAAATTTTTGTTACCATGAATTTTAACGAATAAAGATGGATTGAAGATTACACAATTCTGTTGCATTACTAAATGTCACATTACTAACAATTCCATATAAACAAGAAGAATATTAAAACAAAAAAAGGAAAAATAGAACTTTACGGTGCGTGTCAGATTACAAACCGTCAGCACCAATGCAAGGATAATTATATCAGTACGCTTCTTTGGGAAAAACTGGAATAGAATCCGAATAAAAAAAATTAATTTTTTGATGATAGAAGTTATGGTTTATATATTATTCTTTTATAAAATATAAATGTTTTAACTCTAAAAAGATTTTATAATAAATTTATAAATTGACGTGGTTTAATGTGGTATATAAAAATTTTAAATTTATTTTAATTGTAAATAAATTAAATATATTATATCAAATTATAAATTTATATTTATGAGATATCTTTATGCCTATAGCTATTTTTAGAAAGGGCAATGTTATATATCATTCATTTTTATGGGTTTTTTTATAATTCAAATAATAAACAGATAGAAAAATCTCAATTTTAAACTAAAAATGTTTAAAATATTTTTATTTACAAATCAAAAATTCTAAAATCTGAACAAATTATTATATTTATTTACGAAATCAGAGCGTTTGAGTTAGACTTACCATACAGTTTATAAATATATACTACATGAAGAATTATTCTATCAAAAAAATATGCGGAAACATACTCAACCATCCTAGTTCATAAATTTCAAAGTTTTAAAATAAAAAAATGATGGAGAGAAGTCACATTTATGATACTCTCTCTCACATGAATAATAACGTAAGAGAATGAGTGTGCTGAGTGTTAGAGTGTGGCTTCACTCTAGCATCACCCTTTTTCACATTAATTTTTTTAACTAAATATATATATTTTTAATTCAAACATATCAAAATCAAATATATTATAAATAATAACAATTTTATAAATAATTATATATTACATTTCTCATCGTATTTCAATTTGATTATGTTAATGAGACCACTCCAAGTCTCCAACTAATCATTGGATATAATTTTATATTTAAAATAATAATTCAACTATAATGCGTGTTATCACGACAAAATATAGATAATATTTTTACAATTATTTTTATTTCATCTAATTATTATAGTTTTTTAAAATTTTTAATTTTTTATACAAATTAAAATAAATATCTTTTTTAATTTTAAAATAAAAATAATTTTTAATTTTTATTTGTGAAAATAAATTAGGCTGTGTTCGAAGAGAGGCCTATTACTTAAAAAAATAATAATAATAAAGGCGCTTGTTGACTCCGAACTCCCAAGCGGCAACTTTGAGCTCTTTGAAGTGCAGCTCAAAGCATCTTCTCTAATCTCAACTGTGGATACATTTTGGCCAAATGAACTCATCGCTGACTTCAATAGCAGTCGGTCATGCTTTTCCTCTTGGGTTTCATTGCGGTGTGCGGACACTGGAGTGTGTTGTTTCAACAATCTAACCCAACGAGGTAGGCCGGTCTATCGTCTATTACTATTAACCCGTCTGTCACTCTGGGCGTTTGCTCATGCAGACAGTTCTTTTTTTCTTCATCTGTCTCTGCTCATTTGGGTATCAGTAACTTTGTAGAGTTTGTTGTTGGTGTGGGGTTTGGAGGTTGGGTTGGACGTTTTGATTGATTACTATGTTAAAGTGTTAAAGTGGTTTTAGGGTTTTGTATCTTTGTCAAAGGGTTTAGTATAATAGTGGGAGATGGGTTGCGCTGATGAAAGTAGAACTACTATCAATCTGTTTTTAGAGTGAAATCACAAAACTAATCGAATATGCAAAATTTCAATGCGTCTCAGATGGGTTTTCCTGTTCCTCAACTAGCGGAGAATTTGAGTCCTGGAGGCAGTGAGAATGGTAACAAGAGACTTGGTATACCACCCTCACACCCGATTAACTCTTCTTCTCTGCTTCAATACTCGCAGTTTATCGGGTCCTCGCCGGCTTTTGGGCATTGGGGTTCCCAGAATTTGAGCCCAGGGATTTCCCATTCTAGGTCTTTGTCTCAACCTACGTTTTTTGCGCTTGATAGCTTGTTGCCCCCTTTGAGCCCTTTGCCTTATTCTGAACCTTCGACGAGCTCGCTCTCTGACCCAATTTCGATGGATGTGTCTATGGAAGAAAGTGCTGTTAATTCTCATGCCTTATCACTTCCTTCGCCTATAAACGGAGGTAATGCATTTCAGGTTGGCGAGGGTGTTCCTCCTCATAGAGGACATCGGCGCTCCAATAGTGATGGTATTCCATTAGGATTCTCAACCATGATTCACTCTTCACCTCAGTTGACTCCCATTGGGAGTTGGGGAGTTTTGGATCAGTCTATTTCTGGAAGCGAGAAATCAGGGGTGGACAAGCCAATCCAGTTGGTGTTGAAGGGTGAATTGAAGAGGCATAGGGATGGCAATAACATTGCCAATGGGACAGGTGAGGGAATATCTGAGGACTCAGTTCTGGATGACTTGTTTAATGAATTTATTAATTTGGAGAACATTGATAATATGAATTCATATGGTACTGAGGAAAAGGATATGGATTATAGAGCCAATGGCTCGAAGATGAAGGAATGTGATTGCAGCGATAATGAAGTGGAAAGTCGCAAGAATGACTATCCAAACTGTGTGCAGGGATCAAGCTCAAGTTTTGTTAATGAGAAGAGAGAAGGAAAGAGAATTGCTGGTGGAGACACGAAGCCTACTGTCCGACACTCGAGAAGTGTTTCAATGGATAGTTTTATGGGAAATTTGAATTTTGATGACGAATCACCAAAGCTCCCACCTATAGGAACTCGAGTGGGTCAACAATCCCCTAGCAATGCACCAGAGAACTCAACTAAGTTCTGCGTGGGGTTTGGAAATGGTCATTTTAATGAGGCTGAGCTGGAAAAGATCAGGGAAAATGCGAAACTGGCTGAGATTGCACTATCAGACCCCAAACGTGCCAAGAGGTTTTTTTTTTTTTTTTTTCTCTTTTCTGTTTAAATTTTGTTGGTCTATTAGCAATCAATGTATTGTTGTACTCATTTCTGATCTGCTCGTCCAGGGTTTTGGCTAATCGTATGTCAGCTGCTCGTTCCAAGGATCGGAAGATGCAATATACCACAGACATAGAACACAAGGCACAAATTCTACAGACAGAGAACACCATCTTGTCAAACGAGGTTACAAAGTTACAGGTAGTATCTGGATGATGGGATATTGGTATTCACTAGTAATTTAATTGGATTAATTAATGATACTCATTCACCTATAGGAATAAAATTATTGAAACTCATTTATAAGATGCTGTTTTTGTTTCTCTTTTGCCCAATCCAGAGAGAGTCTACAGAACTTAAGAGTGAGAATAATGAGTTGAGATTCCGCCTTCAGGCCATGGAACAAGAGTCAAAACTCAAAAATGGTATGTATACCTTCTTTTTTGTCCTTATACTTTAGTCAGCTGAAACCAACCTTTATTTTTTTGCAATATATATTTCAATTCTACAAGTTGTTTTCACATGAAACTTTTTCTGCTAATCAACTCTAGCATGAACTGTTGGTTTTATTTTGTTGTATTTCTTCTGATTCAATTGTTGATATACCCCGTCAAAAAGAAAAAAAATGTCATATTTCTTTATTCCACTGAAGATCACTCTTATTTTCCTGTTACAAAAATTTGTCTGCTTGACTCTAGCTTCTAATTCTACTTTGCTGGTTCTTTCTTTACCTTGTGAGTATATGAAGATTTTCTATTTTGTTGATGTACTTGTTTTCTTTGATATTTTACCTTGGGCATTTCTAGATCTATTTTGTTATTTCAAAAACTGTTTTGGATGATTTTTTATGCCTTTTACATCGTCCAAATATGTATCACAGAAAATTCTAGTTTATAAGGGATCGCAATTTTCTCTGGATTGTTCAACCCCTTCTCCTAGGATAGCAACTTCTTGACATACGCAATTGGAAACATTATCAATGGTAGGATTAGTTGCTTCATTGGGTTATTAGGAATATTATATATGAGGGGATTAACTTCAATGTATGATTTCTCTTTGGGGACTTAGAAGAAAAAGAAAACCTAAAATTGAGATGCCCTTCTATCTGTGAGTAAATGTGATATCGAGAGATCTAATAATGCAAAAGATTTTTGAAGATCAGTGATAGTATACATGCCCACACTAATTAAATGTGAAGCCTAGTGTGGCTTACATCTAGCACCTTAGGGCGTCCAAGAGAGCTCCTTAAGACAATGCACAAGTTGAGCAAAAAGATGTGTTTTCTTTTACAAAAGATTTGAAATTTTTGTGCTACCCCAGATTATGAATGTTAGGCTTCAACAAAAACACATAACACCAATTAGTAACCAACAATATCATACATGAAATATGAATTAAAATAAACACAATATTTGGTCACGAAATGAAACCCAATGAAGAACTCTTTAATGGTAAAACCCTACGGGGCAGCCAAATCCAAGAAAGTCAATTTTATTAGACTGAGATATTATAAGTAAAGTTCTCAGATTATAAACCCTTTGTAACTAGACACTCTTACTCAACAAGACAAAAGACTCGCTTGCCTTCTACCATAGCAGTTGTCAGAACTTCTGACGATCTCCTATCCATTGTCTTTCCTCTTGGAACCTCCAGTGGCTGAACACAAACACTTCAACTCCTCCTTGAAGTATGCTCTTACTCAATCCATTCGGAATGAGTATCGAGGAGAATTTTCTCTCTCACAAATACTTGAAGTACTCTCTCGGCTTCAAGCACGCAATAATACTTATGAAAGTATTTTCTTTTTATTTTCTTTTGTAATTGGTTGTTGCCGTTTTTCATTATAAAACTTTACTTATAAAAAAAAAAAAAGTATTTCTGAAGTGTTGCCTCTTGTGTGTTCACCAAAACCTCAGTCGAACCCCTCTATAAATAGACCCTGCAGTAGTATAGTCATAGTAGGATTCTGCTAATAGTTTTATCCAGTTACCCAGTCTGTTACGTTGTTAACAGTTTACCATTGTGTCAGATTGAAACACTTATACTAGATGTCTCCTAGTTCAAGTCTACTTTCATATCTTCAGTTATTTCCAAGTCAGCTATCCAGATTATAGATATGATTTTCACTCACAATAGAACTCTACTGAATGAGTCCTAATAGGAGTTTGAGTCACAGTGAAACTCTGCTAAAAGATAATACCTTATAGAAATTTGAATCACAGTGAAACTCTGCTAACGAATTTTGTTGGCAGATTCTGTTGCACTCGATATTTATCTTCTCAGCACTAGCAGCTTCAAATTCAAACTCTTCTTTAGATAAGTTCTATTTTTTGGAACTTGACTTGAAACTTTATCTTGGACTCTTGAATCTCTCATCTTTAAATTTGAAAGTTACATGATAAGAGTTATATTACAAAATAAATTCTATCATTTCGGATAACTTTTAGAGTCTTAAATAAAATTACATTCATCCAATATTCAGAATTTAAACCCTAGTCATCTAATCCTAGCCAATTACGAAAATTACATTGTACTTGGGCTATGCCTTCTTATATTCACATCAATAAAATTACTTCTTACTTATAAAAAAAAAAAATTACGAAAATCACATTTACAAGATTGTAGTTGTAGTTCTAGATGAAATTATAGTATTAACTCTGTTTCTAAGATCTCTAACCCATGTGTTTACCGTCTAGTCATATTTATTAGTTTTTAACTCAAATGCTGTTTCATTTTTTTTTTTGTTTTGAAAGCTTAGAAATGGTACTTGATAAAGTTGTGTGCTTGAGTGATTAGTTATAATTCATGCATGTTGAAATTTCACTTGATTTTGTAACTTTATTTTAGTGCAGAAAAGTGTGCAATTTTATATCCACCTGCATTTATTTTCTGGTTCTATAAAGTTGTTTTAGGCCTAGTTTGGTTACATAGTTCAGATGAGATGAGATGTTTTGAATATTAATGAGACTTTTTGAGTTAAGATAAGATGAGATAGTTTGTAAAAAAGTTTAGTTTGTAGATAAGATAAGATGAGATAGTTTGTAACTAAATAAATATATGAATTATGCTGTAGATTTGTTTTAACTAATTTATTATAATTTTTTTACTGTTTATGTCAGAAAGTAATGAGAGATGGGTTTGAAAACTTATAGATGAAATAGAGATGTGAAACCCACCGTTTGGATAGACAAATCTATCCCATCCGTACAGACCAGAAAAACTATCTCATCTGGCCATCCAAAGCAGCCCTTTTTTTTGATAGGTAATCAAAAGGATTTCATTAATAGAAAAAGGCTAAGCCCAGGTATACCGGAAGTATACTTGTAAAAACTTAGCAAGTGTTACAAAGAAGAAAGTAGATCATGGATACTAAGTCCGTTACAAGTAATAGATCCCACTCAAGAAAGCAAGGTCTTATAAAAGAAAATAATGAGCTCCTCCATAGGTCTCTCACAATCTTCGAAATTCGTTGCATTTCTCTCTCTCCATAAGCACCAACACATACAAATAGGAACCATACGCCATATAGCCGCTACCTGTGGGTTACCTCGAAGACTTCTCCAACTTGATAAAAAATCCACCAAATGAAGCGGCATAACCCATAATAAGCCAAGTCTGGTGAAAAAGTCATCCCACAACTTCTTGGCCACCTCGCAGTGGAGTAGTAAATGATCAAATGATTCCCCGTGTTTTTTGCACATACAACACCAATCTATCACAACTATTCGGCGTTTCCTCATGTTGTCCATGGTAAGTATCTTGTCCAGGGTTGCTGTCCACACAAAAAACAAAGCAGCCCTTAACTCCCCTCAGATTCATGCCTGGCTTTGCTTAGGGCTCTGGAATACGTAAGTAACTGCTTAATTATGTTGGTTTGATGTGGCCATAAAGATGCTGTTAAAGAAGATGAAACCCCCCGTAATCACTTATAAAAAGAACGAAACCCTGCGGGATCAAGAACTTACATGTTGTAATAGAAATGACCCTGGTATTTTAAGTAGATAAATTATCCATTGATTATATATTTTACACCTCCATTATCATCAAGAGAAGGGCTGTGAATTTTTATCACTGCTAAAATAACCATATGTTTTCACACCTTCTTACTCATAAAAAAAAAATGTTTCCACACCTCTCTGAAACTTTTCCTCTGAAACAATTTTTATGTGGTTCTATGACAGTTGGGGCTTTGATACAAGATATTAAAGGCACCAGTACAATTCTTGCTAGTCTTGCATTTAGTTTTATCTACTCTCTTTATTTCCATCTCTCATCCTGAGAATTTTAGTAGTGTGATTTAGGATCATATTTTTTATATTTGATTTTGTCCTTTAAGTACTTAATAATGTTATGGGTGGCATTTGTTTGTTTTGTTTTCAACATGAAGCTTTAAAGGAGGCCTTGAGGGCTGAAGTCCAGCATTTAAGGCTTATCGCGGTAAAGTGTGGCGGGGAGGGCTACCTTGCACACTGCATGGCTCAGCAACTTTCCATCGATCAACAGATGTTCCAGCTGCAGCATCCGCACACTCAGGTTAACCATTCGACATGGGAGCAACATGTGCCACAGCTGCCTCATCACGATGGACAAGAGCCCCAACAAGAGAATGTTGATGCTGCTCAGCAGGAGGCAAACACATAGGTTGCTTAACTGCTATTGTCAATACGAACTGCATTGGTGTCTCAAATCCGTTTGAAATAAAGGTAGCGTGCAGTCGTATATAACCTTCCTAAAATCTATCAGTATATCAATGTCGTCCATTTGATTAAATTTAAGTCATTTTTTAATTTATTATGTTCAGATGCAATTAGAAATTGAGATAAAAAGTCAGTTTTATTTACTTTTTTGATCTGCTTGATTCATTTTCTTGGGTATGATATGACTGCATGTTTGGTTTGGAGTTCGAATGTCAAAATTTCCACTTCCATTGACAATATAGATGTGTGGGGTTAATCTCACCTATGTGCTTAATTTGTCCAAACTCCTTAATCATTTCATCCCACTGCATTCAAAACACGAACTTGACCTGAGTATTAAATAACCATAAGTAGTACTTTGGAGTGGTATAATGTAGGACCCTCATGAAACTGTCCTTTCAAGCTACTTGATCCATATACTTTTAGGACATCCGAGGAGACCCATACAATATAACTTATTATATCCATTTTCAAGCTCTATTGATTACTTTATTTTGGCCTACCATGTGAGTTACACAAAAAGGGCACAGCCTTTTGTTTAATGAATGATTTGGTTGCTTCTCTTCTTGTTAGCAGTAGTATTTTTCTTTTTCTTCTTCTTTTTTTTTTTTTTTTTAAATGTGAAAGGAACGTTTTATCGCTGCATAGCCAAGGTGCTTCCCCCCATGTGACAAAGGGCTCCACCATAATGAGGCCCCAAAATGGTGGACAGTCAGTCATTTATGCCGTTGTACCTAAATCTAATTGTCCAGTCGTTTTGCTCAAAATAATTCTCCCACCTATAAATTTTTTCCTCTCAAGTCTATGTGCCGGTGCCCCCTTAATATAACACATATCCTCCCGATGACTGCGACTCAATTCCTTCAGTGGGCTTCCAAAATCCCACTCTGCATATAAGGAGTGTTTAAGACGAAAACCCCTGTGGAGTGTGTGTATACATTTTTAAATGATTAGATAAGAGTTTGGTGTATGCATTGACTAATATTAGAAGAGAGAGGATGGAGACCCCACAACTCTATATGTGGCCTTCAAAGAGCTCGAATTTTGATTACCAAAATGGGAAAAAAAAAAAAAAGCAATGGAGAGGATAGATAATTGTAAAATTATAACAAAATATAATTTATTAAATTTAGTAATCCGTCTTTTACAATTTAATATAAGAAATTAGATGAATTTATTTAGGTTTAAATTCTTTTGGGTGGAAACAAGGCCATGGAATTGGAGAATATTTTCTTGAATTAACTAAGATATGCTTGCAAAAAAAATTTTGTTGAGGGTCTGTGTATCTCTAAGATTAGTCGAAACGTTGTTTAGGATATTTCATGCTAATAATTAAAAAAAAAAAAAAAACTTTATTTGCAATTCTTGAGTGAGAATTGCGTCTGCAAGTGTATTGATATATTTTATTAAATAGAAATTACTGTAATTTGAGAGCGATATTATTGTAATTTTAAAAAGTTTTTAAAGACATAATTATTTAGGTCAAGAAAAATAGATGAATTTATGAAATTTAAGAGTTACCCCACGTGACAGGTTCATTGATTGATTAATGGGCAACGTGGAAGCTTGGATAATGGATACAGCGCGGCGTAGGACTTCCATCATGTGCTCGCATACATGGGGTGGTTTGCCAGATGAGAAAGCCACCTTCCATGTCCGGACAAATCATCTGTCAAAAATTGGGGTTGGTTTCTGGTTGGATGTGCTCCCCTTACTTTATTCTTTATTGTTTTTATTTTTATTTTTATTTTTATTTTGGTTCAAATGAGCTTATCTGTAGTGGTTAGAGGGGAATTGGATAAATTAATAGGTTGCTTCCTTCCTCCCTTGTTAACCCTCACTTTTTATTTATTCCCCTAACCTCTCCTCACCTGTTTTCGAAAACTCCTGTTGGGTCCCCAATTCCTTCCCCCATCCAAATTATCGTGATCTTCGTATTCAAACTAAATTTAAAATCAAAGAGAGTGAATGATAGTGGAAGTTTTATAATATTTATTAAGTACTTAATTTCTGTTTCTCGATAATAAAAAATATATATATAAATTAATAATGGAGGTTAAGAGTAAGATAGAATATTAAGTTCTCGATTGTATTTATAATTCATCTCATCTTATTTTAAATTATTTTTTATATTTTTTTAATTTTTTTAATAAAATATAATAAATAATTTATTTTTTTCAAATTTCAAGTCAATTTTTTCAATTCATCTTATCTTATTTTTAAATTTAAATGAGGTTATAATTTTATATACAATCTTAAGATGTATAAGTTTTGTGTACTTTATTTTAAAAAATTATTTTTTATGAAGTTTTTAATTGGTTTATTTTTAATTTTTAATTTTTTAAAAAATATGAGATTTTCACGCCTAAAATCGTACTAATTTGTAGTTTATCTAAATACACTGTCATCTATTTTAGTTTTGTCCTGTCTTTGCTCGTTGAAAAGAACAAGATTGTCCCTGGGCATTAGTCATGTATTTTATGAGGTTATATATATTCAAATGATAGGTAGTTGATCCGTTAGGACGGAGACAAATGATAAGAGAAATGATAGCAGTTATGTAAGCTTCGTGTAATTATTTTGAAAATAATAATATATATCAGTTTATATAAAAAATTAATCTTTTAATAAGTAATTTTATTTTAAATAATTATATAATACTTACATATTGTATATGATATTACTTTAAATGACTCAATTGCCATCCAAAGCTGAACCTTTACCCCGTCACACGTTTACTCGCAGTCTTATCATTAACAAAAATAAAAAGTAAAATAAAATTAGCATAATCGGAAAGTGTGAAAGCTAAGCTTTTTTGGCATATTCGAAATTTCAAATGCGGATTATATAAAAATAAACACTGGGACCTACGACATTTATTAAAAAAATAATAAGGTGTATTAATACAATTAATCCAGTATCAATGATAGTTGGAAAATTATTTAAAACAAAGAAAAAGGTTGTGGTTGGAATTGGCCTCAATTACTCCAATATACCTAAGTTAGCTAAAACAATTTTTAACAACGAAAATGACATTTAAGAACAAAAGAGTGTACACAAGTTTTAGTGGTATGTTTAGATTCGGTCGGACTCTTAAATCTTGAAATATATGGTCACACACACACACACACAAAGTTGGATTAGAGCATTAAATTCGGATAAGATCGATGATCAGTATGGATGTCACTTTCTGGTAATTTTCTTAAATTATAAGTCAAATCATTTGAATAAAATGTTAGATAAGTATGATTGTGGTAAGAAAAATAGTAATACATTAATAATTATTTTTTAAATTATTAAATAAAAAAATTAAAATATATGAGGTGTTAAAATAATAAGATTTATAACAATATTAAAAAAAATAGAATAATTAAGCACTTGATAATCGTATTTAAAGCTTTTTGTTTTGTAGTTATTCATGGTAATTTCTTTTTTCCCTTCCTAGCAAAAAAAGGGAAGGCACTAATTACAACACAAATTGGGAATCATTAACGGTTGAATCTCTCTCTCTCTCTCTCTGAGCCTTAATAAAAGTACGGAGTGGTATGAGACAAAAACAATTAAACAACTAAACAAGTACCCAAACTTGGGCATCATCAGAGGGATAAACAGGTGGACCTCACTTGACTGCAAAACGCCACCAGCACTTTACAACACTAATCAGTAATCACCTCCACAAAACCTAAACAAATGTTACTTTTGAAAGTCCTCCCAATAATCATTTATCTATTTGGGTTGATGATAAGAATGAAATGAAAAGGAGAGAAATATCTATCTACGATTTTATTTAAGATTTTGTACAATATTTTTTAGAAAATATATCTCTTGTACCATTATTAATTTAAAAATTTTTTTCTATTAAAATTAATAAAAAAAAATCTTATAATCTTTAAAATATAATATAAATAATTAAATTTATCTCTCTTTATCAGTTTAAATTTTTTAGAAAAAATTATAATTTTATATGATATCAAAACATCGTGAATCTATATTTGAGTTTTATGATTTTTATTTAATATTTCACATATTAAACCATTTATTATAATTATAATTAAAATAGAATTATGGTCTTTCTTCAAATGGAAAAATTAACCTTTAAATTCTTGCCTACTTTTTTTTTTAAGTCTCAGTAAAAAGTATAAAAGCAAATTCAAAATAAACTTTACAAAACAAATACTGAATAAGTAATATTCAAATACTTTATAACTCCACTAATTTAATTTCACATTTTTCAATATAAAACTTTAAGAAAAATCAAATTGATTTAAATTCTCTTATCTTATCACAAAAACTTAATAATTCACACTTTAAAAATATTATAAATTTTAAAAAAAATCTCTCTCAGTGGTAGATTTAATATTTTGAGAAATTCTATTTTTTGAGAAATCTCTCTCAGTAATATATATTCGAGTAAAAAAGAAAAAAAAACTATTATTTTAAAAAAACTATTATTATAATTTTAAAAATTTTAAATATAATTTTAAAAATTTTTATAAATAATCTCAATTTGAGAACTATAAATTAAATAACTCAATTTAGATGCTTAATTCATTCAACTCATTTTATTATTATGATTTTTTTAAGTTTTTAAAATTTTTATAATCTTTTTAAATTTTTATATAAAATATAATAAATAATTTAATTTTTTAAAATTTTAATATAATTATAATATTAAAATATAATATTTTAATAATATTTTATTGAACTCAATTTAATTCGATTTAATATTTAAATACAGCCAAAGTGACTTTTCAAAACCTGATAAACCGTAAACGTAAATTATTATTATTATTATTATTATTATTATTTTCTCGCAAGTCTCGTGAATCAGCGGCTGGATAATGTGGGTATTTTTAATTTCCAATTTCCAATAAGGAGAAAGAAAAAAAAGAAAAAAAAAAGTGTAGAGATCTGACAGCTTTTTTCTCTCCCCTCGCAGCGGATAGTGCCTCGGAGACTTAGCTAGATTTAAGGAGTGTGTTGAAGTCCGTTCTTAAGCTACTACATTTTTGTTATGTTTCGGTTTCCCAGCGTCGCACCAAACCAATATAGACTGGGCGGTGTTGTGTCCGATACAGTGTTCCTAGTTGGCTTCACTGAGAGTAACGTTCAGTATTCGGAGCCAAAAAAATGGCGAAATCTATCTCATGCTTCAAGATAATCGCCTGCGGTAGCGATTCAGCGGACAAAGATGATCTCGAGGTTTCTGAGGTATCCGATTCGTCCCGACTTCGGAGTTCTTTGTTTTTGTTCACTCAGATCTCTTTGACCTTCTCTCGCGTTTTTCTTTGACTTGTTCAATCCGAGGTTTGACGGTTTTGTAAGATTTGCATTTGATGCAGTGGTGGTGTTCTTAGTTTGGGTGCTTTTTAGAGTTACTAAAGTAGCCGATTGTTCTCTGTTTGGAAACTTTGAAAATGCTACTTAAGGAAGTTTTTTATATTAAGATCTGAGTGGTCCGGATTGGCATTAGACTGAGTTCATCGCAATTGGGTGACTTAATTGGACTGAGCTTATGATTTCTCTTTTGTGGTACTAAGATCTGGAGAAATTTGTTGTTTCTGATTTCGTTTATTCAGTAATTACTCAACCTTGTTTGTGCAATCAACCTATGTGGGTGTTGATGCCTATGCATATCGATTAAGCGTGCGTGGGGAAGAGTTTTTAAAACATTGTAATTGATTGAGCTCTTGGTATCAATTTTTGGTTGGTCCAGGGAATGCTCGTTTCCAATGATATTTTCTGTTTTAAGATCACCTTTATTTTTTTGGCTGATTGAGGTAGCATATGCATGATAATTTGGCCTCCTGAGTCAGGTCTATTGTACAAGCATTCATAGTTGTTAAAATCTACAAAAAGAAAAGCACATTATGTTGATTATCGTTCGACAGGATCCTTTGAACCCACTCCTAGGAAGTGGTACGCAATCCTACTTGGAAAAATCGTGTATCAGGTAAACTAAGGAATTTTCTTGGGCAGAAATGAAGACAAAATGTCCGAATCTGTAACTCATAACAAGCCCACCCTTTGAACACTCCTACATCTTGATGGCTATGGTCATCACTTACAGTGGTGGTGTCTACTCTCAACCACAGTTTTGGTTCTAGACAAGGGGAAGAAGATTGAGAGAGAGTGAGAGAGAGAGTAGAGATACATGAAAGGGTAACTGATAAGATGATAACTGATGTTTACTTTTTATAACCAAAAACATAATTCAATTGGATGGGAACTTAATGTTGTGCTTGTACTAAATTATAGGGCAGGGCAGTCAACGTTCTCTCTCTGTGTTTATGTTATTATTTTTTCCTTCATTCCAGAGCAAGGGTTCAGGTGACAAACGTGGCTGGAGTTTCCGGAAAAGGTCTGCCCGGCATCGAGTGCTTAGCAACACTGTTGTCTCGGAAACACCCTCTTCTGGAAATAAGGAAAGCCCAGATTCTGCTACTCTTAATCCACCGCCAGCCAACTCTACCGTTCCTGAGAAGGTTTCAGTGATTCAATCAACAGGTGAAAAAACCCCGTTATCGACTTCGGTGAACCCAAAAGTAATTGAGACCATAGTTGCTGCTGAAAATGAAAGTACGCCTGATGGCAACCTGGAGGAGTCTCTTGTTATTGTCATCCAAACTGCTATCAGAGGGTTTATGGTATCCCTTTTCTCTCAACTGCACATGTCCAAAACTTACTGGTGAATGACAATTCTAACCTCTCTCTCTCTCTCTCTTTACGAACTATGTGCCAGGGTCTGAGAATGCTGTTAAAGCTTAAGAATGTTGTTAAATTGCAAGCTGCTGTTCGTGGGCACTTAGTACGGAATCATGCTGTAGGAACCCTACGTTGTGTTCAAGCCATTGTCAAAATGCAAGCTCTTGTTCGTGCCCGACGTGCTCGCCTGTCTCGAGAAGTATCATGTCCAGAAAAGAAGTTAGATGATAAGTATGAGGAGGGTAACAATAATTCAAATACCCAGGTAATTCTACTGAACTCTCATCCAGTATATCATGAAACATATGAGGTTGTGAGACAAATGTGTTTTGCATTCGGTATTCTCCATGTTGAGTGGCCAGGGCCTGTTGGCCTGTTGGCCTGTTGGCATACGGCCCCTTCTCCAAAAGGGAGCCCGGTTCGATCCCTTCCCCCATCCCCAATGTATCAAAAAAAAATTCTCCATGTTGAAGTGACAACAGGTTATATGAATCAATGTCATAATGTTTTCTAACAACCTGCCTTGTTATTTCATTTTACAGATGAATGAAAGTGTAGTAACTAAATCAACTATAACGTACACTTCCATTGACAAGCTGCTAAGTAATAGATTTGCTCGTCAGGTGTGATATATTGGTGTTTTAACTCCGTCGTTTTATAACTTCATTCTTTGTTATTTATTCTCACACATGTATAGCTCGACTAATTTGATTTATATTCTGTTTAAAGCTGTTGGAATCAACACCAAAGACCAAAACTATCCATGTCAAGTGTGACTCTTCTAAGCCCGATTCTGCTTGGAATTGGTTGGAGAGGTGGATGTCTGTTACTTCATCAAATACTCTGGAGTCAAAGAAAGAAGAGTTAATAACAGATCAACAGAAAAAAGAAAAAGACGAGAATGTTGTGTCACTGGTGGAAACTAAAGTTCCATCTGAAGAGTTTACAGAGTCACAAGATGTGAATTCCAGCAATAAGGAAACACTAGAGAGGTCTGAAAGCGAAGACAATCTGATTACTTATGATCCCAGCAACTTCGAATTTCAGGCATGCCATCCCACCTCATCTTTGCAAAATGATATTTTGGAGCAGCGTCGGTCTGATGCGAATGAAACCTCATTGTTGATAACTTCTACTCCAAACCAAAGTACTCAAGCAGATTCAACTTCTCAGGTGGAGTTCAATTCTCTTTCTGTGGAGCCTGAAGTTGAAATTGAAGAACCCAAACGTTCTATGAAAAGGCTTGCCTCTGAACAGCTTGAGACTGAAGCAAAGAAATTTGTATTTGGGTCAAGAAAAGTGAGCAATCCTGCATTTATTGCTGCCCAGTCAAAATTTGTAGAGCTGAGTTCAACGCCCAATTCAGATAGACCAGTGAGTCTTTCCTATGAAGATGGAGGTGAATCACATACGGACACAATTTTGTCTGGAACGGATACTGTTATCAGGACAAAGGAGCTGATTACGGCAGAAACTTCAGCTCCCCATAGTTCAAGGGGTCAAGTTGGTGGCTCTGAATGTGGCACTGAACTCTCTATTACCTCTACCCTTGATTCACCTGATAGGTCTGAAGTGGGAGCCACAGAATGTGGGCATGAAGCCAAAGTTTTAGAGGAAGGAATTTGCAAGCCTAATAGCACAGAGAATGTTGATGCTGAATCCAAGGATGCATCTGTCGTCACACCATCTGATTTATCACCCTTTGTCTCGGATCAGCCAGAAAAACCTGGTGATGTGAATGTTGAGTCCATTAATCTAGAGGTAGCTGCAAACTCCTCACAGATAAAGCCGCAGCTGGAGAATAATGCATCTGATATGAAGAGACAGCTGGACTCTGAGATAGGCCATCAATCGTACCGGTCATCCCCAGAAGCTTCTCCCAGAAGTCATATAACCGTTCCAGAATCTCATGGGACACCTTCTAGTCAGGTGTCTGTGAGAGCTAAGAAGAACAAAACTGATAAGAGTGGACCCACCCATAAGCGTAAATCACTGTCAGGAGGTAAGAATTCTCCGTCCAATCCAAATCCTGATTCTGCCTCAAGGAGTAGTATGGAACAACTGCCTAAAGATCAGAAAAATGGGAAGAGGCGCAATTCCTTTGGTTCACCCAGGCCTGATCATATTGAACAAGAACCAAGAGATAGTAGTACTAATAACTCTCTTCCCCATTTCATGCAAGCAACGGAATCGGCAAGAGCCAAGCTGCAAGCTAACAAGTCTCCAGCATCAAGTCCAGATGTGCAAGACAGAGACATTTACATCAAGAAGAGACATTCCTTACCTGGTGCAAATGGGAGGCAGGGGTCTCCACGTATTCAACGGTCAATGTCTCAAGCCCAACAGAGTGCAAAGGGAAATGGTACTTATCAGCACGGTATCACCTAAACCTCGTTGTATATATTATCTACAATTTTTTGAAATAAGTGTTCTTTCCAATCCTATTCCACAAAATATGCTCATAGCCAGCACTGTCTACGTCATAGAATGGTTGCTTTCAGCACCATTAAAATTCATACTGCTTGGTTTTTCTCCTAAGATGGGATGCATTCTCATCATGCAAAAATTTTAGATCTTTCTTCAATCCTTTTGCTCATTTTAATGAGGTTTTCCTTTTAATTTATAAAAAGAAAAGTTCAGAAAACTGCTAAAAAAAAAAAATAAAATAAAATAAAAGTTGGGAAAAATAAAAGCCCCCATAAACCTCCATGCAATTTGTAATGCCCTCGAAACTTCAATTTCAGCAATATGGTATAACCCCCCCCCCCCCCCCAAAAAAAAAAAAAAAAAAAACTATTCAAGCAATTTTATGTACCACTTTTTCCCCAGAAAAACAAATTACCCCCATAAATTCTCAAAAGAGATAACCCCAACAAATTACCACTTTTTCTTCGATATTAAATCAAAGAAAGGAGAAAAAACTTTTTAGAAAAATAAAAAGCAGAAGCAAAAGACATTAATCAAAGATTAAAATCTGAAACAATTATAAAAATACTCTTCAGAAAAAATAAAAAACTATATAAATTTCAGAAAACATTAAAAATAAAAACGAAAAAGTTTAAAAAGCAAAAGAATAGAAATTATATATAAAAGAAACTCTGGTGCTGTGTGGGTGGGTGGCCCAGTCTCAGCACCTGGGTGCATCTTCTTTTTATATATTATCTTTGTTTTTGGTTTTTAAGTTTTGGTTTTTAATGTTTTATTATTATCTTTGGTTTTTAATGTTTTATTATTATCTTTTGGTTTTATTTCTAGATCTATTTTTTATTTTTATCAAGGCTATATGTGTCAACCTAATTTTACCGAGGGGGTAGATAGCAATTTTTTGGTAATTTTACCTGTGGGACTTTGTAGAAGTTGATAGCACTGAGGGGACATTGCAAATTGCATGTTAGTTTGGCAGGTGTTTGTAATTTTTCCCGAAACTTTTACTGCCCAACTAAAGAATTCTCCATTGTGGCTACAACCTGAGTTTTGTGTAAGCTGCTACCGTATGGTTCTGGCCATTATGAGGAATTTTTCCCTTAAAAAAGAAAATGATTTTGGATGCTGCCTGACTCAATACTTTGATGGCTTTTGTTGCTTCTGTGAAGACATGCATTAAATAGTGTTAGTTCAGCATTTTTGCTGTATAGCACATCCTTTGAGCTCTCTGATTATACCATCTTCCCAAGCAGCAATCAATTTGTTCTGCCTCTGAAAACTAATATATATATATATATAAGTGGGTAATATTTTGTTTTTTAAAAGAGAGGATGGCACCCTACTCGTATTAACCATAATTGGGCAATTAAATCTGATCTTTATCATGTAGTCCTCTGTATGCTATTCAGTACCGCTTGTTAAGACTCTGGAATTCACTTCCTAGAACTTAAGTATGGACACAAACTCTAAGAAGATAGAAAAGAGCATCTATGCATGAATACTTGTTTACTTGCTGCTTGATCTTACTTTTTGCAGAAAAAAAATGGCAGAGGTGAAGGAACACATTGAAGTTATTGGACACCCCAATGAAAATTATGGTAACATCACCTGTTCTATATGGGCGATTGCAAGTCAAATTGATGATCTACTTGAAGGATAGCATCTTAGTTTTGAATTCTGGATTTTTATTTTTATTTTTTCCATCTGTGATCTTACTCTAGTTTATCCATCGTGCTTTCAGGATGGTTTTGGGAGGTTATATATATATATATAAAAAAGCCGAGTGATGTTTGCATGTACATTACTGTTACCACTACCATTTTTTTTTTCCCCTATTATTATTCGCTGTAATGTCGTTCCTCAGTAATAAGATAGTTATGAGTATTTGGTGTGATATTACTCGGTTGAATTAGAGGATGTTTTAGCTTGTTTCAGTGTTGAGAGCTTTTGAAGGCTTTTCTCCAGATGTTAATGTAATAAAATGGATTTTCTATTTTCCTTCTTCAGTTTCCTTAAATCTCTCGAATGCATTCTTACCAGCCAAGATTCTCCCACACCTCCCGCTTCACTTAATTGTTTTGGTGCTCGTTTCTGACTCTTGTTTAGTTATTTTTGTTGCCCATCTTTGCAATTCCACTAGGCGTCACAACTTTACAAGCCCCATCTACATATATCCCCGCAACTTTCTACCTTTCCCAACCCACCTTCACCTTCACTTGGGCAATAGATTTAGAGAATTGATATATACATTAAGAGATTACATAAAATAAATCTACAAATTGATGTGATTTTATAGAATCTGTTAAATCTATTTTATAATAAAAATAATTTTATAATTTAACATATTATATCAAGTCATTTATTTTGTGGCTAAAGTATTTTTCATAGATTTAAGGTCTTTTTTCTATTTTTTCTTTAGATGTTTGGGAGCTCGATCTACCCCCGTGTGTTTAGCAGGCAATAGACATATCAAAGCAGTCCAATAGATTGCTTCAACAACTCCTTTTACGATGCCCATCTAAGATATCAAGGTAATTATTTGGTACCATTTTCTGAAAAAGTGAATAAATATGAAAGTTACAGGAAAAGATTATATTTTTAGTAGTATATCTTAAAAAAAAAAAAAAAGTGTACAGGTCTTGCACATTTTGGGACTATAAATATCATTACTTGTTTTTTCGATAACAAAAAATGCCCGTCCCAGCTTACAGATGAGTACATGCTGCCCTAATTCAATACTTTCCTTAGATATTGTTCTCTAAGTAGAGAAGAAACATAAAGCCTTAAGGAAACTTCTGTGAGTGCGGTGCACGAAATTGAGGTTTATTTTGCAGGAGTAGGTTTGAAGGGCCTTGGAGAGATTTTCCAACATAAAAAAATAAAATAAAAATGAAGACCTACTTTTCCCAAGAGTTCAAGGGACCACTCCCCACAATCTAGCTTCAAGGGAGGGACTTCAGAGCTTAAATACATGCATTTGATGGTTGCATTTTAGATTTGAATTTGGAATCAACCATTATTTGAAATTCAAGATTTTAGAACGTTCAAAATCTTGTTTGGCTTTGTTACACAAAATCCAATTCAAAAAGGAGATTTAGATTATAAAGATTCAAATGGAAAAGTTTTTAAATCTTACCATACAAGAGCAACACAAGAAATATATAAATTGTTGATAACTATGGATGTGCAATCATAAACAATGAAAAAACAAAATCTCCTTATGCTAAAATTTGGGACTTCTCCCACTTGGAACGTTAGCAAGACTCTTGGTCGACCGTCGATGACCTCTCCATGCATTGGAGGGTTTGGGAATAATGGTAAAAAATATATATAGTTTTATTCTAACATCTTTAGAATCTTTCTTAAAAGCTGTATAAAATTAAAGCATTAAGAGATAAACTCCTTGTAATTAAGGGCATTTTAGATAATGAGATTTGTAAATAGTAATAAAATATTTTGAGTTAAAAGTCTTTTATGGGGCTTTAGGAAAGTTGAGAAAAAATATATATAAATAAAAATATTAAAAATTTAAGAAATTGTTTGAATATAATTTTTCAACTTTATTTTTATTTTGAAATTTTAAAAAAAAGTTATATTATTTTTATTTTTTACTTTTTTTTGTTTTGAAAGTTTGGAAAAGTTTTAACCATTAGGTATGATTCAATAAAAAAAAGTTAAAATTTTGAAATTGAAAAATTATTTTATATTTAAGTGATGTTTGGAAAGAAAATTATGAAAATATTTTAGAAGATATGAGTTTATCTTACTTCCAAAATTAATCTTAAGAGTAGGGTGTAACCGGTCTGGTGCGATCCGATTTTAACCAAAATGTAAAACCGAACTGGTACCACCAGCATTGGCGGAGCCACGTTGGGGTAGGGGGGCCATTGCCCCCCCTCCCCACGGGCTCCACCCCTATTTTAAAAAAAAAAATTAAAAAAATATAATATGTATTTTTTTTTGAAAAAAAAAATGAAAAATGAAAAATATGTTTATTTTTTTTTATGATTATGTAGGATAATATTAATTTTATTTTGTGTTGGCCTCCTCTTTAAAAATTATTTTGATCTCTCTCTATAAAATTAATCTAATTTAAAAATAAAATACATCTCATATAAAATAAAATGATATAATAACATGATTACATATTTTTATTATAGATAAAAAAAAGTTTGATGATTTCTAATGTATTTTTAACATATTTTTATTATGATAACATGTTCTTATCATATTATATATATTTTTAATACATAAGTTATAATAAACGTTTTTTTATTTTTATTGTAAATCTTATTATCAAATTATTTTATACCGCATAAAAAATTATATATAAATAAAATAAAAAAATATTTTACATATTTTATTTTAATTTTACCTGGCCCCTCCTAATGCAAATTTCTTACTTCGCCATTGACCACCGGTTTTGCAAAATACAAAACCTATTACGCACCGATTATTCTCCAAAATCGGTAGTATCAGTTTTACTGGTTCCAGTCCGGTTTTTCGGTTTTAATAAATTTTAAATTTTTAAAAATAAATCTATAATTTTTTTTTAAATCTGGCTTAAAATTTATTTTTTTTATTATAAAAATCTATTAGCCTAACAAAAAACTGATATATAAAAAAAATCTTTAATATAAAAACTGTTATAAAATAAAAATTGTTATATAAAAAAATTGTTATGTAAAAAAAACTTTTATATAAAAAAACTGCTTTAATATTATAAAAAACTGCTTTAATATCATGTTTAAAAATAAACTTTTATTTTATAAATATTATAGTATTAGTTTTATATATTTATGCTATTATGTATAAATATTATAGTATTATTTATATATGATTATGTTATTATGTATTATATATAAAAAATATATATAAAATGTAAAAACATATTATATATAATATTATAAATATAATTTAAAATATATAATTACTAGGACTGGTCCGATTCGGTTCGGTTCGGTTTTAAAATGAAATGAACCAAAACCGGACCAGATCTTACCAGTTTTGTGTTTCTAAAAATTGGTTCTAGATCGAACCGATTCAAACTCGGTCTAACTGGTTCGGTTTGGATCGATTCAGACTGATTTTTCGATTTTTTTTTTTTTACATCCCTACCTAAAAGCACTAGTAGCATAATCAACTTAGCTAAAATTTGGTTAAAGTTTAGTTAGGTTGCATAAAAACTAACTACAATGGATTCAACATAACTACTATTTTTAGTCAAACGTACTTTTCCAAGCTAATCTAGCCAACCTAAGGTCAAGTTTGTTTTTAGATATGAGATGAGATAAAAGTTAAAAAAAGAATAAAATATTATTGTAATATATTTTTTTAATATTAGTTTTGTTTTAGAATTTAAAAAAGTGGTTTTGAAATTTGAAAAATTAATTTTTTATTATATTTTGTATGAAAATTTGAAAAAATATAATGATAAGTTTGAAATAAGTTTAAAATTTTTTATTTTGTCTCCCAAAACAAACCAGACCTAAATTGTTGGCTAGAGAGTATTTTGGACATAAAAAATTAGTCTAGGACCCATAAGATTATAGGAAGAGTAATGAGATAGACACATGTAAGGGAGATTCGCAGGAGTTAGGACTAGGTTTTCATTTTCAAGGGCAGTGGGATATATTAGTAGAGCTATAAAAATTAGGCTATTGCTAAGAGCATTTAGTAATGATCTTGTTAAAGTTAAGTCTAAAATAAAGTCTTATTTTGCTCTCTTGACTATAATCCATATAATTTAGCCAAATGATCTACATTGGTCTAACTAAATCAAAGTCCAAATAATAATATAATATTATATATTTTAATATAAAAAATTTTTTAAAAAAATTGCAAATACACTTAATATATGGAATATTAAGTGTATTTGCAATTTTTAATATTATATATGTTAATTATATATGTTAATATTAAAAATTATATATGTTAATTTTTTTAATTTAGTAAATTAATATTAATTTCTCATGCATTGGCCCCTCCTCTAAATATTATTTTCACTCTCCATAAAATTTAATCCATCTCATATAACATAAAATTCATATTTTTATTATAAATAAATTTTTTTAAAAATCTAACTATAACCGGCATTTCTATCCCCTTTCCATTTTCCAAACCATTTTAATCGCTAAGTATGGCTTACGGTAATGGGCAATCTACTACTTACAGACTGGCATTTCTTTCGCACACGGCAACACATTATGCTTTACATCTTGTCCTTCACATTTTATTTTCTTCATTTTCAACATCAAAACAAAGAAAAGAAATAGATCGACGCTTTACCTGCCCGACTGTGGGATGTGAAGTGAGGCGCGATGAACCCATTTCGAAATTTTCCAGTTTCTTGATCTCCAGATTAACCAAGAAATATTCTCAATTCTCACATCTTCGCATGGAGAAAATATTAAGAATCTTGAATCTCACAATCGCATGATCACCTCTTCACACTCGTCTCTCTCTCTCGCTCCGCCTCTCATTCTCTCAAAAGGTTTGATCCTTTAACTTTTTTGAAACTTCTAGAAATGAGAAATGGGTTCACGGCCATTAGTTACTTGTTTAGATTTGACATTTACTGTTTTACAAGAATCTAATATTATTTATTTATTTTATTATTTGTTTAATAGATTAATGCTTTTTTCTAGTTAGACTTTTTAGTATACGGATTAGACTTTTAGATTATTTATTTATTTTATTATTTATTTAGTAGATTAATGCTTTTTCTAGTTAGACTTTTAGTATACGGATTTGACTAATGACTTATTTAATTTATATTTAATAAACTAAGTGCTAGTTTTTGAAGCTTCCAGTTCCAAAATCGGCTTCATAATTTTTTATTTTATTTTTTTATTTAGTAAATTAATGACTTTTTTTTCTATATAGTTGAATTTTTTTTTTCTATATAGTGAACTAACATTTTGTTTTGTTTTTATTAGATTAGCAGTCGCATTTGAAAGCCTCTATCAATTTTCACGATTCACTAGACACCATTTCCTTACTCCTTTGGCTGTATATCGTATGCGGGTGTGTCTTTTTTTATATTACATATTAGTGTTAATCATATTATATATATTACATATATTAATTGTGTATGGTTGTATGTATTATTATTGATTTAAGTTATTTTTTTATAGCATTATGTGTATTAATAAAAAAAAAGTCTAAAAGTATAACAAAAAATTCTTTATGTATATTGCTCTAGTTTTGTTTGGCCCCCCTTAGAGTAGATTCTTGGCTCTGCCACTGATAGCATGTAAACAATAACCCGCTATCTTTAGAGATTATGAGTGATTTACTATTCATTAACACTAAAATTATTTAGAGATTGGCAAATCAATGTAGGGTAAATTTGATAGATTTAACTTCATTTTAGCTTTACAGTGAGCTTTAGCAAGACTACTGCTAATGCTCTAAGGGGTCATTAGTCTTTCCCCCTTCAAATGCCCTCGTTAGTGTTTTTTTTTTAATTTATTTTTTACATCATTTTTTAAATAATCTCAAATATTTAAAAAAAATCAGAATTTTATTAAACAAACTTTTCTTAATTATTGAGTAAAAAAAGACAAGAAAAAAAAAAGAATTGAGAGAGGGACACAAAAGTGGGATCTTCATTAGGCTCATTATCATTTTCCTAAAAATTAACAAGCAAATTAGAAAATCGGTTTTGCTCCATTTCGGGACCCGTTCCTATATATTAAAAATCGATCAAATTCAATCTAATATCGATTTTACGTTTATATTATACATAATTAATATTATATATATTTTAATATTATATATTTGATATAATATTATATATTTTAAATTAATTTTTAATATTATATATATTATCTTTTATATTATACATAATAAATTAGTATATAATATATATTAATATAATTAATAACATAAAATTTATAACTTAGTCCTTAAATTAGGGACGTAACATATTTGATTTGGTCTAATTTTGAATAAATTTTGAGAAAAATTGGTACTTTATTAAAAATTGAAAAACTTAACTAAACCGAACCTGAATCGATAAAATTGAAAGAATCGATTTAAGAAAATAATCAGTGAAAGATTGATTTTTAAAAATGTAAAATCGATGCATACTAATTTGATCTTAACATTTGTTTAAAATTAGATCATGCTACACCAATTACGCATCTATATATCAAGGCCAAGCAAGGAGAGAAACGAGACAATATTGTCTTGTAAGAGAGAAATAGAGACACGTAAATTGGGTCTTCTAATATTTATTAGCATGTAATGTTGTCCGAAGAAGTTTATACGGATAACAATAGATATTATATTATCGTATGACAAAACCCTCTTTTTTACTATATAAAGCCCAACTCCCACGAAAACCCTAAGGTCCCCCATCTAAAAAAAGTCAAGCATCGTGGCTAGGGCTGAGTAGAAATTCTGAATTCTGACTCCGACATCAATTCTGACTCGACTCCGCTTTGGCTCCGCTCCGACTCCGACAAGTCGAAGTCAGAGTTGAAGTTTTTCCCTCATCTAAAGTCGAAGGCCGAGGGGGGTCTCCGCCGACTCCGCCTCTAACCCGCTTTATCTCTGACTCACCGCCTCCGACTTGACAACCGACTCCGCCTCCACTTTACTTTCGACTCCGACTCCGACTCCGACTGCACTTCCAACTCCAACTCCGATATTTTGCATATAAATATAAAAATATAGATATATCATATCTATAAATATATAGATATATAATTAAATTAACTTATAAAATAATATACTTATAATATAATAAACATCTACTAATATATCATGACATAAACTAATGTTATAATAAGTTTTAACATGGTATAAGTTATAATATACATAATACTTCTAATATATGTTACAAGTTATAAACATCTAGATGACTAGATCTACTTACAATGTAAGTTTTAATTAGTTATAAAACTAATGTATAATAAGTGTTAGTATATTATAAATTACTAATGTATAAGTGATATAAAATTATAAGTTAGTAAAGTTACTAATATAATAATTGATAATATAGTAGACATCTAATGGACTATTAATACTTAATGACATAAACTAATGCAATTAATTAGATTACTAATATATAATAAGTGTTAATATGTTATAAGATACTAATGTATATACATGATATAAACTTATAAGTTTAGTAAAGTTACTAATATAATAATTTATAATATAGTAGACATCTACTAATAGTTAATGACATAAACTAATGCAGTTAGTTAGATTACTAATGTTTTATAAGTGTTTTTTTTTAAAGGATATAATAAGTGTTAATATGTTATAAGTTACTAATGTATAAGTGTTAATATGTTATAAGTTACTAATGTATAAGTGATATAATCTTATAAGTTAGTAAAGTTACTAATATAATAATTTATAATATAGTAGACATCTATTAATAGACTAATAGTTAATGACATAAACTAATGCAATTGTTAGATTATTAATGTATAATAAGTATTAATATATTATAAGTTACTAATGTATAAATGCTATAAACTTAGAAGTTAGTAAAGTTACTAATATAATAATTTATAATAAAGTAGACATCTAATATAGTTATAATTTATTAGTATAATAATTTATAAGTTAGTAGACATCTACTATTATATCATGACATAAACTAACATAATAAGTTAAAATACTAATGTGTAAGTGTTATAAATTATTCTTTAAAAAAAGTATTATAAGTTACTAATGTATAAATGATATAAATTTATATTATAATAGATATTTACTAATATAATAACTTGTATAGAGTAATACGTTATAAGTTATTAATAAGTATTAAACGTAATACTAATATTGGGGAGACTATTATATAAAGACTAAATAAATTTAATAATAATATGAGCTAATGTTACCATATAATCTACTTATAAATCTTAAATCCTAAATTCTAAACTCTAAATTCTACTAAATATAGATAGATAATTATATTAATTTAAAAACAAACTATTATAAAGTAATGTATAGTAAACATCTTAAAATATAATACTTTTTTTTAAAAGATAAAATATAATACTTATAACTTACCTTATCTTAAAAATATATATATATATATAATATAATCTACTTATTTTAACTTTAAAAAAAATAATGCCATGTAAAAAAAAAAACATATTATTTTAACTTATAAGAAACGATGCCCTTCTCTCTTTCAAAACTACTATAATATATTGATCTACTTACAATTTTTTTTTAAAAAAAAACAATGCCATGTAAAAAAAAAAAGGCATATTATTTTAACTAAAAAGAAAAACGATGGCGTTCTCTCTTTCAAAGGGTTAGACTTCTTAAAAGTTAACACACACACCCCCCCCCCCCCCCCCCCCTCTCTTCCCGATAATCACTTGAGCCTTAGACATTTCCCTTCTTAATAAATCCTAGCCGCCTCCTAAGTCCCAGGCACAAGGAGCCCTTTGGCTTCGACCTTTGTTACTTTGTGAGTTGAGACTTCATCTGTGTCGCTCGACGCTGTCCTCTAATGGCCTCGCCTTCCGTTGTCCCCTGGTAAGTGCGTCGCTCCATTTTTGTTCGGATTAGTGTTTATGAGAGTTCATCTAACATATAAACACGTGAGTTTGAGATTTCTTTTCCTCTTAAGGACTAAGGTTTGAATGATTATTTATTTAGTTAATGGTGTTCAATAGTTCTGGGTATTGGTTCAATGTAATATATCTGATTTTTTCACATAGAAATCCTAATTAGTAAATGCTGTTGTTTTGCATTGAGCTTGAAAACTCAAGCCCATATTTAAAGTTAACCATACCTCAATTGAACTCTTAAATAGCTTTGTAACTCAGAATTGAGAAACGTCTGTTTGCTTCTATGATAGAAATCCTCTCAATTGCTTAGGGTCTCATTTGTTTTTGTGAATGAGATAATCTGAATTGAGATTAAAATTGAAATTTAAATAAAATATTGTTAAAATATATATTTTTAATATTATTTTTATTTTTAGATTAAAAAAAAAATTAAATTATTTACTTTATTTTGTATAAAAATTTTAAAAAATTATAATAATTAAATGAAATGAATGAGTTGTAGAGTGACTTCTATTTATAACAAAATGTAATAAGACTATTAAAATGACTTATTTGCCCAAATACACAGGCGGAGGAGTATTATTCAACAACAGATAAAAGACTGACTGCTAAGGCCTGGCCCAAGCCCAATTTGCCAACTAATTCTTATTAATAACGAATCATGTAAGTCTGGCCCATTCCGCCCAACCACACAAATAACAAACACAGCAATTAGGTCATTACATCATAACCCGCCCTTAGAGCAGTCCTAATGGACTCTTTAAAATATTACTTTTTGTAAAATATAGCTAAAAAATAGCTAAAATCATCTAATTAATGCTCCAATGGATCATTTAAAATAAAAAAATTTTACATTTATCTACAGGGATTGCACTATATGTAGCACAATCCTGTTTATGAATGTAAAATTTTTTTATTCGTTTTTATTCTTGCGCTACAGTCGTCCTTCGTCGTCTTCAAGCTTGCGGCCTGCGGCCTTCGTCCGTTCGTCGTCTTCAATGTTGACCTACCGGCGGCCGTTTCTAACCACACCGGCGATCACCAGAATTCCCTCACGCCGGCGACCAAACCCCCGTTGATCCCATCGCCAATAAATCTGTTGTAGAAAGCCACGCGTCTCTCCAATACCGAAATGAGTTTCGGCATTTATGAAGATCATTTGACTCATCGCCGGCCCTTTTTGGCCACATTGCCTCTTCACCGGAAGCCTCTCACGCCGGCAACCAATCTCCTGAAATTTGAGCTCCGGCAGGCCGACGATAGTCTCCGACGCGCAGCTCCAGCTCAAAAGCCAGCAGTAATTTAATTTTTTAATCTTTGAAATAAATAATATTAGAATAAAATATAAATATTTTAAAAGATATAGAGAAAAAATAAAGAGTTTGATGGACGAGTAAATATAAAAATGAATAAATAAAATAAAAAAAAGTGTGTTTTTAATGATGTATTTAAAAAAAAAAAAAATAGGTCATTAGGAGTGCTCTTATGGCACTTAGCTATTTCACCATTTCTTTTAAAAATATAGATAAAAAGCTCCAAATATCAGCTCCAACGGAAGAGCTAAAATAAAAAAAAAAAAAAAAAATTACATTCATAAACACTGTTCTCATTTTCGGTGGCATTCCCGAGTTATCTATTTGCATTTCACCCCCATTCACTCATTTCGTTGCTTCGCGCCAGAGCTGTAGGGTTTCGACTTCTCATTTTCTTACCTCGCCGTCACCTTCGCATTCTTGAGGTTAGTTTCCTTCTCCTTCTCCTTCGACTTCTCATTTCTCACCTTGCCAAAGCTCTCTTCTATTCGACTTCTTATTTAGTTCCCTTCAGTACCACCTCTCTCTAGAATATAGTATCAAATCCCCGGTATTTGATTTCTGATTTGCTCTCGAAGTAAACTGGCAACAAATTCGGGATGGAATCTTTAGGTTTTAGAATGCGTGGGTTTTTGTTTATGAACAAGATTTAGGTTTTAGAATATTTGGGTTTTTGTTAACTTTCGACTGGAAGATTTAGGTTTATCTTTTAATTTATTACTTCTCCCAATCTTCATTAAAAAAGCATATTGAGTAGAGATTATTTCTACAAAAAATCGTTTAAACCATAAACAAGAAAATGAGCTAAACACAGTGATTATGCTCTGTTTCCTTTGCTGGTATTAATGGTGGCATACTGGCATTAATGTTGGTATCAATGTGTTATAGCAGAGGTCTGTTTAGAACATTTTTGCGTGATATGTGACTCTGCTTTATCATTATCCTTTACAAAATATGTGCCCTTCTTTGTGCTGTTGGAATGTTGGATTTTTTAATCTAGGTTGTGATTGTGATATTTACCATAGATGTTCAATAAGATCCTTTTGGATTAATATAATTTAGTTTAAATTATATTTTTTTATTTATTAATTTATATTTTAGTTTAAATTATAAAATTAGATTAATACAAAATAGACCATAGATATATGACATTGGGGAAGTGCTACTCATCCCTTTGAATAGCCTCCCGTTTGTATCCCGTTTTGGGAAAAAAAAATTTTCAGTTTTTTTTTTACATAATTTTAAAGTTGGTGTTTTAAAATAATATTTCGATTTTTTTATATTTTTAAAAAATATTTTAAGATGTTGAAAAAATCATGTAAAATAAATACTTTAAAATCATGTAAAAAAAAAAAACTGAAAAAAAAAATTCCCAAAACGAGATACAAACGGGAAGCATTTTAAGGGGAAGAATAGCATTTCCCTATGACATTGTATATGAGGAGATATTGTAAATATCAAAAGATATGAGGATGTTAGAGAAATTATTTTAAATGAATAAAAAATAAAAAATATAATATTTAAATAACGAAAACTCTTCTTTCAAGTGAAATTGTGCACCGGAGGACACCAATGAACAGCTGTACCATTCAGTGAAACGGTGTGTTTCAATTTTAGTGAAGTGAATGCGTTTGAAATTTATGTAGAATAAGGATAAGGAAAAAACGTACCGTTTCGTCCTGTTTTCCTACTTTCACGTTCCCTCCCTCCCATTCTCTCTCTCGCTCCCTCTCTCTCTCTCTCTGAGCTTGCGGATTCTTCTGCCTGCAAAGTGAAGGGTCCTCAACGTCGAGGTATCTCTCTACTTCTCTATCTTCATTTTTTCTATTTTTTGCTTCATCTCTGATTCTCTCTCTTGAAATAGAAACTAGATTTTAAATCTGGATATATCATTTTTCTTTGAAGTTTTCATGATTTTAGATCTGAAAATAAAAAAAAATCGATGCAAAGCTCGAAATCTGTTGGCCTCTGTGAAAGATGTCTCAGTAACGAATCTGCAAGTACACGAAGGACTCACTACCCAATAAACAATCATTGACCAACAGTAACGAATCTTCAAACCAAAAACAAAAACAAATATCAAACTCCTGCTGCAATAAAAAGCCGATGCCGTCTCTTCTTAATTCTCTGTGTTTTCCCTCCTTTTTATTTAATTATAAAAGTGGCATCTGAAAAAACAGTCCACCTAAGCAATTGGTACGCGGTTTGGTGCACCAAACTCGCCTGTACCTAGCAGTCCTCTTTAAATAATATAAAAAAAAAAAGATATGTTGATAGATGGTATATTATAAAATTGAGTAGTTAAAATAGAAAAAATAAGTTTTTGACACTCTATTTTGAAAGAAAAATAGCTACATTGTGAGTGCTCTTACCCGATATCCCTTCTTCCTTCTCAAGCCGCCCCTTTCTCTTCTCACAGTTGAACCCTAGGTTCTCCTTCACGGTAGCGTATCACAAGTTCGTTGACTCCTCCAAATCTTTGAGCACAGAGTGTGAGAGACAAAAAGACTGAAGTAATGTTGAAGTTCCTCTCAAGAGTTCGTATCGAGTTTAATGCCTTAGACCCACGTACAGCCTCGTGCATGGAGTTTTTGGCACAGTGTAATGCACGGAAGGCCAAAGAGTCCAACCCCGCTTGTCAAATCCAGGTGAAGCGCCGAACCGACGACCACCCACCCCAGATCACCGTCGCCTTTGTCAACGGGGTCGAAGAGGTCTTCGATGCTACATCCACCCCGGCCCAGACTATAAGGAATATGATTCTCGAAAAGGGTCAGCAACTTGAGACCGAGCAAATGTTTCGTGAAGCTGGCGAGGCCTGGCCCGTTATCATCCCTGAGGAGGAGCTATACCAACACGCACCGGGTACTAAGGTGCGCGCATGTTCTATTTTGCTGCATGGATGTGTCGGTTGTATTTTATTTGTGTTTTTGTTTAAGTGTGTGGTTGAGGCATTTGGTCGAACATGATACGTATGGGTTTTATTTCTGAAACTAAGGATCGATGGGTGCTGAATTGGTTGTTATGTGGTACATTTTTTTGCCATATTCATCATTTATTAGTTACTTCTAGTCTATCTTTTAAATAATTTTTATCAGGCGTTTATCGTTCTGGGACTGTTGTAAAAACTTTTCTTAGTTTCATTTATGAAGCTTCTTGCTTTTCTTTGCTGATGCTATTTGAAGAATATTATTTTCTTAATCCTACCCTACTCTCTAAAACTGAGCCATGCCTTCACCTTTAGAATTGTTCTTTCTAATTTATGATGATGGAGATGCCCAGTGTGTTGGGCATGGCCAACTCTTGAAATCCATGATAAGTGTTTTTTTTTCTTCTAATCATATTGCAATATACTAAAATAATATCAAGTAAAATGGTGGGGGATGGGGACCCCAACAAACACCCCAATGCGGCCAATATAGAGCAAAGAATTTTTTAAAAAAAAAAAAAAAGGCTCATTGGAGCCCTTCCATATTTCTTGGCCATTTCTTCGTTCGAAATTATATTCATTGGAGCAATTTTTAAGGCAGTTGAGAGTTATATTTTGATAAGGTGCACCCTGCAGAAACTGAATTGCGGTGGTTGCCGTTGGACTTCCATTCCCATCTTTGTAGGTAGGAGCACTAATCTTCTGGCAAAAATAGATGGTAAGAAATCTGCAGTGGAGCACAATGGCGCATGGAAACAATATGCCTGTTGAAAGGTGAATGTAGTTTTGGTGGATTGGTGGAGCTGATCACCAAAAGATTTTTGACAAGGTGCATGGCTGGCAGATGACGGATGATGGTCATTGGTTGGAGATTCAATGTCCCTGAAACAAAGCAGAAAAGAAGGAAAATAGAAAATAAATTCAGAAAAATAAAAAGGGAAGTAGGCAGGCTGACAGCTAAAAGAGGTTAGTTTCGAAATGGGGGCTCAAATCTGCTCCAAGTCAGTGCTGTGTGGCTGTCGCAGTGGAATGGCCCTTTCATTGGCCAACCAACAGTGGACAAAGGAGTTAACAAAGATTCCATGTAGGGTGTGTGTGGGTAAGTGGTGGACTGAACAAGATTTTAACCTCCAATGGCCTGAAGGAAAAAAAAAAAGAGAGAGGAAAGGGGAAAGGGATGGAGGAAGAGGGAAGGAGAGGAGAGGGTGGGGTAGGGTAGGGTAGGGTGTTCTAATTTACAGAGAGAGAAGGTGCCGCGTGGGGGGGGGGGAGCTCTTCTCCTTTGCTCCAGGAAGGAGTCTTCTGGGGGGAGAGAGTTTTCACAAAATGAAGTGTTCACTTGCATGTAGGAGAGAAAAGGTAGCTAAAGTAACCATGTATTTTGTTAAAATTGAATGACACCCTAGGAGTTCGCACATGGATTCTTCTGTAAGTATTCAAATTAATGTTAGTGATGAGCATCATGTCTTTACATGTCTGACGTGAATTTGATCAAAGTTTCCTACAAATCATTGGCTGTAGTTTTAGCTACATATCATAGTCTGCAATGTATGCTAATTGCATGACTTTTCTTCCTGTACTTTAGATAAATTTCCTTCTGGATTAAATAGAAAGGATGCTTGGGTTTAATTATAACTGCTTTGTAGTGACAATCTTCTGATGATTTTTATTTTTTTTATTGTTAGCGATCTTCTGATGATTATAGCACAATTACATGATTCTCCGTAATTCACTGCACAAATAGTCTTTTGTGGATGCAACACTCACCAATATCGGAAGGCCTTGGTCCATGCTGGGTGCTTACTAAACGCCAGAACAATAGACCCTTTCATAATCAGAAAGTTCACATGTTTCTGTTTTTTTTTTATTCTATGTGCATTTTATTGTTGGCGGTTGTATACCCTCTTTTGTCTGCTGCATGTGTGTAGCTTTAGATAGCAGAGGAGAGTCTTTTGTTCTGTTTCTGTTTGTTTCTGATTGTATCTTGCAAATGATACAACTTATAATGATCTACATTCTCATGCTACCAATGTGCCTTTTCTTTCAGCCGAGGAAAGCAGAAGAGAAGAAGCCTGAAGCTTAAGATTCTCAAGGTTATTTATGATCATATTTTTCCGTTTTTCTTTTTTCTGGATTTTAGCTTTTGACTTGCGTGCTACCGTGGGTTGGCCCGGTCCAGAATTATCTGTTTCACTGCTTGTATAAGTGGGTCTGTAGTTAGCACGCTTGCATGTGAAATTGCTGGAAGTTAACATTGCTTATAGCTTGGCTCTCCCTCCCCCAACCACATGAAAAGAAAGGGAAGAACTTTGAAACGTAAATTTTAAATTCTTCCCTCGTTAATGTCTAATAGTTAAGCAGGGCAGGCTTGATTTTGATGGCTTGGTCTTAAATAAGGTGGGATAAGTAAAACTTTTGTTTCAATTTTGGGGGCTCAGTATAACCGTGGTAGTTTGGAGGCCATAGTTGTCGAAGAAATGGTATTTCGAGAAAGAAAGTATAATTTGTCCCACAGAGAGAGAGAGAGAGAGAGACAGAGAGAGACAGAGAGAGAGAGAAAACAAGGTGGACTTCATTGCAGAATATAAGAGAGATACAACCTCTGTGTGTTCTGTAACATGTTTATTCTAAATTACTCTCATCATATGTATATCTTTTTCATTTTAAAAATATCATGATATATTTACTTATCTCCACTTATCAAAACAATAAAAAATATCATGATATATTACTTGGTATTTTGAAAGTGTTTTGACATTGAAGAGAGTATAAAACAGTGAAGAAGAAAAGAGTCCGGATTGTTTCACGCCAACATAGGCCCCGTGAACATCCCCAGCGTAATGTGTAACCCATAAGTTAGTAACTGTTTAGACACATTGAACAAAGTTTCATGTAGTTAATAATAGATTACTAAGCTCATTTATGGGGAAGGAGTGGGGAGGGGGAGCATTGCATTCAGATTACATGATGAATCTTCATCCTATATAAGGTCAAATAATAATTTACTTAAAAAAATAATAAGCATAACGAGCTGAGTTCTAGCTTGATCGGAGTTTTGCATGACATGATAATTGCCAAGGCTACATATGTTAGGGGTTTGTATGGATAAGGAATTTTTACATTTGAAAGATTTTGAAGAAAAACCGGGATGAGATGCAGGCTAGCATAGCTTCTAATTTTCCATAGTTTGATTCTTGGATAAACCCAACTTACAAGTGAGAGTTCCCACTCAGCCAAAACATTTTGGCCTCTATTTACTGAAGTCTGCTCTGGTGAAGCCAAGCCATCAAGGATGACTTCTTGATAAAATCGTAGTGGACCTAGCTTGGAGGTCTAGCTGGAGCCATTGTGCTCACATTTTAACTGCTCTTGAAATTAATCCAAGTATTGATCCATTGGACGTGGAAGCAATTCAAGTGGGCTAGAGATTAGTGAAGCCTGGATGAGGTACTCAGATTGACAGATTATTAAGAGGAACGGCATGAAAAAAGATGAGAAAGACAAAAGAACAGTCAGTTAATTGAGGATATGGTTTTTTGGATGTCAAAACCTTCTTCTAATAATGCTTTTTATACAGATTTATGAAAAAATAATGCTCTGTTTGTAGAATGCACATAATGTCTATTTAGGCACCATTTCAAGAGAGGATACAATGTCTTGGGGCCAAGTTCTTTACCCAAGTAACTGCAGTATAAATGGCTTGGTGCCATTTTTAATCTTATGGAATTCAATATGTCTCGGTAAAATGTCCCGGATATTCGAGGTACATTTTTAAGCTCACTTCTTTCTTGAAATTTTATTGCTAACCACTCTTATACCAAGAGGTTGAAGTGGGCAACTTAACTGATAGAGTATTGATACACACACAACACATTTTCACAACACATTTTCAACAATGTTGTAGTTTGGATTGTAAGGGATAATAGTTATAAGGGGTTTATTGTGATGTTGTTCTCTCTTTCTGAGCTAAAGACACCTAATACAAGTTACTTATCGAAAAAAAGAACGCCTATTCAAGTCCGCAGAAGTCTAATATTTTCTCTTTGTTCTCATGATTGGGTTTGTATCAATCTTGTTTTTATCTCTGTCGGCAGCAATTCTTATTCTACAGTAATTTTTGTAAAAAAAAAAAAAAATGATGGAAGTTACTGATTTATTTTTCTCCCCACGCTGCTTCCAGGCAAAGCAAAGGCAAAGTCCCATCAGAAAGCTGAAGCTAAGGCTCGTCACTGATGTCTGTGGGCAGCCTGTGGCGGTGGTTAAATAACTTACATTTTTGGGGGGCTGCAGGCAGGAAGAGAGAGCTTGTGTTTCTTTTCTAAGATGAAGATTGTTTTAAGACTATTGCTGGATTCATAATTTTATTTTTCTCGTTTTGTGAGTTTTCTTTTAAACATTAAATTTTGCAATTTTTAAACAATAATCAACTCGTAGAGAAATAAATTTTTTTAAAAATTCTTGGCAGTGATGATGGTTAAAGGGTATTTGTTGCCACCCCAGTTTAAAGATTTCTTTTTATTTCTTTTTTATATATTTTATAACAGTTTTAATATTTCTTTTAAAAATATATATGTATATATATATATATATAACATCATTAGAAACATTTAAAAGAAAAAAAATTAATGAGTTGTTACTTTGCGTGTGATCGTGAAGGGTGACTTTAGCATTTCTCAATGGTCAAAGCTTGTCGTTGCTAACGCTATGATTGTTGGAGCAGAATTTTTGTGGGTAAATATTCTGCCTGTGGACGTTCATGTGCCTCTATTGGTTCGCACATACGGTATTTGCATGGGGGTGATGATATTATTTTTACTTGAGCAATGCTAGGATACTTTGGAATTTCTACTTTTGTTCTCAATTTGCTTTTTTTTTCTAATATAAGTATTTTTATTTATATAAATTTTTAACATCTTAAATTATTTTTTAAAAAAATAACAAAATTACAATATTATTAAAAAATGCTTATATAAAAATCATATAAAAAAACTAAATAAATAAATAAATCAAGAACAAAATGAGTCTCGAAAGATCTCTAGCATTTTTCTTTTTACTTTTAAGTTTTAACTATTCTATTGTTCATCTTTCAATTATAAAAATATATTTATTATTTTCTGAAAAATTATATGTTAAAAACATTATTTGTCATGTGATACTAATTTTTTTTGGTTAATAATAAAAAATTATTTTTAGTCTTAAAAGAATTTTACAATTTAAACTAATTTTAATTATAAAATTATTTTTATTGTAAATAAATCTAATATATCAGTTTGGTGAGTGATTCGCTACAGCACTTACCGGATAAAAATTAAAACCTTCGATTCTAGTACAAAAAAAGAGACCAAAACTAACATTTTCGTATTGTCTTCCTCCCTGCTTGTCTGGTAAGGAGTCCCAAAAATATTCCCAGAACTTGCTCAAGTCTCGCCCTATTGCTATTTTGCTAATTTGCTTCCTTGAATCTATTACTTCTGTATCTTCACCAATGGCACCCGCTCCCAAAGAAGACGGTCTGAAGAAGCTTGAATATTTCTCGCTCGTATCCAAGGTATGCTCGGAACTGGAAACGCATCTAGGGTTTGGAGACAAAGTTCTTGCCGAATTCATCACCGAGTTGGGCCGGGACTGCGAGACCGTGGACGAATTCGACGCGAAATTAAAGGAAAACGGCGCCGAGATGCCCGATTACTTTGTACGTACGCTTTTGACGATAATACACGCTATTCTTCCTCCGAAGCCCAAGTCCGACAAGGAATCGAACAAAGAGAGCACTCCGGATGATAAGAAGGCCAAGTATTCGGCGCTGGTGATTGCGGATAATAGGGATAGAGCTAAGGGGATTGAGAGGGAAATCGAATTGGAGGCCCAGGAGCGCCGTGGAGACAGGGAAGAACCCTTGGAAGAAGATAGGCATAGAGGGAGAGACCGGGACCTGGACAAGGACCGAGACAGAGGACGAGACAGGGACCGAGACAGAGACAGAGACAGAGGCAGAGTCCGAGACAGTGGCAGAGATGGAAGAGATAGGCGCAGGGATAGATATGATAGAGACGAGAGGCATAGAGATAGGGATATCCATGGTGATGAGGATGATAGAAGGGGTTACAGGAATAAGGAAAGGCACAGGGATCGACGCGAGAAGAATGAGAGAGACGATGAAAATGTGGATGATAGGGATAATGGTGAAAAGGAGGATTATCGGAGAGGAGGTAGAGACCAGCACAATGGGCGGTATCAGTCCAATGAGCCCGAATTGTATAAGGTTTACAAGGGTAGGATTTCAAGAGTGATGGACACGGGCTGCTTCGTGCAATTGAATGATTTGAAGGGGAAGGAGGGTTTGGTACACGTTTCACAGATGGCGACTCGGCGGATTGCTAATGCCAAGGAAGTGGTGAAGCGGGATCAGGAAGTTTACGTAAAGGTGATTTCGGTATCGGGTCAGAAGCTGAGTCTTTCGATGAGGGATGTTGATCAGCATACTGGTAAGGATTTGCTTCCATTGAAGAAGAGCTCAGAGGACGATACAAATAGGACAAATCCATCCAGCGGATCAAGGGAGGGGCCAGTGATGAGGACGGGTCTCTCGGGGATCAGGATTGTGGAGGAGGACGATGGTGTGCGTTCCCGCAGACCATTAAAGCGGATGAGTTCACCGGAGATATGGGAAGCTAAGCAGTTGGTTGCTTCGGGTGTTATGAGTATTACAGATTACCCGACGTATGATGAGGAAGGAGATGGAGTGCTTTATCAAGAAGAGGGTGCTGAGGAGGAGCTTGAGATTGAACTGAACGAGGATGAGCCAGAATTCTTGCAAGGGCAGAGCCGGTATTCGATGGATATGTCACCTGTTAAGATTTTCAGGAACCCAGAAGGGTCTTTGGGTCGTGCAGCTGCACTTCAGTCTGCACTGATAAAGGAGCGGAGAGAGGTGAGGGAACAGCAACAGCGTACGATGCTCGACTCTATTCCAAAGGATCTGAATCGTCCTTGGGAAGACCCTATGCCAGATATGGGTGAGAGGCATCTAGCACAGGAGCTTAGAGGTGTTGGTTTATCCGCATATGACATGCCTGAATGGAAGAAGGATGCTTATGGAAAATCCATCAGTTTTGGGCAGAGGTCAAAGCTATCCCTTCAGGAACAAAGGCAAACCTTGCCAATCTACAAACTAAAGAAGGAACTTATCCAGGCTGTGCATGACAATCAGGTCCTAGTTGTCATTGGCGAGACTGGTTCTGGTAAGACAACTCAGGTAACTCAATATCTTGCGGAAGCTGGATATACTACAAAGGGGAAAATTGGTTGTACTCAGCCCCGTAGGGTGGCTGCCATGTCTGTGGCCAAGAGGGTTGCTGAAGAGTTTGGCTGTAGGTTGGGTGAGGAAGTTGGATATGCTATTCGTTTTGAGGATTGTACTGGTCCAGATACTGTCATCAAGTACATGACAGACGGCATGCTTCTTCGGGAAGTTTTGATCGACGAGAACCTTTCTGAGTACTCTGTTATTATGCTTGATGAAGCACATGAGAGGACAATGCATACAGATGTTCTTTTTGGATTACTTAAAAAACTAGTGAAACGAAGACCTGACCTTCGCTTGATCGTCACCTCTGCAACACTGGATGCAGAGAAGTTTTCAGGGTATTTCTTCAACTGTAACATATTTACAATTCCTGGTAGAACTTTTCCTGTGGAGATACTCTACACGAAGCAGCCAGAAAGCGATTACTTAGATGCAGCTCTAATTACCGTGCTACAAATCCACCTGATGGAACCTGAAGGAGACGTCCTTCTCTTCTTGACTGGTCAGGAGGAAATTGATTTTGCATGCCAATCTCTTTATGAGAGGATGAAAGGGCTAGGTGAAAATGTTCCGGAATTGATTATTCTACCAGTATATAGTGCACTTCCTAGTGAAATGCAGTCAAGGATATTTGACCCTGCCCCGCCAGGGAAGAGAAAAGTGGTAGTGGCTACAAATATTGCTGAGGCATCTTTGACCATTGATGGGATTTTTTATGTAATTGATCCTGGGTTTGCAAAGCAGAATGTGTATAATCCGAAGCAAGGGCTTGATTCACTGGTCATAACTCCTATTTCACAGGCATCGGCCAAGCAACGAGCTGGGCGTGCCGGGCGAACCGGGCCTGGGAAATGTTATCGCCTCTATACTGAGAGTGCATACCGCAATGAAATGTCTCCTACTTCAATTCCTGAAATCCAGAGGATTAACCTTGGGCAGACTACGCTTACCATGAAAGCTATGGGGATAAATGATCTTCTGTCTTTTGATTTCATGGACCCACCTTCCCCACAAGCGCTCCTTTCTGCCATGGAACGGCTGTACAGTCTAGGAGCTCTTGATGAGGAGGGGCTTCTGACTAAGTTGGGCCGGAAAATGGCAGAATTTCCACTCGAACCACCATTATCAAAGATGCTACTCGCCAGCGTGGACCTTGGATGCAGTGATGAGATTTTGACAATCATTGCAATGATTCAAACGGGCAATATCTTCTACAGGCCTCGGGAGAAACAAGCCCATGCAGATCAGAAGAGGGCCAAGTTTTTCCAGCCTGAGGGAGACCATCTGACGTTGCTTACAGTTTATGATGCCTGGAAAAATAATAACTTTTCTGGGCCATGGTGTTTTGAGAACTTTGTTCAGTCTAGGTCTTTGAGGAGGGCTCAGGATGTCAGGAAACAGCTGCTCACCATCATGGACAAGTATGGTCTTCCATTTTCTTTTGATCTATCTAAAGTTCTAGAATTGATTCCTGCCACTAGTTTTGCTTCCAGTTTTGACATTCATTTCTTAGTTGCAAAATAGTAATTGTTCCCACCCTGGTTATATTCACGCAATTATGATAGATAGCAGTGAACGATCATCTGAGTTTGTATATCAGTGAATTTAAAATGTGCTCTCCACACTGAAGTGACATTTTTCTACTATCATTGATGCTAGGATAACTGCTTTTTGACTAATTTATCTGGAATTTTCATGAGCCCTGTTACTTGCTTGCTGCTAGGATTTTTTTTATCAATCCATTTAACGATTGTCTTTAGTTATATAGTAATGCCACCTGAGATAGAGCTTGATTGTCATATCTTTATTCTGACTCGAGAATTGATGCTGCACTGCAGATATAAGTTGGATGTAATGAGCGCAGGAAGGAATTTTATAAAGATAAGGAAGGCAATTACTGCAGGATTCTTTTTCCATGCTGGTAGAAAGGACCCACAAGAGGGTTATAGGACCCTGGTTGAGAATCAGCCTGTTTATATCCATCCTAGCAGTGCTCTTTTCCAGAGACAACCTGACTGGGTCATCTACAATGAGTTGGTTATGACGACAAAAGAGTACATGCGAGAGGTCACCGTTATAGATCCAAAATGGCTTGTTGAATTGGCACCAAGGTTCTTCAAAGCTGCAGATCCTACAAAGATGAGCAAGCGCAAACGGCAGGAAAGAATCGAACCGCTTTATGACAGATATCATGAGCCTAACTCTTGGCGTCTGAGTAAACGTCGTGCTTGAGATGCGTCCCACTTTGATTGTACATCTTGCTTGGGCGGGGTCGGGACAAGGGCAACCCCAGTCCGGGGGTGCAGATAGCACCACTATCTTGCGTAAAGGTTAGAATTGCCCTTGAATAATTTTGAGGCTTTTAAGTTATTAAATTCCAGTTAGGTGTTCCTCTATGTGTACCTCGGCTTTTTTTTAACTGATTGGCAAACAATAACATATTCAGAAAAAAAAAAAATTCAAAACCCCTGGTGGAAGGAACAAATGAGCGCAGCCAATCCAAAGTACATATGAGTATTGAAATTTATTTGGTAAACAATAACAGATTTCCCCACAGGAAAGAGCCTACATATAAAACTCATGAACACATACAGAGGATTGTGTTCAGGTTTATGTTTCAGCAATATTTTTTTGGTTTTAAATTCTAATACTCCAAAACCCGGCCCAGCCAAATCTAGCAAGACAAAAATCATAGGAAACCCATCCTATCATATTATTTAAGATAATGATATCCTTATATTTTCTTTATTATTATTATTATTTTCTTCCTTTTGCTCTTTGAACTTGGATTGAAAATCTGAAGAAATGGATTTTTTGTATAATTTAGAAGAAAATAAATTCAATCAACTTACATAATCATGAAATTTAATTAAAAAAAAAATTGAATTTTACAAAAATTGTCTATCTTATTTTACTTTTTGAGACAATTTTTTATAAAATTAAATTTATTTTTAATTAAATTACATGATTATGTTTGATTGAATTTATTTATTTATTTTTCTAAATTATGCAAAAAAGATCATGTTTTAGAAGTTTTACCAGATTCAAATAGCTAAAAGAGGAAAAAAATGGAAGGACAGTGTTTTATTTGAGAGAGATAAGAAAAAAAATTATTTTTGTTGATAGAAGAGAGAACGAAGAATCAAAATATTCGTTTGATTTAGGTCGGTTGGTACCCAAGACCACAAATACTTGGTCAGGAATGACTCCATATTTTATTTTTCATGAGGAAATTAGGAATGACTCCAATTTTTCAATTTTTTTATTTTTTATTTTTGGTCAGGAAGCTATTTACAATGTGAACGAACTGCGTGCTGAATGAATTCTGCTATTTACAAATTTGCATAATAATAAAAATCTTTTTTATAACATACGTTACAGTTATAAAAAGTATCTAAACATGAGAAATATATAAATATTTTATTTATGTTGTAACTGACTTTCAAGTGTTGGTGTGTGGCGGGGATCAGATATAGATTCTTTACCCCAATCTCCTCTCCTCGCTCTCGATAACGTATAACTTACTCATTCCATCCTCTTCCACAATCTCCCCTTCACAACTCTCACTCTATCGGAATCATCTCACTTTCTTTCTTCTCTCTTTGACCCAAAACTAGAAGAACCAGAACCTTGATGGGGTCAGTATCTCTTAAATTCGGAGATGGAACGGCAAGATTCAGAAAAGCAATCAACATTATCATGCTCTTCTCTGTGTTCACCACCAATCTATTTGCTTTTTACGCTTTCACATTCTCTCCAAAAACCCACCAAAACCAACTACTTCACCACACTCACAATAACATCTCTCTCATCTCGGACCACATCTCGCTGATCCTCAGGGAGATCGATTCCTCGAAGAAGAAGCTGGCCAAGATGGAAAAAGAGCTTCTTGGCTATGAAAGCCTCGATCTTTCCACACCTCGCCTTGCAAACGAGCTCAAGCTTTTTCTCCAGCCTCGCCATCTTCCACTGGGGAAAGATTCAAGAACTGAAATTACTGAAATGGTTGCTTCCGTTGGCCATTCTTGTGTGAAATCCGTGGACTTATTGTCTCGGTATATGAATTACAAGGTCTCTGGGCCTTGCCCTGACGATTGGAGCGTTGCCCAGAAGCTAATTTTGCGTGGTTGTGAGCCTTTGCCCAGAAGAAGGTGCTTTGCCAAGTCTGTTCCTAAAATGGGTTTTCATCCTTTTCCCATTTCTCTTTGGAAACCTGTCGGTGATAAGAATGTTATCTGGAGTGGTCTTGAGTGTAAGAGTTTTGAGTGTTTGGACAGAAAGAAACTGAGTACAGATTGTGTTGGTTGTTTTGATTTGGTTGGTGGGTACGAGAACCAGAAGTTTGTTAAGTCTAGAGGCAAAAATGAGTTTCTAATTGATGATGTTTTAGCTTTGGGAAGTGGAGGGGTCAGAATTGGATTTGATATTGGTGGTGGGTCTGGAACTTTTGCTGCCAGAATGGCAGAGAGGAATGTGACTGTGATTACTAACACCTTGAATATTGATGCCCCAATTAGTGAATTTATTGCTGCAAGAGGACTTTTCCCTCTATTCTTGAGTTTAGATCATCGTTTTCCTTTCTACGATAACACGTTTGATTTTATTCATGTTGTTGGTGGATTGGATATGGAGGGAAAACCTGAGAAATTGGAGTTCCTTATGTTTGATATTGATCGCATTTTAAGGGCTGGCGGCTTGTTTTGGTTGGATAATTTTTGTTGTCCAAACAAGGAGAAGAAAAATGATTTAACAAGGTTGATTGAAAGGTTTACATATAAAACGCTCAAGTGGGTTGTGGGGGAGAAGGCAGACTCAGCTGGGTCAGGGAAATTAGAAGTTTATTTGTCTGCCGTTTTACAGAAGCCAGTGAGAGTATGACAGTCAAGAGAGCTTCAATAGGAAATAACAGGAGGTAATATATTTATAATCCTTCTTCTTCCAAGCCTTTTTGAAGGCCATGAAAAGATTTTATTTGCAAAAAAAAGTTCAAAATAAAATTCTAATACAAACCAAATTCTCGTATGTTAGCAGTGTTTAGCCCACACCGACTTGCAAACATAATTTTTCATCAAAAAATCTATCTCCCGTCATCTTTTTTGTACACTCTACTAATATGATTGATTGCATTATTATTTTTTTGTATATAAAATAACTACTTTGGCGAATCACCTCAGTAGATTGTGTAAGAAGTACGCAAAAGTAATTATATGTAGTAAAACTTATTTTTCATATATTTATTTTCATACCCATCTTTGTCCACACAGAATTTGTGTGAGTCCATTGCTTTTAACATCCACATGATATTGATTCAGTATCAGAATACATCTATTTATATTCTCTCTCTCTCTCTCTTTTCTCAACTGCAAATCGGAAGTAAAGAATGATATTGCATATAATGTAGTTGTAAGGCTGTTGTTATATCCCTTACTTCAATTGTTAGGAAATTAAAGAACCAGACTCCCAGAGTGTATTTTTGCTGCTGTTAAAGGTATTAATTTATATTGATGTTTGAGTTTCAGCTTTAAAATATGCTTCCTTCTGTACATTGTTTCTAATTGAATCAAGATCCCACCTTACTCACAAGTCAGTCCCCAAAGATTAGCATTATTCTGATATTTTTCATTAGCATCTAAAAAAAAATTTAATCACCAATTATCTCTGTGGTGAAAATACTGCAAAAGCTGGAACATCGATAAGTCTAACCAATGATTGTGACAATTGATACAAAGATATTAATTATGGGATTGTTGCTTACCTTCTTTTACCAAAACAGTCCCACCCCCCCCCCCCCCCCCCCAACAAAAACAACAATTTAGAAAGGAAAATTAGAGGTATAACGAGAAAGTGTATTTATCATTTGTATCGAATTTCTTTTTTTAACGTCGTATTTTTTATTTTTTGGTATTTAAAACAAACATACATATAAAAAAATAAAATACAAATAAAAATTACACTATCATACCTTTTATCTTTTATCAGTGGCACTAGAGCCACCCATTTGTATTCAGCACAGATGCTTTTTGCGTAGCAACGACGTATTGAATGCTATAACGGATGATTGCAATCCAAGTAATGGGGACCGTTGAATGCAATATATATATATATATATATATATATATATATATATGAAGGAGCTTTTACAAAAGTAAGTCCCGAAATAAATCACGGGCGAAATAGTAAAAAAGCAAAAGTAACTCTGCATCAAGCAAAGCAAAAATAACTCTGCATCGAGCACCAGAAATGTACTTGTCATTTTGTGCTGTCACTTTTGAATAAAAGTAAAGTTGTCTGCACCAAAAATATTTTGTCTTCTTATGTTGACAAGTTATTTGAGTGGACTATAGTTAAGGTTCTCCAAGCTGGGGCGGAGAATACTCTTCATCATGTTCAAAAGTATTGCTATAATTATCAGAAGTGTCTGATTCTTCAGCTGAATCTTCACTATTGTTTTGATCCTCAATGGATTTTTTCAATAGCATCATGCTATTATGTTGTCCTTCGATGGATTTCTTCAATAGTTCAAGCATATCTCTGTTCTGCTTCTTCTTGGAATCTTTCTTTAAAGAAGAAGAACTTTCTGTATCTGAGTCTTTCTTCTTTGACGAAGTTGAAGTCTTCTTATTTGAGGAAGTCTTCTTCTTTTGCTTAGAAGATGAAGTCGGTGTATCCTTTTTTGTAATTTCTAGAAAATGAAAGGTTAACTCTGCTTGCGTCTTTGGTGAGGAAAACTCCTCCTGGTCCTTTAAATTGGGAACTAGTGGTGGAAAATCTTTCAAAACTTTTGACGCAAGATTTGGAGAGTGCTGAAAATTTATCCCAATACTTTACAAAAAAGCGACGAATAAGAATATCGCCGTTCTTTTCATAAGTCCATTTTAATATCCATGAAATTTTATATCTGGAGTAAAAATGAATCAAGAATGGTAATTTGGCATTTATACGATCCATCTTAGGTGGAGCAGCTATTTTAAAATGGGTGAGAACTGGCTGCAAACTGTCAGGATAGGTATCTGGAATGAGGCAAAATTGTTGCCACCATTGTTGAAACCATAGGGGAAATTTGGTTTTGCAGTTCTTGTCAAAATTAAATAACCAAGAATGCGATAAATCCGAGATTTGGTAAAAAGGAAAATGAAGCCAATAATTAATATAATCATAATAATTATATTGAATTGACGTATCCAGTATACTTTTAAGAGTATTCGGATTGGTTCTCCATTCCTGTTGGGTCATAACATTGACCAGATAACAGTTGTGGGAAAATTTTTTTGAAGGATCTACTTTGTCGTAGATCGGTTTTAGGGATATTGACCCAATGTGAGACAATATCAAAAGAAAAAATTTTAGGTATTTAGTTGGATATCTAGAAGTCCAATACCAACCTGGGGAAAAATAATGAAAAGCTATTTTGAAAGGATCTGTATCTATCGAATTTTCAATGTAAAACAGATTCTGAAAATAAATTTTCTGGTAATTTTCTGCCTTGGAAGCAGAAGGCAATCTGGGTCTTACCAATGCCAAAGGATTGGATAAGGGATCATGTGGCATAGTTAATGCCGAAGCCAAAGAACCGGGGATTACTGGTCCAGGTATCTTTCCTAGAGTAGTGTATCTGTTAGCAACTTCCAGTGGAGAAGCTACTATTGGCAAAAATAATGAAATCGGAGGAGCAGGGAGAGGCTGGGGCCTCTAGAAACTCTTTGGCTTCTTTTTCTTACTTATATTTTTCGCAAGAATTCACGAGTAAGGAAATCAATGATCGAATTTTCAGATCCTTTAATATATTCAATATCAAAATCAAAAACACTTAAGATAGCTTGCCATCATGCAAAAATATGTTTGGATGTAATATTTTGAACATCTTTTTCTAAAATATATTTAACGTTTTTGCAATCAATTTTTAAAAGAAATTTTTGATTGAGCATATCACTTTGAAATTTAGAAATGCATAGTACTATAGATAATATTTCTTTTTTAATAGTACTATAATTATGCTGTGCATGATTCCAGATTCCAGAATGGAAGTAAACAATTTGTTTAGTAGAACCTAGCGAAACAATTTATTTCAGAATGCTACCATAACCTATGTCAGAGGCATCGGTTTCAACAATTTTAAAAGAACCAGAATTAGGTATTCCAAGGCATGGAAGAGTTTTGACATATGCCATAAATTGCCTAATTAAATTGGTGTGGATATCGGTCCACGGAGGAGGATTGAGTTGAAGTCTCTCAAAGAGAGGACGACACTGTTTTCTCATGTCTTTGTAAAAATCTACAATATAATTCAGCGAATCGAGAAATCTTTGAAACTGAGTTTTATCAAGAATAGTATCAGGAAATTTGTCAGCAAATTCAATAGCCATTTGAATTGGCTTGATTTTACCTTCAGTAATATCATAACCAAGGAATCTAATCTTGGTTTGGAATAATTTAATCTTTTTAGCAGAAACCACCAGACCATTATGCCGAATGATATCAAGAAAAGTTGATAAATGTTTTTAGTGATCATCAATGGATTTTGAAAAAATTAAAACATCATCAATATAAACAATAGTAAAATGGGTAAAACTATTGAAAATATTATTCATGATGTTTTGAAATTCACTAGGAGTATTTTTGAGCCCAAATGGCATCACGTTCTACTCATAGTGACCAAAATGAGTATTGAAAACAGTCTTGTATCGGTCAGGTTCCCTAATTTAGATCTGCCAAAATCCAGACTTAAGGTCAAACTTAGAAAAAATAACTGCATCACTAAGCCTATGAACTAAGTCATTTTTGTTGGGAATAGAGTATCTAATCCATTCCAATATTTTGTTCAAGGGTTTGTAATTTATGACTAAATGAGGTGTCTCACGCTCAATCTTAGCATTTTTCTGGACATAGAATGCAGCACATGACCAAGGTGACTTACTATGCCTGATAAGATATTTCTGAAGAAGATCAACAATTTCTTTTTTGCAAAATTCCAAAGTCTCACTATTCATTTGAATAGGTCGAGCTTTAATTGGAATATTTTTTTCACAAAAATATTTAACACAAGGTAAATAAACTTCATGTTTTTTCCGATTCCAAAAAGCATTTGGAAGGTCAGAGTAAATATCAAAAATCAATTTTTTATGAAAATCATCAATTTTTGATTGAAGTAAAGGATCGGATAAATGCTCAAAAATCTTTTTAAATCTCCCTTCCTGTTGGAGGAAATTCAAATGATTAGTCTTTGTAGAAATTAAAGATTTTTTTTTTTTGACATATTGGCGTCAAATTTGGAAGCAAATTTAAAATTCACTTTCTGTCCAAAGGAATCGGTAGTAATACCATCTTTTTCAGTCAGAAAGGGACAAATGGAATTAATAAAAGGCATTCCTAAAATGACATCCAAAGTCATGTTTTTAACCAAAACAGATGGAATTCTAAAACAAACATTATCTTGACAAACATGGACATTATTGAGCTCATAATTGATTTTCATCTTAGAGTCATTTGCCGTTGACAATTTCTCAGAGGATTTTTCAAAGTACTTAGTAAGAACTAAGTCTTTACGGATGCAATTAAGATCTAAGCCTGAATCAATTAAAGCAATAATAGAAAAATAAAATTCATGGCAAACAACAATTTCAACCTTAGAATACCATTTAGTAGGCATAAGTTGTTTAAGCAAACAAATGGCCTTGGGAGGTTCAGAGGATTCACCGTGGTCTGGGACTTTTGTTTCCTCATTATCGAAAGGACATGCTTGATCAAAATATTGTTCAATTTTAAAAGAAAGTAAATCTTGTTTAAAATATAAAATTTCAAATTTAAGGGAGTTGATCTCAGTTTTGAGTTCAACAAGCTCTTTCTTGATTAAAGAAATTTCATGTTGTAAATCATTTGTTGAAACATCTTTCAGTTTCTTCTCGAAACGTCTTAATGTTTCTTGAAAACTGATTCTCTTTTAAGAAGTTGACGACTCTCTACGAGTCATAGTCTTCTTAAGCTGATTGAGATATTTCTCTTTTAACTCAATATTCTCAACTTGAGAAATCAAAGTTAAAAGAAGGTTCTTTTGTTCTTCATCCTTAGTTAAAACATTAATTGTCTTAACTCTAGAGTTACAACAAGAACTACTGCAATTGCAGCCAAGTTTAATCATTGCTGAATTAAATGGTTCAGCTTCTGAGTGATATTCTGAATCACTAGAGCTAAGCTCATCTTGGTCAGAAGATGAAGTACTGTCTTCAAACAGGTGAAACAGTTCTTGCTGGTCATCTTCACTAATATTCAAGGCATTAAGCTTGTTCTTTAACTTATTGGGCTTTTTAGGATTAGGACATTTATCAGCATAGTGTCCTTTTTTGCCACAGATAAAACATGTCTCTTTGGAAGGGTTTTTCAGACATTTTTTATGAAAAATTTTTTTATGAAAAGGATTTTTGTAAATTTCATTACGGGTTTTTCCCCTGTTTTCTCCATGAGATTTTTTGAAAACCTTTTTTAAATGTTTTCTCTTTTCGCGAGATGGAGCGATAGGAGTAAGGCCAAATTGTTGATAGAAATTTCTCATCTCATATTTGGCTTTTTTTTCTATCTTTCATATGTTGATTGATAAGCTTTTGATCATTGCACATATTGATACTGAGTTTCTTTATTACGCTAGTGATATCCTCGTAGGTATAACTATCGTAATCAAGTCTGCCGGTAAAATCAAGTAGTGAGTCCTTAACCTTTAGAGCAAACAAATGGGGAAGACCATCAATAAATTTCTCTTTCCAGTAAGACTTATTTGAATCATCTCGTTGCAAAACACGAGACATAAAAACACTTTCATAACAATTATAATCTGACATATTAGGACATCTCAAATTATTCAAATAATTAGAAACACGATTAGTAATATTGGAAGGGGTTCTAATAAAATGCTTAATAATCGTATAAATCAAAGTATTAACACCATCAGAGATTCCTCGTCCTGTGGTAGTATCAAAAACATGTGTTCCATCATCATTTTGCTTAACAGTAAATTGAATCCTTTGTCGCGCTTCTTCAGTGAGATGTTTGTCCCACCAAGAATGAAGCATGCCTGTAAAACCAGAAACTAATATCTTAACAATGTCTGGTTGCAAGATATTATTATTAACGTAAGCATCGGCAACCATGGACATTTTTTACAGAGTATTGAGGACTCCTTGTTCAGACTGTCCATCAATATTCTACTTATATATCCTGTCAGCACTGTCTGAAAACTGATTTTGAAACATGCTTTCTTCAATTTGTAAATCTGGTGGAGTAAGCCTGGTGAACCAGTTCTTCATAAAACCCGTACGTCTTGTAGAAGTAAGTCTGGCTATTTCAAATTTCTCCAATGAAAATTCTTTAAAATCATCATTAATGACAGAATCATCTACCGAAGAATCATCTGTATAGACTTCAATAAAATCATAATTAACCCCTTGGCCACTTTTGTCCAAAGCATTAGTGGAGGATTTTTCTAGCTTAATTTGAGCTAGCATTTGATCAATTTTAGTCAAAGTACTGGCATTATCAGTCTTCTGCCTGTTTTCTGGTAAAATAATCAAAGGTTTTTCAAGAGGTTTTGAAAAACTAGCTGAAGTTTTTTCAGAAATGAGTTTTTCAACTTTGTCCTCAATACGGTCCAATTGTTGACCTATTGTATGGACAGCAGTGTTGACAAAATTATTTTGCTCAATGATCTTTCTTGTTTCCAAGGAAATCTGAGGAAATTTAGGATCTTCGGCAGCTGGAACTTAAAAAGTGAAGCTTTAACCTCAGCTCCTTGTACTGAAATCAAAATGGTTTCAAGTGGGGGATGGTGCATTTTACAACGGTTTTTTCTTCAGCTTTTGTAAAACTGGTTTTTAAAACATTTAAAGAATATTTTTTCAAATCATAATGATTTTCAAAGGAAAAAAAAAAAAAAGAATATGCTTGTTTAAAGCATACATAAATTCTTTTCATTTTTGTCTGACTTGCTTCTTTTCAGTCAGACTAAAATTCGCATCATAAGCTTTTCGTTTAAGACGGTTTTCCATGCTATTAAAATCATTAAACAAAGCAATCATATCAGGATCAAAAGATTTATACATCATCATCAATTGTGGGTGTAATGGTGGTGTGTTCATAGCTAAATTTGAAATTGTTGGCGCATAAGTGTCGACGATGTAGAAGAATCATCTTCTACCTCAATTTCTTCTTTTTTAGCTTTTCCTTTGGATGATGGAATGTCATCTTTGGTTGTATAATAATCTGAAGTAACTTGTGAATAAGAAAAAACACCTTTCAGCTTTAAATCAGAGGATTTTCCCTTGGGAATTTCCTGAATAAACACTGGACAAATAGGATTTGCTATTTTGGCATAATCCTCCAAAAATGTTTTGAGATTTGCATCTCTACTAATTCTTGGGTCCGAAGAACAAGACGATCTAGAGCCGGCAAAAGAATGTCTCCTTTCTTTAGCTAGGGATGGTCCATCAAATGAAATTTTTACAATACCGTCAAGGTACTGCTGAATCAAGTCGAGATCTTTATCCTGTGATACAATCTCTACTGGTGGTAGTTCCTTTTGAAGGATCCACTCATCTAGAGGAGAAACATCTATCCAATATATCATTTTGGGTATTTTGATGTGAGAACTAGAAGTAGACTCTGCAGACTTAATCTTAGCTTTAGGGTTAAGACTAGTTTTTATCAAACGATAATAAATGCGGTAAACCAAAGTAAGAAGTCTACTACCTTCAATCATATCAAAACCAGAAGTCAAAATGTTAAAGGTTAACACATCCAAAACATTTCTATCATATAAATCAACAGTTAAATCTGGATAACAATCAAAATGCTCTGGATCTTCAGCCAGGGAAGTTTGAACAATCCCAAGCTTACTGTCCTCAAAATTATTAAATCTGCCATCACGCAGACAAAGAAAAACTGATGCATTGATGCCTCGCCTTATCAAAGATTTGACAGCAACCTGAACGGATGTAATATGCATGAAAGTAAAACATTTCTGTTTAATATCAGTAATAACACTATGCTGGAGTTTTTGAAATAGCGAAGGTGCGCTTAACGGTTTTTACCTTGAATTCCGTAGCAAAAACTCTCTTTCCAGGTTTTGTTATAAAGAGAATCTAAATCAATCTTTGGCATATGTCATCGATCAATATCTGGCAAATCATTTTGTTCAAAAACACAATCTTCTTCATTAATAATATCAGGCGGCAATCCTGATTAGGAACTAACTGACGAGCTGGATCTAAACATCTTGCTCATTTTGGTAATAACCAAAGCAAAACTCAGGAACTTTCTAAATCTAGGTCTTGAACCTTACTCTGCTGCATTTCGTAACACATACTGGTGGGTCACAACCAGAATCCTCTCATGCCCTAACACTACCTACCCGGCTTCAAAAAGGGACTTACTATTCAGCCTTGTTATTCGACTGTGGTGGCGCCAACATAATAAAGCAAAGAACAAGATAGGGAGACAGAATGTCTTTAGAAATTATCAAGATAAACAAGAAGTAAAAATAGAATTAATCAATTAGTAACAGAACCGAAAGTGGCTCTGATACCACAAACGCGGAAGTAAGTGTAATCAAATTAATGATACAAAAGATATGAAAGGATCAGATAACTGGAGGACCAGATAACTATATAATATGAAATATGAAACAGATATGAGGCAGCAGAGCCGACCAAATGCATGTAATGCTATGCAAAAATAATTAATGAAGATAACTTTGAACCAAAAGATTCTTCATTTAAACAATAGACTTATATATATATATATATTTTATGTAAGCCATTGAATGCAATTTTGATAGAGTTTCAGTTATATATGGTCATTTTTGTTAATTTTTTATACATTCAATTGATGTGATTGGTTAAAATAATTATTTTATATTAAAAGAAGAATGTAGCAAATCATATTAATAGTGTAAGGAATATACAAAAATAACTGCACATAAAATTTTTTGTTTAGAGAAAGATCTAATATGTAAATGATGTGAGTTATTATATAAGAAGCCTTACACATCACGACTCTATTTACTCAAAATATGACTTATTTTTTTATTTTTTTATTTATTTATTTTAAATACAAATATGTAAATATTAAAATAGAATGACATTGTCAAGAGCTAATGGCGTGTGATCCAATTTTTCAAATAAAAAATCCGAGTTCAAAACCCCTCTTTATAAAAAAAAAAATGACAAAAATGATAAATAAAATATTAACTATACAAATGAGAGTGATATAAAACTTCTATTTGTAATTTCTCTATTTAATGTGATAGGTTCACATTCTGTAATTTTTTTGAAAAATAGGTTCACTTCATTAAAATCAAAGATATAAAGATTACAAGCGTGACCAATAAATTGAGAAAATCTCAATAAACAAGTCAACTAAATTCAAATGGGGCTTAGCTTCTAACGTTCTTCAGACTAAAAATTTGAGAGACTATTCATTGCCTGAGGAAAAAATTTGCTGTCTCATCCTCCTAAGGAGGAGAGAAACTAAAACTCCACAGACCTAAGTCTAGAAAACTATTTCTCCTTTATAAAATTTTATCTATACAAACGAAAATAAACCAACACAACTAAAGAACTAAAACTAAAACACCAATCCAAAAACAATACTGCAATACAACAGGGCCATATGTGGTCCACGCGCCACATTAAGAAAGATCAACCACAGATTATAGAAGTGTAGATACCCTGGATCCGCTATGAATCGCCACCGTCAAGAAGGATTCACCTAGAAACGAGACGCGTTGCAACTCACGTTGAAATCGGACTCTGAGTGTTAGGAGCAGGCGCTGCTCCATTCAACAAAAATGTTGGACGACACCATGGACGACGGCCAGGAAAAACGGTGGCATGGCATGTGTTAGCCTCAGAGCATCATCCTCTCTCAAACCTACACACCCAGCCTTCAAAACCCAAAAATCCTAAAGATCACCGACAACTCCAATGGCCGGGAAAAAGAAAGAAAAAAAGAGAAAACAAGAAAACACAAAGGAGGAACTGAGCCGGAGCTCCGCCTTCCTCATAGGTGTTGAAAAATCTTTGGAACCCTAGAGACGAAGACCTTATCGTAAGAGAGAGAGAGAGAGAGAGAGAGAGAGAGAGAAGTTTTGCACAAGCAGACTCAACTCCAGCCTTAATTGCTTTTTGTTTGAAAGATTCAGTTGTCGAAAGTAACATAAAATGCTACTTTCGACATTTTGTATTTATCTTTTTGAATGGTATAAACTGCTTGTATTAGAAAACTATAAAAAAAAAAAATCTCAATATATTTGTTTTGCTTTTCTTCCTTTAAGTCATTTCACTCTAGTTCCAACTAATTATACATACAAATGTGAGATGTGTACCTATTGCATAATTATTTTGAAAAACAATCGAATTATTAAAAATTTTATTTTATTTTATATAGATCTTATATATATTTTTTTTTCAAAATGAGTACGCAATAATTGCATAATTTACGAATACAAATATGGCTGCAAAACAAACAGACAATTCGATTGTCAGCTCAAATTCGACTCGATTAAACTCGAGATCGGCTCGAATCGTAAATTAAATGAGCTGATCATAATCACGGAATTAAGCTCGATAATTAAATGATACAACTCATATAAAGCTCGATCAACTCGTTTAATATTCGTGAACAAACTTATTTAAAACTCGAGCGACTCGTATAAACGCGTAAACTCGACTTTTTTACATATAAAATACAAGATATATATATTTTATAACATACATAATTATGTATATTATTATAAATTTATATAGACTAATAATCTACTGCATATATTATATATAAATTTATAAATTATAATATTATCTTCTAGTCTTGTAGAACTATAAGTGTGATGATTCATGAATATATGAGTCCAAATTTCAATAAACATATTACATATAACATTAAATATTTACAAATTGCACCATATAGAGTATATAGTCCTAACTCCTATGTATGTTAGAATGAGTATATATCAATATATTATATATATCATATAATATATATATATATCATATAAGTATATGTATGTTAGAAAGATAGTATATTAATATTAGTGGCTATCTATAAATATATATATATATATACATATATTAGTGGTGTTAGAAAGATGGTGCCATGGTGGTATTAAAACTAGTTTACATTCATAATTTTATATACTACTAGTCTAATACTATCAGTCCATTAATTTATTAATATATGGTAGCGTATTGGCATTACATTAACATATACTAATATTTGAAAGAAAGATAGTGGTCTACTAATAGTATTTGTTGAACCCAATGTTTCAAGTTTCGTGTAATTTTAAATCTACATATGGATTTTGATGATAACAAATGAATTCAAAGAATAAAGGAGTCTCAAGCTCAAGTTGTCCAAACAATAAAATTAAGCACATCAAGGAACCAAGCATGAGCAAGAATGGAACAAGTTCACATTAAAGTCGTAGAGTAATGTTGTAAATCTCTTAAAAATTCGAAATTAGAATTAAGGCTCAAAATTAATATTTTATCATAAAGCATTAAAATACATTTTCCACATGTGCATGAATATTTTGAAAATTAAATTTGAAAATTTTGAAAGATGATTGATTGTTATTTTTCACATGTGCATGACATGATTAAAGGTTTGAACTTTGAAAATATTAAGATGATTGATTGTCATCTTTCACATGTGTATGTTTTATTTGAATATTTTCAAAAATGATGGTTGCTTTTCTTGACTTATGTAAAATGTAGATGTCTTTATTTGAAAATTTTGAAAAGTAAAGTGTGCTCCTTTTTTCATATGCAAAAAGTAAAAGATTAGGTTTGAAATTTTTGAAAAGTAAAGTGTGCTCCTTTTGTCACATGCAAAAAGTAAAAAGATTAGGTTTGAAATTTTTGAAAAGTAAATGATGATGTCTTTGATATGAGAATCTTTTCAAATTTAAAATTGAAGACTCATTTGCTTATAAATAGCTCACTTGAGTTTTGTAAAAATCACAACAAGAGCTTACACATCTATTGCTAAGTTTTGCATCATTCCTTCAAAGCTCTCATTCTCTCTTTTCTAAAGTTTTGAGCTTTAATTCTTGTTCTTGTTGAGAGAGATATAGGTTGTGCTGTATTGTTTCTATCTCACTCGTTGAGGAGTGTACTTTGATAGTCTACCCACTATCAACTCTTTTATTTGTAAGAGGGTGTGTATAACCCTTGTGTGTGTAGAAGGTGTTCTACACGGGGAATAGTTAAATCACCAAGTGTGAGGTGATTGGAAGTGTAGAGGGTGTTCTACACGGATTCTTTGGAGCGGTGCTGCTTAAAAGTGTAATAGGTTTCTATCTCCACCTAAAGGAGATTGACTAATGAATTCGGGATCCTCAAGGGGTAGCTTGAGGTGAGGACGTAGGCAGTGGGGCTGAACCTCGTAAAAATACTGAGTTTGCTTTCTCTTACCCTACTCTTTACATTTCTTACTGCTTTACATTCTATTTATATTTTATATTGTGTATTTGATTAATAAGTGTTAATTTTTATAATATAACTTAATTCACCCCCCTCTTGTGTTAGTCATCTGGACAACAGTATTATAAGTTAAAGAATCATATACTATAAGTATAGACTATAGAGCATATGTTAATGTACTCCTATAGAGTATATAGAGTATATTAGTCCTAACTCCTATGTATGTTAGAATGAGTATATATCAATATATTATATAATATATATCATATAAGTATATGTATGTTAGAAAGATAGTACATTAATATTAGTGGCGTTCTATAATTATATATATACATATATTAGTGGTGTTAGAAAGATGGTGCCATGGTGGTGTTAGAACTAGTTTACATTCATAATTTTATATACTACTAGTCTAATACTATTAGTCCATTAATTTATTAATATATGGTAGTGTATTGGCATTACATTAACATATACTAATATATGAAAGAAAGATAGTGGTCTACTAATAGTATTATGAGTTAAAGAATCATATACTATAAGTATAGACTATAGTATATAAATTTATAATATTATATTATAAGTAATAAATTATAATGTTTGCTAAATTATAGTCATAACTTATAACTTATAACTTATGAATTATGATCATATCATTCTATAAGTTAATAACTTATAACTTATTAACTTCCATGAATAGCTTATGAATTATGATCCTATCATTCTATGAATTAACTTATAACTTATTAACTTATAACTTATTAATCAAATTCTATCATTATATATTTTATGAAATTACATCCTATTTATGAGGTATGATCTTATCATACTATAAAGTACTATTAATAATTTATCACTAGTTATTAATTTTATTACTTTATATATAATTAATCAATAATCACTACACTCTAGTATTATTTTATTCGTAAGATTATATAAGTTATAGTAAATTAGTAATATACATTATACATGTTTAGTGTTAATATATTCTATATATTACCTCATTATATATTCTATGAAGTTATATTGTACTTATGATTCTATCATCATATAAATTACTATTAATAACTTATCACTAGTTATTAATGTGAGATCCTAAATTTAGTGTGTTTTAATTTATTTATTAGTACATTTATTATTTATCTTATTTTATTTTATTTTATTTTATTGTTATTTATTATTATTATTATGGGTTATATAATTTTATTTTATTAATGTTGGGTCTTAGTATTTTATTTTTATTTTTATTTTTATTATTGTTATATGCTTTTTATTTTGATTTTATTTTTGGCTTTTTGTGGTTTGGGCCTTCGGTGTTTGGTGTCATTTATGTTGTGTTTGGGTGTGTTTGGTTTGTTTGGGCTGTGTCTGTGTGATGGGCCTAGCTCATGTGTCTTAAATAGCCCAGTCTCTAGCATAGTAAACGACGTCATTTTGGCTATTTTGTTGAAAAATCCTAACTCTTTTTTGCTCCCATTCCTCCAGCCGCATCTCATTCCTCTATTCTCCTTTGTTTTTCTTCCCCCTTTAGCTAGGCCCCCTTCATCTTCACAGACTCACAATCGTCGCCTTCTACCCCTCCCCCCTTCGACATCTCTATCGCACGGTCGTATCATCCAACACCTTACAAATAGTCGCATCATCGCTATCGTCATCGGCGATTTGGCAAACTCTCACCTTTCCAGTCGACAGTTGTTGCCTTCCACCCCTCTCCCCTTCGACATCTTCATCGCACCTTGCATTATCGCCATCTTCATGCAAGTATATCTCTCTCAACTATCCCATTGTTCTCATATATTGCCTTCTGTAATTTACAAATATCTTTTCTCATTGTATGTTTATTATCAATTACTATTAAATAGATTTTCAATAACATTACATAAAATACATTCCTATCATCTTTTAAAACTTGAATCTAACTATAATTTCTGCCTTTTGTCTTCTAGAGATTTGTATTTATAAAACTCATATATTAGGAGAGGAATAGAGACACGTAAAAAGAGAGAGATATTTTATCATTTTAGGATAATCCAATCAAAATAATTTGGTGGAAAATAAATACAAGCCCAGCCTATAAAAACTCAAGCCCCTTGCCTCTTTCTTGCTATATAAAAAGCCCAACTCCCACGAAAACCCTAAGGCCCCCCATCTAAAATAAAGCATCGTGGCGTAAATGCGTCTGTTTTTGCTTCTCTGACAGTAAAACCTTCTCAATTGGTTAGGGTTTATAGCTCTGCGAAATTAATTCTAGTTCCTAATTGTTATTGGAACCCGTCAATGGAGGGGTTGAAGGTATCAGACGCCAATTTGGTTGCTTACGTGAATCCATCAAAGAGTACCAAGGTTCCCCAAGCTGTCCTGCGCGAGCTCAGCTCTCTGCTTTTCAAGTACTCTTCGTTACTCTCTTTGTTTTTCGATTTTCTGGGGCTTGATAATTTATAAATTTTATGCTGGTGTTTATGAGACATTGGTGTCCATGTTATTGGAGTGTGTATGAATGAGCTTTTACTGTGTCTTAGATTGTTACTTGCGGAGTTAAATTTTGTTCCGGGCGGGCATTGATTTCCCATTGTTTGGATGACGAGAAATGTTGAGAAAATAACTAAGATGGCGAATATGCTGCGAGTCTAAATGATTATGCTTTGAATACTGATAGTTTTGGTATTGTCTTGCTCTTATTCATGGCTCTTTATTGGATTATTCAGTTAGGCATTTGCATCGAGTATTGTTGGATGCATTCCCATAAAAACCACCCCACCACATATCTTCATATAACACCTCTTCTCATAACCCCCCATGAGCTGTAATCTCCATTTTTTTTGTAAATTTGTTATCTTGATATTAAATTAAAAAAAGAAAAAAAGAAGAGCTAGGCGCCTGCATACAATGCTTGATAACCTCTTTATTTCTGTATACGCTGTTAAGTTTGTGTCGTTGATGATGCAACTATAATGCTTTTACCCAACTGAGATGTATTAATAGTGATGTTTAACTCTTCATGCTTATGTTCCTTCCGATTTTTATTTTTGGTGCAAATTCAGTGCACATGATGGCTTACACTTGATCTCTGAACTTCAGGTAAGTTCATTTGTTGACAAGTACACATGCTGATGCACTCTCTTTGCATCATTTGTCTCTCTATTTCTGTATACGCTGTTAAGTTTGTGTTGTTGATGATGCAACTATAATGCTTTGACCCGACTGAGATGTGTTAATAGTGATGTTTAACTCTTCATGCATACGTTCCTTCCGATTTTTATTTTTGGTGCAAATTCAGTGCACATGATGGCTTACACTTGATCTCTGAACTTCAGGTAAGTTCATATGTTGACAAGTACACATGCTGATGCACTCTCTTTGCACCATTTGTCTCAAAATTATGAATGGTTAATATGCACAGATATCTCAATTTTTAAGATTATGGCACTCGATCATCTTGCATGCTCACTAGTTAGTTAAGTTTCTATGTTATACATAAGGGTTCTTTATATGCCAATTCTATGAATGGAAGGTCTTTGGCATATGCAGCAAGCCCTACCACTTTTATTATTATTGACTGACCATGATGTTGCTTGTTACACTCCCACCTGCAAGAGGATATGACATAACTTGCATTGTGTGGTTGAAAGTGCATTTCTGTGGTTTTAAATATTGTAGCATTAAGTTCTTTGGGCTTTTTTAGGGGGATGGTAGAGAGTGCGAGACATCTGTGTCTGATTTGAAATTGAATTTTAATGGTTTGAAATCTACAAGATGGAGTAAGTCTGCTTGGGATGATGTGCTTATGTGGGCATTATGGTGTTGATTACAGGTTCAATGAAACTTTTGATGGTGTGGTATTAGCATATGACGTCCAAATTCAAGATAAAGTTGCAAAGATTCTTCCTGGACTTCACCCTCATTTTTGTGTGAGACTAAAAGCAAAGTTGTTACTTTTTTCTCCGAAGCCAAACATGCTTTTAGGTAGTTTTTCAATGTCCGTTCTGATTATTCACCAGATAGTGTATTTCCCTTCCCTTCCTTTTTCTTAAGATTTTTTTCTTATCCTTTTTATTTTGAATTTATCATTTTTGTAACGTATGATACCAGATTTTTTTTTCTAGGAAGGCAGCGGATCTAGACTTCATATAAGATTTTGATGGGATCAAGAGGATCCCTAAACCTAATCCTAAATATAAGGAGTAATGAATGATAATTAGGAGTGATGATCAATTGGGTCAGTTGGTAGTATCTACGATAAATAAAGCAAGATTGCTATACTTTAGGCATAATTATATGCTATATGCTATGTGATATATGATCATTGATTACCATAGGGAAGGACCTATGGTAATCCTAAAAAAAATGCCATAGGGAAGGACAGCTATAAAAGGGCTGCAGGTTTCCTGTCAAAGATGTCAAGAATCATCTTTAATCCTTTGTATGTCTGTGTGTTTCTACCCCAAGTGGAACAAAGCCTGCAATCAACTTTTTCAGATTCTTTCTTTCCTTGATCTCATCACTTTCATGGACTAGGGCCCATCAGATTTCATGACTATGTACTGTATGTTTGACTATCCTCATATTTTTCACTTACAGAAGGGAAGGTTGTGAAGCTTACTCAAACGTCCATCCATGTCATTGTTCTTGGTTTTTCATCTGCTGTCATGACAGATGAAGATATTCGGGAAGAATTTATATATAAAACCGTAAGTGGATATACACCATGACATTTCATAGTTCACATCCTTTTCCTTTGTGTTTGTAACACATATATGTGATTGAGATGTTGATTTTGTTTTATGATATGTGGAGTTTGTCCTAGAAACACGGCGAGGAACAATATACTAGCAGATTTCACAAGCAACATGTGATAAAGGTTGGAACCATGATACGCTTTTCAGTCAAGAGGTACACATTTTTAATTACATTTGGTATTTAACTGGTAACTGACACACAAAGATTGCATATCTGATTATCCTTTTGTTGACTGAAGTATGGCATGCTCCTTCACCATCCTCTCTCTCATACCAAGAAATTTACATAAATTTGTTACTGGTTGTATGTGAAAAGCGTTCTTTTTTATATATTGATCACTTGATTCCCATCAGTGGTTCATATTTGCAGTTTTGATGAGGAAATACTGCACATTTCCGGGTCTCTGGTTCCAACAAACACGGGAAGCATTGGCTGGTTGGCTAAACATATGGCAGATGTTTCACGTATTGACAGGTTTTCTAATTGGACTTTGATTTCAAGATCTCAAATGTTTTTTTAATCTTTGAATCTTAAAAGGTTCTGGTGTGTGCTACAGTAAATTTTGAACATTTTTATAGGAGTACAAAGAGGGGAAGAGAAAGTGAGGGAGAATCGATAATTGTAGAACACAGTGAAGCATATTCCATGCACAGTGACCAAATCAGGAGGTCAAAGAAACGCAAAATTAAAGATGAGTCTTAAAGAACGTGTAAGGTGTTCTCTTGTTCTGATGTAATTGTGGGAAGCAAATTTTATTTTCATGTAATAATAGTTCAACATCTTTGTGGCATCGATAATTTATTTATTGCATTGAATTTTGTTTTTTGTTTTTTAATTTGAGGCTGATGATTGTTCTTCACCCCCATTAAGCTTACAATTTCACCGTATCATTCTCTCCATTGGGTTGGAAAAGGGTCGTTCCATGACAGTTGATGCAGGAGGATACTGACATTCTTCAGTGTACAACTTTTTTAACGTACGTTTTCTCTTTCTTTCTATTTTTGGTTACCATTTTCATTTTTTTCAGTCGGTATTTTTTTTTCATTATTATTTATTGTTAATACGTATGATTTATTTTTTAAATAAAATTCATGAAGATTAAAAAGGCAAAATATATACATCTTCAAAGCCGAAAGTTGTGTCAGGACCAAGCATACTGCAAATTGGAACCCAATCCATCTTCAAAGCCCAAAGCTCTACCTCGACCCCAGTGCTTAGGTACACTTATCTGTTCAAAACCAGAAACCCAAGAGCCCAAATCTTATTATAACAGGATACATTTACCTTTCGGAATCTCGAATACATTTACAGTCAATATGAAGGATTCTAGTAGTGTCTTTGATGTTGGAATCCAATTTGGTTTGAGAACTTTTATATATACAAAAGGATTATATAAAATAAATTTACAAATTAATATGATTTTATAAGATTTGTTAAATCAATTTTATAATAAAAATAATTTTACAATTTAATGAATTACATCAAGTTATATTAGTTTTAGAGTTGTTCTATTGTAGAATCTCTTTGTATCTAAAGTATTTTCCTTTTGGTTTTATGTTTTTCTTACTTTTTTGTTTTTGTGTTTTATTAATTGCTTAATATTTATCAATAGCTAAAGTTCTAAAACATGATTGTGTAAAAGGTTGTAAAAATGGTTGTATAATGTGTATCATTTCATTTCATATCAAGATTTCCCTCCCTACGACATAGCAAGAAAAGAAAAAAAAAATCCCTTCATATAAGACAGTATTTACCATTCAACTAATAGGATTCTAATTTCTCTTCTGGTTTTGGATTTTTTATTTCAACAAATTTGTTTCTTAATTCTTTTTTATTTTTACTATATTTGATAGATATATATATATATTATATACCAAGGGGCTTTTGTGTCATATTTTGGATCTTACAACTAACTTTTAGATGGTTTGGAGGGATATTGACAGAATTCAAAGATTGGAAAAATAAAAAGGAAAAGAAAAAAACAGTTGGCTGACGGTATGAGGAAGTTTCTTCTGTTCTTGCTTTGATTCTATCATGTATACCAGACCTAGATTGGACACACGTCAGAAACCCATGACTCAGTGTTGGCTCATCAATCATTTTCAAGTGGGATTTGAGGAGTGTAAAGTACTATATTTCATGTAAACCATGTACTTGTCATAGCCATCGCATGCACTTTTACATAAATAAATAAATAAAGGAAGTGGAAGACAGATCTATATCTATATCTATATATAATATGTATAATGAGTATTGGAGGAATATTTTGAAAATCATGATGAGGTACGGGGCTTCTATCAGAACCCCACCCCCATAATAGTTGTACGTATCTTCTCTAATCTTGAATCATTGATCAAAGGTTTGTTTGAATGTTTGTTCAAAGGTTATTTTTATGAGTTTGAGGTGAAATAGAGGAGTGGGAAAGATATGCTTTTCAGTTTGGTGAATTCTGATGATTCTGCTTCTCCTCAACCTCCCCCATCTGACCTAACTCTATTATTATTATCAACAAAAATGTTGTCTAGTCTGAGTTTTTCGTATAAAGGCATTGACATTGGATTTATTAAAGTTTTTTTTTATAATTTTATGAAAAGTACAAGTTTGATGAAAAGTCAATATTTCTACATTCATAACTCCACATTAAATTTATCAAAATAATAAATATAATTTATAATTTATAAAATCAACAAACACATCTAAAGTCACTCTTCCATGATCGTGCCTAGTATTGCCGACTCAATCTTTTATTTTTTATTCTTATTTAATAATTAAGTAAGTGTTTTATAATAATATTGTAGGTCTTTTAAAAAATATATATTTAAATTTGATTTAAAAAAAAAAAACGCAGATTGCACTAGAACTTTCGCCGGTTGTGGATGTAGCTTTACCCTTGATACAATGTCGCATCAATGCAACAGAAAAAAAAAAAGAAAAGGTCAAAATGGAGTCAAATTAACGGTCTTGTAATGGCCTCCTATTATTTATCTATTTTACCCCCAACTTTACAGATGAGCATGCGAACTAGAAAAGATTAGCTGCAATCAATACCAGATTCTTCTTCTTTTTTGGTAGTTGTTTGTTGGGTATTTGGCGGAGCGTTCACTTATTGGGTGGTTGGAATCGTATCCAGGGTTTAAATTCGATCTCCAATTAAAAATAAATAACTAAATTAGAGATTGAAAGATGAAAATATTCGGCAAAACACAGTCCACATATATGATATAGATATTTAAACCAACTTCGAAATACACCCGCCAATTTTTTTTCTTTGAGTATAAGTCCAATTCCATAAATAAAATTAAAAAATGCCATTAAAAATCTTTACAATTGTATAGTAATAACAAATTAACAATTCCAATATATATTTTTGCTCACCGTTAGCCAAATTTATCTTCATGGTGGCCCCTAAGTATAACGTTGCCCTCGACATAATTTACCATATGATTTAGGATTTGATGGATTTGGATTCCTTAAGAACTTTAGGTCCAAAAGTGAGAAAAATATACACATAAAGTGGATTTATATACTCAATACATACATATATATATATATGTGTGTGTGTGTGTGTTGTTTTTCCTGTTTGAAATGGAATCTGAATTCAAATTTGCTCGTCGAAATCATAAGAATTAAGAATAATTCTTTTTGTTGTCCATATCTATGAACTGTATTGTAAACCTAAGTAAAACACTTCAGTTTCATAAGTAAATGAAATAAAATTTTCATATTTTTAGAGTTTTTAATTTGTAAAATAAGGATATTTTAATCAATTTTATTCTAAAATTGAGATTTTTCCGTTTGTTTTATTACTTTGACTACAAATGAGTCCATAAAAATAGACTATATGTATAAAGAATTTACACTACTATGGTTTTGAATTTTGAACTACTGCATATTCTATTCATACTCTGTATATTTATACAAGTCGAGAAGCCTAATATTAGGCGTACAAAATATGTAACTGAAAAGGAGATTTACAATAAAGTAAATGGCAATATTTACATAAATAAAAACTGATCCTAGAATCATGGGAGGCACAAAATTTGGCTATGTTTATTGCGGTAGCTTGGCTTGAGTTGTCACTTGTTTGGTTTCTTCATTTTCCTTGATACGTGTTGAGAATAGATCGATTAACAAACAACTAAATAGGAAGTAACGCAGCATAATAGCATAAGAGAAAATACGACAAGCACACAAAACACCAAGATGTAAATAGTTCAGCTCAATGTAAGGCTACATCCACTAAGGGGTCAGTCTCAAAATTTCACTATCAACAAAAGTACATTTTTAGTCCGTTGATGAGCATGCAATGGCACATTGCTTTATGGAACTCCATAAAATGGGTGTGTTACCACGTAAAAGGAGATAGGCTGAAGTTGATTTTCTATCATCCAAACTATTAGCCCAATTAGCATATGAGAAACACGTGAGTGCTGGTTTTGATTCTTTTTCGATATTGATGCCGTGAAAAATAGTGTTCTTCAAGTAACGCAGTAGTCTTTTAGTGGTTGTCCAATGAGTTTGTGTTAGGTAATACATAAACTGTGAGAGTTTATTCACTGCAAAACTTATATCAGGTCTCGTTAAGAACAAGTATTGCAATGCTCCAATCACTCTTCGATATTGCGCTGAATCAGCTAAGGACGAACCATCTGCTAGCTTTAGAGGAGCTGAGGTAGATAGAGGAGTTATGACATCCTTAGCTCCATCTATACTTGTTTTAGTAAGTATATCTCGGGTATACTTATACTGAGTTAGAAACAAATCTTCTTTTATAGGAATGACCTCAACACCAAGGAAAAAATGTAATGATCCCAAGTCTTTGACGGAGAACTTTTTCCTAGTTGATCAATAATGCTTGCAACAAATGTCAAATTATTTCCAATGAGAATCAAATCATCAACATATACTAACCAATAGGCAAGTATATAACCATCATGAAATACAAATAGAGAAGAATCAGATTTAGCATTGATGAAACCAAATCCTAACAGTGCTTGTTTGAGGGCGGAATACCAAGCACGGGATGCTTGTTTTAATCCATATATTGGCTTTGTAAGGTAGCAAACATGATTTGGTTTTTCTGGATTCCTGAAACCAGGTGATTGCTTCAGATATATCTTTTCAGTGAGATACTTATGCAGAAAGGCATTATTGACGTCTAATTGCCTTAGAGATCAACCTTGCATAATAGCAATAGTTAACACAATGCGTATGGTGACTGGTTTTACTACAGGACTGAAAGTCTCTTTGTGATCCAGTCTTGATTTCTGATTAAGCCCTTTTGCCATGAGTCTGGCCTTGAATCGATCAACAGATCCATCAACATGCCTCGTAATCCGAAACACCCAGTTACAGCCAACAATATTACAATTATTTGGTTGTGGAACTAATTGCCATGTATTGTGACGCATTAAAACAGTTAGTTCAGCGGACATGGCATCATGCCATCGTGAATCAGTGAGTGCTTCAATAACACTCGTGGGTTCTAAGGAGGGTCGAAGAGGATGCTTAGTGACTACAAATGATTTTTCTTACTTATAAATATTGGTCATGGATTGGGTAGTCATGCGGTGAGTGCACACTTCGTGGTTCTTAGAAACATCGGGTTCATACACTTCTAATAGAGAAATTTTGTTAGAAATCAAGGTAGGGGAAGATGGGTTACTTACTTGGAGAGGAGGTGGTTCAGGGGGTGATCCATTCATAGACGATGGCGAGACTTCAACACCTAATACCAGAGATTTTGGAGCTTGGAGTGGAGCCAAGGTAACTTTCGACAACGAGATTGTCACTGAGGGGTTTTCTTCGCCTGATGGAGAAGAGATGTACATAGGAGTTTTAGGATTTGCTTTTTTAAAAGAGAAAATCCCTTCGTGGAAGATGACATCCCGAGAGTAAAAAAGCTTTCGGGTAATTGGCTCAAAGCATAAATACACGTTTTGGGAGAGTGAGTAACCCACAAACGTGCATGGTTGGGCCTTGGGCTCAAGTTTATGTTTGTTATAGAGCCTAATTAACGAATAACATAGGCAGCCAAATTGCTTGAGCTTGATGTAATTTGGAATTTGCTTGAACAATTTTTCAAATGGAGATTGATTGTTCAATGTCGAAGTGGTCATTCAATTTATGAGATATGCAACGGTTTGAAACGTGCATGGCCAATATGAGAGAGGCATGTGAGCATCCGCGAGTAAGGTGAGACCAGTCTCAACAAGATGGCGATGTCGTCTTTCAAACATGCCATTTTATTATGGAGTGTGGGGAGCGGTTGTGTAATGACTAATCTCATGAACGGAAAGGTAAGATTTGAGGCCAATATGTTCTCCACTATTATCAGAATAAAGACTCTTTATTTTTGTATTAAACTTATTTTCCACAAGATTTTGAAATTGTGGAAAATTTGTTTGAACATTAGACTTATGAGTCATAGGATAGAGCCAAATGTATATGGTATAGTGGTCAACAAAAATAACATAATAGTTTGAACCATTAATACCAATTTCATGAAATGGGCCCCAAATAATCGTGTAAATTCATTATAGAGGAGTGGTACTAGTGAGACCATGAGAATTAAGCAGTTGACGACAAGCTTTATTTTGAGAACATGAAGTACAAAGAGATAAATGTTCATTCTTATTGGAGGGTAAAGAAAATGTATTAATTAAATGATGGACAATTTTTGACGATGGATGACCAAGTATTTTGTGTCATCCATCAGTAGTAGTACATTCATGAACATAGGCAACGGCATTTTTAAAGGTTGCTGCTAGATTCTCCGAAAATTAGGAGTGTCAAATCGTGTTAACGGGTCGTGTTCGTGTCGTGTCAAAACATGTATATTATACTATATAGGTCAACCCTAACCCGACCCGTTAAGCTTATCATGTCAAAATCTCAAACCATAACCCGACCCGTTAACATAACGTGTCGTATCGTGTCAACCCGTTATGACCCGTTAGTAAATATTAGGAAATATATTAACACGACATAATATAATTCGTTTCAACCTATTTATGTAAATTAGTTGAATATGTCCAAAATTAACCCGTTTGACTTAATTAAATTTAACATAATTTTATATAAATATTAAAATCATAATATTTATAAAACTAATAACAATAATTATAAGTCTAAATTACAATTTAAACAATAAAATATCAAAACTAAAATTCTAACAAATTTACATTTAAGTCTAAGAATATAATTGTAATTTTAACTTTCTTAACGTGTCATAACGTGTCATAACGGGTTAAAATAGGTTGACCCATTATCAACCCGTTAAGCAATCGTGTCATAATGGGTCAACCCGTTTTTGACCCGAAACCCGTTAAAACTAAACCCTAACCCGCTATTATCGTGTCGTGTTCGTGTTGGGTTAACGGGTCGTGTAAGAAATTGCCACCCCTACCGAAAATAGGTCACTCCATCTTCACATTCGCCTTTGAGTAGTGTCGTCCCCTTGATCCGATCCTTCATCAAAAAATAAGTAGGGTGAAATTCAAGGTAAACATTGTTATGCTTGGTAAAGTAGTAAACAAAAGTAAGGTTTTTTTTTTTTAATGTGGGAACACAAAGGGTATCACGTAAATGAAAGACACAATTAGACACGATGCAAGAGATAATGAACCAACATGAGATAAAGGCAAACATGATCCATTACCGATTACCATCTTATCAGTACCATCATATTTAGAATTAATCGACAAATTAGAAAGATCGTTGTTCATATTGTGAGTGCCACCAAGTCAACTAGCCACTTTTGATTTTTTTTCCTTAGGAGGATGCTGCACAGTTTGCTGTGAATTCAGTTGAAGACATTTTTGGGCAACTTTTGGCCGTATGGCCCACTTGATCACACTATTGACACTTGGGCTTATATTTCCTATAGTCCGAATTAGAGGGCCCATTTTTGTTGTGTCTGTTGTTGCTACGAGACTTGTTGGAGGAAGACTTAGGACTTTGTTTATGCTGTCTAGGGGCTCTTCCTTGTCGATGAGAGTAATTAGCTGTTAGGACAAAACTTGCTGCGATTGATTCTCCAGCCATCGAAGGTAACTCTCATGACCTACAAGAAGATCATGTATTTCTTCAAATTTTAGAGAGGTCTCACGAGCACGAATTGGTGCCGCAATTTCTCTTAATTTGAGACCCAAACCATTGAGGATGTAGAGGGTTAAGTCATTGTCTGAAACGAGATGATCAATGATTGCGAGTTCATCGGCAATCACTTTGATTGCTTGAAAGAACTCAATGACCGTGCGATTTCCACGAGTGTTCAAGGTTAAATCCTCCTTGAGTTGCATCGCACGCGTTCGTGATTTTCCCGCATGTAAATGGGTAAGCGTTGTCCAAACCTCATGAGATGTTTTGTATGCAGCAAGGGAGTGGGATAATAATAGTGGAGGTGGAGGCAAGAATGGCGGGAGGATGAGTTTCTCTTGAAACACCCAATGGGAGTTCGTGACTTTGGAGGCAGCAGAATTTGTTTCATCAATAGCAGGGTATTTTTTTTCACCAATGACAAAGTCAATGAGATCATAACTAGTGAGTAATGCTACGAATTGAGCCCTCCACTAAGGGAAGGTAAAAGGGGTGAGTTTTTCGTTTATGGTAGTTGCGGCATTGATAGTGATGATTGGGGAATCAGTGGTAGATTCAGGGATGGCAACCATGTCGCAGGAAGCAAGAAAGGAAATACGCTCGTTAGAAGTTTGGTTCTCTTGTTACCATATAGGAGTTTTGCTACAGACAAACTACTCATACAAGCATCGGACAAACAACAATTATTATAATTAGAGAAAGAGAGAGAGAAAGAAAATGAAGCTCATCGCTGAAACCCATTTTCATTTCTCTCGAGACACAGTGCTTCCCTCTCCCTCAAACCAGAGCTGCCCTCCCCAAGAATTGTATTTTTAGAAGAGAATGATTGCATCCATTGATTGAATTTCCGACTAGATCTCCAGGAAATTTAACAAATTCATTTCCTGCTTAGATTGATCCATTGTGTTTTAATTAAAATAATGGCTGATGTCAGCCGTTTCTCCGGCACTTGTGTAAGCCGTTTGTTCCTAGTATTTTACATATATTTATACAAGCTGAGAAGCCTAATTTTAGGCGTACAAAATATGTAACTGAAAAGGAAATTTACGATACAGTAAATAGCAATATTTACAGAAATAAAAATTGGTCCTAGAATCATGGAAGGCACAAAATCTGTCTATGTTTATTGCTGCAGCTGGGCTTGAGTTGTCATTAGTTTGATTTCTTCATTTTCCTTGATAGTACATAGCATTGCTCAAATCATAATTGCCAACGCGAATAAAAGCTTCAAAAACCCAAATATAACTACTAAATTTCGCTAATCGGTTTGATTAAACAATTGAACCGTCCTTACCAAGACATAAACAACCGAAAGGATTGATTAAACAGCATGCAGACATACCCATTACCACCCACCAAGAAAACATTTCTCTTTCATTACCTGCATACTTGAATCTCATCATCGAGAGGTAGTGTGTGATAAACTAAGAGGGAGAGAAAATTATGGTAACAATATAATACGACAACTAGCTGCATAATTATATATGTTTTGAACGTCTTGGAGAAAATATATTTGCAAGTATTATATATATATTTATATGTATGTATGTATGTATGTATGTATAAAAAAGGATCTCGCAATGATAAAAATCTATTGGTATTTGAACTTTTTTTTTGTTTTATAAATATAACGAGTACTCATACAACAATTGAACAAGTAGTAAAACTATATGCACTATTACCTAGCTAGTTTGATTGTCGACTCATAACTCGTAGACCTATTTTCATAGCATTTCAAATAGTTTTGGTGACCATTTTGATTAAATCATTATAATGAAATATTTTGATATTTTGAATATCATTTTGAGATAATCTATATATTGATAAATTAATTGTATATGTATAAATTATATTTCAAAATAACATCAATGCAAATCTTAAAAAATTAAAATATAGATTTATAAAACTCAATAATAATTTTAAGTACTCAATCCAAACTATTAAAAAAATAATCACCCATCTTCAACACGAAAATGAGAGCATGATTTGATTTTCAGTCCTCGAGAAAGGAGATTAAAAAAAATTTTAAAAATAGTCTTAAAATGTGAAAATAATGAAAATTATAAAAATTTACTAAAAATACGAGAATATAAAATTTTGCCAATACACTGAAACTCGGCCAATATTGACCAAAACACACAAAAAATGCCAGTATTTGATCCGATATGAAACATTTATCTCCTCGTATCGGTTACTAATTCGGTATGATACATGCCGGCCATTACGCTACAGTATTTAATACAGATATAGTATGTTATAGAAATAAAAATGTAGTGCATAATAAACCTTCATTGAAAAAACAATAGATATATATATATATATATATATATATAAGAATAAAGTATGCCGTAAATTATAAAATTGTTCCAAAAACTTGTTTGAAGTAATGTAGTTTAGAATCTGTGGGCTTCGTAGTTGTACCAATCAAGTATTTATAGATGTATTTTTTTATAAGGGGTAAGGTTATTCTCTGCACCGTCCAAATTATGTCTGAAAAAGAAGGAACAGGCAAAAGCTTCTTTTGTTTGTGGGCGTGCGTTACACATCATAAGTATTTAAGTAATAACAAAACCAAAAGTGGTCTGTCTTAGCTAGCTTGGCTACTCTTGTATTTGTTCCTCTAAATTAATTAAATAAATATTACGTAAAGAGGTTTAACTTCGTCTTTATTCATGAGGGTCGGTTGTTTTGTTGGAACAAAAACAGTTGGATGTTCCGGATTGTACGTTCTAGTGCACCCCTAACTGTACTCCCTCAACTACAATAACATAAAAGGGTACGGCTACAATAACATTAATAATGTGGCCGAATCAATTCATATTGCTACTACATATGCACAGCGTTAATGATCATAGAGGAAGCCAACACAATGAAGCCATCATAGTGGAAAGAGACTCAAATCTTGTCATCCAAGTCATTCAAAACAACGAAAAAACCTTCCGATTGGACCATGCATAAGTCGCAGCATAACATCATCAGAGACATCCATTATCTACTCTGCAATCATAATATTTGAAAAGTTGCTAAAATACATTGAAATGAAAATCGATTCACGCGTCACGCGTAATTTGACGCAACGAAAAGTTTTTACCCAAGTCTATAGTAATATCCCATTAATTGCAATTTCTCCAAGTCCTTTAGAATTTCATAGCATGAAACCACCCCCCCCCCCCCTCCTCCTCCTCTTTTATTAGTATAATTTAACTCAGACCTTTGTATTAAGTTTAATCAATATATTTGCATTTGCTAAAGTAAAAAACAGTAAAAGAAATTGACTAGAAAAATTAAAACTTTGCGTTGGAGTATCTCCAATTTGAGGTTGAAATTCAAAGTTTCAATCCGATTCCGATTTCAAGTCTAATTAAAATTAGAATTCAAGATTTTAAATTCTAATCTAATTGGTTCCAGTTGAAACTTAGAGACTCAACTAAAATTAACTCAATTTGATCTAATTTTAAATTGAATCTAATATCTATACACCTTATTCTTAAATTATTAAATTCATCTCAATTCAAAACATTTTTATCTGTATGACTCATAATATTTTTTAATTAACACTCCTTTAAACATGAGACTCATAATATTTTTTAACTTTCCATAAATATATCTAAATTCATCTTAACATCTAAATCCATCTTAGCTCCACAAAACTTATTCCACCATTTTAATTTACTATCATTCATAAAAAAAAAATTTTAATTTAATTCAACTTAAACTCAATATCTAAACAATGTCAGTCGTGATTTTTTAAATCTCATTCTCATTGTTTTATAAGACGCTAAAGGAGGGTTGAGCTTTTATCATTAAAATTAATGGTCATTAATTTTCAGCAACAGAAATTAAGAAAGCAGACAAATTACAGCTTGCGCTGATCTAAGAACCACAGCCACGGTGTTACAGTATCTAGAGGCTGTGAGTGGGTGAGATAAAAAACCAAAGCATTAGTCCAAATATAATGGATACATGATCTCTTTTGAAAAGAAAAACAAACATTTCTAGTACGGTGATTTTAACATGAGCATCCCAGCTTGTCCCACCCACAAAGACAGCTTGGGAACATAATTAATTGTACTCTTTATTCGTCTACCACCAAGATTGCCGGGCTTAATCCTTGTTAATTAGGAGTAGATCCCGAAGGGATAATGAGATTCCCCCAATAACTAACATCACAGCAAACTGCCAAATTGCCAATAAGATTTTTATTTTTATTTTTTTTATTTTGGGATTTGGCTAAACCTATGTAGAGCACACCTCCTCCTTCCACATTCTGTGTTGCTATCCTAACTTTTTTGCCCATTTTCATTTATGTAATCTATTGATCCCTATGAAGTACCTAAAAGACCACATAATGGGTAAAGCTTAAATATGCAGCACTTCTACACAACCTCTCAACCTCCACACACCATCATTTTTTATTGTTTCTTTAATTTTTTTAATTTTTTTTTTGAATTTGTTCTTTTTAAATTAAATTAATTTTTTTATTCATTATTTATATATTAAATATTTAATTAAAAATAAAAATAAAATAATATGTAGTGTGTGGAGATTATGTGAATAGTAGGAAGATGAATAGATTTTGTCATGCACGTCACCTTCAATAGAAAGTTTTATTATAAACGAAAATGATTTATCCTCTCTCTAAAATGTAAGTTTCGCATATATATATATATATATATATATTTTAAAATTGATTAATTCTAGTGATCAAACGGTCAATAAAAGGCATTGGACCGTAATACTTGAATCTTGATGATAAAAACACAGTTGAATTGTGTGTAAATAGGACATGAATAATGAGAGGCTTATATCTTATTTATAATTATATTTTTTAATTTTTTAATTTTCTTAAAAGTAATTACTTAATAATTAAAAAAATAATTATTAATAAAACAATAAATCTACACACAAACGTTTATAAACAGTCAGCGGCCAAACGCCTGACGTTATTTAATTTATTAATTTTGATATTTGATTTGATTTGATTTCCGTTACTGTTTTCTCTTATTTTTTTTAATAAAGTAAGTGATATCTGACGTGGCATAATATCACATTAGAGGTTTGGCCGCCGGCTGTTTACAGACGTTTGACTGTAGATTTATTGCTAATAAAATGATGTGGTATAGGATATTGCCACCGAGGTGTCCGTACGAGGAGTAGACTCACGACGGGCCGTGGGGTTCGGGACACAGTTCAGTACAACTCAGCGGCTACGAACCTGGACGTTCTTTTTTCCAGAGGAAAAGTAGCATTACTATGGCCCAACCCAAAGGGTCCCACCCCATAACCCCTCTGTAAACGGTCCCAACTTGATGAAAAAGATGATGCCATGTCATCACATGGCAGTGTCATAGGATATAAGTGATATAACAATGTTTCCTGCATATGGGATGCTGCCACGTCATAAAAACATAGAACCTAAATTCAAATCAAAAGATAGAAAACAAAGGCAAATGCCTTATAATGATTTTTTTTTTAAATGAGGAAATATAAAATTTATATAAAAAATTAATTTTTTAATAATAAACTTCATATTTTTTTTTAGTGATTGTACAATATTTATGTATTTTATGATTATATACAACATTATTAAAAAACAAAACAAATTTATGAAACATGGTTCGTTAAATGCTGGGGATGTTAGAGATCTCTGTTGCCCAAACTCGTGGTTTTCGATTGCTGTTCACATTGTGTATAGAGATGCATGAACAAAGAAATTAAATGCTATGATCCCTAAATCCTAACAAGTAGGGTATTACCTTGACAAATTAAAGGGGATGTATCATACCGAACTCCAAGCATATCATGCACGTGGACCCTTGGATTCCTATTGAAATGATAAACATGCAAGTCTTTTAATTTTCTGTATAATTATAATTTAAATTAAAAGTATTCTTATAAAATGATATAAATATATTTCTTTTAAAAGTATTCTTATAAAGAGATGGGAAAGGAGTGGGGCCGGGGGCAACCTTTGCACATGGGATCATGGTCAGATTTGGAGAATACGGGGGGTAGTTGTGTTTGAGAGGTGTAGAGTAGACTGTAGCGAAGGGATAAATTAAAAAAAAAATATATTTATAATCGTAAAATATATAAATATTTTATAGTTATTAAAAATAAATAAATAAATATAAATCTTATAAAAAAAACTAATTTTTTAATAATAAATATCACTTTTTTAAAAATAAGTACCTAATATTATTATTTATACAATTTACAACTATATATATAATATTATTAAAACTAAAAAAAGGAGTTTGGAGAAACTTTTTATCTTCCAACTAAGCATGTGCTGCATCTTGGAGTTCTTGACTTGATGCGCCAAAAGGAACCCGCGGCCGCACGCACAGCTCAAACTTTTTCCTCTGGCCCTCTGGGGCCTGGGCCTACGCCACCGTGGCAGCACCTCCACTCCACCTGCTCCTCACACAAATTAAGCACTGTTGGTAAATTTTGATTTTTAAGAAGATTTTTTATTTTAAATTTTTGTAAATCAAGTTCTAGAGTCTCAATATTCTCTACATCTGAACTTTTAAATATAATTTTATTTAAACAGAATTTGTACTCTTTCTTAATATTTTTATTATTTTTTTAATAATATTAAATACAATCATAAATTTTGCGAGACGCATTCAATCTTTTTGAAAAATAATAATCTTATCATTAAAAAATAATTTCTTTAACATAACTTCAAATTTATTAAATGAGTGAACGAAACTTACACAACTTCAAATTTTAAATATCTTCTTTATTTTTTTTCATCCTGTGCATTTGTTGGCAGATGCTTGGGTGATGAAGATCTTGGTAATGAAAGGCAACTGGGACATATACAATTTTCAATTTCACTGCACAAAATCTAGTTGCGGTCCAACAACATTATTACATTTTGAACATGCCCCATCTTGTCTCATATTTTCAACTTAGACTTTCCCTTTCATCATCTTGAATTTGAACCTTGTTTATAACTTTATATTGTTTTTCCAATTCCTTGTACACAGACATACGTACTTACTAGGGATAATTATATTTTATACTCTCAAACTAATAAAAAAATTATACTTTGCACCCTCAAGCTATTAAAAAATAAGCACTTTGCACCATCTGATAAGATATGACGGCTAAACTTGTGTCATATCACTAGTTTTTCATATATCTAAGTGCAAGCTTGAAATTTAGATAGGAAATATAACTAATAGCTTTAGAGTTTATAGTTTATAATTTAAATAATAAGTTTTATATTTTAAAATTTTGTTACTATTTGATAAATATGTAAATCAAAAGCACTTTTAAAATTGATTACAATAATTTTTTTGTAATATACAATTATCTGCAAATTTTTTTATAAAAGTTTCAATTTATTATTTTTTTTTAAAAATAGACTTTCGACTTTTTAACCAATTAAAATATTTTTTATAAAGTTATCAAACATGACATTTTAACTACTTAAAAATATTTTTTAAATTTCGAAACGCAATCATAAATAAGTTTTAAATGTCCATATTTAGATAATATTGTAAGTACTGATATTTGACAATTTGAGTATGCAATATGTTAGTTTTGAAAATTCAAAAATAAAGCGAAAATTATTTGAGAGCAAAAAATAATACTTACCATTCTCACACACATCAATATACAATTTGATATTTTTATCCTTGTATTTAAAATACATCAAAAATATAAAAATTTTAATTAAGATATTAGTATGTAGTACTGCTATAAATGATAAGTACAACTTTTCTTTCTCAGCACACTTTGAACCTTTCATTTTCTAGTTTTCGAATGATTTGAGGCAATTTTTTTTTTTTTTATTATTATCCTTTTTGCAAGTCAATAATTAAAAAGACATCCCATATGCACATGAACGGACCTATAGTTGTTTTTATTGGGGAAGGCAAAGTTAGGGTTTTAGTTTGATCAAAACATAGCACTAGCTAACATTATGGATAGATTTTCGCTTTTTTGTTTTTAATACTAAGCATAAAACGAAACAATAAAGAATTTTATTATAAATCACAATCTTGATATCTTAATTCTTAATTAAATTCAAGTCATTGAATTGATTAGGCTTCTTGAGTCCAACATTAGGTTATACATTCATATCACATAAAAATAAATTTATAAATTGACATTATTTTATATGATATATTAAATTTATATTATAATAAATATAATTTTATTATTTGATATATTAGATTATATCCTATTAATTTATAAATTTATTTTTATAAAATGTTTTTATGACTAAAACAATATTTCTCTTCTTTGTATTCATTGCGTTATTATGAAAATTGTTTATGCTTTCTTTTTAGCTAACTTTCTCACATCTCAACACTATATTTAAAGGATGATTAGTGATGATCCAACCAAGCCTCTTGAAAACTATATCCATATATATGTTTGTACTGGTCAGCTGCCGTAATCATTTGAACGCGATGATCCAACCAAGCCGCATATAATAATATTACATCAATTAAAATATTAAAAAACCTATCTTAAAAATATAAAAACACGATAAAGGAGAAATGAAAATTTCATAAAATAATATGCATAAATAATATTTTTGTATTGTATATATGTAAAAAATACTTAAACCGTATACGAATAGCATTTTTGATATCGAAAAAATGAATAATGTTACGTATAATATTACATATAATCGTAAAGTACGTAAATATTATACGGTTAGTTTGAGAAAGAGCGTGCTTCATTATTAAAAAATCAATTCTTCTGATCATATGAATCTCATATGTATTTATTTTTTATTTTTAAATATTTGGACGGTATTTGTACATTCATATTATAAATATCATTTCTCTGTGTATGCATAATATCACATTAATTGAGTAGCAGTACTTCTATTTATCAATTTTTTTATTCATATTTTAAACTTTAAAATTTACTTAAAAGTATAAATATAGATATCATTTTCGTATGTAAAATGTTTCCATTTGGTAATATCGAAAAAAATATACAAAATTTTTTATATGCAAATAGGAATAGAAGATATCACTCACATGCGTAAAAAATATAATTCGCGCCAACTTGTAAAAAAAATAATTAAACGAGTAAAAATATAATTAAATTTTAAATTAATGGTGCTTCCCTTTGAGATAATTTATAAACGTTTTTTTTTAGAGAATTCAATCGCTATTAATGCATGTCGAAATAAATTAGTAGTTATTAACCTTGTCCAACATACGGAATTGCATTATCCAACCCAATTAATAATATTAGTTCTTGTCTAGGAATATTCAGTTGTCAATGACATTTCTGTTTGGTGGGAGGATGTTCCTACCTTTGTTAACCACGCTTTATGGTTTGATGTAAACTCTCTTTAATTGAAGTTAATGCATGGTGTTTATCATATATATTAGATAAAGTATATATTGTCTAAATATCACGCATTTTAATAAACGTTTTATTACTATTTTTTTTTTATAAATTATATATATTTTGAGCAAGTTAACTTAATTAATCTAAGAATATACATAAAAAAGCAATATAATTCCCTAACAAATACTTTAAATCAAAAACTAACAATATAAAATAGTAAAAAAATATAAATTTATTTAAGACTAATTTCTTGGACCATATCTAACTCCTACAAGAGGACCCGAATTATATATATATATATATATATATATATATATACTCAACGGAGTGTGCGATTGCTCGTTATAAAATTACATATATAATTGGGTAATGATACTTGTTCCTATTTAGAATTTCTAGAGATTTCGATTTTCTTTTTTTTTATATGAATTTTATATAAGTATTTTTAAATAATGTTGTGATTTTTTCATATTTTTTAAAAATATTTTAAGATGTTAAAAAAAATCATAGAAAAAATTATGATTTTTTTAGCATCTTAAAATATTTTTAAAAAATATAAAAAAAAATTCACAACATTATTATATAAAAATTATGTGAAAAAAAAACCTAAAAGGAAAATGAAAATCAGAATTCCTAATAGGAATCTCAAATAAGAAATTTTTTATATAATTTTTTAATATTTTAAAATATTTTTATAAAATATAAAAAATCACAATATTATTATATAAAAATTATGTGAAAAAAAAAACTGAAAAGAAAATGAAAATTAGGGATAGGAATCCCAAATGAGAATAAATAACATTTTCCTATATAATTTCTCATCTAGTCACCAAAGGCAAAAGCGCATAGAACAACGTAATTATCCCCAAAAGCAAGGGTAATATCGGACTCCCATCCCTATATAACTCTCCGCCCTCCCCGAAGGTCCAATTCCCCCAACACCATCTGTCTCTAGCGAAATAAATAAAAACAAAGAAATAAACCGTAGCCCTTGTTAGTCGAGTCTCAAAAAGGAGCGTCAATTATTTTTCCGTCACTTTCTCGGAAAAATGTCAGCCGGACTCGGAAAATGCAGCAAAATCCGCCACATTGTGAGACTCCGCCAAATGCTGCGACGGTGGCGCAACAAGGCTCGCATGTCAGCCAATCGCATTCCGTCCGACGTACCGGCCGGACACGTGGCGGTCTGCGTGGGGACCAGTTGCAAGAGGTTTGTGGTGCGCGCGACCTACCTGAACCACCCCGCCTTCAAGAAGCTCCTGGTCCAAGCTGAAGAAGAATACGGATTCACCAACCAGGGCCCGCTGGCGATCCCGTGCGACGAGTCACTGTTCGAGGATGTACTCAGGTTCATCTCGGGACCCGAGTCTAGTAAATCGGCCCGGTTGGTGAACCTGGAGGACTTCCAGAGGTCCTGCCACGCGGGAATCAGGAGGAATCTTGATTTCTGGCCCGAATCTCGACCTTTGCTTCATGGACTCGCCGAGAAAACGATCGGGTAGGTCGGTTTTCTTAGTTCTTATACTGATGTGAGCCCCTCCGAGTTGGCTCCTGCTCAAGGGAAGCCCCTCTCCGAAAAATTCAATTGAACCACGGATAAAGAAAGTCATAAAGAAAGTCATCGCCGAGTACATGCTGCGTTTGACTCGGAGGAGTTAAACAATGAGGCTTACCTTTTTATTTTATTTTTATTTTTATTTTTTGAAAATATGTTATTGTTGATAGTGGGTTTGGAGTAAATCACTGTGCCGAGTGCTATCTAATGCTCCGGAGGATGCAGAAGGAGATGGCAAATGGGTGGCGAGTTACCACCGAGTCGTCCCGGGTTCAAATCGGAGTGGAGCCCTGGGAAAAAATGTGGGAGAAAAAAAAAAGTGAGAGAGGCACTTTCTCTTGTTAAAGCAAAGGCAATGAAGTGATTATTAGTGATTTGGGTCACTTAAATGTAAATGATATCATTTAATTGATTGATTAATGGAAATGTTTGTAGAGAAATTCCCACTCATGATTGGACCATTTTATATTATACTTTCTCAACAATAATTTCTTGACAACTAAGATTAACCATTTTTTGATTGTTAAAAGTAATAAAATAAAATTGCTAAATAGTTTAATCACGTTAAGACGTTGTGGAAGTTACAATGGGCCACCATTTTATAAAAATAGATTAATTTTTATTAAAGTAAACTAATAAATTATTATATTAACTTTATATATTAATACATCTCATCATATTATATTAATTTATAATTTTATTTTTATAATATTTTTTTATATTTAAATATTTCTATCATCTATATAAAAATAAATAAATTATCTTTAAGGATTAGTTTGGATTAATAGATGAGACGAATTTATTTTAATTTATTTCAAACACATCATTATATTTTTTCATATAAAATATACATTTTAATATAATTTTTTAAATTTTAATATTTTTTAATTTTAAAATAATAATATTTTAAAAAATAAATTAAATTTATTTCAATTTAACTTATCTATCTATTTAAATCGGATCTAACTGAAAAGGACTAAACATCATAATTAAGCAAGGAAGAGGCCATAAAGTCAAGCTAATTACTTTAACAGACGACAATTATTGTAGCCAAATTATGGAGCTTTGACTTGATTTATGAAGGTCGAGAGCCGGCCCCCAGTTAACCCGAAGAAGACGCCTTCTAATGTTTGTGTTTTACTGTTTTACGTCATGACAACATTGACAATAAACAAATAATTTGGTCTCTGGCAGAGAAAGTGGGCAACCTGGCAATTCACGAGCGAAAGCTTGTCTCGATTGAAATTTGAATATGGTGATAAAGTTGGTACTATTTTTTTGCACGGTGTAAAATTGTGTTAATAGATTGTGTTAGATTGTGTTTACGTTGTTAAAATATATATTATATTATATTGATCAATTTTAATTTAATTTATTAAATTTATCGTATCAAAATTTTAAATTTTAATATGATTTATTAATATAATGTGTTGTGCCGTTTAATAAATATTACAATATAAATTAATATGATATAATATGAAATGTTTTAATTTATTTATATAAATAAGTTGAATAGATTCGAAATTAACTTATTTGACTTGATTAAATTTAGCATAATTTTATATAAATTTTAAAATACAATCGCTATAAAAATTATAGAACTAACTACAAATCCAAAATTACAATCTAAATTATAAAATATCAAAATTAAAATTCTAATAATTTTACTTTTAGATATAAAAGTATAATTGTAACTTAACTTTCTTAACGTGCTATAATGAGTTAAAATGGGTTGACCCATTATCAATTCGTTAAGCAATTGTGTCTTAAATAAATCAATCCATTTTAACCTAAATTTGTTGAGAATAAACTCTTACCCGCTCATATTGGATTAACGAGTTATGTAACATATATCACCCCTATATTTTTGTAGTTCATTGCTAGCGTTTTCAAGAGATTTTTTGAGATAGTGACTATTTACAACTCTTTTGAATTACTCTTTTTTTAATAAGTTGTAGAATAGTTGTATCTATGTTGGCATTTTTCGATGTTATTCTGATACATTGATGATAATTTAGGAGGTCTTATGAAATTTTTTATCTTATCTTATCTCATCATTACAATTTGTTTAAATTAATTTTGTTGCTCATTATCCACACATATCACACTTTTTAACACCACATTTTTTTTTTCTAAGACTTTAAAAAAAAAAAGGTTGGTCTTACTCTTCCGAAACTTGATTAAATTCTTCTATTCACTATCAATATACCTAACATTTAGTAAGAGAAAAAAAAATAAAGAAAACATGGTGTGTTGTGTGTGGGGATAATAAATAGAATTTTCTTTTCAAATTTTCAAATAAAATATAATAAATAATTGTACTTTTTCAAATCTTGAAATAATAATATATTTTAACTAGAATATTTTAACAATATTTTATTTAACTTTTAATTTTTATCTTATCTCATCTTAACTTAATATCTAGATTGCATCTTAATTGATTTTCGATTTTGAAGAAAAGGGATGAAATCTTCATTTTTATTGAGAATATTCTCTTTTGGTAGAGGAAAATGCCGCATACAATGGCGAAAAATCTTATAAAATATAGAAAAATATAAATGTAACCCCATTTGACTATTATTTTATTAAGTTGACACGATATTATAAAACCTAATATGTTTGAAATAAGCTAGAACCAACTCAAATATTGATCATATAGTTTCATCTCAACAAAGTAAGAGGAGAATATGATTAAAAGTGTATTATTGAACATAATTCAAATCTTATACATCATTGACGTGCATGGTGGAGTCTCTCCCCTTAACAACCATATGAAGCAAAGTCGAACTCTTCTTCTTTCAAGTTCCGTGTAGGGTAACTTTTCAAGACTTGTTTCGATAGTAAAAAAAGATTGGGTGATTTTATATAAAAGTTAAAAGTTGAATAAAATATTATTATAATATTACTTTTTTTAATATTGTAGAACCCAATATTTCAAGTCTCATATCTACGTATAGATTTTGATGATAACAAATAAATTCAAAACTCAAGCTCAAGTTGTCTACGCATGAAGAGAGCTAAGCACATCAAGAAATCAAATATGAGCAAAAAGAAGAACAAGTTTACAAATAAAACTCATAGAGTAATTTTGTACATTTCTTAAAATTTAAAATTGGATTAAGGCTCAAAATTACTATTTTCTCATAAAACATCAAATTGCATTTTTTACATTTGCATAACTTTATTAAAATATTTAATTTCAAAAATTATTATTATTTTTCTACATATGCATAAAGATTTGAATTTGTAAGATGATTGATTGTCATCTTTAATATGTGCATATATTGTTTGAAAATCTTGAAGGGTGGTTGTGTGTTTTTTTTTTCAAATACAAAAGATAGATATTTTTGTTTGAAAATCTTGAAGGGTAGTTGTGTGTTTTTTTGACAAATGCAACAAATAGATGATTTATTTAAAAATCTTGAAAGGCAGTTGTGTGTTTTTTTAATGTATGCAAAAAGAAGATGATTTGGTTTGAAAAATAAATCATACTCATTTTGTCATGTATGAAAAGTAAAAAATTAAGTTTGATTTCTTTGAGAAATGAATGGAGTTGTCGTTGACAAATATAAAAATGAGATGTTTTTATTTGAATCTTTTGAAAAATGAATAGTGCTCTTATTTGACATGTGAACTTTTTCAAATTTGAATATGAAGACTCATTTGTCTATAAATAGCTCACTTGAGTTTTGCAAAAATCACAATAAGAGCTTACACATCAATTGCTAAGTTTTTCATCATTTTCTCAAAGCTCTCATTCTCACTTCTCTAAGTTTTGTGCATTGAACCTTATTCATTTTGAGAGAGAGATATGTTGTGCTGTATTGTTCTTATTTCACTCATTGAGGAGTATACTCTGATAATCTACCCACTATCAGCTCTTGTATTTGTAAGAGAGTGCATATAACCCTTGTATGTGTAGAAGGTATTCTACACATAGAATAGTTGAATCACAAAGTGTGAGGTGATTGCAAGTGTAGAGGGTGTTCTACACAGATTCTTTGTAGCGGTGTTACTCAAAGGTGTAATAGGTTTCTATCTCCACCTGAAAGAGATTGAATAGTGAATTTGTGATCCTCAAGGGGTAGCTTGAGGCGAGGACGTAGGCAGTGGGGCTGAACCTTGTTAAAATACTGAGTTTGCTTCTTCTTGTCCTTACTCTTTATATTTCTTGCTGTTTCATATTCTGTTTATATTTTATATTGTATATTTGGTTTATAAGTATTAATTTTTTAATATAACACAATTCAACCTCCCTCTTGTGTTAGTCATCTAGGCAATAATTGATATCAGAGTGAGGACTCTATTATAAGATTAATTATTTGTTGAGTTAAGATCATATGGCTAACATTGTAGCTACATTCGCTGAAGGTCAATCCAGTAGTCGGCCTCCGCTATTTTGTGGAGACAATTATACTTTCTGGAAAACTAAAATGAGAATTTTTCTCCAGTCTCAAGGTCGAGAAATCTGGAAATGTATTGTAAATGGGCCTTATATTCCAACAAAAATTGTTGATGGAGTAAAGGTCAACAAGGAAGAAGAAAAACTTGATCGTGAAGATGATAGACTTTATACAGTGAATGTAATAGCTATGAATCTTCTGTATAATACTCTCAATGGCAATAAATTTAATAGAATAATGACTTGCAGGACAGTAAAAGAAATTGGGATAACTTGGAAGTAACTTATGAAGGAACTTCGCAAGTCAAAGAATCAAAAATTTATATTCTTACGCATAAATATGAAATGTTTAAAATGAATGATGATGAATCTATTTCTTTTATGTATACTCGTTTTACTAACATTATAAATAGTTTGACAGCTCTTGGAAAAGTTTATTCTAGCTTGGAGATAATAAGAAAATTTCTCAACTCTTTTCCAAAACGTTATTAGGAATCAAAAGTGACGGCGATTCTTGAAACTAAAGAGCTCAAAAAATTTGAAGTAAATAAACTCATTGGGTCACTTATTACTCATGAATACACATTGAAAAGAGGAGAAGAAGAAGGAAAGCAAAAGAAGAGCTTGGCATTCAAAGCTGTTCCCCATGAAAGTGAACGTGATGAAGACAAGGAAAGCGATAACAAAGATGAAGAAATTGCAATGATCACAAGAAGATTTTAGAGATTCTTAAAGAAAAATAAAGCTCCTTCAAGGAAATCTTTCAAAAAGTTTTCCAACAAAGATACAAATAAAAACGACTCATTAACTTGTTATAAATGCAAAAAGTTAAGACATATTAGTGCAGATTGTCTCATGCTAAACAAAGATCAATACAGATGCAAGAAAGCAATTAAAGCTACATGGGATGATTCAAGTAGCTCAGACAGCGACGCAAGTAATGAAGAATCTGCAAATTTTTGTCTTATGGCTAAAGATGATCTTGAGGTAACAAATTTCGAAAATATTGAAAATCCTTCTTATGAAGAATTGCAAAATGATTTGGAAGAAGTATATGAGAAATTAAAAAATTGGATATCAAGTATACCGCTTTGAAAAAGAAAAATTCTTCTTTAACAAATGAAATTGATTTTTAAGAATAAGAAAACATAGTTTCAAAAGATGAAAATAATAAGTTGAAAAAGAAAGTGACTGATTTAGAAAAGATTATTGAAAACTTTACAAATGGAAAAAAAAAACTTTGAAAAACATCTTGGAAGTCAAAGATGTGTTTTTGATAAGGTAAGTTTGGGATACATGCCAAAAGAAAAATTCAAACCCTATAAAATTTTTTTTGATAAACCGACTAAATCAAAATCAGATTTTCAAAATTCTTTTCATAAAAATAACTTTTTTAAAGAAAAATATTATCACTCAAGATTTTTAAATATGTCACATGTTATTTGTAATTTTTGCAACAGAAATTGTCATAATTATCATGCTTGTCCTATTAGAAGAAGATATATAATGACTATTATGGTCATATGGGTACCTAAGAATCTTGTTTCTTCTAATACTAATAAATAAAGGACCCAAAGAACTTGGGTACTAAGAAAAATTATTTTAATTGCTTTTACAGGTATGCATGAAGTCCTCCATAGGTAAAAGTAAATTGTTTTTAGACAGCAGATGCTCAAGACACATGACAGGAGATAAAACAAAATTCATTGACCTCACTTCTAAAGAAGAAGGACACGTGACATTTGGAAACAATTCAAAAAGAATATCATAGGAATAGTATTTGATGAATCTAACCCTCTACTCTCCAAGAAATATATTGATGAAGAATTAGAAGGTACAAATAACACAAATAGTCTCAATCTCGACAAAGAGAATACAATGGAAGAAGTCCAACATAGAGACATCAGGAAAGATAATCAAGAATTAGTACAAGATGCAACCAAACAGTGGAAACATATGAAAGATCATCCAGTGAAACAAATTCTAGGAGAACCTTCACGAGGTGTAAGTACTCGATCATCTTTTAAAAATATTTGTAATCACACTACTTTTCTATCTCAAATTGAACCCAAAAATATTGAAGAAGCACTTATTAATGAATCATGGATTCTAACTATGCAAGAAGAGCTAAATCAATTTGAAAGAAATAATGTATGGACACTTGTTCCCAGACCCAAAAATCATGCTGTTATTAGAACAAAATGGGTTTTTAGAAATAAGAAAGATGAGTCTGGAATCATCACTAGAAACAAGACTCGACTTGTAGCCCAAGGTTTCAATCAAAAGGAAGGAATCGATTATGATGAAACGTACGCACCTATCGCAAGATTAGAAGTTATTCGAATGTTACTTGCATATGCATGCTATAAAAATTTCAAATTTTTCCAAATGGATGTTAAAAGTGCTTTCTTAAATGGTTTTATAAATGAAAATATATATGTTGAGCAACTTCCAGGTTTGAAAATCATATTTCTCCTAATCATATTTTTAAGCTCACAAAAGCATTATATGGACTCAAACAAGCTCCTAAACCTTAGTATGAGAGGGTTAGTGATTTTTTGATTGAAAAAGGTTTTCAAGAGGAAAGATCGATACAACTCTTTTCATCAAATATAAACATGATGATATTCTTTTAGTTTAAATTTATGTTGATAATATAATATTTGGTGCTACTAATAAAAATATGTACAAAGATTTTGCTAAGAGCATGTAGGAAGAATTTGAAATGAGCATGTGGGAAACTTAATTTCTTTCTTGGATTGCAAATTAAGCAAGTAAAAGTGAAACATTTATTAATCAGTCAAAATATATCAAAGAGTTACTTAAAAAGTTTAAGATTGAATGTGCGAAGGTAATTGGAATACCAATGAGTCCAACTACTAAACTTGATAAAGATAAAAGTAGTAAACCAGTTGACTCAAAGGTATATCGAAGTATGATTGGTAGTTTATTATATTTGACAGCTAGTAGATCTGATATTATGTTCAGTGTACGTTTATGCGTACGTTTTCAATCATTTCCAAAACAATCTCATTTGATTGCAGTCAAGCGGATTTTTAGATATCTTGTCGATACCATTGACATCGGATTATGGTATCCTAAGCACACTTCTTCGATCTTGTTAGTTATTCAGATGCAGATTATGTTGGTTGTAAAGTTGATCGAAAAAGTACTAGTGGAACATGTCATTTTTTAAGTCATGCACTCGTTTCATAGTTTAGTAAAAAACAAAATTTTGTTACATTATCTACTGCTGAGGCAGAGTATGTTGCTGTAGGTAGTTGTTGTACTCAAGTTCTTTATATGAAACAACAACTTGAAGATTTTAAACTTATGTACAATCACATTCCAATCAAATGTAATAATACAAGTGCTATAAATCTTTCAAAGAACCCAATACAACATTATAGGACTAAGCATATTGAAATTAGATATCATTTTCTTAAAGATCATGTACAGAAAGGTGATACTGTACTAGAATTCACAAGTACATATGATCAATTGACAGACATTTTCACAAAACCTCTATCAGAAGATAGATTATGCATGATTAGAAGAGAAATAAGAATGATGCATGTCATGAATATCTGTTAAACATTTTTATTCCATTATCTCAAATGACTTACAAAAACCTGAGACTTCTAGCCTCATCTTTCAACTGCATTTGCTCTTCATAATTCGACATGTTATTCTCATCTAAAGGATTAGGCAGTCGAAATGAAGAGCCAAGTAAGGATTTTAAATCCTTATTCTGTTACTTTAACTCTACTATTTTTTTGTTTGACTCATAAACAAGTCGTTAAAATACAGAGACAGTCTCACTAAACTTCTCAATTTCGCGAGTTTTAGATTGCAACAGAGCGGAAAAAGTAACAATGGATGATGAGTATCGAGTCCCAAGACCCACAAGCTCATAAATGACATCATGATCTGATTTATTAGCTAAATCAGTCTCTTGTTGTTTCATAGCACCTACGATAGAAGTAGAAATAGATTGATCACAAGAAGTACTGAAAGAAAATTGACAAGCCATTACAAAATTGTAGAATGAAAATGCAGATGAATTACAAAGATGAGAAGAAGATTTGATGTGAAATAGATAAAACTAAAGACTGCTCTTATAGAGACGAAAATAAGAATAAAACAAACTATCACAACTTCAAATCTCTGCAATATCTTGCTTATCAATAACGTTAAGCAGATTTGAATCTCCTTCCGCACCGAATTGCTAGAGTTAGGCCTCCAGCCTTTGCAGGTTTTGTCGGACACGAGTGACTCTAATTTTCAACTCTCTACAAAATCTCCTTCCGCGCCAAATCTCGATAATATTTTATTTGTCAACAACATCAAGCGGATCTCTGTACCAAGATGATAAAGTTAGGCCTCAACCTTTACAACTTTTGTTGAACACGGACAGGGGAAATTTTTTACTGAAATCAATTGCAGTTCCTTTTTAATGATGCCAAAAGGAGGAGAAGTCTTATAGTAGTATTATATTACCCTATTATATATGCTAGAATCATGTCTATATTTTATTTAAAAAAACTAACGCATATTTTCAAGGGGAGTTTAAAGTATTAACTGCAGGTCGTAGATTTCTACTAAATATTTGTCATCATAAAAAAAGGGAATATTGTAGAACTTAAGATTTCAAGTTTCGTATCTACGTATAGATTTTGATGATAAAAAATAAATTCAAGATTCAAGCTCAAGTTGTCTATGCATGAAGAGAGCAAAGCACATCAAAAAATCAAGCATGAGCAAAAAGAAGAACAAGTCTACAAATGAAGCTCATAGAGTAATTTTGTACATTTCTTAAAATTTGAAATTGAATTAAGACTCAAAATTAATATTTTCTCATAAAACATCAAATTGCATTTTTTACATTTGCATAACTTTATTAAAATATTTAATTACAAAAATTATTATTATTTTGTCACATATGCATAAAGATTTGAATTTGTAAGATGATTGATTATCATCTTTAATGTGTGCATGTGTTGTTTGAAAATCTTGAAAGGTGGTTGTGTGTTTATATTGACAAATACAAAAGATAGATTGTTTTTGTTTGAAGATCATGAAAGGTGGTTGTGTGTTTTTTTGACAAATGCAAAATATAGATAATTTGTTTGAAAATCTTGAAAGATGGTTGAATATTTTTTTGACATATGTAAAAAGAAGATGATTTGGTTTGAAAAATAAATCATACTCATTTTGTCATATATGAAAAGTAAAAGATTTGATTTGATTTTTTTGAAAAATGAATGGAGTTGTCTTTGACAAATATAAAAATGAGATGTTTTTATTTGAATCTTTTGACATGTAAACTTTTTCAAATTTAAATATGAAGACTCATTTGCCTATAAATAACTCACTTGAGTTTTGCAAAAATCACAACAAGAGTTTACACATTAATTGCTAAGTTTTTCATCATTTTCTCAAATCCCTCATTCTCTCTTCTCTAAGTTTTGTGCCTTAATCCTTATTCATTTTGAGAGATATATAGGTTGTGTTGTATTGTTCTTATTTCACTCATTGAGGAGTGTACTCTGATAATCTACCCACTATCAGCTCTTGTATTTGTAAGAGGGTGTGTACGTATAACCTTTGTGTATGTAGAAAGTGTTCTACACAGGGAATAGTCAAATCACGAAATGTGAGGTGATTGCAAGTGTAGAGGGTGTTCTACACGGATTCTTTGTAGCGGTGTTGCTCAAATGTGTAATAGGTTTCTATCTCCACCTGAAGGAGATTGAATAGTGAATTTGGGATCCTCAAAGGGTAGCTTGAGGCGAGGACATAGATAGTGGGGCTGAACCTCGTTAAAATACTGAGTTTGCTTCTTCTTACCCTTACTTTTTATATTTCCTGCTACTTCATATTTGTTTATATTTTATATTGTATATTTAGTTTATAAGTATTAGTTTTTTAATATAACCCAATTCACTCCCCTCTTGGTTAGTCACTTGGGCAATAAATATTATTATTATTTTTATATTTGAAAAAATTAAATTATTTCTTATATTTTGTATAAAAAAATTGAAAAATTTGTGATGATGAAATGAGATGAGATTGGATGACACCATTTTTATATCCAAATAGAATCTCAATTTGCGTGGTTACATAACCCTTGTATAAGAGCATTGGTAATGGATTAAACCAAATAAAAATTTGGCGAAGGAATAGCTACGATGCACGATTAATGTACTGTAATAGACTCAATAAATGAAGGGTGAAAATAGCCAAAGATTAGTTGGTTGGCCAAATTTTCTCAACCCCTTGGGCTAGCTAAATAATATTTTGGGACTAAAATATACATCTTCTAGCTACTTTTAGATAGCGTTTGGATGTTGAGAAGTTTTGAAAAGCTTTGAAATACATGTAAATAGTTTGAGTAGAGAGTAGAAAAGTTTTGTGGGTCTTACTGAAAGTGTTTTAAGTTATTTGGATGTGTATAATACAGTACTGCTAGGGACCCTTGGGAGGGATTCCCGTCACGGCTTCGCGGTGCCAACTGCCACATCAGTTAGTTTTTAAAAAATAAAAAATAAAAATGTCATTTTGCATTTTACTCCTTCTCTTCTCATTTCATCGTCTACAAATTCTCTTTCCCCAAGCTTTTTTCTTCCGTATTACCTTATCCCTGAAAAAATACCGATATCTACCACTTTTCTTGATCAGATGAGAATTTTCTGTATGTTAACAATCTTGCGAGTGGAGATGATCTTCGTACGTTCCAACAAATAAGAAAAAGAAATCGAAATTGTCATTTTTGTGTTGTGCGACTTTCTCAAAAACCAAACACAGCAAAAAGAAAATGTCAAAACCCGCACTCCCTCCCTTTAGAATCAAACCGATGTTTTTCTCATAAAAATCTACCCACCTATCATAGCCAGGCGACAATAATTCCTGTCACTTTTACATCCAAAAGACCCATCAAGATTGAAATGTTCAACTGCACTAGCTAATAGCTTCTTGCTTTGGAGATGAGGAAAAATAAAATGCAACCAACTTTTAACTCTCCACTAGATCTATTAATGATCTTCAATTTTGATTAAAAAAAAGTGGAAGGAAAAAGACGAAGACGATGAAGTCGATAAGTGATTCGGTGGGGAGAAGACAAAGACGATGAACTGATGAGGTTGATGGGGCAGATTGTTGTGGTTTGCTATTCAAATTAAAACGAAGAAGTTGACAGACAGTAGCTAAGAAAATAAATTCAAGTGTCCAAAGGGAAAGAATTTCTCGCGGAAAAATAAAGGAAACAAAAGGGAGATGAGAAAGTGAAAAATAATGTCGTTTTTCATCCACAGAAGACACGAATCTGCACCGGGATTATTACCCCGGTGATGTATAGAGCTTTCTCATTATTATGTTGAGAGAAACTTTAATGAAATATATGATTTTTAAAAGCCATGGTCCCCAATAATAAAAAGATAGAAAAAAACAAATTTAAATAATTGGAAACAGCTCCATTTCAACGAGTACCTTTTCGTCCTCGTCTTCACTTCTTCACCTTTGCATCGACACAGCCCCCTGTTAATAGTCCCGAACCCTAGAATCTCACCTTAGCCACTTACTTGTTGTGTCGAGCACAGTCTACCGGGAAGAACCTCAAGCATCACTTAGGAAGATTCTCCACCAAGGCGTCCACATTTTGCATCACCAGACAAGTTTTTTTCAATAGCCCTTATTCTTCGCATCGGTGTGGTTCTTTTCTTTATTCTTTGCATTTATCGATTTACGTAATCTGTTGCTTCTGGGATCTTCCACATTTACCAATTTCCCTAATATAGTCTGGATGTCAGAATAATAACCTACCCACATGACCAAAAAAGAAACAAAAAAAAAACCCCCGCAAATGGATAAGCAAGTAGAGAGAGAATGCGGTAAACTGATCCTTCCCACCATTGATAAGCAGCTAAACCATTAATCTCATCCACAAATATATTAAATGCATCCTCGTAACTACCATGAAAATGAAACGATAAACTAACATTATTATGAGTTAAGTAACTGCAAGATAGGAAGCTATGGAAAAAAACTCAATGACTTTACTGAACATAAATTTAATCATAAGAAAATCCAAGGTATCACCATTAGTGCAGTAGAAACTATGCACAAATTAATTCTACAGCCTAGAGAGGAAGAAAGCTTACACAATGTCTTCTACTTGTTTAAGAGGGAAGTGAGGTAGATGCCAAGGTTCCTTGAAAGTATTTGTTTCCATGAAGTACATTCTATGCACATGACTCTGAGATTCCTCTATTCTATTTGTTTCCAGAAATTGAAAGCCAACTTATAGCCTTTAAAAGGGATACAAAAATGCAACAAGCTTCCTAAGGGATGTATATTAGACAGACCATCATCATGTGTGAGAAAGAATGAACAGGAAAGGAAGAAACTGGAGGCAGACCTCATTTAATGACTCTAGGAAAGGGAATGAATGATCTATTTGTCTCAAATACAGGTTGAGCAGGAACAAGGGCTGGTAATTCATCTTCACCAACATATTTCATTCGTGCAACACACTAAGCACTAAAGCCAAAAGAATTAGGATACCGAAGAGAATAAGACCAAATAACCATGGTCCACCAAAAGTGTATATCAGCTCTTCAAGTGTTGTATAACAACGTGGCATGTGAAATCTGTCAGATATGCACTTGTATGGACAAGGAGCCCCAATAACACGACCTGTTGAGAAACTTTGAGATGATAATTAAGCATGTTGAACCCAAGGTTTCAAGTTTCGTGTAATTATAAATCTACATATGGATTTTGATGATAACAAATGAATTCAAAGAATAAAAGAGTCTCAAGCTCAAGTTGTCCACACAATAGAATCAAGCACATCAAGGAACCAAGCATGAGCAAGAAGGGAACAAGTTCACATTAAAGTCATAGAGTAATATTGTAAATCTCTTAAAAATTCGAAATTAGAATTAAGGTTCAAAATTAATATTTTTTCATAAAGCATTAAAATACATTTTCCACATGTGCATGAATATTTTGAAAATTAAATTTAAAAATTTTGAAAGATGATTGATTGCCATCTTTCACATGTGCATGACATGATTAAAGGTTTGAACTTTGAAAATATTAAGATGATCGATTGTCATCTTTCACATGTGCATGTTTTATTTGAATATTTTCAAAAGTGGTGGATGATTTTCTTGACTTATGCAAAAGGTAGATGTCTTTATTTGAAAATTTTGAAAAGTAAAGTGTGCTGCTTTTGTCATATGCAAAAAGTAAAAGATTAGGTTTGAAATTTTTGAAAAGTAAAGTGTGCTCCTTTTGTCACATGCAAAAAGTAAAAAGATTAGATTTGAAATTTTTGAAAAGTGAATGATGATGTTTTTGACATGTGAATCTTTTTAAATTTGAATATGAAGTCTCATAAGCCTATAAATAGATCATTTGAGAGCTTCACATTTACAATACCAAGAGCATACAACATTCATTCAAAACTTCCATTCTCTCTTCTCTAAGCATTGAGCCTTAACCCTTGTTCATTTTAAGAGATATAGTTTGTGCTGTATTGTTTTTATTTCACTCATTGAGAAGTGTTTTCTGATAGCCTACCCACTATCAATTCTTGTATCAGTAAAAGGGTGTGTATAACCCTTGTGTGTGTAGAAGGTGTTCTACACGGGAAATAGTTAAATCACCAAGTGTGAGGTGATTAGAAGTGTAGAGGGTGTTCTACACGGATTCTTTGGAGCGGTGCTGCTCAAATGTGTAATAGATTTCTATCTCCACCTAAAGGAGATTGAATAGTAGATTTGGAGATCCTCAAGGGGTAGCTTGAGGCGAGGACGTAGGCAGTGGGGCCGAACCTCGTTAACATACTGAGTTTGCTTATCTCTTACCTTTACTCTTTATATTTATTGCTGTTTCATATTTTGTTTATATTTTATATTGTATACTTGATTTATAATTGTTATTTTTTTAAATGCAACTCAATTCACCCCCCCTCTTGTGTTAGTCATCTGGGCAACAAAGCACCAAGTTACCCACACACACACACAGATCTAGAGGATTTATTTACATGATAAAACTAAGACATCAAAGGTAGAAAATAGAGGAAAAAATAAAAGAATAAGAAAAGGAAAAAGACATTTAAGCACACTTAGACAACACTTTCAAAAACCTCAAAAAGAAATTTTTTGATAGAGCTGTTTAAAGTAACCAATAAGCAAAAATAAATTCATCCTTTTGCCCACAAGCAAACATGAGTAGCTTAGTGATACCTCCAACTGTAAGATATATGGCACGATGTAGAAGCTCATTTAATGGGCAATCATGACATAAGGCTCTATCAGACCCACTGACATTCTTGTATGTGCCAACAGGGCATCCCTGCCGCACAATCTGCTCCTCACATGTAAAGTCAAAACAAAATTGGGATAACAAAAAACCCTGACTATGAAAGAGGAAAAAAAATAAAGTTTAATCAATTTTTTTTTCTTTTATAAGTAAACATGTATTATTGATGAAAGAATAGGCAAAATTCCATTTACAATACTTTTATGCCCGATCAAATAGGAGCATTAGAAATAAGAAAATCATGCATGTCCATGCTATTAAAATCTATGGCAATGGTCTAAGTAAATAGAGTTTTAAAAAATAGAATTTTAATCAAAATATTAGTGAAAAGAAAGTATAAAAGATGCAGTGAGCTATTCCATAACAAACTGGCAGATAAGGATATAGCCACAGTTTAGAAGTTATGCCTAAACTAATTCAATTACAGCTTTGAAGATATTACAACTACTCAGTTATACAACTATCTTTTAACCCACGTTAGACATTACACAATTAGTAATATTCTATAGACCTAAAAAGAAGTCTAAAAAATACATGATATGTTGATGGAAAATCTATCTCATAGAAAATGCCATGAAGCCTTTGGGGCAGGCCTTCCCAATGACAGTCCCGTTCTTCGCAGCACGACCATGACCTCTACCAAATCCTCCCCTGCCAAACCTACCCAGATCTTAGAGTTTTTTTATAAAATTCTTTTGTAGCTTAAAAATTTTTCATTATAATAACCGATATGCTCAAATATGTTAGGAAATCTAAGATTTGGCCATCTTTCAACTAATATATTGTTTGATTATAGGTTAACTCCATAAACTTAACAACATGTCATTACCCACGACGACGTCTTCTTCAACTTTTTTCTGTACAAACTTTGGGTCAACAATTATGCTTTTGTGATGTTCAAGCCCAAGTGAGATATGCAAACACTCCAAAAAATCGAGGATGTCCTTTCTTAGGTTGTCCAAAGTACAACATCGACGTAAATAAATTCATCTGTTGTTTAATTATTAATATTATGTATCAAAGGAAAACTAGCTTTTCTTTTGATATTATTTACAACTAATATTTGTCGACGATATGTATTCTGTCATAGGGATTACCATATTGCAAGTATTTCAAGTAGGTAGATGATGATCAATGCAGAATTCCAATTTCCAAGAAACTAACAATGAATTGTTAAGAGATATTAAGGAGCTGAAGAAGATATTGACTGATATCGAAAAGAGAAAGATTGATCTCCAAAAGAGAGTGGCTAATATCGAAAATGTGTTATCCAATAGAGATGCAAATTTTGTAAATGTTGTACGTCAAGAGGCAAGAGCACGCACCCTATGCCGACGAGTTTATTGGGTTCTTCTATTTGTTGTAGTTTGTTACTTCGTAATCTATAACTGATTTGAAATTACTGCTAGAATTAGTAGGTATGTGTAATTATTGTTCTTGGACACCTTTCCTCAATGTGCATGAAAACATGTCTCCTACACCTATGTATTTTGTAGCCATGTATGCTAGTTATATGTCTTTTGAAGATATGAGTAATGGATTGATAGGTGAAAAGTAATGTATTTTGAAATGTCATTACTACTTATTGTATCAGTATTGATAGTAAGAAAAAAAAATCAGGGCCATGATTACTTGACCTTATCCTAAAACCGATCATTGTTCTTGTCACTTGGGCATTATTTTTTAGCTCATGTTTATTATCATCTTTATTACTTATATGCACAGAGTTTAATAATATGATAGGAAGATGATATAATATCTAGCATGAACCAGATAAATCTTGTACGCATGCAGGAGCCCAAAAATTCATCAAGTTTGGGAAGTCTCCATTTGATAGCTTTTCTTTTGTAAATAATAATAATAAATAGGGAGATGATTTTTTTTTTCAAGCGGATTATTTTTTACAAGGAGTTAGTAATGGATCATGGGCTCCTGCATTTCTATTTTAGTTGCAAAAAATCCCACCTATGGCCTTCTCGCTATAATGGATCAATGTTTAGTGCTTAAAAAAAATTTTATATATATATATAGACACACCAAATTATACTATCTTGACTCAAATTGAAGATGCAAAAGTAAACATGACATAGCATGAACCATCAAGTACATTGCAATAACCATACAACACCATTGAAAATATCGCATACAATTAGTTGTTACTCTTATGGGCCCACATGTTTAGTACAAAAGTCTATGACATATCAAGAACATGGTTAACATTATCTGGGTTATCTGTAACTCTTCATCCCGGATAACAATTCGGATTGGTATACTTGCGTAAAAATTTATCATTCAGTGTGGTGCTATGAATAATATTATGCATGACACAACATGCAATAATAATATATCGTTGCCTTGTCAACATGTACGCATTCATCAATCGTAAAATTTTAAACCGTTTCTTCAGCACCTCAAACGTCTGCTCAATGACATTTCGTAGGAAAGAATGTCGATAATTGAAATAGTCTTGATATCCCTGGAACGACCTATTGGCGTGACATTCTGACCTCTGATAGCACACCCTCGGATACGGCAGCATAAGTCCATCAATGCAAGGAAAGGTAGAATCTACTAAATAATATCCACATGGAGAAATTAAAAAAAAAATGTTACTAATGTTTAAACATATCAATATGATCATTTTTACACTTGTCTAGATTTTAATTAAAATTAAAAGGCTTATCCAACGAAGGCCATGGAAAATCATCCCTTGTACAATTCAGTGCATCCATAAATACTCGAGCATCGTGTTCAATTCCCTCCCACCCGAGCATCGTAAACAAATGTGAACATCATATTGAAATCACACATTGTGAGGACGTTGTGGCTAATTCGGTGATGACGAGAGCGATATGCATTAACTAGCTCCGCAAGTGCGACTGCGTCGATAAATGTCTCGTCCATTGCACCATAACATCTCTGAGAGCATATAAACAAATTAACCATATAAATGCTTGCAATGTAAATTTGACCATACACATATGGGATAACTGTCAACTGTGATATGTGTTGTATTGAGGCATGGTAAATAGATTTTTACCTCAAACCATGGATAATGTTGGGAATTGTCGAGAATATAAGGCGCTACCCATCACCTTGCGGCACAAGGCGACATAGTGCATGCATGACGTTGTCCACATGTCGACTAATTGTTTCCACCGAATGCTGAAATCAGTCGAAGGTGATCTGTTGAGCCGCACTATGTCTAACGGTGAACGCAAACATTCCAACAGCTTCCTCAACGGAAACCTTTCTTGTCGATTCCAGAAGGTCATCCGCACGTAACGTATTGCATAATGCTTTAAACACATATACTTCCATCCGGAACATGGTTACACAATTGTCTGGATGACCATTGAGAATTCCGTCAATATAATCTCGATCGCAGGTGCTGATATTATGTTGTGGTCGTCACTCAACTACTAGTAGTTCGGATTCCTCTCCTATTGCGGCCATAAGCAGGGCCAGTTATTCGAAATATGGTGGAGTATTCATCTGCCAAGCCTAGTATTCCTTTCGTGTTGGATACTAATTTGTACTTGACTCACTGTCATAATCGTTGTCTATCCCCATTTAGGGCTCTTCGTCAAACACGTTGTTCTCATAGGTTAAATGTGACAACCCAATTTTTTTTATTAATTTTATAATAGAATGATTATATTTATTGTGAAAATTGTTCTAGCTTGCTTGTTTTAGTTCAATTAGAAATATATTTATTACACATATCTGAATTTCTTTAGTATTGGAAAGGGGAACAAAAACTACAGAAATTCATTTATGGTGTTATTGTTATTATTTTATTTTATTCTATTTTTTTTATATAGATTAATAAAAAGAAAAATTCAGGTGACATAGCCTTTGAAAAGTCAAGAGTAAAATTTGAAATAGAAAATTGAATGAGAAATCAAGTGGAAACACATGGTGAAATCGGATTGGTCTATTCCGAGCAGTTTCAACATCCTTTGGTAAATTAGTCATAACGCTTTTGTCTAATCTCTAAATAAGGTGATTCTAGTTCCCATATAACCCTAAGAGAGATATATATATATAAATTTTATGTTTTTAATTTTTGGAAATATGGACTCAATCAAATACAAAGTTGAGATTGAAGTAGCAGAACCGAATTTGGATATATAGGCATTGACTTTGAAGTTGACTAAGGACTTTGAATAAGATTAAATCTTTGGATTATTTTCTCAATTATCCTAAGATCTTGATGAGTGTGTAGATATATGACAAATGATGAGATTTTATCTAGGAAATTTCGTATGAAACAATAAAGAATATCTATCAAACACTTGGTATACCCATATTGGTATTCTCGGGCTGATCTGTCGACTTTCAGTATAATAATCATAACTTTGTTATATGAGTTTCGAATGAAGTTATTCTAGTTCTTATATAATTTTAATAGGAAGATATAGAACTTTCATGTTTTGGATTTTTGAAGATAAAGACCGGATCAAGGACTAAATCTGGTGTGAAATGGACGGACAAGAATAGTAGTAAATTGATAACCGACTTAAGCAAAGTGCATTGATCTTGGCCATGTGACAAGAATTCTAATGGGTTCTTATTCTTTTTGACATATTAATAGGTATAAGGGGTATGTGGCAAAAGGAGAGAATTCATCTAGAAGTCTTGGTTGACAAGAAAATAAAAGGAAACAAATAGTAAACTCGGATTGGGTATTCTCGGGTGGTTTTGATGTGCTTTAGTGAATTAATCATATCTCTCTCATTTGATCTCGGAATAAGGTGATTAAAAATCATATAAAATCTTAAGAGGATGATATAAAACCTTCATGTTGTGAGATTTTAAATAATTGAATTGTATCCAGGATTTATTTGATATGGAAGTGGCCAGATGCACTTCATTAGAAGATAGCATCATGATATTTTGTTTCTACCCCTATGTGCTGGAATCATTTGAACCTTGATTAAGATAAGGTTGCAACTAGATCAAATATGAACCTTTAATGGAGATAGGAATAACTAAGCCTAAGATCAGGGGGATGATGATGTTTAAAGGGAGGGGGAAAGTAGCTCAACTATTCAGTGAAGATAAGCATCCAAGTGCTTCATGCACTCTTACCTCTAACCCATGCATATGCCACTCATTTTATATATATATATATATATATATATATATATATATAAGTGTAAGAAGTACCTTAAGGTCTTTTTTAGTAGACGTACACGGCAACTTAAGGGAAAGAAGTAAGAAAAACCTCATCCAAACCATACTTGTTTCACCTTAAACCCAAAAGAGAGTGGTTAAGAGTTTTGAAGGAGATTTTCACAAAACCTACTCCAAACACTCCATCAAGCTTAGGAGAAATTTATAAGTGCATATATTAACTTAATATTGGCATATAATAAATTGTTTGGTGATTGGAATTATTTTATATTTATTTGAGTTTAATCTTTGTTTATGTGTTAAATTGAAACATATTGAATTTTGGAGTGGTTTTTGCTATGGAAAAATGTTAGAAAATTTATGAAACTTTAGAAATATATTCTATGATATTATATGAAGATAATTATGTAAAAATATGAGATTTTGCTATGGAAAAGAATGAAGAAACAACTCTAGTGAATTTCGGCCTTAATATGATTATTATTGGCAGATTTGACACATTTTGATAAATCGAACATAACTTGTTCATTTTATGTCAGATTTAACTGATTCAAGAGGCGATGAAAATATAAGAGAAATATCTATAACTTTTATGTTTTAACTTTTAACATATAAAGACTTAATCAAGAATGAAATTGGAATTGAAGTCAGAACCGAATTTATCATAGTAGGCATTGACTTTATGAATTGATGTGACGTAAATATATGTGCATGTGATATGCTGTTGTGAAATATTCTTACATGTTATAAGGCTCATATGGATATCAAATATGCATATCATAAGTCTAAGTTTATGCAAATGCATGTCATAAATCTAAGTTTATGCGTATGTTGCATTACGTCACATATATGTGTCGTCATAAGTCATGAAGTCTGTTTTAAAAATACGTTAAGAAAACTTTACAAGTAGAAAGATTAATAAGTCAATCACGTCATGACGGGGACCAGCGATACACCAGTATGATTGATGCGCCGGCAGGGACCTAAGCATGTCGATGATACAAAATCCAACAGGGACCTAAGCCTATCGATGATACGAAATAAATAACATCCGACAGAGACTTAAGCCTATCGACGATACGAAATGAGTAATATTCGATGGAGACGCATGTCGATGATACAAAACAAGTATGACTCACAATGTTACGAAAGAAAAGAAATAAGAGTTTAAGTATGATAGAGTGGGTCCATGAAGAACATAAGTCTAAGTCATGCATGAGTCACATGAAGCATGTCATAAATGCATACTCTGATTGTCTGGCTTGTATGTGATTATTTCACGATATCTATACTTTTATTAAGTTACGTATGTATTTACTGAGATTTCCAAGGAAATATCACTCTTGTATATTTCTAATTTTAGAAAATTAAAATTATGTGGCAGGATTGACGACTGAGAAAATGGAAGGCCTGATGACTTAAGAAAACTCAGAGGAGCCTAAATGGTCATGAAATTAGTCTAGGTTTTAAGAATAAGTTATGTATATGACAGACAAAATTAACTGGGTTATGTATGTAAGGATAAAATATTATTATAAGAATGGATGATGTGGATATTGTGATTTTATTTTACCATGTGATCATTAGAAAAATTTTATTCAGAATTTTTTCGCTGCGATTTGCATTAAATTTCGATAAGTACGGGGGTGAGTAGCCTAGCGTTACTTACCCTGACACTTCAATTTGCGTTGAATTATGAACGTAAATTGGGGGTGTCACAGTAAACTAATGTACTCATCATCCGAGCCACTTTCTCCATTCATGACACAGTTTCATAAATAACATGAATGTAAGGAGACCGATAATGCACTCCACGAAAAATGTCATATGCCTAAAAAATTAGTCCAAAAAGCAATCAATAATAAAATGGACAAGTTAGAAACAAACTCAATTAGACATTTTGAATAATGCAAGGCACAAGTGATACGTTAACAAATGATAAAAGTCACAAACCATGAGTCACGAATTACACCCTATTTACTGCAAACATAAACCATCCCCTGTTATCCATTACAGCAAATGTCAATATAACAAACATCAGTCACACAAACATAATTGATGATGAAATCAAACTAGGAAGAATGACGGCATCAGTCTTCATTATACGCATCGCTCAGTGCAAGCCACATATCCAATCATATCTCCGCTCCAGGGCCATCAGCAAGAACATGTCCTGCACCTTATCCCTCAACATGTATAGCGTACCTTATTAAATTGTTCTTTCATAAGAGCTGGGGACACATGCTCCAATAATTTAAAACATTGGTCCATCTTGGAGAAATTTGCATTTGGACCCATCACCTTTACTACACTTTCTGCTGGATTCCCCAAAAAGCGGTTGCTCCAACTGCGTCCTAACACCGGCACTTTCAGCCATAACTTCCAAGGCTCGGCATAGTTCTGGAGAAATGGTTCTCCGAACAGGTGCCCTTCTACTGCGATGCCCGCTCCCTGACACACTCTTTGCTCTCCCATCTGGTATTGTACCGTCATCTGCAGAGTCTTGATCCATCGACGCTTCGCCATCGTCTCCAAGTATAGGACCCCATGCCCTGGCCTCATTCTCAAGGCGAGCCTCATTTGCCTACGATAGGGGTTCTTCCGTTGAGGCATAGTGCATGACTCCCGTCGCCATAGCCTAGCCAAATTTGGTACAGAGGAGCTCGTAGTCAAGACAACTGTTGGTCCTGAAATTATGTCATTCTTTGCGTGCCTAACAGTGGGAAAGCAGAATGTTCGTACAATAATCACACAGTGGAGAATATCAGACTTGTCACATTCAATCATTGAAATTATGGAAAATTTTAAACTTTGAAAATTAATTACCGATATAGCCCTTGCCCACTGGTCCTCCGTCCCCGTCACAGTCTTAGTAATTTTGTTCCACCCCATGCCAATATGGGATAGCAAATCATTGAACAAGCGGAGTCTAGCTCTTAATAGGGTAATTTTTCTCCGAATTTGCGAAGGGTCTATGGGCCTATTCACAGATTCCGTCATTTTACGTGCAAGTCTGACGTTGTCTTGGTTGGTTATTTTCGAACCAACCAATAGTCCGTCAATCGTTTCTTGGTACAGTATTTGGACTAACGTCTTCTCCTTGGCCTCGGTCCACAGTTCAGGCCTCATCTCCGAATCCGCCATGAAATGCTGCTTAATGCACACATAAGAACCAAAATCTAACAATTCTCTAACTTGCCTAATAGTTAGTAGTATACCTATTCTAGAGTGTTTAGAGTAAACACTCCTTGTATGTGTAATAAAGTCAAATATTCGGAAAAAAAAAAACTAGGAAGAAATTAATATGCTTAAACATTAAATTGAGAATAAGCAGTGATATCAATGCAAAATGTGTAATAGATATAACGTAACGATAAATAAAAACACGCTAGTGAAATGTAAATAATATCTGTCAAGCTGTCCGTTTTGAAAACCTCGGGTAGTAATGCTGTGATATAGTTAACACACAACAAATCATCAAGCAGTAAAAGGAAGTTGTAAATAGAGCATAAATCAGTGAATGGAAGGCTGATATTAATATATAATTTAGTGAAATGCTTCAAGTGTTCCCTCTCCAATAATTTGGAACTTTGTAATCTTTAGTTATGATGGACTTGTAAGAACAAATCTAGATAGGCATTATCTTGCAATAAAAAGGTGGCAGTTCAACATTTAAAACCAAAAATCAATCTATTTTTTACTTGTGTTGTTTTCTATGTACTAGCATTTTGATATGCTTTATGACCAACAAGTAAATCGAAAAGGAAAAATATTAAAGGCCATCAATATTGTTCACCAAGCACTTTAACAAGTAAATATATAAAATACTAAAAAGAAACAAAAAATACGAATCTAGGGTTGTCTGTTTTGGTAAAATTCAGGAAATGGCAACACAAACTAAAGCATATACATTCCCACCAAAAGTACATTTACTGACACGAAGAAGCTCTTTAAATCTAGATAAGGTAAAGAAAATGGTAGTTCGGATAAACCCTATTTAAAGCACGAGCTATACAAGTAGAAGGAAGGTATTACTTTTTAGATTCAGGTTTGAGATACCAACCTATGCAATAAATTAGAATTCTCTAAACATAGCAAGCAGTTCAATTGATTTTGGATCCACCACTTAATTCTCAATTTAAGTAACAGCCAACACTACACTCCTCATTTCATCCCTTAAAATTGGTCCCTCTCTAGCCTTGTGAATATCAACAAATATTGTACAATCTATATTGAGCTTAGAATATGCAACAAGTAGGGTATTGTAGCAACATAGCTTATCAATTTTTTGAAGTGAGGCTGATGCGAATTCCAACACCATGCAAATCACCAAGCAGGTTGGACCTGGTAATTTAAACATTCATGTGTAGACTCGTGCTTAGCAGCAAATGCATAAAGATGATATGGTACTTTTTCTAATAAAGGAAAAATACTTAAATCTATCTTAAGGCTCTCCAATAAACATTTTATATTAGTTGAAATTTTCTGTTCCTATATATAAAGTTGCTCTTACACATTCAAACATAATTGGGTGTCCATTACTAATGGGTTGTTCCTTCTGCAAAATAGAGCTATGATAATCTTGCTTTGTCATTGGTGTTGTTTCTTATTTTTGTCTATCTTAAGGTGCATGTGTTGGTAATTGATTATTAGCTGAATGGTTACTTTCACCCTATGTATAGACCTAAAAGCAAAGAGGAGCAGCAAATGGCATATCAATGTCTGCTATGTCTTTATCTAAAGCAATTGGTCCAGCTAGTGGAGGTTCATTGTGAGTATGATTTTAAATCAATCAAATGTTTATTTATGTTCACATTATTTAATAAAAGGTTAGTTTTGGTGCTACCAATTGAATTTAGTGTGGTTCTAGAAGCCACAATTAACATATTTTGTTTAGGGGATGTGATTACTAGAGTTTAGTTGTAGGAAGTCGGTTAAATCATCATATGTCCCAAAACTTAACGAATGGAAAAAGATGAGTTTAGTAACTTAACTAACGTTTCAAAACTCTCCCTCATGCTTCCAAACAATGTGAGTTCAACATGTGAAATATTTTTCACAAATAAAGCTAAAGTGTAAACGAATCAAGGTTCAAACTCAAAATCAATACTCATGAGACCATGTTAATTCATTAGTTTTCTTAGAAAAATAATTTAATGGGAATTTGTAAATAATTACAAACAACTCAAGGAAGGCCCAAGTCCCACCTGGGTCCCCATACTCCCAAAGGACTATAAAAGGTTGCAATTATTCTTCCTTGGAAACATTAAAAATGGCTTAAAACTTCTCAATTTGAACAATTGATTTTTTTTTTCTATTAAGTAAATTGAACAATTAAATAGCACCAAAAATAACAAATTCGAAAAGAACAAACGGGAAAGATAAAACCAATTTTCCAAGAAGAATGTTTGTCTAATGATGGAAAGTACTGTAATAATATTAATATGTAACAGGAACATTTCTATACTGCTAAATGGACCCCCCTTAAGAGCATTGGTATTGGTCTCACCAAAATAAATCATCAAACTTGTACTTTTTACACATTTCCCAAAAAAATCTGGTCATATTTGATCAAAAATGGGGAGAAGAATTGTGGAAAAAAGGCAAAAAAATACTTTTTGTCTTCAAAAGTGAGTAGACTCATCAAAAGTTTTTTCAAATTCTTCTCCCTATTTTTGAAGACAAAAAGCATTTTTTCACATTTTTTCACAATTCTTCTCCCCACTTTTGATCAAATATGACCAAATTTATTTGGAAAGTATGTAAAAAGTACAAGTTTTATGATTTATTTTGGTAAGACCAATACCAATACTCTAAAGTGGGATAACCAACACAAGCAAAGGGTTATAGGTTTAATTGCTGAGTAATGGATAATAGTAATATCAATGTTGTAATTATTAGTCTGTATAGATAGCCAGAACGATAAAAGCAAGAGCAGAGATAGCATTTCCATTGTGGACAGACCATCAATGGGTGTGAATCACTCTAGGATAAACTGTTGAGGGCTATTTCATATGTGCAAATAATTTTGGGTCAGCATGTATATCTTATCACATGCCAAACTTGAGTGTTTGCTACATGATAGTTTGAGTCGTTTTGGTGAAATGTATGAATAAAGGTTTAGAGCATAATTAATAACCTACATAGGTTCTAGTTTAAGTGGTTCGAACAACATAATGCAATTTTAAGCCATAATGTAGGAAGCTTCTACAAGTTACAAACAACATATCAAATAACAGCATCAATTTCAAGCCCAAAAGTAATGCAATCTCCACCAAGATCTCTGTAAATTTAAGGCACCAAGCTGGCCTTTCTTCAAAGTAAATTTTGATGCAAGTTACACACCACATTGTAGACCACACCATCAATTAGATTCAAAGCAGAGTACATCAATGTTGAGATTACCTTGTAGGATCGTGTTCTCAGCCATGTGGTGACGAATCTGACGAGGGTTTGCAGGCGGTGTTGTCTTCATTGGGTAATCCTAGGGCAAGCGCTTGGTTGATTTATATAGAAATTTGTTTGAAAGTTTGTTCACAAGGGTTCATTGTTTGGAATCTTGTAGAGCTGACACCGACTTTATTCCCAAACACTTGGCTCTGAGATTTCACCCCTAACGGACAACGGAAAATGATCGCATATTGGATGGCATGAAATCGATGTGCTCAGTGGAGAAGTCTTTGTAATGAGCACATCGCTTTCAAAGAAGACAATATCGGAGGGGGGGATTATGGGCTTCACTACAAATGGAGAATGGGAGAGACAGATGAGTTCACATGGGAGATGTACATAGGGTGCAGGACGGCACTGTGAGGTGATTCGGTTTGAGATATTGGGAGATTGTATTGATGGAGAAAAAAAGGAAGAGAAAATTCGGGGAAAACACAATGAGGGTGAGGGCAGATCAGTGAAGATGTCTTGTCGTGAGAGAGAGAGAGAGAGACTTGAATTGTTGAAGATATCTTTGTGATCTTTGTGATGCAGAGATTTTTCTCTGTCATACAAAGGAAGTCGAGAATAATTGAGGATGCCTTAACATCCAAACTCAGCCTTACTCTCTTTGAAACAACTGCTTGGTACTTAGTGTAAGAGAATACTAATACGCTTATATTTTATTTATCACTATTTTACTATTTTTTAAATTCTTATAAGTTTTTATTTTACTTAATATTTAAGGAAGTGACAATTAGTAAAATTATATATTTTTAAAATTTTTTTTAATAATTAAGGATGTTAAAAAAGACTTAAAAAGATTTTTAAAAAATAAATATATTATGAATAATAAAATAATAATAAATGAGATATAAGTCTATCATTACCCTTAAAAAAATATGTTATAAAATTAAAGAAAGAATCTATTATTGCAAGAAAGAAATATATAAGAAACTCTTTTGAAACTCTCTGAAACTTTCTTCTCTCTCTATATTTCTTATAAATTTCATAACAACTGAAACCCATATTTATAGGTTTTGAAATTACTATGCAGGTTACTATGCAAGTCATTATGCAAGTTACTATACAAGATTTAAAATAATAGTGGTAGGGTCATTTACATAATTTTGGTGGTGGGACAGGGGGCGGTAGCCGTCCCTCCAATCTCCTTTGTTTCATTACACTCCCCCCTTAAATGACTACCAATAAAGAATCTGCCTCGTTAAAACCTTGCCAAGGAAAAACTCAATGGGAAGAAAAACTAATGGCGAAGGAAAAAGAGTACAGTATTCTTATGTATCCACAAGTGCTTTAAGATTGCCTCAATAAAATCTTGTAGAGGAAAACCCAATGGAACAAAACCTCAACAAAAGAAAAAGAGTACAATCAGCATAAGTCTTCATGACAATTACTCCTCCTGAAAAGTGCATGACGATAGATTTTTGAGTTTTCGCATTCCAATGTTATGCACAATCTTTCTTGAATGTTGCAGTTGGTAATGCCTTTGTGAATAAATCTGCCAGATTATCACTAGATCGTATCTGCTTGATATCAATTTCACATTTCTCTTGAAGTTCATGAGTATAAAAGAATTTAGGTGAAATATGTATGGTTATATCACCTTTGATATATCCTCCTCTGATTTGAATGATACAAGCAGTATTATCTTCATATAAAATTTTTGGGCTATTATTAATCATGGGAAGTCCACACTTTTCCTAGATATGTTGCATTACTAATCTCAGCCAAATACACTCTCGATTTGCTTCATGAATAGCAATGATCTCTGAGTGATTTGAAAAAGTAGCAGATAGTGTCTACTTAACAGATCTCCATGATATGGCAATATCTCCATAAGTAAATAAATATCCAGTTTGAGATCTACCTCTGTGTGGGTCTGAAAGATAACCTGCATCTGCATACCCAATCAATTGTGGACTTGATCCACATTGATAAAATAATCTCATATCAACCATACCATCAAGGTAACGAATGACATGTTTAATGACATTCCAATGCCTTCGAGTTGGTGCAGAACTATATCTTGCAAGTAGATTAACAAAGAATATAATATCTGTTTCGAGTGCAATTTGCAAAATACATCAAAGATCCAATTACACTGAGATATGATATTTTAGGACTAAGAATTTCTTCATCGTCATCACAAGGACGAAATGGATCATTCTTCACATCAAGTGTTAAAATAATCATTGGAGTACTCAGGGGATGAGCTTTGTCCATATAAAAATGTTTCAGGACTTTCTCAGTATACATGGACTAATGAATAAAAATTCTATTTGGCAAGTACTCAAGCGGCAGGCTGAGAAAAAATTTTGTTTTGCCAAGATCTTTCATTTCAAATTCATTCTTTAAATATGTAGCAGTTCTTGAGATCTCTTCAGGAGTTCCCACAATATTTAAATTATCAACATAAACCGCAATAATGACAAATCCGGATTCTGATTTCTTAATAAAAACACATAGACATATAGGATTATTCTCAAATCCTTCTTTCAATAGATATTCGCTTAAGTGATTATACCACATGTGCCCGGATTGCTTCAACTCATATAAAGATCTTTGTAGTCTGATAAAGTATATATTTCTAGATGTACTTGTAGATGCTTCAGGCATTTTATATCCTTCAGGGATTTTCATATATATGTCATGGTCTAAGGATCCATATAAATATGCAGTGACCACATCCGTCAACCGCATTTCTAATACTTTTGTAACAACCAGACTAATCAAAAATCTAAATGTGATTGCATCCATAACAGGAGAATATGTTTCTTCATAATCAATCCCAGGTTTCTGTAGGAAACCTTGTGCGACAAGCCGTGCTTTGTACCGCACAATTTCATTTTTCTCATTACGTTTTCGTACAAATACCCACTTATATCTAACAGGCATTACACCCTTTGGTATTTGGACAACAGGTCTAAATACTTCTCGCTTTGCTAGTCAATTTAATTTAGCTTCAATGGCTGCTTTCCAATTTGGTCAATCATTTCTACGTCGACATTCTTCGACGGTTCTTTACTCACTTTCTTCATTACTTCTGGTAATGTCAAGGGCCATTTTATATGAAAATATGTTGTCGACAACAGTTTTATTTTTATCCAGAATTTCTCCAGTATTCATGAAATGTATTGAGATCTCATTATTTTCAGGTACCTGTTCTTCTTCAAGGGAAAACATTTCATGAAATACCTCTTCAGGAGATCCATTTTCAGGAGATTTATACTCTTCAGGAGTTTCCTCTTCAGGAGGTTCTGGAATAGAAGATTTGAGCTCTTTAGGAGCACCAATTATATTTGTAGCTTGTATTGTAGGTACGTGTTCTTCAGGAACACCAAATTCATTTTATATTCTTTTTCTTTCTGAGAATTTTGTCTTTTGCACCAATAGGTCTTCCACGCTTCAGGCGTGTTTTAGACTCACCTATTGTTGTTTTGACAATTTGTCCTTCAAAGACTTCAATCCTTGCTTGAGCATTAACAGCAAGAATATAAGATATTACCACACCTTTAGTGTCAGTAAATACATCTGGTAATTGATTTGCAACATTTTGTAAATGAATAATCCTCTGAACTTTCAGTTTATATTCATTTGTAGAATGATCAAATTGAGACAAGGTCTTATTATCCCAAGTAATATCTTGTCATGCTTCAGGCACCGACTTTTCTTTACCCATTAATGGAAAAGTGGATTCGTCAAAATGTCAATTCTCAAAACGTGCTTTAAACATATCCCCTGTAAGGGGTTCAATGTATCTAATAATAGATGGAGAATCAAAACCAACATATATCTCAAGTTTACGTTGAGGACCCATTTTTGTACGCTGTGGAGGTGCAATTGGAACATATACAGCACATCCAAAAGTATGAAGATTAGAAATATTTTATTCTTGACCAAATGCAAGCTGTAATGGAAGAATATTTATGATATACAGATGGTCTAATGCGAATTAAAGATGCTGCATGAAATATAGCATGTCCCCAAGCAAAAACAGGTAGTTTTGATTTCATAAGTAAAGGTCTACCGATTAGTTGAAGCATTTTGATCAAAGATTCAGTTAAACCGTTTTGTATGTGTGTATGGGCAATAATATGTTCAACATCTATTCATATTGACATGCAATAATCATCAAAAGCTTGAGATGAAAATTTACCTGCATTATCCAATCGAATGGTCTTAATTGGATACTCAGGAAATTGTGCTCGTATTTTGATTATCTGAGTAAGAAGTCTAGCAAATGCAACATTTCTAGTGGAAAGCAGACAAACATGTGACCATCAACTAGATGCATCAATCAAAACCATAAAGTATATAAATGGTCTACTTGATGGATGAATAGACCCATATATATCTCTGTGAATCCTTTGTAAAAAGGATGGAGATTCAACAATGACTTTTGAGGGAAATGGTCTGATAATCAACTTACCTTGAGAACATGCAGAGCACGGAGATTCATTGGGTAGAAATATCTTTTGATTCTTTAAGGGATGCCCATGCTAATTTTCAATAATTCGTCTCATCATTATAGATCCCGGATGTCCAAGGCGATCATGCCAAGTCATAAATATTTTGGGGTCAATGCACTTCTGGTACATTACCACATATGATTCAATTGTTCTCATCTTTGTATAATAGAATCTAGAATATAGAGTAGACAGTTTTTCTAATACGAGCTTCTAGCCCGATATTGTTTTAGTAATAAGAAGATGCTCTTTACTGCCTTCATTGGTTGTTTCAATATAGTAATCATTACGACATATATCTTTGAAATTCAATAAATTTCTTCTGAGTTGTGAAGAGAATAGAGTATCTTCAATACAAAATTTGCTGCAATTAGGGAACACAATATAAGCTCTTTCGGAACCCTCAATTAAATCTGATGAACCTGATATGGTATGGACATAGGCTTTGCTTAGTGTTAGATTTTGAAAATATTTCTTTTCTTTGAGAATTGTATGAGTTGTAGCACTGTCAGCCAGACATATATCTTTATCATTCAACTCAAGGATAAAAAGCTCATCAATATGATCAATGATTCTACAAAATATATAAAATTTTTATTACAGATAATAGAAAGAAAATACATCAATTGAGTGGAACACTTCCATCTCCAATTAAGTGGTCAATTCTACATTCAGGATGATTAAAGAAATCAGAGACATCAAGATGAGTAACATCTACATCTACTGAATCTAATAAATCATCTGATGGTTCTACTAAATTTATTTCATGCATTTTATTCTTTTCTTTAATAGATGCTTGATATAAATCAGTTAAGTGTCTGGCCGTACAACAGGTACGTGACTAATGTCTAGTCATTCTACATCTATGGCACACATTTTCACTTCTCTTTGAAGAATTATTTTGGAGATTTTTACCCATTTCTGAATTGTACCACTTCTGGTGATAAGATATATTACTATTATCCTTTTACTGTAGTCACTTTTGGGATCAATATTTCTATAATTTATTCTATCACATCCACGCCACTGATTTCTTTTAAAGGATGCACAATTCACTTCTAGAAATGATGCAAACCTATTACCATTCACTTTAGGGAATGATATTGAGCCAGTAGGGCGTAACTGGTGGTTTTTTAATAAGAGCTCATTGTTCTACTCAGCTATTAGAAGATATGATATAAGTTTAGAATATTTCTTGAACTTCTTCTCTCGATATTGCTGCTGCAGGAGCACATTCGAGGCATGAAATGTAGTATAAGTCTTCTCTAACATATCATCATTGGTGATTTTCTCACCGCATAATTTTAGTACTGAGCTTATTTTAAAAAGTGCGGAATTATACTCACTAATACTTTTATAATCTTGCAACCTCAGGTGCAACCATTCAAACCGAGCTCTTGGGAGGATGACAGTCTTCTGGTGTTCATACATCTCCCTTAAACTGTTCCACAAAATATAAGAATCTTTTATTATAAGATATTCAGTTTTTAATTCTACGTGAAGATGGTGGCGAAGGATAATAATTGCTTTAGTACGATCCTGCAGGAACATTTGATTTCCTTCTTTAATTGTTTCACCTAAGTTTATCACATCAAGATGGATTTCAGCATCAAGTATCTAGAATAAATAATTTTTTCAAATATGTCAAGAGCAACAAATTCCAATTTTATAAGATTTGTCATTTTCTACACATATAAATAATGAAATAAATATATGTATTTCAGAAAATATATTTAAAATTTCACATAGATTTTAAATAATAATTATCAATAAAATATATTAAAGACTGCAAATAATATATTGAAAAACTTACAGAAAAATAAGACCACTAGCTTTTGAATTAGTAGAACCGTCGTGCTGATAACGCGTTATAAAATTAAAGAAAGAAACTACTATTGCAAGAGATAAATATATAAGAAACTCTTTTGAAACTCTCTGAAACTTTCTTCTTTTTCTATATTTTCTTATGAATTTTATAACAACTAAAACTCATATTTATAGATTTTAAAATTATTATGCAAGTCATTATGTAAGATTTAAAATAATAATTATGAAGTCATTCACATAATTTTAATAATAAAACAAAAGACAATAACCATTTCTCCAATCTCCTTCGTATCATTACAAAATACACATATCTATCCGGATGCAATTTTTTCAACATATTCCACAGATACGCCTACAGACTAGCGTGGAGCGTGAAATTTCTAGCACACCCACCCCCACATAATAGAGCAAGGAAGAAAGAGTCGAAATTATCTGAACCAGTAGCCCAAATTCCAAGACATACATGATACAACTACCAACGAAGAGATTCTATTCAGACTTGAGTTTCTAGATAGGATAATAATAGACTTATATCTGGATAGATATGCGTGAGTTTTTTAAATGTATATTTTTTAATAATGTATAAATATTTAAATTATAATTAAAATTAAAATATGTTGCCCAGATGACTAACACAAGAGGGGGGTGAATTGAATTGTATTTAAGAAAATAACAATTATAAATCAAATACACAATATAAAATATTAACAGAATATAAAACAGTAAGAAATATAAAGAGTAGGGTAAGAAAAAGCAAACTCAGTATTTTTATGAGGTTCAACCCCACTGCCTACGTCCTCGCCTCAAGCTACCCCTTGAGGATCCCAAATTCACTAGTCAATCTCCTTTAGGTGGAGATAGAAACCTATTACACCTTTAAGTAGCACTGCTCCAAAGAATCCGTGTAGAACACCTTCTACATTTCCAATCACCTCACACTTGGTGATTCAACTATTTCCTGTGTAGAATACCTTCTACACACATAAGGGTCATACGCACCCTCTTACTTCCAATCACCTCATACGTGATGATTCAACTATTCCCTATGTAGAACACCTTCTACACACACAAGGGTTATACGCACCATCTTACTTCCAATCACCTCACACGTGGTGATTCAACTATTCCTTGTGTAGAACACCTTCTACACACACAAGGGTTATACGCACCCTCTTACAAATACAAGAGTTGATAGTGGGTAGACTATCAAAGTACACTCCTCAATGAGTGAGATAGAAACAATATAGCTCAACCTATATCTCTCTAAAAAAGAACAAGAATTAAGGCTCAAAACTTTAGAAAAGAGAGAATGAGAGCTTTAAAAGAATGATGCAAAACTTAGCAATAGATGTGTAAACTCTTGTTGTAATTTTTGCAAAACTCAAGTGAGCTATTTATAGGCAAATGAGTCTTCAATTTTAATTTTGAAAAGATTCCCATATCAAAGACATCATCATTCACTTTTCAAAAATTTCAAACCTAATCTTTTTACTTTTTACATGTGACAAAAAGAGCACACTTTACTTTTTAAAAATTTCAAACCTAATCTTTTACTTTTTGCATATGACAAAAGGAGCACACTTTACTTTTCAAAATTTTCAAACAAAAACATCTACCTTTTGCATAAGTCAAGAAAAACATCCATCACTTTTGAAAATATTCAAATAAACATGCACATGTGAAAGATGACAATCAATCATCTTAATATTTTCAAAATTCAAACCTTTAATCATGTCATGCACATGTGAAAGATGGGAATCAATCATCTTTCAAAATTTTCAAAATATTCATGCACATGTGGAAAATGTATTTTAATGCTTTATGATAAAATATTAATTTTGAGCCTTAATCCTAATTTCGAATTTTTAAGAGATTTACAACATTACTCTATGATTTTAATGTGAACTTGTTCCCTTCTTGCTCATGCTTGGTTTCTTGATGTGCTTGATTCTATTGTGTGGACAACTTGAGCTTGAGACTCCTTTATTCTTTGAATTCATTTGTTATCATCAAAATCCATGTGTAGATTTATAATTACACGAAATTTGAAACCTTGGGTTCAACAAAATAAATTAAAAATATAAAAATTAATATATTAATAGAATAATGACAAATTTGTTGAATTTATTGTTTAGTATTATTAAAAAATAATTAGCTAAATTTATAAAAGTAAATTTTTTTAAATAAAATATTAATTAAACTTTGTTATTTGTTAATACTAATACTCTAAAAAGACATGAAGAGGAGAAAGAAGTCAAGAGTTGACAGAGAGAAACATTTCAAAAGAAACTCGTATATATTAAATACTTGTGTTGGTCCTAAAAGTCCAACCTATCAAAGTTCGAGGAATTTTGTAATATAGTCCCCAAGAAAAACCTTCATTTTTAGTGGATAATCACTGACGGTGTTGACTGCGTACGCAGACGTTGCAATTGCGTATCAGAGAGCATAACTCCAATTACGTAAAATGTCGTTGGTACCGTGGTGATTCACCGCATATATATAAATCACAATCTTTGTTGAAAATGACATCAAATCTCACCTCCTTTGATTTGAGATGAAAGGAAAGTTAAATAAAATATTAATAAAATATAATTTTTTAAATATTTTTATTTTAAAATTAAAATAATAATAAATTATTTATTATATTTTATGTAAAAATTTAATAAAATTTTGATGATTGTATGAAATTGAGATTAGATAATTTGTACAATCAAATGCCGTAGCTTCGTAGTATATTAGGTTGTGGGTCTAATTAGAATCAGATTGTGAGATTAGGCCCAATTTGTCTTACTTTTCAATGGACCCAAAATGGAATAAGAATAAGGCATATATATGTATGTGTTCAAAGCCCAAGTGTGATTCAATATATTCACTTTACTTGGCAGGCCTTGATAATTTAAACCTCAATATCTTTAAGTCTGGAGCCCAACCCAAAGTACAAAAAGAAAAGAAAAAAAAAATTGTAATAGATTCTTCAAATGCTTGTTGATATTGGCACTATCAAGTTCATAACAAAATTTCAGTAAAATTTGTAATTTGAATTATTTAAATGTGTACGTTAGATTTTATTTTTTTTTTTTTTGTTATGATAGGGTTAGATTTATATTATACTATAATAAAAAGAGTTTTACAATATGATATACTATCACAACAACTCACAACAGTTTATAATTTTAATTTTGTGAGATATTTTTGTAAATTAAAGATTTCACTTAAATTTTCATGTTGAGATTAAGGTCTAGTTTGCAATCAACCCTTGTCATTTTAAATTTATCATTACACTTTCTTAAATTTTCACACAAAATATAATAATTAAATCAACTTTCTTAAATCTCAATTCAATTTTTTCAAATTTTAAACAATAATAATATTAAAAAATAATATTTTATTCAACTTTTAAAACTCATTTCATCATCTTTCAATCCAAACAAGACCTAAATCAATAAATCTTACCATACATCAATTTAAAATTAAAAAAATAAAGAAAAATTGGGTCATAAATTGAACTTGAGTTTGAAGTCCTTTTATTTTATTTTTGTTCTTTTAGAATTTTCTCCTACAAGGCTGGCTCTACCCTTAGGCAACTTAAACAATCGCCTAAGGCCCCCTAGGGAGAAAATGTTAAGAGGGGAAAATGTCTCTCAAAAAAAGTTTAAAGTAAAGTTTAAAAAAAAAAACTAATTAAAAAAATTAATTAACTCAATAAAAAAATAAAAGTATCAAATAGATATTATATATATCATTATTAGTTTTATAAGTATTCCTCAGAATATTTATGAATAGTAATAAAATAATTTAGGTTAAGATATTTTATTAAATTTTAAGTAAAAAAAAAATTAAATTTAAAAATATCTAAGAATACTTAAAAATTATTTGTGTTTTTAAACGATTTTTAAAATTCAAGAGCACGTCTTATAAAATATATTTAATAAAAAAATCTTTTTTAAATTAGAATTTTTTAATAAAAATTAAGTCAGTTATTAATTTAAAAAGTAGTATAAATATTAATAAATAATTTTATGTAGCAAATGATAGATATTATTCTTAAATAAAATGTAATATAAAAATTAAATTTATTTTATTTTAATTAAAAAAGATATCGATCAAAAATTTTATCTAATTATTTTTTAATTTATTGAGCCGGCCCTATCATGGTAGAAGTCAAATTTTGTGAAGATCCCCAAAACGTGTGATTGGAACAGAACTCGGTGATACGGAGGACAGTATTAAAAACATTGCCGGTTGTTGTTACATCACTTAAAGTGGCACATCCAAAATCCAAAAAGTATTTGGTCTTTGGAGATGTGCAGGGACAGCTCCAGCCAAACAATGCTTCTTACTATAAAGAAGTAGGGAAGTCTGGCAAACCAGCTTCCACCTATTCCCTTTGGTTCCTCTATTATTATTATAATAATTATAGGGACACAATAATTGAAAGTAAAACTTATTTTTACTGCCTGATTTTGGAAAGATGTTTTCATTTGCCTAGTTTAAATGAGATTAATTTTAAAGGTTAATAAAATATTATTATTATTATTTTAATATTTTAAAAAAATTAAATTAATATTTGAAAAAATTATATTAAAATTAAAAAAAAAACTGTATTATAATTTATATTTTATATAAAAATTTAAAAAAATATAATAATAAATTTCAGATAAATTGATATGAGCTCAACTCATCTTCAAATTTAAATAGAGCCTTAATTTCGTTCTATCTCATTTTAATATTTAAATATTACAAATAGAATTTTAAATCTTAACGTTCTCATCTAACAATATTTAGTTAATTATTATAAATTTTCTAAATAAAATATAAAAAAAAAATAATTCAACCACGTTTTTAAATCTTAAAATAAAAATTATATTAAAAAACATATTCTAATAATACTTAAATTTATAAAATTTCTATTCAGCTTTTTTTTTCTGAAAATCTTAAAAATTAAATATTTAAACTCAAATAATTTTATTATTGTTCACAATCCATCTCAATTTACTGTCAAAATCAACCCTAAGGAACTGTCAACTGTAGAAACAAATTATTGTGAACTGTGGATTAACAAAAAAATATTATTTATAGTATTTTAATTACTATTTAGATCAACACAGGTTACATTATGGGTACAAAAAATTGATGATCAACTCAAAATTAAGAGCTTTGGCTCGTAAATATATTTGCGGAGTTGAAGTTAATTTTAATTTTAATCATATAATCTAATGCACATAACTCGTTACAACACACGAAACCCAAATTAATCTACCCCGACCCGCGTTGATCTCCTTCACCCCCAAGTTCACAAAATAACTTGTACTTACGTATTATAAGAAAATTAGATATTTATGATATTTTTATTATAAATAATTTTTTAATTATAATTAAAATATTACAAATATCTTTTTAATTATAATTAAAATATCAAAAATACAATTAAAAAGATTATTTATAATAAAATAGATTATTTTTATTGTAAATGGTCTTTTTTATTATAATTAAAAATTAAAATATCACAATTTTTTTTAATTTGTATATACGTACGTAAAGCATAGTACTTTTCATGATCATGAGTAGAATGCATGTGAACCAAAAACGTTGCAGGTCATTTTGTGTGCAAGATTGCAAGTTGGGGCATGAGATGACGACCACCTGCGAAGAGAACAAACGCTACTAACAACAGAAAGCTTCCAATTATGCAGCATGCATGCATCTTATTACAAGATTAATGTGAAGTATTGGGATCAGTTTGGATTCTGCAATCCCCAAAAAGTCGAGAAAAACAGAGCTGGACCACAATAAATATGCCGTGCAGCAATCATTATAAGTTTCTGAGTTTAGGCATCTTCTCATGATGTGTTCTACTGTTCTTTGTTAGGAGAGACAATTAGCTAGACTAATATGGCGCGCACTAAGTATTATAAAAGTAAATGAGAAATATTTAGGCACAACGATTACATAAAAATATGTAAGAAAAGAGTATTTATAGTGGACATTCTTTCATTTCATTTTGGAGACTTCATGAGGTTTAATAGTTGGTCCTTAACGGTCAGTTGAGAATTACGTTTAAATATGTTATTTATATAGTTTCTCTCCATTTGAATAGGTATGGTGTATAGAAATTATAAACACTCTCTCTTAAATAGTTTTTTCTAATCTTGACATCTAAATTATGAAATTTGTAGATATTGTTTTGTTATTACCATGAAGCACACTCTATTATCGATGTGAAATTTTGAATGAACAATGATACCAAAAAATCTATGAAAAAATTATACTAGATTCAAGATATTTTTGATGAAATAAGCTTTTGCTGTACGATCTTATTTAATATTTCTAACAAAATAAAATCATAAACTAAAGTGACAATTAGATATAGTATATTAAATTGTAAAATGTATTTTATTAAAATATAAATGTAATGTATAATATAAAATCATATGAGTTTGTAATTTATATTTATTGAATTTCTTTATACGTGTAGCATTTCTCAAAATGAATTGGATTGTAAGAAAAGTTGTTGCAAGGTAATGCCAAGGCGTCGATATCCGTACATGATTCAGGTGATTCAATTACTTCTACAAGTCCTCCATGAGTGACGTGATAACTTACCCTGATCACTTCATTGATTTTCAGCCCATTAACTGCCAATTAATCTATATATTGAAAAGCATGTGGATAATTTATATATTATAATTCTTGTACGAATATTTAGGTACTCTAAAGTCTAAACTATGTCATATCGCTACCTTTTGATTTTGGCTTGTCCGGATTCTAATCAACTAATGATTCTTTCTCCAATTATCAAAAGAAAAGGAGATTGAAAAGAAGCTTATTATATGATTAATTAGTTTCAACGAACAACAAAAAAAAAACAAAAGATTTGTTCCAATTAGATTATGATTTGACATAATGGGTAAGATCTACAAATGACAACAATGAAATTATTTAGTTTTTCAGGTTAGTTGCGAAAATAATGATGCTATCGAGTGACATCGATATATGATCATGAGTTCATGTTTTGTTTAGTTGTCGTTTTGTATGTGTCTTTTTTTTTTAAGAAAAAATAAAAAATCTATTCTATTTTATTTATTTATGTTTGACATTTTCCAATTCATAGGTTGATAATTGAGATCGTGAAATAGATTTCGTTCTTGGAAGGTCAACTTCATTGGAAAAAAAGACAAAGATCAAAGGCATCATCAAGGGACAACAGAACATAGTATCCAAAGAGAAATAAACAATACATAACCAACATGAGGGACACACACACACACACATATATATATATATATATATATATATATAATTAGTAACAAGTTTCCATCCAAAGCGGATAAATGACAATACTATTGTTGCACTACTATAACAAATTAAATATAAAATAATATAAATAATTAAATTTTCATCAGTTTAAATTTTTGAGATAACAACAAACTAAACTGCTTAATTGTAGCCATATATACCATAACATAAATATTGCTTTTACAATATATCGAATAAATAAGTTTTGCTGCCCACTCCATTACAAGTTGAAAATTGTTTATTTGTAATCAGTTAATTCTAATAAAATGACTGTTTACATCTAAAATTAATCATAAATAATATTTTCATCATAATTTATTAGTTACAAAAGTCCATTCATATAATAATTTACTCACACATTATGTTACAAAATATTAACCCGCAGTACTAATTCCACTACTTTGGTCTTGCTCTTGTATCCATGCATGATGCATGAGTCAGTGACTACTACTTTTAGCCTACATGACATGCATGGAAATATAAATAAATTTAAGAGATACTCCAGTTACAAAAAAATCATACAAAAATAATTTTATATATTGACATGATTTGATATATTTGATAGGATTATCAAGTTATTTTTATTATTAAATAAATTCTAACGGATTAAATTAAGATACGTCAATTTGTAAAATTATTTTATATAATTTTGTTGTGATTCTTGTGAATATAACAGTACTCAACAAATTTGATGAAAAAGTAGCAATCAGAAAGGAAGAGCTGGAAAGTCTCATGACAGAATGCAATGGAAGAAGGGAGTATAAATTCAAAGACATGATGGGCCCTTTCTTACTTAGCAACAGCATTAACTCAAACCGGATACGATACAAGCAGACATGGCCCAGCTCGATCGTGTCAAATCCAAGCCTTAGATCATATATATATTTGCACCAGACAGAGCCCTACTATTTTTAATCTCCATAAATCAGCTCCTGCTAGATATATATATATATATATATATATATATATATATATATATATATATATGGGCGCTGCTAGCGACTCCGATAAATGGAATTTAATTGGGTCCTGATTTTAATATTTTTTTTTTAGTTTTTCTTTTTACAAGATTTTTGTTTAAATGTTTTTAAATAATATTGTGATTTTTTTATATTTTTAAAATATATTTTAAAATGTTAAAAAATTATGAAAAAAAAACTTAAAAAAGAAAATCGGGATCCAATTGGGATCCCAACGTTGGGGTAATTAGCATTTTTCATATATAATATACATATTCTATATATAATAAATTTATAAAATGATATTATTTAATGTAAAAAATTAAATATATTATATAATAAAACAATATTTAATAATATAGCATATTATATTAAGCCATGTCGATTTATAAGTTTTCTTTATCAAATTCTCTATCAACTCTCAACCAAAGTTTTTTTTTTTTTTTTTGGTTAAAAAGGATCATCTAGATCTCGTACTATATTTTCATAGTAAAGTTGTCATTGGTACATCGTGAATTTATTAGAATTCGATTATTATTTTTAGTTGAATGGTTTAAATATTTTTGTCTCATCCTACAACTTGGTGAGATATAAATTAAAACTAAAGATATAGAAAAGATAAACACAATAAGAAAATTGCTTAATTATGATCAGTTATTTCATATACAAATGACTATTTTTTATTAAAATAAGTCAGTTTTGAATGGAAATAATCATTCTCATAACAAACAATCTATCACAAATATTTTTTTATAGTGATATAAGGCTCATTATGATAATAAGATCTAAACAATCAAATTTAAAAAATTATAAAAAAAAAGTATAAAAAAAAAAAACAATATAGAATGAGATTGAGAAATCCAAAAGATCCGAAGAACCACAAATAATCTTATAAATTCTTTATGTAAGAAGCTATAAGTTTAAAGAAAATATTGTTAGTCAGAAATCAATACTAATATCGTTACCTAACATTAATTGCTGCGAAATTAATTTGTATAGAACTTATCGAATAATATATAATAATTATAGTACTTATTATTACGATTTTTAGCAACATTAAAAATTAGAAGCAATATGATCAAATATGACCATGATCATCAGCAAAGAGAAAAGTAAAAAAGTAAAAAGAAAAGAGTAGATGACTTGAAGAAGTGCCAAAGGCAATTAAATAGAATCCAAGGGCAGAAGAAAACGACTCGGTTTCTTTGGAATAGAAAGCATGGGGGAGGTAGATTAGAGATCACGTCTTGCATAATGTCCAATTCAAACAGGGCCAATTTAGATGATTTCAATTTATTTTATTTTATTATATTTCATAATTATAATTTTTTTTAAATTTTTATATAAAATTTAATAAATAATTTAACTTTTTTAAATCTCAAAATAAATAATAATATTAAAAAGTATTATCATAATTATATTTTATTCAATTTTAAAAAATTTATATAAACTCATATCATCTCAACTTACTATTTAAACTATATCTTAAAAGTGACTAGTTTCCAAAAGATATAATTTTGGCCAATTATACAAAAATAAATTAACAAATTAATTTAATTTTATGTAATTCATCAAATTACTTTAAAATAAATATAATTTTATAATATAAACTTATCACATAAATTTATAAATTTATTTTTATGTATTTTATTTCTATTTAAAATATTTCTCTTTTGGCCGAGAAGATTTAACCCTTCACCTGCCACACCTATAAGGCTATAAACAGGATCTGTCGTAGGTTTATTAAAAGAATATTAAAAAATATATATTTAATTTAAAATTTATATGTAAAAGAGTCGATATTTATAAATTGGTGTGGATAATATATCTAGTAAATTGCTTACATGAGGTAAATATTTGAAATATATATATTTTTTTAATCAAATAGTGAATATTTCATTTCAGCAAAATACAGTCATTGATTACAATACTTTTTAGAGATTAAGGGTTTGGAAACGGAAGTTTGTCAAATATTTTTAAATATTTTTTATTATTATTTACTTATTTTATTATTATTTTTTATTTTTTAATATTTTATTATTATTTTTTACCTACTTTTTATTATTATTTTTAAATATTCTCAACATCCAAATACAAATTAAAGATATCGAGACAAGACCCTCTTCAACCAAAGATTTTATCTCAGGTAATGACAAAGCCAACTTTACTAACATATGCTATCTCATTTGCCTCTGATCTTCTAATAAAATTGATTTTCCAGTGTCGAAAATCCTTCAAAATTTATTTTATATCTTCAATAAGCTGACCATAGGACAGCCAGCAGTGATGAGAACTTTCAACTTCCCGAATTAAACTTACGAATAGGGCAAGCATCATCATCTAGCAAATCTTACGAATTACATCTTACTGTTTAAATTATGTAGACATTATGTTCTATATGTCAATTTAAAAATACAATAACTCTTTTACAAAATCTATCATTTGTCAAAAATAAAATTCTTTCGTACACACAAGGCAAAGCCGGCATTGAAAAGATGGAAGCTACAAACCAAGCTAATGAGGCTACAACATGCCGACATGGTAGTACCAATCATTCTCACGATCTCAACATCCGACGAATCGATCATCGACCTGCATTGTATTTTAAGTTTAATTATAAGGTTATGTTTGGATAGTCAAATAATTAGATAAAATAATTTTAGATAAAAATTAAATAAAGTATTTTTAAAATATTATTTTTTAATATTATTATTATTTTAAAATTTACAAAATGGAATTTGAATTTAAAATTATATAAGAATTTTAAAAAATATAAAATAATGAAATAAAATAATATGAATTAAAATATTTTCTCAATCTCGTCTAAATATTTAATTTGGTTATTTCCTGATTAAATGTGGTCTATGAATATAAAAGTATTTTTACACGTCTTTTAACGCGACATGCATGTGTACAGATTCGTACATGCATGTGGGTTCAACTTAGAGGACATACAACTAAGGTGTATCTAGATGAAGATCATGTTTGTAACGCGTCCTTTTTTTTTGCATTTAATATCTATATATATATATATATATATATATATGTACGTGTGTGGTGCATAATATATTTACGTGGGAATTATAAACATTTGGTCGAATGGTTTAACTTTTTACGTAATTAAATAACAGGAGCGAATAATGGTAGCAAAAGTAAAGATTGTTCAAGGATAAGTACATGATTATATTACCATTAGACTCTCTTTTATCTTTTCTAGATCAGTGATTGTCAGCCACCCACCTCTCCAACAATCTCCTCCCAGATGGGTGGAGGTGGGCTGAAGTTTTGACTCCACTCACCTCCTCCCTCCCTTTTTACTGTTTTTTCAATAGGTTTAGTCCATTTTCTGATATCTTTTTTTATTTGTTTTCTTAGGATTTTCTCCATAGCGTTAGCCACCTTCGATTTCCACGCGTGACTCCAGCAGACTCTCCCTCCACCGATCTTCTTGCCTGCGGTGATAAACCGCCATTTGGATCGGTGCATTGGTCACACACACGGCTTAGGCTGTGTGCGTTGGCCACGTGTAGTTGCTTCTCGGGAAGGCTATCGCCGTCATACGCAACCCTTTTGGTGTCGAAGGCCCCTGTTCTGTCAGGTCTGACTGCTCTTCATAGTCCAAGGAGGGGCGTGGGCTACATGTGCTGCCATCGCCGACATGGGCATCAGCCGGTGTATCGAAAACGGTTATTGTTTATCTTTTTTTACGCTTTCCATAACCAGTCATCTTGTTCGAGGGTCTATGGTCAACTTTAAAAATCTGCTTCAGACAATCAACAACAGTGCATCCACCCCGTTTGCCACTTTGTACAGAGTTTCCATTGCTTTCAGCAATGGACTTGTGGTTCGCTTTCCAACGGCTACTTTATTTCTATTTTTTTATAAAATGACGTCTTCGAGTAGGACATGGATAGGGACCATGCTTGTAGTCCTATGGGTGATTGTCGGGGATCCCCTTGTTTCTTTGTGTTATTGATTTCTCTTTTTATGTTGTGCCTTACAAACCGTTGGCTAAATTGCCAATAACGAAATGGATTGTCCAATTATATAAGTCGTAAGTGCGCAAGTTTGAGGCAAATCATTTAAAACAAGTGAACCTCTTAGAAAAAAAACATATAAATTTTTCCTGATGCAGTCCAAAAGGTTTGTTATTGCTTTGTTTAGATGTCAAGATTAATAAAACTTTTTATGAATAATAGTGAATTGAGATTAGAAATGATATTTGTATACTCCAATTAGCCTAGTCCATACCTGGAAACCCGACTCCAAGAGCCCGTAGGCCCATAAGTCGGATACTTAGACTGCCATTTGAGATAACCCCTCCAAGAGAGAAGATAGACCTTAACAACAGTCTTAGACTGCCATTTAAAATACAAACATCTTCAAATGAATAAAAACCATCAAATTGAATATCTCTTAAGAGATAGGGCTCATCTCCCTCTAGACCTAAACATGCACGTCAAAACTCATACAAATAATTATTATAATGAAATAAAAAAGATAGACTAAAATTATTAAATCACCATTAATGAAACTCCTATTTTTCATTTTACTTTCGATTTTGTTTGAATATAATAATATATATTTGAAATATTAATATCTCATTTTTTATAAAATATTATATTTACAATCATAAAGTATGCAAGCATTCCTCACTTTTTAAAATATATATGTGTGACCTTTTGAAAAAAAAAAATTAATAATAAACTTTACTTTCGTAAAATGTGTATTTCTTACACAACCCTAACTCTAATATTACTCTTTCTAATATAATGTGAAATTCATAATTTTGTAAAGGTCAAAATCCAGTCTATATGCCACAAAATTCAAATATAAACTTTTAAATATAATCTAAACAAAACATTTAAAAATGCTGAGTAAAATTTAATAAATTCTCCCAACATTAAAATATCCAAAAAACATCATAAATGATCGGTTCGGGTACCAAGGGGTTGCTTCGATTGAGGCGCAAACCCATCGAAGTGTTAAAAAGAAGAGCAACACTATAGAGCAACCACACTCAAGCACACACACTCTCATGAACAGTAGCATGTTACTGTTCATGCTACTGTTCATGTGCGTGTGTGTGCTTGAGTGTGGTTGCTCTTAATTATTTTTCTAAAAAGAATCCATCCATGCCAAGTTTTTTTAGAGTTGAATTAGGAATAGCTAGCCAACGTCACTAACTACCAAACATAATTTCCTTTTTTTTTTTTATGACTAAAAATAGTTTTAGTCGGTGTCTTATGCAATTAATGGTCGAAAAAGACAATAAATCCCTAAACTGATTTTTACACCAGGACAGAAATTAATATACTATATATATATAATAAAATGCACAGAATTTTTATTTAGGCATATTTTTTTTTATAGAGTTTTTATCCAAATTCTATAACTTCGAGTGAGAGAAATAGACACGTAATAAACACGCAACATTTATAGTTATTCGCGTGAATTTCTCGATTAATATTAAATTATCATAAACACTACCTAATTTATTTTACTTATCTATCTATTTTATTCTAAATTTAGACTCGAGCCAATGACTCAAGACAAACCAATCCTATCTATACTACCATACTGCTAGTATTATAGTATGAACAAACTTGTTAATAGGATAATAATACTGGCCGATAAAGTTAAATAATATGGTCTGACCAATTAATCTAAGGGAGACGCTGAGGTGCGGTTGGGTTGTGCTGCACCCCAGCGTCTTTGCAGTCCCACCCTCTCCTCATCCTTAAACTCCTATAATTAATATAAAAATATAATAAAATATATATATATAATAAAATAAAAATTAAAAAACACAATAAAATGAAGAAAATATAATAAAAAATATAATAAAAAATACAATAAAAAAATAAAATAAAGGTGAATTTTTAATAGAAATTCGGTCTTACCCAGCCCCCTCTATAGTCGCCGACAATAGGTACGGACCCATTTTTGAGTTTAAGGCCGCCGGGAGCACATCGGAGGTTGCCAGGACTCGCTGTCGTAGGGGTGAGGTCGCCGGCTCCCTCCAGTCCCGATGGGGTGGGCGCTGTCGCCCACCGCCAATGACGGCAGAGGGGGCTACAAAGAGGAGATTCGATCGGATCGAACCCCAAATTTTTCCTTAATCCAAACTAATAATTAAACTTAAAGAATATAATAATATAAAGTAGCCATTTTTATTTACTACAAGAAAACAGACTTTTGTTATTTTTTAATTAGACGAAAAAATTATTTATACTCAATTTTAATTGTAAATAATTATTTATTGAAATTAACTTATTATAAATAACTATTTTTTTTTTTTTTTTATAGTGAGTGGGAGATCATGGGTGCTTTGGTGCAATCAGTTTAGCTGGCAAACTGGATTTTCTATCTAGAATAAAACCTATCGTTGATCATCTTTGGGTAAAAGTGACATCTAAACCACTAGCTAACTTCATTAAACTAATGTACATTAATTCCCAAAATTTAAAAGAAATAAAGAAATAATTACGATTACCTAAACCATCCTTTTTTTATTATTATTTTTAGGTGAACTTTAAACATTTATAATTTATTGAAATTTCCTAATTGAACCGTCACAATCTATGCATCATCAAAGTCGTATTTACAATTATTATGCTTATCGGAATAATTCATATTGATTACAAGTGCTTGATGTTGATATCCTTGAATGCTAGTCCAAAAACAAACCCTAAATATTATACTTTACTTTAATATCAACGTTAATTATATATAAATATTTCAAAAAGACAACCTGTACTTCAAGTTTTCACTTAAGACCCATATATGTTAATCTGCAAATTAACATAAATTATTTAATCATCGCACTAAAATGGCAAAGTTTAATGGAGTCGGCCAGCGTGGGTTTCAGCCGATTCAGAGGTCAGCAAACTTTGAATGGTGACTAATTATTAATTAATAAGCTAATATATTCGATTAGGGTTTAATTAATTTTTAAAACTCATTCAAAGTGCAGTGGTTAGGTTGTTTTTTTCAGAACTAACACCCACATATCAGCAGAACTAATTATTAATTAATAAGCTAGTGTTCCACTTTCTTTATTATCAGCAGAAATCTTTATGTGGAGCAATCTCTTCTAGAAACTTTACCAACAAAACAAGAGAACACAAATCAAGTGTATATGATCAAGTTCTTATGCTATTTTTTTTTTTTTCATTTTTTTAAAAATCGTTAGTTTAAGTCTTCTTTGATTATGAGAATTTCTTTTAAAGAATAAATCATTTGTTTGATAAAATTAAAAAAAATATATTTAAATATTTTATTTAACTGTTGTATTTACTTAATAGTTAAGAAAGTAACTTTTAGTGTATTAGTATATTTTGATATTTTTTAAAAAATATTTAAAGATGATTAAAAAATATGAAAATAAAATTAAAAATTAAAAAATAAAATTTATGCTAATGGGCAACAGTGGGCACGCCTAGCGCCGGTCAAAGTTGGGGCACATTTGCACTATTCTAAGAAAATGATATAAAAATATTCACGTAATTTGATATAATCTTTCTTATTATAAAATTATTTTTATTATAAAATAAATTTAAATAATCATATAAAATATTCAATTTAAAAGACATTACAAATGCATGTAAACAATAAATAACTTTTTGACATGAGAGCGCTCTATTAAAATTCTACAATTAAAAACTAAAATTTCTTCTTCCTACTACGATTACAAACCGACACAAAAAGGTTTATGTATCATTACACGCGACAAGAAGACATTGCTGATATAAAAGGAAAAATGCTACTTTCACTCACGGTCAAACAAAGGGGTCAAACATAGCAATTGGATTTAATCAGGAATTTGTTTTGAAAGGATCAAATAAAGTTAAAATAAAATATATAAAATATTTTTTATTTTATTTTTATATAATTTTTTTATATAATATAGAACAATTTGATAATAAAATTTATAATAAAAATAAAATATATTTAATACAACTTATATATTTAAAAAGTATATCATATATCAAGAATATGTTATTATAATAAAAATATATTAGAAATTATCTAATTTTTTTTAATTTTTATCTATAATAAAAATATTTTATTATTTTATTATTTTATTTTATTTTATATGGGATATATTTTAGTTTTAAATTAAATTAAATTTTATGAAAAAAGTTAAGATAATTTTTAAAAAGTTGACTAATACAAGATAAAATTAATATTATCTTATTAAAATATAAAAAATTAATTTTTTATTTTTGAAAAAACATATATTATTTTATTTTTTTGGAGGGGGAGGGGGTCATGATTGGATTCTAAAATTTTATTTTTTACTAATTGATTAAAAGTATAATTTTTATTGATGGTTGATTTTTTTTAAACAAAAATATTTAAGGGTAGAAAAAATGGATGAACCCTTAACCGGTCTCGGCTGTACCCTTGATGTGAAAATAAGTGAGAATAAGTGAGTGTAGGACTGCTGGATATGAAAATAAGTGAGAATTAGGTACGTACGTAGGTGTATTATTGAGTTAACGGAAAAAGTAATTGGACCGATTAGTTGAAGTGATTTGCACTTAGAATAATGTGCACTTATTAGTCTAAAATTATAATTTTTTTTTGTTTGTTTATTGTATAAACTATATGTAATATTACTCGTGCACTTAACCTGACCGCATTTAGAATTTAGAAGAGTGTAAAATGTAAGCAAGACATTATTTATTTATTTATTACCCATTACATGGATCATAGCTTAATTATGAGTTCTCATTTCTTTTAAATAAAAATAAAAAATATAAATATAAATATAAAACATATCACATGATTTTTACTTTTCAAGAGAGAGAGACATCATAATTGGCCAAATATTTACGCATCCTCCTCGCTTTTATTAATGGGTGTTTTCTTTAGTGTCATTTTCACCAAAAAAATGGAGAGGAAAAGATATCAAAAAGTAAATACTCTACTTTTTGTTGAATATTTTAATCATTTAGGATGAAATTAAGTGCGACACAACGAATTAATAAATATTTAAAATAACAGGAAATACGAATTAATTGAAAATAATGAACCATATATTAATAATCCTACTAAAATATCTCAAAGAACTTTTTTTTTTTTTTTGAGAAATAGTTTCATTCATTAAAACTCAATAAAGCATAAGCTTATAATGTAATCAAATGATCAACTAATTACATACTGATGCACAACTTCTAAATCTTTCAGACAAAGTTTGAGAGAACTAACACTACGTCCAGATGAGGCATTTACTAAATTTCTCCAACGTAGAAAACTAAACTCCCAACAAATATAAAATCCAGAAGACTATTTCTCATTTTATACAATTTTCTCTATACAAACAATATTTACAAAACTAAAAGACTACCACACTTAACAAAATAAAATAAGAAAATAAACAACCAGAATACAAAACACCAACACAGGCTATCTGTGGTGGCGAGTGACCCACACGCGTCACTCTATGAAAGCATCACTGCAGGATTAGGAAGGATCGTAACCCTCGGATCCTCTCTGAACCGAGGAGGAAGGATCTATCAAAGACGATGTCTATTGAAAACTTTCACACGAACCTCGTGCATGAAGATCACGCACTTCACCATTCCGAAAACATTCCCAACCTCGACGCAATCGGCCAACGGGAAGGACGGCGAAACCGTATGTTTTGATCTTTGGGTGTCTGATACCAACGTACGTGTAAAACCCAGCCTCTAAAACTCACACAACCCAAAAACCATCATCACCAACAATAATTAAAAGTGGTGGCCGGGAAAATAGGAGATGAGAATAAACCCTTCCCCCCTCCCGGTCCCAGTCTCGGTGCTCCGGGCGATGTCAAAGATAAAATCCTAACAAATGATGAGAGTCGCACAAGAAAGAGAGAGAAAAGAGTCGGCTGAAAAAAGATTAGTGTTAGAAAGAGTCCTACTTAATTATCCTAAAACGATGATAGAATAATCACCTTTTTGGTTAAAAAAGAAAAAGAAAGAAAAAGAGCATTTTTCTTTAGTTATTTGAAAGACAATTGACAAAGAGAAATATCGATTTTAGGATTTAAAAGAAACAAAATTTATAAATGTCCCTGATTTTACATCAAAATTATCTTATGATTAAAAAATTAAAATACAACAAGATTGGAGTGGTGTTTTAAGGTTCACCAAAAGATGTTTGGAAATAAATTTTATCTTAACTTATTTTATTTTATGATATTCTAAAAATTTATTTAAACCCAAATACTTTTAAACTAATCATTATAACTTTTTTATAAAAAAAAAAATCAGTTTTTTAATTTTAAAATAAAAATTCTATTAAAAAATTATAATCTAATAATATTTTCATATTATCATAAATTTATTCAACTTTTTTTTAATCTTTCTTCCTAAAATCTAATAAATTCCTATTTAGAAATATTTAACTACTATTAAAAACTATCTTACTACTAGGGCTGTACACGGATGGTTTGACCTTCAAACTGAGACCCCATCGATGTCTGTCATAAGAACTCAACACAGATAGAAACTGATCGATTGAGGGAGAGAAAATCGATATAATCAATCTCAAAATGCATGATTCAATTTTCGATGTGCCGTCAACATCTTTGTGATAAGCAAGGGATGCCACATCCATCATCGAGTGAGAATAGAAGTTAGGGTTTAGGATTGTAGTTTGCTATCGAGCAAGAAGACAACGTGAGGAAGAAGAAGAAGAGAGGTTATTAAACTTAAATCAGACTGACGCCTTTTTATATTTTATTTTAAACCTCCATGTTCTAAAATGATGTTGTTTCGCTTATAAGTGAAACGACACCGTTTTATATATATATATATATATATATATATAATTAAAAAAGAAGTATAAAGGATCGATCGGTTCAGCAGTTTCTTAGAGATTCAAATGGACGCCGAATTGCTGAAATCCACCCGCTAACCAGTTCCTTGCCAGTTTCAACTGGTTCCATGTTTCACTATTGGTCTGATTGGTTCCCACTTCTCAGCCAGTTCCAATGGCTCCTTTACACCCCTACTTACTACTATGATACTTTCTATAAAATGTTCACACGATTTCATTAAAAGCATCTCCTCAATGTTTCACTATTCCACATGTCAAGCACCTGAAACTTTGAAAGACATTCAAAGGATTGTGAAGGTCGCATTATTCAAATAAAAAGTCCATTTTTTTATTGGGCTGAAACTATGCTTTTAAATTTCAATAAAGGATAATACTTCAGTCTTCAGGCACCTTTTAATTGCACCGTTCCTTTTTTTTTTTCTTTTTTTAATTTAATGATTAAGAAAATATTATTTAATAATATTATGATTTTTTTTTCTTTTTTTTTTTAAATTAAAAAATAAACAAAAAAAAAAATAAACAAAAAAAAAAAAAAAAAACTAATAGTGTAAAAGAGGTGGTGGATGTGGCACCACCCTTCAATAAATGCGTGGTGATACGTGATAGTGATGGAGTTTTTTTTTTGCATTTTTATTATTGACGTCATTTATAGCGTTGTATGCTCTCACTTCTCCCTGCCGACGCAGTCCGACCCGAGGATCCGGGATTCTGTAGAACGTGGTTGTTTTACCGACACGTGTTCCTGAAGGTGTCATTTGGGGAGTGGGGAAATGAGGTCCCCACTTCATTGAAAAAGACCGCTTAACAGTTAAACGCTGATACTTGTGGGCTGGATGGGACCACGTGTCTATTTTAGGGATATCATTGGATGCTCTTCGTTTTGGGTACTGTCTTGTTCTGTCTCACAGTGCACTTGCACCTAAACTCCCTCGATAAGAAATAATACTTTCTCATGTTTCCAAAAAACAAAAAACCTTTTTTTTTTTTAAAGAAGTAATAACCTAATGTTTGACCCATTTATATTTTTATTCTTTTATATTTTGACTCATCTTTAGTTATTTAATTTTTCAAACCAAACGATTGGTTGGAATTTGAAGATGAGTTTAATTCTTTTTATTTTTATTATTATAATTTTTTTAAATTTTTATATAAAAATAATAAATAATTTTTTTTCAAATCTTAATTCAACTTTTTCAAATTTTAAAATAATAATAATATTAAAAAATTAATATTTCAATAATAATTTATTCAACTTTTAAAACTTATCTTATCTCTTAATAAAAAATAAGACAATATCCAAACAGCCCATTTTAGAACTATTCTCATCTCATCTATTCCGTAAAATAAGTTCTAAAATATTTTAAAATTATTCCCATATCATCCCAATTTTAGTAAAATTGACTAAAATATTATTTTTTTACAAATCAAAAATTTTTTAAATCTAAAAATTTATTTCATTTAATCTTAAAGTCATAATGTTTCAATTAAAATTGTAATGTAGTATATAAATATAGACTATAAAAAAAATTATTAAAAAATAATAGTGCCATGACAATTATAATTTGAGACGGCTTTGTAGAGATGTGGGCATCGATAATTAAGTTAGAAGAATGATACACACATTATTTTATACAATATTTTGCACAACATAAATGATAAAGTGAGAATACTTTTATAAATTACTTTATAAAACTAATATTATTTTATTAAAATACTCTCGTATTATCATTTATATTGTACAAAATATTATATAAAATAATCTGTGTGTGTCATCTTCCATTAAGTTATACGTTCATTGCCAATCAATGCCGCATTCAATAACGCGAAGACTTTCATAACAATAATTTGAATGTGTCCATCAGCTACTTCCCCCATTTTCCGATGACTCCGATCTGTGTATTAAATTTTTAAATGTCTTTGTAATTAAATTTTCAATTTTAAATATCTTATAAATGAAATTATTTATACAAATAATGTCGGGGTAAAATCTTTTAAACAGATTTATTCTATATTTTTATTGTCTTTTAGCTTTAATTATTGACTCCTATTTTTTTCTCTCTTCATAACAAATGACAAAATAACATCCATACAATATCTTGATGAAAAATCTTTTAATTATAAAAGAATTTTATAAAACAAATTACAATTAATATAATTTAATAGGATATATTCTATTATAAAATTATTTTTATTATAAAATAAATTTAACGCATCACACAAAATAATATTAATTTATACTTTATGTATCATTCTTCGATATTTTGAAATCTTATCATTGTTATATTTCAATTACTTTTTATATTTTTTTTTATTTGAATATGTTATGTAAATTTTCACATATCAAAATTAAGGTTTCGTTTGAATTTAAAATTGAGATAAGATGAATTAAAATAAATTTTAAAATTATTGTTTTAAAATTTTAAAAAATTGAATTAAGATTTAAAAAGACTATATTAAAATTTTAAAAAAATTATATTTTATATAAAAATTAAAAAAATATAATAATAAAACTAAACAAAACATCTCACCACCATATATCTATGAACAAAAAGGTGCCAGACAACCAACCTCCTCTTCATTTATTTCAAATTTATTAATATAATTTTTTTAAAATTTAAAACAAAATAATAAAAAACTATATATTTTATTTTTATTTCATTTCTTATCATCTCATTTTAAAAAAACAAACGAATCCAAAGAGTTGTCCTTTTTGGAGTAGTTGGATAAGTACAAGTTAGACTTGTCATCAATCGATGGTTCAAACTTCAAAGTTTCAAAGTACTGTTCAAGCTTTTATTTTCGCTGCATTGCCTTTGAGCATAGTTCAGTTCCGACCAATTGTTATGGTTTAATTTCGACCAACAGAGAGTCGTACATTTTCTTAATGTAAACATATTTCATAATTTGAAGCGAAATAGATACAAATTTATATTTGTGGCCGGTTTGAATTTAGAGACGAAATAAAACGATTTTACATGAAAGATAAAAAATTGAATAAATTATTATTAAAATATTATTTTTTGATAATATTATTATTTTAAGATTTAAAAAGAAAAATATTATTTATTATATTTTATATAAAAATTTAAAAAAAATTAATAATTAAATAAGATGAGATAAAATGAATTTCGAATCTAGCTGTATGACATTGTGGTTCACCGTTCATGTATTGAATCATACGATGAACCTTATTGCATTAAATACTAAAACTTATATTAATTATGGATGGCATTTAAAACAATAAGTTTTAGAAATTTCTTTTTCAAATTTCATGCCCTCTATTTATAAAAGGATAAAAATTTCATAAAAGATTAAATTTTTGATAATAGATTATACTTTTTGTATGAAAGTATACATGACTTTTACATTTTAAAACTGCAATCTATATATTATTCTAAATATTTTAATAATATGTCTGAAAAAATTTAAAATTAAAAAATAGCAAATATGATCATTGTAGGCTACGTCAAAATTTTCTTTAAAATTTGATAGAAAGTATAAATTTGATAAAAAAATTAACATATCTACATTCATAACTTTACATTAAATTTATCATTAAATTTATTAAAATAATAATATAATATATAATTTATGAAATCAATAAATATATTTATAATTTATTCATCTAATAAGCATATTAAAGAAAATAAAAAATATTTTGATAGATAAATAATAACCATTCAAATATGAATGATTATGTTCAAGTACTATAATTCAAAACTTGAATTAGTGAATTTTAATAAGTCTAATATAAAATTATTTTAAATAAAATTATTAAATTTATATTTGATGAGTCTAATAATAAATCTAATTATAATGCTCTAACAATTATATCATTTAACTCAATTAGTGCATCAACATCATGTCCCCTAAACTTTTTCCCAAATTTTGATAAAAAATCTCACTCATTATAAATTTTTCTTAAATTTTAACAATTTTCAAAAAATCTTCTACATCTTATTTTTTTTATATTTTTCTTTATCTATTAAAATAATATTATTCTATTATTTTTTATACTATTTTATTTTATATCATAATACTATTTTTAATAAATTTTAACTTAGGAATGAATAATGCTCTCCCAAATCCGGTCTTATTAGAGACTGAAAGTAAGGATCATATTTTAATCAAAATAGTGTTTTAAATGTGGTTGGAGAAAATATGGGAATAAAAAGTCAAAACTTTAATTGACGACAGCCATGAGCCATCTCTCGTCATTTTAGGAATCTGAAAAACTGGTTTTCAGCCAAGAACTGACATCATCTGTTTTCTCCTGGGCAAGCAAGAAGAGATCCCGCTCCTGTGTACTCAATTAATCAACATGTTCCAATTCAGATGTCATGCTTACCTATGAGAACAGAACAAATACAAAAAAATAAAATAAAAAACAAAACAAACAGTATTCTCGTACATCTCTACACTTTGTTCATTATTATGATTATAATTGGATTATAATATTTTTTTTTTTGCAACATTATATTAATTTCAATTTAAGCTAACCCATTCCCATAATATTAGATTATGCCACTAAATCACATAAATAAATAGTGTGACTGTTAAAACAATAGGTTTTTCGAGACCTATAGGGAATAATTAAATCATTGGAGAAGAATTAGCAATTTTTTCACATCCACACTCCAATGGGAAATAAGAAAGCTGAGCACTTTCTATTTTTTTGCTTTTTTATGACGAAGATGATTGCCCTCTGCCCACTTTTTCACTATTTTCTTCTATGCTAGGAATCCACAAAAGTGCGTTTTTTTTTTAAAATATATATTATTAAATGGAAAAATCAACTTTATATATCTGTACTAGAGAAATAGACCCTTTCTTGGTAGAAAATGATGGATCCACTCTTTTTCTTGAATACTGTAATGTATCGTACTTATCAAATAAATATCTTATATGAATAATTTTTTATATATAATTCTTTTGTATTTATCTATTTTTTTCTTAAATGAGTGCACAAGCTTGCATACTTTAAATAAGTGCTCTTCTGGCACCATGCGCGATGTTTTGAGGTTAGTATTTTCGGTAGATTTAGAATCGACGGTCCAACATTTTTATAAAGTGATGCGTGTCCATCATGTGCCGTTATAGTCGCTAATTAGCATTGTTTTGTTTTTTATTTTTTGTTTTTGTTGTTTGTACATTTTAATTTGTCTGTTTTATGTCTGTGATTTTTATTTTAGTTTAATTTGTTGTGTTGTTTGTATTAAATATAATAAAAAAGAATTAATTATTCTTTATTAGTTCTATTCCCCTTGGAGGATATAGTGTTTCGTCCATATCCTCTTTTGAAGGACGGGAGTTAGTTATTTATGTTTTTATAGAATAATGTATTCTCGACAAATAAAGATTGAATTCTTAAAATAATTTGTCATTTCAAAAATTATAAAAGTTAAGATAATGTATGTCATAAAAAAAAATTATGTGTGAGAGTTTTAAATAAATATGTAATTTGGCTTGTAATTCAAATTTTTTCTGTATTCTTTAGTCACAGATGCAATTTCATTTTTTTATAAAATAAAATGAAGTATTTTTCTATATAAAAAGAAAATATATTTTCTAAGTTTATGTTTATATTTTAATTTTTAAACCTTTTACTGCAAATAATTTTGCAAAGAAATACCAAACGTATGAGCTGTAGCAACGGTGGCCCAAAGTCCAAAAAGCATAATATATAAATTATTATAATAAAAAAGATCGGGTACCAGCTCAGCTGTTGCTTCCGCCACAAGCGCGGCCGTGCGGAACCCTATCGCGGCATCGCCATTACTTAAGGGGCAAATACGTCAAACAATATAACCATCAACCAAGTGATGGTATTTATTTTTTAGTGACAACTTCGAAAAGAACAAAAAAAGATTAAATATATTATTATTTTTAAAAATAAAAAGGTTGGGGGTGGGGGCGGGGGTTTGGAGCTTTTCCAACGTCTTGCCTTTTAAGTGACACCTACCACTTCTTCCATCATCTCCTCCGTCGCCAATTCCATCTCCTCCATCCCCAACCTCCTTCTCTCTCTCTCTCTCTCTCTCTGAAACTGAAACTACAGAGGATCGGAACCTGATTTTTGGATCTGCCATTGCTGTTCCTTGGAAGGCACGGCCTTCTCCAACATCGTCCACTCCTTCCATATTATCCAAGAGCATCTCCCGAAGCTGCATTTCTTTCGGTAAGCTTTTTTTTTTTTTTTTCCCAGACGTATTGTCTGTGTTCTCGTGTGTGAACAGGTGGAGTCACCGGAGCGACTGTTTAAGAAGTGGATGTAGAAGCGTCTGATTTGTGTTTTTTAGTTTTAAAAAAAATTAAACTTATCCGTTCTCTTTTCCGAAACCATTTAGTTTATGTTAGTTCTAACTTCTTACTTCTCTTTTTTTTTTTTTTTTTTTCCGTTATCGTCTTTGATTTATTCAGTGGAGATTGAAACAAATTTATCCCTTTTTTTTTTTTTTGTTTTTTAATTCAGGTTTTGACAAATATCAATTTTGCTTAATGCTTTGTTATCGTGTTTGTATTAGTGTTACTCGTCTAAAAGTTCGTCATAGTATCTCTGAAAATTTGGATCTCAATTGGGTGAGAAGGATATTAATTCTTCTAAAACTCGATGAGTAAACTAATGGTAATATTTATTATTTAATTTCTCAACGTGTACGATACTGTTTCTAATTCTGTACTCTTTTGACTGTTATGAAATGCATTCTGAATTTATTGGAGATCTTCGGCAGCAAATTTCTATGTAAATAGATCTTGATAACTGACTTCCTTGCTTTGGCATGCGTCCTACTTTGATACAATGTACCCTTGTTGATTGAGACCTGAAAAAATTCTAAGCACTTTCGCTTGGCTCTGAACCATTCAACTGTTAATTGCATGGATACCTTTCTGGTATTTTACACCAGATGAAAACTTTGAAAATCGTCCGAGTTATTTTCACCCAATTAACTTGCAGTTGTGCAAATCTTACTATCTAGATGGACCGTCGGAGTTGGCCGTGGAAGAAAAAATCATCCGACAAGGCAGCTGCTGAAAAAGCGGCCGATGCTTCTAACACTGCCAGTGCTGCTTCTCAGTCTGATCAGGTGAATTTATTGACATCAATATTGTTACTAGCTTAAACAGTTTTATAGTGGATGAGAGTTTATCTGTTCTTTCTTCCATTTTTCATGCCTGCCATTTATTGATTGGTACCCGTGGTTGTTTGGTTCCTCTGCTTTTAAGACTATTCCTGAATCTACCTTGCTAAGTAAATGAAAAAGGAAATGAACAGAAAGTGTTTGAGAAAAGGTATAAACAAACAGAGACTTAGAGAGGCTTTCGAATACTCATCTTTCTGATTGATTAACAGCGTAATACAGTAGCCTATTTATAGAAGATACAAATAACAAATTTGATTCTTTCTCCTTTCATGTAGTGACAAGTGTCCATTTTGTTATACCCTATAGTACAGAATATTCTTATTATGATGTGCTGTACATAGTAGGTGTAGTGCGCTGCCCTGAGCCTTGTACAGAATGTGCAGCAGACTCCTTTGAGGGTGCAGATGAGTGAGATGCCTTAATATACCTAATCGGTACTTTTTAGTAGTTTGTGTGCTAATTTTCAATATGCTGAAATTCTTTGTAATTTTAGTTTAAACAGTTCTATAATGAATAGGGTCTGTCTGTTCTTTTTCCATCTTTCATGCCTTCCATTTATTGGTTGGTTCCAGTGGTTGATTTGTTCCTCTGCTTTGAAGAACATTCCTGACTGCCTAATTGGTACTTTTCATAGTTTGCATGCTAGTTTTTGACATGTTGAACATGTTCCTAATTTCGTTCTGCAAGTTGATCACTAGCTTTTATGTTTTTTGCTCAAGTTTAAGTTTCTGCCTTGATATGTTCTCGACTATGGTGAGGCCAAGAAACTATACGTTGCCACCAAGGTCTCTGTTTCCCTTATCCAACTGTTATTTTTTCTTGTGAACCTTCTGTTGTACTTTTTATTGTCTCTGTCTTAGGACTTATATTTGAAACCTCATCAGACTATTCTTATTTAGCTTCTCATGAATATTCCCAAATAGTTCAAATAATGGTTTTATCAACATATTAACTGCTGAAGTGGGACACGTTCACCTTTGTTGCTCAATATATCATCTTATTTTTCCTTGTAATAGTAATACTATTGAAGTTGGCAGGATATATCCGCACATGCCTTTGTGCATGCATAATTGAGTTGAGGATTGACATTGATAGCTATAGATGATGCTAGTGTTTGGGATTTCTTAACTGTTAAGCATTTTTAATGAATAACTCTGCAGCTATTATTTTTGGCTTACTTATTTTATGAAACAGGATAACTACAAAAAACCGAACTATGTTCAAATTTCTGTGGAGTCATATGCGCTTCTGACCAGTTTGGAGGATCAAGTGAAGACATATGAGGAACAGGTGCAGACACTGGAGGATCAGAATAAGGAATTGAATGAAAAGCTGTCAGCAGCTCATTCAGAGATGACTACCAAGGAAAACTTGGTAAAGCAGCATGCCAAAGTTGCTGAAGACGCTGTCTCAGGTATCATGCTGATCTAATATTTTTTTCTTATATGAATAACTGCCGGTTGACTGCTGTGGGTATCTCAATTTGTCTTGGATTGAACTTTTCAAATCAATACCTACTTTTCTGCAGGTTGGGAAAAAGCTGAAGCAGAAGCCCTAGCATTGAAGAATCATCTGGAGACTGTCACGCTTGCAAAACTCTCTGCTGAAGATCGGGCATCACATTTGGATGGCGCTCTGAAAGAGTGCATGCGGCAGATACGTAATCTGAAGGAAGATCATGAACAGAAATTGCAAGAAGTTGTTCTTACTAGAACCAAGCAGTGGGAAAAAATTAGGCTTGAGTTTGAAACGAAGATGCTTAGCTTAGAGCAGGAACTCCTAAAGTCTGCTGCTGAAAATGCTGCCCTTTCAAGATCTTTGCAGGAACGTTCAAACATGTTAATCAAGATAAGTGAAGAAAAGTTACAAGCTGAGGCTGAAGTTGAGCTCTTGAAGCGCAATGTTGATACATGTCAAAGGGAAATAAATTCTCTTAAATACGAACTGCATATAGTTTCCAAAGAGGTGGAAATTCGTAATGAAGAAAAGAACATGAGTGTCAGGTCTGAAGAGGTAGCGAACAAGCAGCATATGGAGGGTGTTAAAAAAATAGCCAAGCTTGAAGCAGAGTGCCAAAGATTACGTGGTCTCGTGCGGAAGAAGTTGCCCGGTCCTGCTGCAATGGCCCAAATGAAGCTAGAGGTTGAGAATTTAGGCCGAGATTATGGAGAAAGTCGATTAAGAAGGTCTCCTGGTAAGCCTTCAAGTCCACACCTCTCTCCAGTGCCCGAGTTTTCCATTGATAATACCCAGAAGTTCCATAAAGAGAATGAATTTCTCACTGAACGTCTATTGGCAATGGAAGAAGAAACAAAGATGCTCAAAGAAGCTTTGGCAAAGCGTAACAGTGAATTGCAGGCTTCAAGGAGTTTGTGTGCTAAGACGGCTAGCAAGCTCCAAGTTTTAGAAGCACAAATACAAGGCTCCAATCAACAAAAAAGTTCACCAAAATCTATCATTCAGATCACTGCTGAAGGTTCTTCAAGTCAAAATGCAAGCAATCCACCGAGCTTGACCTCCATGTCTGAGGATGGAAATGATGACGAAAGAAGTTGCGCCGATTCTTTGTCTACATCATTGATTTCTGAGCTCTCCCAATTCAAGAAAGAAATGAACAGCGGGAAACTGAACAAGGTTGAAAACGAAAATCACTTGGAGCTTATGGATGATTTTCTTGAGATGGAGAAGTTGGCTTGTCTATCAAATGGTTCAAATGCAGCCATCTTGAATTCTTCCAATAATAAGATACCTGAAATCCCAAATCGGGATTCATCAGAAGGCACTACTGAGACAGATCTCCAGTCTGAACAGCATCGAAATTTAAATGAATTAGAAAATCGAGTATATTCTAGCGTGGAATTGTCAGAATTAAATCACGGCTCTCATGTAGACCAGTTGCCGCTGACGAGGCTCCAGTCAAAAATTTCAATGGTATTTGAGTCTGTGCCAAAGAATCCTGATATGGGGAAAATTTTGGAGGATATTAAGCTTGTTTTGCTGGAAGCACACGAGTCTCTTCCTCAGCACCCTTTAGCTTGTGCTTCCAAGGAAGTTGACTGTTCGGTTGGCACATCTGACCAGAATTCTCATCCTGCACTGGGTGTGTTAACTGCAGAGAAGGAAATTTCTTTATCCCAGCCAGCTATAGAAACTGTGAAGATAATTAGCCAAGATTTGGCAGCTGCCATTTCACGGATTCATGACTTCATAGTGTTTTTGGGCAACGAGGCAATGGTAATCCATGATATCTCACCTGATGGCAGTGGATTGAGTCAAAAAATTGAGGAGTTCTCTGTCACCTTTAATAAAGTCATGTACAGTAAGACTACTTTGGATGATTTTGTCGTTGATCTCTCTCATGTTTTAGCTAAAGCCAGTGAATTCAAATTCAACTTCTTGGGCTATATGGATACTGATGCAGGAATTAGCAGTCCCGATTGCATAGACAAGGTCGCTTTACCTGAGAATAAAGTAGTTCAAAAGGATTCATCAGAAGGAAGATATCATAGTGGTTGTGACCGCATTTCTAATCCCACTTCTGATCTTGAGGTTCCTGATGATGGAAATTTAGTCTCAGGGTATGAATCAAATTCCACATCATGTAAGTTCTCATTAGAGGAGTTTGAGGAATTGAAATCAGAGAAAGATACGTTGGTGGTGGATCTAGCAAGATGTACCGAGAACCTAGAGATTATGAAATCACGGTTACAGGAAACTGAGCACCTTCTAGCAGAAGTTAAGTCACAATTAGCATCTGCTCAAAATTCAAACAGCTTGGCCGAGACACAGTTGAAATGTATGGCTGAGTCATACAGATCTCTTGAAGCACATGCAGCAGAGTTAGAAACTGAGCTGAATTTTTTGCGAGCTAAAACAGAAACTGTAGAAAATGAGCTTCAAGGGGAAAAGAAGAGTCTTCAGGATGCACTGGCTAGATGCGGGGAACTCCAAGAGCAATTGCAAAGGTTAACATCAAACTTTTTCTTGTAGTTGATTTGCATCAGTCACCTGTCTTGTCCAAATTGATACACCTTCCTCGTCTTAAGATCAGAAATGAGAATGACTAAAGGCCTTCTTGGCAATTCTCGGTTTCATTTTTTAAGGCCAAAATACATTTAGTTTATGCTGATTGGCCAATTAAATGGTTATATATGCATGTTATTATGATCTGTATTTCATAATGTTTCTGACACTTCGTGGGATACCCTATTATTTTTAGGAACGAGAGCTGCCCTGTTTGTGCTGCAGCAGCTGATATTGCTCTCAAGGCGAAACAGGTGAGACCTTGGAACTTATAGTGCACATTTTCATGAAAGCATTATGGTTTTTTCTTTTTTTCCTGAAAAAAAAAGGAAAGAACCTTGATATTCTGCCAAACATGTTCAAAGCCTCCCTGTATTTACATGATTTATTCAGCATGCAAGCATTGAGGCAACAAAGCTTCTTCGCTCATGTGCATTGCTTATTTGAGTGCCTGCCTTTAGTCATAAGTTTGAGGATAAGGTTAATAATCAATATAAAAAAAAAAAAAAGAGAAAAATAAATTTAAACTGGAAACTGTTTCTTTCATCACAGGAGACGGAGTTAGAAGCTGCTGCAGAGAAGCTAGCCGAGTGCCAAGAAACCATTTTCCTTCTTGGCAAGCAGTTGAAAGCTTTGCGCCCTCAAACAGAGCTTATGGGATCTCCTTACAGCGAGAGGAGTCAAAGGGATGAAGGTCTCACAGACAATGAACCAACCACTAGTGGCATTAACTTGCAAGACTTTGATCTAACCGAAATGGACACTGCTGCTCCTCCCAATGTGCAAAAACCAGTTGCCGAATATCCCATGGACTTGTATAGTTCCCCATGTAGCCCGTCCGATGCTGAAGGACGCCAGCACCCAAGTTCACCAATCAGCTCAAAACATCCAAAACACAGGCCCACCAAGTCAACCTCTTCATCTTCTTCTACCCCGACACCAGAAAAACAGTCAAAGGGATTTACCCGGTTCTTCTCCTCGAAAGCAAAGAATGGACTTTAGGCTTGCAGTTCGGAGGGAGAATAATGGATGTTCTGTTGTTAGAAGCACCAAGGTGAAGAATCAGATTTTGAATGTTTTCTGGAGCTCTTTCTGAGAGGGCTTTCCAAATATCAGGTAATTTTTGTAACCAATGTTGTACATGATATCCAAATATGTGAAGTTATTTTCTTCGATTTTAAATGCCTGGTGTATTTGGTTAGTGTAACCTTGACATTTTCTGAAAATGTTTTGAATATATCGTATGTGGCAGTTTTTTTTTTATAGTTATGGTCGAACAAAAAGGGATCTGATATTTTAAAAATTATGTTGGCGGGTGTAGAGTTTTACTGTGCGTATTTTAACGTTTTCTCGCGTTTGGACTACCTGCCTAAGTATATCTTTGGGATTGCGATGAAAAATATAACTTATAGTTTTAAGCTTTATAACTTATAATTTAAATAATAAATTTTATATTTCAAAAGTTGTTTATTGTTTGATAAATATATATTTAAAGTGTTTAAAATTAGTTACTGTAATTTTTTAAAAATATATAGTTATCCATAAGAGGTTTTTGATATATATATATATATATATATATATTTTTATAAAAGCAGACATTCAAGTTTTTTAACTGATTAAAACATTTTATAAAATAATCGAACATGTCATTTTTTTTTTTTTAAGTGCTCTTAATCGTTTAAAAGCACTTTTTTAAAGTTCGAAATGTAATCCCAAATAGGTTCTAAATGAAATTTGTCATCTTTAATCCCATCAATTGATATGAGATATTTTAATTAATTTATATGGCAATCATTTGAATAAAAACTTATTTTAAAAATCATTGGTGTGATTGTAAATATAAAATAAAATGAGTTGAAAGGGAAATTCATCAAGATTCCACAAGAATTTGTAAGTGAAAAGGCCTTGACACCGATACATCCATTCAATCCTTTGAGTCCACTGGGTTTTGTCAGGAACTGGTTGCCTTTAAATATCTCAGTTATGGGGTACACTTCTCTTTTCTACTGTTAGTTTCTGGGCTCACAATGGCCATAGGCTTTAAAGGTGGGTCTTAACAACTTAATCCACGTGATGATCATCCCCTCTGAACGAGTTACAGTTTGACAGCATATGCGGGATCTGTGACTAGTTCTATTATTTACAATTTTATTTATATTTATATTTATAAAATTCATTTGAATTTTTTAAAAATTTAAATTGAATTTCATGATTTTTAATATATCAATACTTGACTTATGAAAAAGTAAATTTTTTGTAATTTTTTTTAAAGGAAAATCAGGAAAATTAAATTTAAGAATATTTTTTTCTTTAGAAAAAACGATTCGATTTCTTGGGTTGTATTGTATTGTATGAGGATGTAACAGTTCTAAACTCTTATAATTATGGTATATGGGTCCCATTGTGACCCTACTTTGCCACTTGTTCTTCGAACACGAGGCTACTTACGCGTGCTTGGCTTTTGTCTTTGGCTGATGTAGATTTTATTAATGTGTTTCATTTATTGTCTCCCCCTTTGATCAGCCGACAATGATTGATGTTCACTTTAAATCAATAATATCTATTTTGTGGAACACACGCAGCGTTTTGATTGTTTCAATTGATCACAATTATATATTCATTTCTAATTTGAAACATGATGGTGAAAATATCTTGTATTTCCTTATTATCTATTTAAACTTTAATAAAACAATTTGAGATCCTATACTTTGAAGTTTTTTATTCTATATTCATGCATGCTGTGAATATTTTATTTAGGTTATTCTGGCAAGTCGGTCAAAGTCAAGTTCCCTCGAGCCGGAGACACACACACAGAAGCCGGAGACATTAAAATCATAGATTTGTGTCAGCCTAGAAATTATTCTGCACATTTAAAAAACATAAAGACAAATTTAGAATACTGTATTTAGTATGAGTAATCCTAGATGTACACAATTTTGTGTACTTTATGTGGAATTGTGACGTGGCAATATTAGTCAAAATATTAAACAAATATTTTTAAAAAAGATAAAAATATGAAGAGAGAGAATAATAAATAAATAACATGAATGGTTAAATAATAAAATGCATAAAAATAGTATTTATACATGCGTGCATACAAAAGATATACAAGTCATATACAAATAATATTTTTGACTCAATATGACTTTATAGTTTGAATTATTTATACGTCACTTATTAACTTTCTATCTCCTAAATCATGTATGTTTAGTTTCAAGACTTCTATATTTTATGAGTCTTGAAAGATGCCTTTAAAAAGGATAGAATATATGAGTAATATTACATATAGTTATGAAATACGTAAATGCTGCATAATCACTTTGAAAAAAGTGAATAAATGTAAAATTCACAAGAAAAAAAAATTAATTTTTTAACAGTAAATCTCACTCTTTTACAAAGCAATTGCACGATATTTGCATATTTCACGCCCCTATATAACGTTACTAATAATATATTATAACAAAAATAATATTTCTCATAATGTGTTTTTAAAACAACACAACACTTTGATTATGATATTTCCTATTGAGTTTGATAGTTAAATATCTGAAAGCTTATTAGTTGCATAGTCTACTCAATCCTAATGTACTTGTAAAGTCAATTCAACATTAAATCTGAGTTTTTTATTTTTTTTATTTTTATGATTTAGTGAACATCTTCGACCAAAAAAAAAGACTTAAAAATGACCACATAATGTAAATCAGAAGAAATCAATTCTACACTAATAATAAATTTGGACTGTTTTTGAATGTGCGCGTGTCATTCTAGGGGCAATGCTAATAATAGCCCAAGTTGCATACCCTACAAACTAGCCCACCTTCCAACATATGTGGCTCACCTTGTCCAAAAGCACCAAAACTAAATCCTTAGAGAAAAGAAACGACTAGAATTAGGAGATACTTTCCATCACCAAGAATATATAAATATCCAACTAACTAGATAAGCCCATTGCCCTTCCTAATTAGTGGTGGCTAGCTAGCTAGAGATGAATAATAGCATGCACTTAGAAGAGTAATGAAAAATGCACTCATAAGATTGCAAATAATTTTTTAATATAAATTTTAAATTTACTTAAATTTTTCAAAAAGAGTGTACGAAATTTATATATCTTAAAACTAAAAATATAATTTCATCTTCCCATAACAACCAAGTCTCAAAACACACTTACATATATGGTTACTTCTTACAAGGAGATCCATATAGGAGAAATCTCTCTCTTTGTCAATGACTATTAAAATAAATAAAAATTTGAAGGGTTGAACTAAATCCGTCAAATTGATCAAAATTGACTAGTTTGTGTTGGTTTCTGATTGATTCAGTTGGGTCCTCAATTTCATTTTTTTTTCTAAAAAGGTGGATCGGTTCGATTTATAACCCTACATTTAGTGAATTGATCAGCTAGATCTATTCAATCAATGCTCTATCATACTGATCAAAATGAAAACAAAAAAGAGAGAAAAGCTAATGGCATTATTTTCAGAAGTAGGGAGAGGGAAGGAACACTTTATGCCCTTTTTCCCCCTCTAGTTTGGAGTCTCTTTCGTTTTCATGTCACAATAAATATAATAATGTGACATGGGAGCAACCTAATTTGATACAGTCACATGCTCATGACCGATCGATCTTATCTCTTTCATTATTGTTTTGTATTAATTATATATGAATGATGTAATCCTTTGTCTTTAATGGCTATATATAGAGTAGTAGAACATGTACTGTTGCTCTCTAAACAAAAACTCAATTAATTCCATCATTTTTTCTTAATCACCACTTGGCTCTTAAAGGCTGTATTGGTCATTGCGGTTTAGGTGATCGATATATGGTAGCAATGACAACAACAATAACCAATTAGGATAGAATTATTGTGTGGTCCAATACATGAGGCTAGAAAAGGCATAAATTTCTTAAACGGTAAAACATTTCCAAAGTTTTTGTTTAAATTTCAGGATGATTGGTGATAGCTCTCATATAAGGGAAAAAGAAAATGTTATTTGAACTAATAGAAATAATCGATAAAGTTGACCGATTGTATTTTTTATTTTATTTTATTTTTCATAATAATCATTAAGGAAGTGATTATAAGTATATTGATATTTTTTATATATTTTTTAAAAATACTTAAAAATATATAAAAAAAATTATTAAATAAAAGAGAAAAATTGAAAAGGTGAAATTGCACTTATTGGTTACAAATCGTCGGTTTGCTATCGGTTCATGTAGCAACGCCCAAGAGAAAATAGAACTTTAAAGTGGATTATACAACATTTATTATCATTCGTATGAATTTCTTAATTTTTAGATAGTATTAAAAATTTAATAAATATTAATGTAAGATTTATTTTATGTCTATTTTTCTTCTACTTGAAATCTTTAAGTTTAGAAGATATGTTGACATAAGAAAGATAAATATTACATGGAAGAATAAAGAGAAGGAAAGAACTACTCTCTACGTACTTCAAAGTTCTTAATTAATTCATGTTAATTTTGTGTTAATATTTGCTGTAATAATTCATTTAGAAGCAAGCACCCAAAAGGCTTGAATCCAGGAATTGTGTCTTAATTACTTCTCTAATTATACCTAATTACGGCCAATTAATACTGTGATAAAAGTCTTAATATTTCGCATTTTCTCTATTTTCTCATTCCAGGTCTTATTATTTTAGTCGCACTTCTTAAAATATGTCAAATCTTAAATAGTTGCCTATTTAAATGTAAAAACGTAATTTAGAACTTTTAATATTATCAAATGAGCAGGAGCCAGAAAGCGAGAATGATGAAATGTAGAATGAAAACTAGAATTATTTGAGATATAGAATGATAAGGACAATAACATGTTGAAGATCATGATACAATATTGCATGTTTGGATCAGATCATAAATATATTAGTAATGCTATTTATAGTTTTAAGGTACATGTCTCGCGCACTCTTTTAACAGTCGTAAAATACGCAAACGTTAACCCTATCACTCATGGAGTGTAAGTCTTGCACGCCGCATAATTCTTTTAAAAAAGAATGAAGTATTTTGTTAAAAAATTATTTCTTTTCTTGCATATATTGTATTTATTAATTTGTTTTCCAAAGAGATTATGCAGTGCTTGCGTATTTCTAGAGCCGGCTCTTGCCTTAGATAAGTTAGACAATTATCTAAGGTCTCCTAGTGGTAAAAGGCCCTAAAAAAAATCTAAAGTAATTTAAAAAAAAATCCAATTTAAAAAATAATTAACTCAATAAAAGAACAAAAATATTAAATAGATATTATTTATCATTATTAGTTTTAGAAGTATTCTACATAATAATTATTTCAAATACTCTTCTTATAAAAATACACTTCTCTTTTATCATTTTTAGTTTCAATCTAATTTTCAAGTATTCATAAAAAAATTTGTATGATCCAAATTATTTCAATTACTCTCCTTATAAGAATACATTTTTTTTTATCACTATTAGTTTCAATTTAATTTTCGAGTGTTCATAAAAACGTTTGTATGATTCTTTGAAAAAATAAGTACTTTTTAAAAAAAGGCCCCAAAATCTAACTTTATTAACAATAATTATTGTAATTGCTTCTAAGTCTCTTTTAAATACTAAGAATACCTCAGAATTTATAGAGTGATAGTGAAATAGTTTGACTCAAAATGTTTTATTGGATTTTAAGTGAGAAAAAAAAATTGAATTTGAAAATATCCGAGAATACATAAAAATAGTTGTGTTTCTGAACAACTCCTAAAACTCAAAAGCACATCTTATAAAACTAGGTTTAATAAAACTTCTCTAATTACTTTTTTTTAATAAAGATTAAGTCGGTTATTAGTTGAAAATGTAGTATAAATCTTAATTAATAATTTTATTTGATAAATAATAAGCATTAGTTTTAGATAAAAGTGTAATGTAAAAATCAAAATTAATTAACTTTATTTCATTTTAACTAAAAAAAGCCTCAATCAAAATTTTTGCCTTAAGCCTTCTAATTTATTGAGCTGGCCCTACGGATTTCACGATTATAAATATAATTTCTCAAAAAGAATGTGATCTACTATAAATATATATATATATATATATATATATTCTATATGAATTCGATATTTATGAACTTTTTTTCAAATTAATTGCCTAAAATTTGAACATCCAATACGTCATTTCTTATCATTTTAAAGATTTTTTGAGGTCTTTTTTTTTTTCCTTGTCTTGTACTATATATATATATATATATATATATATATATAATCGTCACATGCATGCATTATTCTTTAGATAGGATATACGGACCACCTCAATAATGGAAGAACCTAAAAGATTATTTTTACTTTTCAAGCCGTATCGTAAGTCTGCCATGGTTAATTATGCGATAAAGAGCCTAAAAAGGCAATGCATCGAACGATCAAGAGACCCCTGCATGTTCTCTAAATTAGGTTTTTGTAATCTCATGAGTATGAAGATAAGATATAGATCGAGCAGATTCACCAAAAGGGAGCCGTAAAGACACAACCGATTCAAAATCTTGTCATGATCACGATCATGATGAATGTGTGAAAAGTGAAAACAGTAAAATATTAGTGCAAGTAATAAAAACTTATAATATTTAACTTATAATAAATCTATCATTAAACATCGCATTATAAAATAATGAAAAAATGATAATAAAATAGAAAATAAATAGATTTCTCCTGGTATATAAATATATATATATATATATAATTTTTTTTTCTCACTCATTTTGGGACAAGACATTTCAGTTTATCTATCTCATCGGGAATCATACAACAGTAACGGCTAACTGCTTAAGCTATCAAGAGAAGAATAATGTCTGTGAGAGAGAGTAATAAGAAAGAAAAGGGGTAACAGCCCCCCAAAAATTCTTAATTCATATTCGTTCGCCCACAGGGTATACCCAACACCACTGTGAGGAAAATTTCAGACTTCTGCAGATTTACAAAATCCAAACCCAGATTTACAATATTCTTGGGTTTTTGAGTCAGAGTCTAATATAAGATCCCCTTAAAATATAAGGAAAAAGAGATGGAAAGAGAAAACTGGTACAGAGAAGCAATGAAGCAGCTTCATCTTCAGCCATTTTCTCCCAAAAAAGAAAATAAATAGAAAAACCAATCCCAGTGCAGGATAATCTTCATCCGAGCATGGATGTTAGAGATTGGAAAACTTGTTCTTCGCAAGGAATAGTGAGACCCATCTCGTGGTTGAAGCCAAACTCTTCTTCAGCTTGTTGGAGTAGGATCTGGAACTCGGGACGAGTCAAGTAAGAAATTGGAACAATGTATCTGCTTCTATTCTCTCCAACATATACAACAAAATGCCCCTTTGGGACATCCAAAGGAAGCCCTTGTTCATCGTAGTCATGTTGTTTCCTTCCTAAGCTTGAGCACCTCTTGAGAATTTGCTTGATTACAGCTGTTTGGGGCAGTTTGTTTGATTTTCTGATAGCCATTTTTAAGAAAGTAATGAACTTTCTGGGAAAAGTTTGAAAGAAGGATTTGGGATTTGAAGAAAGAGTGGAAGAGGTCAAGGGTAATGGTGTGGAAGGACTGAAGGGTATTTGGGTGGGTATTTAAGGTGAGACTTGGGAACAAAATCATGTGCAATTTGTGGGGCAAAAGACAGAACCAATGGGTTTTTTGGGGTTTGTGTCTGTGTGAGATTAAGGACATGTAGGGAGCCAATTCCCGTTTGGGTCACTCTGCATTGTTGCACTTCTAATGGACATCTTGGTCCCTCTTTTCTCTCTTATATGAGAATTGATATTTAGTATTATTGAATGTGTAAATATCATATAATTTTTTTTAAAAAAAATATGAATAAATATGAGATTAATATAAAAAATAATTTTTTAATAATAAATTTTATTTTTTTAAAAATGATTATATATGCTTACCGTCTTACATACTACAAAATTGTATGAATTTTTTCTATGTTTATATACATTGGGCTTCAAGTAATTAGTATAATATTTTGTGCTTGGAAGAAAGTAATGTGATAGTTTGTCTTTACTGTAATTTTCCAATTTTCTCTGCCCTCCATTGATCTTGTCTTTACTGTAGTTATCGTTTCTCTTGAGCTGTCTTTTCTTCGAAGATGAGAAGCATCCTCTAACTTTCCTATGTTCCTGTACATAGGTACTATTTTGGTCGGTAAACAAATGATAAAAAAAATTATAAAAGAAAAAGAGAGAAATTTCTTATATTATAAATTAATGCGATTGATCTGACACCTTAAATTTCAAAAAGATTTTTACAATTTTTCGTAGAAATAAAGATATTTCTGTTTGTAAGTTATTTTTGCATTAATGTTTTGAAAAGTAAAGTTTAAGGATAAGTTTTCATCCTTAAACTTTTGTATCTAAAATTATCAAAATTAGTAAATTGAACTGAATCCCTATTTGGGCATAACTGTGTTTGGATATTTTAAAAATATTTTATTATTATTTATAAATAATTTATTATATTTAAAAACTATTTTATTAATATTTATAAATAATCTAAAATATTCTTAGAAATGGAGACTAAAAGATAAATACTTTTTAATACTATTCATTATTTTATTATTATTTTTTACTTATTTTTATTACTATTCATTATTTTTTTATTATTATTTATTATTTTATTATTATATTTTACTTATTTTTTATTATTATTCACAAATATTTTTAAACATTTTCAACATCCAAACGTAATAAATTTAAAGGTAAACACTTTGCACCTTTCATTAAAATATGTCAATTAAAATTGTGGCATTTCATAATTGTTTATTGTTTAAATTCTCAACGGCCATGGTTTAATTTGGGTGCCAAGTGTAAAGCGCAATATTTTAAGGATGCAAGTGTAATTTGCTTAATCACACATTTATTTAAAATGGTATTGTTCGATGAAATACTTCTACCTAATTTACAAATCTGTTATGTAAGATGGATCTATTATATTTTTCTAAAAAGTAATATCTAGTCTTAAAAAAATTTATAAAAATAATTTTACAATTTAATATAATTAGATACTATACGAAATATTGTAAAACTCACTTTGTTATAAAGTAGATATGATATCTTTTATCAAACCACGTTAACTTATAAATTTATTCTCATGATATCCTTATCTAAGTGCAGCACTTCTTTTTGAAAAAATTAAAATACCAATAGTTTATAAAGTAAGTTAGGATACGTTGGTTGTTAAGAATATTTTAGGTTATTTATAAATAATAGTGAAATAACATTAAATTATTTGTAAATAATAATAAATTATTTGTTAAAAATAGTAAAGTAGTTTGAGATGGTCTCTACAGTCAATTACAACCTTAATATGTGAGACTTCTATATCAACATTGTGTTTAATGTATCTTTTTTTTTAAATAAAAGCATATTGTATTTATTAATAACGGATATTATAATTGGACCAAAAACATACATTATAAGTTTACTCCAACGTTTATAGCTCCTTAGTACATAAAAGTGACTAACATGGTCTTACTGTTGTTGTAAATCTCTACAGACTACCATCTGAGAGAATGTATAACTCTGTTCATAATAGAGTTAGAACAAACTCCATACCCATTTTATGATGGAATTGAGGACACATTCTATGGACAAAAGTTTGAAAGACTCACTTTACGAACTAAAGTCCAAAAGACCTACTTTACGAACTAAAGATCCTAGAAATGATGTGTGTTTTTTTGTTTTTTATTATACTAAAACAAAATAATTAACCAAAATTACAAAAACATGAAAAAAAAAAACGGATTACATCTTAGAAAGATAGAGATACACATTTTTAATTTTGGAAGAAACTAAAAAAACAAACAAACGAGCGGCTATGACGGCGCTTGAAGGACACGCGCTGCCATTGGGTATGACAGACAGTCAGGTCCAAAGAGGTCTGTGGTCTTGCTCCCAGAAGAATCGGACGTGGCAACATAAAAACTTTCTAAAAGAGGCACGTGAGTTTTGTTCTCCCGCTTCAGACCATGCATGCGTCTTACGCGTTGCTTTGTTCAACGGAGTTTTTCCACCGGTTGATCGATCAATGCCTTAGGAGTCTTGCGGTGGGCGTGTGGTGGTTCTTGGATGTTGGATAGAAACAAATCGGCCATTTGCCAAACACCACCAAAACTATCACTTCGTGGTGCTGCAAAGCCAGAAAAAAAAAGGAGATGGAGGAGGGAGGACTCTACACACGCCTAGTTTTTGGGAGAGTTTTTAGAGCAAAGGGACTGCCTCTTTTTCTAAGATTTTCTACTGCGCATTCTTGTTTTATGTTTAATATATCAGTTCTGCTTTGGAACATGTCGGGTGATGTAGGGCTTTTAACACCCACCAATATAAATATGCTACGTCAGTGCATTCCATATTAAAGAAATAAAACCGATTGCATGTGATTGTTACTGAAAAAAACAAAGGGAAGGAAGCCTAATGCGAATTGTATGCATGATTTGCTTCATCGCATTTCTATTTCACCATTAGAGCCACAAACTGTGAAGATTTTAGTGAAGATTTGTTTAGACAACTAGGACAATAAATGGTGAAGGTTTCGGTGAAGGTTTGATTTCCTTGTTGAGTAATATTTTTTTTTTAATGGACGAAACTGAAGAACTCAATAAAACCTGTTGTATAGAAAATCCTACTAATCAAGTGAACATCTTTAGCTCTAGAGCAACAAATGAGATAAAGTGCTGAGATTACTATAATTATTTTTACTGTTTCTTCAAGAGTAGTGAATGTAAATCACTAGAAACACATGCTAAAGAGAAGAATCTTAATCGACAAAAAGATTATAAAATATAGAAATCATACGTGCGGAAGCCATCTTGAAAACAATATTAAAATCCCACGAATAATATATTAGTGGCCAAATCTTCCTCTCCTTCTCCTCACAAAAGTATTAGCTATCAATAGGGCAAGCCAATGGACACACACAGAGAGGAGAGGGGACCTAGCCATATATATAGAAGTCTTATGTGAAGTCCTCCCATTAAAAACTCCAAATCCCAATGGGTTTAAAAAGAATAAGACCCTTGAACTTATAGACCTACATACAATAAACCTCATTTTTAAAATAGGATATAATCCTATTTTACCAAGGTGCAACAAACCCCATAATGATCACTTTAACTTAGTGGGTTTAACCAAAGTACCATTATGAGCTATTTATATCTAACCCGTTTTTATAAAGCATGCAATCAATAGCAGCCCATATTTGAAATTATTCTAACATTCTCCCACTTGGGCAAATATTGATTGCTATAAAACTTGTTTTGAAAAAGACTCTTGGGTTAGACAACATAGGTGGCCACAAAAATAGCTCAAATGATAGTACCTTAGAAAACACGATCCGGTCCAACAAGAATATCAACATTGAATATGGAAGTCGTTACACCCCTTAAATGATGTAAGACCACTCTACAGTTACAAATGCTAATATCCTCATCGACATGGATCCCCATCCTCCGACCAAATGTGGTAGTATGTAGTATCAACTTAGCACCAATGTAATCAAAAGCTATGCTAATTCATATCAGTCCTCATAATGCTTCAAAAATGAAGCCACATGTCTTTTAAAGAGACTTATCTTATGTCTTTATCCATAGTATCTCGAGATTTCAATAATATCATAATAAAAGACAAAAGCCATATGCATGCTCAAAGCATAGTTTATGGATAGGGGAGATATATATTATTATTGAAAGAAGCTGTACCCAAATAACATATGGGTTGCCTACGTACCCCGTAAAGGGATCAAACCAAAACGTAGTTCTTTTTACAAAAGTAACTCCCACTAACCAAAAACATCAAATGTTTCCACAATGCCCATATTAGTAACATGTGTTTTAAAAACTTTAGGAGCAAGTCCCTTAGTCAAAGGATCTGCAATTATCGCCTCTGTATTTATATGCTCTATCTTTGTCTGTCCTTCCTTAACTCTATCTCTGACCACCAAATACTTGATGTCAATGTGCTTGGACCCATTAGAGCTTTTATTATTCTTTGAAAAGAACACTGCTTCACTATTATCACAATAAATAGTAATAGGCCTCGAGATGGAATCAACAACATTCAGTCCAGAAATAAAATTTCTTAACCAAACAGCTTGGATAGTAGCTCCATAACATGCTACAAATTCACTTGCATAGTAGAAGACGCCACCAAAGTTTGCTTAACACTTTTCCAAGAAATAGCACCCCCAGCTAACATAAAAACATAACTAGAGGTTGATTGCAAATCATCTTGACATCCAGCAAAATCAGAATCTGAGTAGCCTACCACCTCAAGGTGATTTGAACGCTGGAAAGTAAGCATATAACATTCAGTCTTCTTCAAGTATCTCATAACTTTCTTAGCTACTTTCCAATGCTCTTGCCCTGGATTTGACTGAAACCTACTAAGAACACTGACTGCATAGGCAATATCTGGTCTAGTGCAAACTTGAGCATACATCAAACTCCTTACAGCACTAGCATACAGAATATTCTTCATAGATTCATTAACCACGAGCTCTATCACGACAAATTTCAATGCCAAGCACAAAAGAGACTTCTCCAAGATCTTTCATTTCAAAATTAGCAGATAACATTTTTTTTTGTTTCATGAAGTAATCCCAAGTTACTGCTAGCAAGCAAAATATCATCAACATATAGAATGAGAAAAATAAAATTCCTCCCACTGGTCTTTCAATATATGCACTGGTCAACTTTATTTTCAACAAAACCGAGGGAAGTTACAATCTCATCAAACTTCAAATACCACTGTCGAGATGCTTGCTTGAGGCCATATAAGGACTTATTTAACTTACATACCAAGTTTTATTTTCCCTTCTCAATAAAACCTTCAGGTTGTCTGATATAAACTTCTTCATAAAGATCCCCATTCAAAAATGTTGTCTTCACATCCATCTAATGAAGCTCCAAATCATAATGTGCCACAAGTGCCATGATAATTCTAAAAGAATCTTTTGATGAAACTTGTGAAAATGTTTCAGTATAGTCAATGCCCTCTCGCTGAGTAAATCCTTTTGCAACTAATCTTGCCTTCTTTCGTTCAACATTCCCTTTTCAGTCCAGTTTACTTTTGAAAATCCACTTGTTGTCTATAGCCTTAGCATCAGGAGGAAGTTCAACAAGTTCCCAGACTCTATTCTTATCCATAGAATTCATTTCATCTTCCATAGCACTTAACCATTTATCTGACTCAGGACATGTCAAGGCTTGCTTAAAAGTAACAGGATCAACTATATGCCCAATATTAAAATTACTTTCTGACAAATATACAATGTAATCAATAGGCAATGCATAAAATCACTTTCTGACAAATATACAATGTAATCAATAGGCAATGCAGACCTTCTTTCCCTTTGCAATCTTCTCACTTGTGGCTCAGAAACTGACTCAATCACTGTTGGAAGTTCTTCTTGTTGCCCAGATTCTTCACTAACAATTTCAATCGGCTGAGAAACAACTATTTCCTGTATAACAGGAACTGGAATAATAACTGGATCTGGTTCAATAAAAAGTTCTTTCAACATAGAACTGCCATTATCACCAACATCATTCTCCAAAAATTTAGCAGTAATGGACTCAACAATTTTGGTACTACGATTAGGACAATAGAACTTATATCATTTTGATCTATCAGGATACCCAACAAAATAACCAAGAGTAGATTTTGGGTCTAATTTCTTTTCAAGAGGATTATAAATCCTAATCTCAGCTGGACATCCCTAAACTCTAAAATGAGCTAAACTTGGCTTACGACCTCTCCACAATTCAAAAGGAGTTTTTGAAACTGCTTTACTGGGAACCCTGTTTAAAATGTACATGGCAGTTTTCAAGGCTTCACCCCATAGATATTCTGGTAAACTTGTTCTGCTCATCATACTCTTAACCATATCTTTCAGAGTCCGATTACGTCTTTCAGAAACACCATTCTGCTTGGGTGTTCCAGGCATAGTGTATTGAGGCACTATTCCACATCCTTGAAAAGTTTTTGCAAAATCACCCATATTTTGACCAGATTCATCATATTTCCCATAATATTCACCACCACGGTCAGATCTTACAACTTTAATACTTTTCCCACATTGTTTCTCTACTTCTATTTTGAATATCTTAAATTTCTCAAGAGCAAGAGATTTATCATTAATCATATAGACATATCCATATCGAGAGAAATCATCAATAAAAGTTATGAAGTACTTATTTCCACATATGGTAGAAGGTAAAGGTCCACTGATATCAGTATGTATTAAGTCCAAAATACTGTCACTCCTAATAGAACCATTCCTTGTGGATTTAGTCAACTTTCCTCTTGTACAGTCCACACAAGTGTTAAAATCTAAAAAATCTAGAGAGGGAAGTATGTCAGCTTTTATCAATCTCTTCATTCTATCCTTTGAAATGTGCCATGATCTCTTGTGCCACAACATAGAAGATGATTCACGGATTAAAGGTCTTTTCTTCGCTACATTGGTAACACAAGAGACTTCACCAAAAGAGTTCAAAGACATTCTATATAAACCATCACATAAGAGACCATTTCCAACCAGACGAGAATCATAAAACAATTCAACTTTTCCATTACCAAACTTAAAAGAAAAACCAAAATCATCAAGTTTTGATATAGAAATCAAATTCCGTCTCATTGTCAGTACAAAATCTGTGTTCTCCAAAACAAGAGAAAAACCAGAATCCAAAGATTATTTTATTACTCCTATAAACTTGACCTTCACATAAACTCCATTCCCAACACACAAGCTCACTTCATTCTCACTTGGCCTCCTTTTGCTTACAAACCCCTGCAACGAATTTGCAATATGAATACTTGCACCTGAGTCTATCCACCAAGAATTTAAAGGTACATCAACCAAAGAAGACTCAAAACATACTAAGGCCAAGGAGATACCTGTCGAGTTCTTCTTCTTCTTTTTCTCGAGCCATGCCTTAAACTTAAGACAATCTTTTTGCCAATGTCCTTTCTTGTTACAAAACTTGCACTGATCATTTTTCATTATAATTTCTTTAGAACCACCAGAAGTCTGACCTCCAAACCTCTTATTGTGCTCATTTCGGTGTAACTTATTACCTTTTTGAAACTTAGGCTTATGATTATGAGAAGATCTCCTGTTTTGTTGTGGCTGAAAAGCCAATTGCACAGTTTCAACAGTCTCATGACGCATCCTATACTCCTCTTGGGCACACACTACAATTAAATCATTTAAATCCCATTTATCCCGCTGAGCATTATAAGCAACATTTAACTAATTAAACTGGCTAGGAAGGCTATTGATAACATGATAAACCAGAAAAAGCTCTGCAATGGAAATTTTAAGGGCTTCTAGCTTAGAGGATATATGTATCATTTTCATAATGTATTCCCTAACTCCACTTGAACCGTCATATTTCATACTCATTAGTCTATCCATCAAGTCTCCAATTTTAACTTTATCAGATTCAACAAACCTTTGTCCTATGGCACCCAAAAAGTTTTTAGCATTGTCATTGTCCGGAATAGCTCCCATAATGGAATCAGATATAGAACGTTTGATGATTTTTAAACAAAGCCTATTAGCTCTTTTCCACTTTTGATACTCAACCACAGATTTAACAGTGCTTTTATTAATAGGTTTTGAAAGCTGCTCTTCCAAGGCAAAATCCAAACCCAAAAGACCAAGTGCAATTTCTACATCTCTTTTCCATCTCACATAATTATTTCCAGTCAAAGTTTCAATAGCAGATAGTTGACTTGAAATAGAGGAGGCACTCAAAATTGTGGAAACATGAAATAATACATATTATTTAAATATCATCCAAACCTAAAAGCATGCAGTCAATGGATGATAACAAATCTATCTAATTAATATGGGCTATTAATTAGACAGCTCGAAAATAAGCTCGGAACCATATGAGCTTTATTACGATAAAAGCCTTGGTGTACCATTGTAAAGTCATCTTTGGGCTAACTAAACAACATACTATAAGGTATTCTTAAAACATATCGATAAGAGCCTTGGTGCATCATTGTAAAGTCACCTTTGGGCTAACTAAACAACATGCTATAAGGTACTCTTAAAACATATCATGAAAACAAATTAATAAAATCACATCAGTTTTCGAAATACCATCACCTTTAGGCAGAAGGAAATTTCTAGACTAATGCAATCTCATTAACTACTTCTCACAATTTTCTAAAATATCACACACAATAAAACCTTTGGGCAAGATATTATGTGCAATAAATTAGACTCCTTTTTTTTTTTTTTACAAAATCAATGAGTGTACCACTTTGGCGGCTACCACCCACAAAAGAAATTTAAAAGATTTCTCTTAAAAAAAAAAACAAGGATAATCATAATGCCCATGAAAATTCAATCACAAAATGATAATCATAAGCATCAACTTGACATAATCAAAGTCAGAATTTAAGTGTGATTGATAGACAAAAATAATATAAACAGATCAAGTATATAGGACAGTAGATATTTCTAAAATTAAATATGAACTTGAAATGCATATATTCACAAAAGAATGTTTATCAATGTTACAAAATTAACATGCATCCATATTCATGCTTAGAAAGAGTACACATATGCACAGATCTTATAAGACATTGAGCATTCACCAGAAAATATATCACAATTTTCAGCACACTGTAGCCCCTCGAAAAACATGTAAATAATGCTCTAAATTATAAAACAGTGTCTTATGGACGTATAAAAAACTTAAAAAATATATAGAAAAAATAAATAGGGCAAGTGAATGAATATTGGAAAAAGAAACGACAAAAAAATATTGTTTTTGGGTACTCATGCGCCACACGCGCCACTAGGTGCGAGTGGGCGTTGTCAAAACTGGAGGAGAATTCATCTTCTACCTCCAGCCGGGTCATAAACGGGTCGTGGGTCTAAAAAATGAGTTAAAAGGTTTTCAAATGGATTTTTCTCCATTTCTTGCAATTCTTGGATCAAAAAATAAAATTAATTTAGGGGAAACAAAAAGGAATACCCAAAAAACACATATATAGTGTTTTAAAATAATGGGTATATAAAAAAAAAATTACAAATCAAATGTAATTGGTATAACCTTAGTTGTTTTTTTAAAAAAAATTACAAATAATACTAACAGTGACAGGAGTAATACGAAAAAGAAGAAAAATTGTGATATCATTTGACTTTTTGACCGAATATAAAAATGAAAACCCACGGAGAAGCAAAGTAATATACAAATAATATTGCTTTCATAAAATATTGATTCGGAACAAACGAAACGACAAAATGATAATATTTGATGAATAATATATATACGAAAGATTCTTATCCTAGCATGACCGGCTCTGATACCAAATGTAAATCACTAGAAACACATGCTAAAGAGAAGAATCTTAATCGACAAAAAGATTATAAAATATAGAAATCATACATGCGGAAGCCATCTTGAAAACAATATTAAAATCCCACAAATAATATATTAGTGGCCAAATCTTCCTCTCCTTCTTCTCACAAAAGTATTAGCTATCAATGGGGCAAGCCAATGGACACACAGAGAGAGGAGAGGTGACCTAGCCATATATATAGAAGTCTTATGTGGAGTCCTCCCATTAAAAACTCCAAATCCCAATGGGTCTAAAAAGAATAAGATCCTTAAACTTCTAGGCCTACATACAATAAATCACATTTTTAAAATAGGATATAATCCTATTTTACCAAGGTGCAACAAACCCCATAATGATCACTTTAACTTAGTGAGTTTAACCAAAGTACCATTATGAGCTATTTATATCTAACCCATTTTTATAAGTATGCAATCAATAGCAGCCCATATTTGAAATTATTCTAACAGTCCAACGTTGTCCCCAACAACTTTGTTGTGCTTAACATGGCTTTCATTGTACAAAGGGATAGTACTGGATCTCCAAAATCTGCAATAAGTAGTGGCTGGCTTGGAGAGCTCAGTGACAACGACAGTATCCACCATTTTCTCTTTCCTCCTTCTTATCTTCAGGTTAACACCTTGACCCTCCGCTCTGAGAAATAGTTTAAATCTTTGAAATGAGTATGAAATCGTCAAGTAAAGATGTTGTCGATGGGAGATAATTGGCAGGAGTAGGGATCGATTGGAAATGCCGTCGGAGATCAAGGAGTGGGGGTCGCTTGAGTGGAAAGTGATTCGTCATCAATGGGGATTGAGGCCCTGCTTGGATTCGGAAGTGGGTTGAGCTCATCTCAACTCACTTCCATTTCATCATTATATTTTTATAATTTTTTATACAAAACACAAATTCCTATACACATTTTTCAAATCCCAATACACATTTTTCAAATTCGAATACACATTTTTCAAATTCCAACACACATTTTTCAAATCCCAAAATAATAATAATATTAAAAAATAAACCAAACTCATCTCAACTCATCTCATCTCCTCATCCAAGTGGGGCCTGAGAATGTCGCTGTGAGAGAAGGGTGGCTACAAGAGGGTTGAATGTTTTAGAGATTTCACTGAGCAGATTGTGTGTGTTGCATTCCAACAATTACTCTCATGGATGACCTCCGTGTAAAATTACTATTGGAATGTATTATTTGGCCTACAACACACTTTCCTTCCAGAAGATTTTATCTTAATATATCTATCTATGAATAAGTTTGTAAATAGATTTATTCAGGAGCAATACTAATCATCATCCTATTTTTATTATCTTTTCATCATTTTATAATGTAGTATTAAATTATTAGAGATTATTTATTATATTTTACTTATTAGCCTATTATCTAATATCACATTATAAAATAATAAAAAAATAATAAATATATTTATTCTTTATTCAGTATCCTTATATTGCTAATAGTAATTGATTTAAAGTAACTTTGCAATTTTACCGTATCAAAACTTTTGATTATGTTCCCTGTCAAACTGGATTACGTTATCCTTAGAGATTCAATTTCAAACTTTACAAGATACGGATTTTTCCATGTCCCCTCTTTAGGAGTTATTTGACACATTATTCCGCTATCTTGTTTCAGCCTTGAAATCACACCTATACGCACTTTCCAACTATTTCCCTCGTCATTCTCTCTCTCTCTCTTAGCTAATTTCATTCACACGCAGCACAGTAATTTTTTTTTTAATAAAAAATTCCTCATTATTTTTATATTATATATATATTTTTTATTTTTTTCTTATTAAATATATGATGTAAGAATGATGAATAAAAGAACTGAATTACTTTTTAAAAAGATAAAACAAAAAAGATGAATAAGTTTATAAAGATAAAACAAAAAAATAATAAATAAATATAAATATAATGCGTGGAATAATAAATAACAAAGGTCATTATTAAATTATTTTATTTCCGCACATTTGATATGCTTTTCGTCCATAGAATAGCGTGCAAGTAGCTTGGGGATAGATTTCGGCGACCCAAGCTAAAAGAATTGTAGGCATAGCTAGGCCTCTCCTCCTGATATTCAATAATAAAAAAAATATTATCAGAAATTATATATATATATATATATATAAGTTTAGCGTATTTTTTAAAAAATAATTAATAATAAATTTAAGAATTATGTAAAAAATAATTATTATTTATTATAATCCCAAAACTTAATCAAGCCAAGATGGTGCGAGTAGACGAGTACTATTGAAAGAAATATTTTTATTTAATATTTCTATACATCATATACTATATTTTTTTTTACAATTTGTTTTTATTAAATTAAATATGTGGTATATGAATTATGAATAGAAAATTTTAATTTATTTAAAAAGAATAAAATTAAAAAGATAAAAAGATAAACAAATAGTTTATTATATAAAAAATAATTATATATTTTTTTATTATAAGAAAAATGAATATTGATAACTAAATAATTGTGATTAAAATGATTATTTGTAATTAAAATAAATTATTTATAATTAATAAATAATTATAAATAAGTAAATTTTTTTAGTATATATTCAATAATAAATAATAATGGATAGTAATAAACTTATTATCTTATTACTATCCATTTACTATTTATATTTTATTTAAAAAAATTTAATCATTTTTTGAAGTATTTTTTAACATCTTTAATTATTAAAAAATTAAAAAAATATATAACCTTATTAATAATTATTAAGTAAAATAAAAAATTAAAAAAATCAAATACAAAATAGGTAATAAATAAATAATAAAAAAACTATAATTCTATCATTTCCCAATAATAATACTTGTGCTGAAACGTACGTACGGCCAATAATGATTGTTGGGCCTGCATGGTGAAAGATAAAAGTGGCAACGATTCTACATAGAACGGTAAGATATCATAAAGTGCAGCATGTGCGCTAGAATGAGTAGGCTCCGTTTAAATTTAGAGATGGGGTGAATTGAAATGAATTGAGATAAGTTAAGTTTATTTTTATAATATTATTATTATTTTGAAATTTGGAAAAGGTGTATTGAAAAAAAAATGTATTAGAAATTAAAAAATGTGTATTGGAAATTAAAAAATATGTATAAGAATTTGTGTTTTATATAAAAAATTATAAAAATATAATGATGAAATGAAGATGAGTTGAGCTCACCTTCGAATACAAACGGGGCCTAATTCTCTTGCATACGGCGGGTTCCGACTGGAATACCGTCTAGTTGCAAACTTTTTTATTTTTTCTTTATGTTTATATATTTTTTTATCATTGTTAAACATTTAAAAAAAATCACAATATTAAAAAATACATATTTTTAATCATTATATAAAAAAAAAATTTAATCTTACAGTCGAAATCCCAGTAGAGTAGAATTACTCCTATACACAATTACACATCCGATAAATCTTGCGAGTTCCAACATATAGATTCCCCATTCATTATTAGTGAGAGATGATACTCACAATATTTTACATAATAACTTATATAATATATACATAAAAATAAGGATATTCTTATAAAATATTATTAAAATTAACTACATTTTATAAAAATACTTTTATCTTTATGTATGTGTTGTGCAAGTTATTATGTAAACTAATGTATGTCTATCTTTTTTTTTAAACAAGTTAACAACATTAAATTAGGCAAATAATACAAAAGGAGGGGGTGTGGGTTCCTGACAATCACCCCAAAACAAACAAAAAAAAAATGGTAAAAAAGAAAAATAAAACAGGTTTTTTTAGAACCAATTTATTGGTCCTTACCCATGTCCTAAAAAGACGCCGTCTTAAAAAAGATGGAATTAAGTATTCGCCAAAAAACGAACACAAAATCCACCGCTGGAGGCAATAGAACCACCACTAGAAATGGTGAAGTTGATGGAAGAACTGTTGATTGTTGTCTGGAGAAATTTTTTGGGTAGGTCCACGACCTCTCGAACAAGATCATGGTTTTATGAAAAGTGGAAATATAGAGTAGTAGCTAGAAATAAGACCGAGTCACCAGTGATCATCCAACACAGGAGGTGGTAGTGTATGCAGCACACGCGCTGCCAGGAGTGGAGTACGAACTGCTAGATTCATCAAATCTGGTATCTCTGAGGCTAAAAAAGCTGCGCGTGGCCTCCACAGTCCCCCCAAAATGCACCTATGTGTAAACCATGCGCTCGACAAATGCGCATGTGGCCAACACGCCATTGGAAAATGCAAGCCCTCCTTCTGAGCTTGAAGATCAGCATCTGAGGAAGTCATGGAGGTAACGTGTGTCAGATGAGGAATGCCAGAATGTAATAGATCGGCGATGTTCAAAGTGCTTGGAGAAAAACACCCAAAAACCAAACGAAAGTTGGCGAAAACAAGAAAATTATGAAAGAAAAGGACTATGGGACAAGTGAGGGGAGGAGGAGGTTGGTGTCGGAACACCAAACCCTCTTCGCCTGACGAGGAAGCAAGCAAGTTTTCTTCAGCCTGTGAGAGAAATGAGAGGGAGAGAGAGAGAAACGAGAGAGAGAGAGAGAGAAATGAGAGAACCTCAATGTAAAGTAACTAATGTCTGTCTATCATTTTTCTTAATAGAAAGTTGGATGTGTTAAAAGAATACTTATTGTCATTTTAGAAAAATTAAAACATTAACATTTTTATTTTATCAATGTGAAACAGAATTTATTGGTATATCGGTGTGCGTCAAAAATAATAAACTTGCAAATTAACTTTTTCGTGTATTTGAAAAAAAAGAAAAAAAAAGAATTCACGTATTCTATTGGAGAGCCTATTTATTAATTCTTATTTCATTCATAAGGAATGTATGTGAAAGAAGATCTGCGAGCTTCGTAACTTAGAAGTGTGAGCAATGTTATATGTACATGACTTTATGTAATTTTTGTAAAATCGATGATATGATAATAATATTACGTCAATCAAAATATTAAAAAAAAGATAAAAACATGATGAGAGATAAATAAAAATAAGAAATACGAATAGTTAAATTATAAAATGTGTAAAAATAACATCTATAAATGGCATATACGCAAAAAATATACAAATTGTATATAAATAATATTTTTATAAAAGTATATAATTCATAATATCATGGGAAATGAGAAATCTATGAATTATAATAAGAGTTTGTAAATAATAGTTAAATAGTTAAAATTATGATGATTTATTAGATTTTTGAAAATAAGAAAATAGTTGAATAAAATTATTATTAGAATTAAAATATTATTAGAATATTATATTTATCTTGAGACTTGAAAGTTTGAATTATTAGAATTAAAATATTATTAGAATATTATATTATGTAAAGTAATGTATGTCTATCTTTTTTTTTTTAAACAAGTTAATAACATTAAATTAGGTAAATAATACAAAAGGAGGGGGTGTGGGTCCCTAACAATCACCCTAAACAAAAAAAAAAAATGCAAAAATGTGGTAAAAAAGAAAAATAAATCCGGTTTTTTTTTTACCAATTTTTTGGTCCCTACCCATGTCCTAAAAGGACGCCGTCTTAAAAGAGATGGAATTAAGTATTTGCCAAAAAGTGAACACAAAATCCACCGCTGGAGGCAATAGAACCACCACTAGAAATGGTGAAATGATGGAAGCACTATCGATTATTGTCTGGAGAAACTTTTTAGGTAGGTCCACGACCTCTCGAACAAGATCATGGTTTATGGAAAGTGGAAATATAGAGCAGTAGCCGGAAACAAGATCGAGTAGCCAGTGATCCTCCAACACAGGAGGTGACGGTGTATGCAGCATACGCGCTGCCAGGAGTAGAGCACGAACTGCTAGGTTCATCAGATCTGGTATCTCTGAGGCCAAGAAAGCTGCGCGTGGCCTCCAGAGTCCCCCCAAAATGCACTTGCGCGTAAACCATGCGCTTGGCAAATGCCGCGCGTGTGGCCAACACGCCACTAGAAAATGCAAGCCCTCCCTCTGAGCTTGAAGATCGGCATCTGAGGAAGCCGTGGAGGTGGCGTGTGTCGGATGAGAAATGCCATAATGCAGTAGATCGACGATGCCCAAAGTGCTTGGAAAAAAACACCCTAAAACCAAACTACCTAACGAAAGCTGGCAAAAACAAGAAAACTATGAAAGAAAATGACTACGGGACAGGTGAGGGGAGGAGGAGGTTGGCGTCGGAACACCAAACCCCCTCCGCCTGACGAAGAAGCAAGCAAGTTTTCTTCAGCCTGTGAGAGAAATGAGAGGGAGGGAGAGAGACACGAGAGAGAAAGAGAAATGAGAGAACCTCAATGTAGAGTAACTAATGTATGCCTATCATTTTTCTTAATAGAAAGTTGGATGTGTTAAAAGAACACTTAGGCCTCGTTTGTATTTAAAACTCATATCAATTCATCTCAACTCATTTTCATTTCATCATTACACTTTTATAATATTTTATACAAAACACAAATTTCTATACACCTTTTTCAAATCTCAATACACATTTTTCAAATTCCAATACACATTTTTCAAATCCCAAAATAATAATAATATTAAAAAATAAACTAAACTCATCACGACTCATCTCATTTCTAAATTCAAACGGAGCCTTATTGTCATTTTAGAAAAGTTAAAACATTAACATTTTTATTTTATCAATGTGAAACAGAATTTATTAGTATATCGGTGTGCATCAAAAATAATAAACTTGCAAATTAACTTTTTCGTGTATTTAAAGAAAAAGAAAAAAAAAAGAATTCACGTATTCTATCGGAGAGCCTATTTATTAATTCTTATTTCATTCATAAGGAATGTGTGTGAAAGAGATATATGAGCTTCACAAGTTAGAAGTATGAGCAATGTTACATGTACATGACTTTATGTAATTTTTGTAAATTCGATGATATGATAATAATATTATGTCAATCGAAATATTAAAAAAAGATAAAAACATGATGAGAGAAAAATAAAAATAAAAAATACGAATAGTTAAATTATAAAATGTGTAAAAATAACATCTATATATGGCGTATATGCAAAAAATATACAAATTGTATACAAATAATATTTTTATAAAAGTATATAGTTCATAATATCATTGGAGATGAGAAATCTATGAATTATAATAAGAGTTTGTAAATAGTAGTTAAATAGTTAAAATTATGATGATTTATTAGATTTCTGAAAATAAGAAAATAGTTGAATAAAATTATTATTAGAATTAAAATATTATTAGAATATTATATTTATCTTAAGATTTGAAAGTTTGAATTATTTTTTATATTTTATTTAGAGTATGGTTTGTGAAAGCTGTGATGATTAGGTAATAGATTTGATAAAAAAATTCAGTATATAAAATTAATAAGATTAGGTAATAGATTCGATGAAAAAGTTCAATATTTAAAATTAAAAAATATTTTAATGATGTTTAAGAATAAGATAGGATGAAACTTAGCTCTTTTAAATAATCTCGGACTAGTATTGCGGTTACGTAATTACATGTGGACAGATTACTCCTTTAAAGTTAGAAGATAAGGAGAGTTTCTCAATGCTTTGTACATGGCTAAGTAAAACCATGAGAGTTCTTTAGCTACGTTCTACGTATACCGTGGTCCGTAGAGGATAACATTTCATTTGCCTATTTAAGCTTACTAAATATAATGGACTCGCGCCCATTTTCTGTGCGGTTAGTACTGAGGGAATTGCTAGAGAACAAAGGCGAAGTCAGTAATTTAGATTATGGGGGGTGAAGTAAGATTAAAATAAAATGTATAAAATATTTTTTATTTTATTTATATATAATTTTTTATACGGTATAAAATAATTTGACAGTAAAATTTATAATAAAAATAAAATATATTTAATATAACTTATGTATTAAAAAAATATATAATATGATAAGAATATGTCATCATAATAAAAATATATTAAAAATACCTTAAAAATGATTCAACTTATTTTTTATTTTATTTTTTTATCTATAATAAAAATATGTCATCATATTATTATATTATATTATTTTATATGAAATTTATTTTATTTTTAAATTAGATTAATTTTGTAGAGGGAGATCAAAATAATTTTTAAAAAAGGGACTAACATAAAATAAAATTAATATTATCTTATAAAATTATAAAAAAAATAAATATATTTTATTTTTTTCTTTAAAAAAACACATATTATATAAATATATATATTTTAATAATAAGAGTGGAGCTTGTGAGAAGAGGGGCCAACGTGACTTCTCCACTACTAGAGAATATATAACTAAAGTATAAGACATACAATCATCATTGTAAGAAAAATATATATATATAATTAATTATAATTAAAAAATAATTTGTAACAAAAATATATTATTTTCATTATAAATAATTATTTTTAATTAATTAATTATATATAATTATTTTTCTTATAATACATCCTCAAGGATTCCCTAATCAGATGGTACTGATACGTGGTGCAACAATTTTTGAACCTCACACGAGACTTTACTTGTATTTTTTAATATTTTAATTAAAAAAATTATATTTGTTATTATAATAGGGTAAGTAAGTGCTAAAAGCTCTTTTTTAAAAAGGTATATCAATATAAGACCGACTCTTTCTAAGAAAAAGTAAATCAATAAGGGTCTGATATAAATAATAATAATAATAATAATAATAATAATAAATTGTACTTATTTTTAAAATAAATATATAATATATAGTATTTACACAATTCTTGGTTATATCTAATATTAATTTTATAGTACCGCCTTTTAATTTTCAGCCGCACAAAACGTCGGTCCCCTCCCCTAGTACGTAGGACGTACGTACCTACGTTCGAATTTTTGGATCAATTTTTTTTTTTTTTTTTTTAAAGTTATCTGAATTGAAGGGCCATAAATTGTATGACCTACTTGACATGTCTATTAATCTCTTCCACTTTTGAGACACTCGAATTTATAAGACATTTACTTGAGAGAGCCTTTTTTCCTATATTGCTTTCAACGTATATATTAATGCAGCGTGGTCATGAAGAAGAATGATGAAAGAAAGGGTTCGTGCATGCATGGCATATCATATGTATGTATATATATATATATGTCTAATATAGAACATATATAGACACTACAAAAGAAATTACTTTTTTTCGAAAGACATTTCGTCCAAAATAAGGTGATTTATAGCCAGAAATACCTTTTTTCTGACATTTTTCGTTCGCAGCATGCTCCTCATAAATAATTGGTCGAAGAAAGTGTTAATTCTCGAGACTTAGTGAAATATTCGAAGTATATAACTTTTTCTTGCAGTACCAATTGTAAGAATAACTTAAAACTCTGCCGGATCAAGTGCCTCGGAGAGGGTATGATTTGGATGGATGTGTGTTAATCTAGTGAAGGAAACTGTGGGAAATTTGTTTTTTTGGCAAATAGAAACGCTATAAATATATTGTTGTTGCTCTATGTAATTACCAGAAATAAACATTTTTTGCGAATTTGATATGTCCGAAATGCTTGTATTTCCTGCTGGGTACAACAAATCTGGAGTTACGTTTTTGGGCGAGCAATTAGCACTGCCACAATTATCATTTTGGACATCAAATAATTTTCAAACGTTCCAATATCAATATTTATCAATATGATAAAAAAGTTGGCCGAATTGAGGAAGTTAGAAAGCTATTGGAAATATACATTTCTTAATCATGCTCTATGTTAGATTTCAATTCAACTAATGCTAGTCTAAAATATAAGTTATAACAATTTGGCTGAACGTTAGTTCTCTGATGAAATTTGAAACTTTTCAACTTTGTTAACCTATTCATGAATATTAGTAACTTGCTCATACAATTAAATGTATCAATAATTCAAGGATTTGCCCAACTCATATTACCAAGTCAATATGTTCATACATATATCGTAGTCATGTTAATATATATATATATATATATATATATATCTCCATATGCATATATATTCAATCAAAGGTCTATTGTGTGATTGGATATCACCAACACGGATCAGTTTTATTAGAACTGTATTAATCTAACTTGACTTAAGAGTTTAAAGCATATAATTTCATGTAGTTCATGAATACATAATTTGCTGGAGCTCTCTGTTAAGCTGCCTACATGGTTCTTATCTTTCACCCTTGGGACCATATGGGCAAGGCACGCATGCCCCTTGCACACAGTGCCTGGTTGGAAAAATCAAAAAAAAAATTTCACATAAATAGTCAAAGGTTGCAGTTCATCCAAAACAATATCAAAATTAAGTAAGATTTTCCAAATGAAAGAATACATTATCATCTCCTAATAACATGTATGAAAACTTGGAGAAAATTCATGAAAATTAAGTTGGAAATAATGAATTAATAACAAAAAAGAAAGCTCTTCAAAGATAGATTCTAAACAAAACCTCATTTCCCTAAAACAAAAAAACACCTAATTAATAATAATCTCATTCTTTACATAAATAATTAGCAACTCAGGTATGTCAGCAATTCAGGTTAAATAATTATATACAATACATACTTGTCAAAGAATTAACTGCATATGTCAGCAATTCAGGTTAAATAATTAGAATTTAGCTCTTTGATTATTGGAATGTGATAATTATTGAGAAGCAAGTCCTCAATTTTGAGTCAATATCATTTGTTAGGCATGCAGTATGCCACGTAGGATGCAAGAAATATGATTTTACCTTGAGCCACAGCCTCTTGAAACTTCTCTATCATGATTTTGACAAATTTGAATAAACCATTAGTTCTGTTCAATTCATGGATCAACTCTTTGGTGTCATTCAAGTGAGGATCACAATCTAACACTACACAATAGACAACATACGGCACCTTGAAATCAAAAACAATGGAATATATTTAATTTTACGACATGAACAATAATGGGACTGAATTACTTACAGGTGCAAGCATCATATGCATATCGAATGGTGAAAGAGTACTTCTCATTTGGCTATTTTGGATTAATGCTCTTGAAAGTAAATTGTTATCCTAAAGAACATATAAGTGGTAAGAAAATGGCTATTGATAATACAAGAAAAAACAAAGTTGCATCTTGTGTTTCAGCTTTACATTCAACTTCTTTGTTACTCCTATCTTCAAATGCAGCCAAAGCTGTCTATGGTACAAAATGGGGGAAAGTAAACTATAACACCCTTTCCTCTACAGTTCTAGGTTCATTAGCTAGCTCAATGGCTTCGGCTTCACTAATTCTTAGATTTACCTGTCCTATGCAATAGAGAATGGTTGAAAATACAAACAAACCCCAATTCTCAATTGTTTTCCTATTCTTTAAAACAGTTGAGATCCCTTGTTCCACTAATCTCTGAAAAAAGGCAAAGAAATTGAAATGCAAACTAGCAAGTTACAGATGAGTAATTCATGCGAGAAAAGGAAGTACAATCTTACAATTGCATACATTCCTGAGGAGTATAAATATACCATGAAAACAAATGATTAATCTATATTAAGTTCAAACTACTGAGTTGAAACAACAAATCAATACATGTATCTATTAGGAAATTCCACTCTCAATCTACATTAAAACCAAAGTACTGATGTGAAACTAAGAAAGAAAAAAACTTGAAAAACTTGAGTATAACTGAACAGGACGAGCAGACTCGGGTGTGTAGTTCAGATAAATTGTTTACCTCAACATAACCAAAAATTTCAAAGGGGAATTTACCCAACAAGGAACCCCATTGCAATTATATTCTCAGTGATATAAGTCATATCCAGATCAAGTTCTCATTCCTGAAGAAAGGTACACCAGTTAAGTTTATAATCACATTAGAAAAATACATTACACGTAAATTAATATAAAAATGTAGCCAAAATTGCAAAAATTACATATTTACGGTTCATCCCCAAATAAATTACAAGTATGGGTAAAGCTCTGATTTATTGCAAACGAAAGGAGCCAAAAAACACAGTTTTAGAAGTGAAAATCTAAACTAATTAGGAAGAAATCGAAGATAACATAAATAAAATCGGAATCGAAGAAAGTACGAATCTGACTGACCTTCATTGCCGGACGAGTGAGAGAGACACGAAAATGGAGAGATTGGCGAGGGAAAAAAGAAGAACATAGATAAGAAAGAGAGAAAAGAGAAGGCTTGGGAAACCGAAAAAGGCTTGGAGAAAATAAAATTGAAAATGTAGAGAGAGAGAGTGAGAGAGAGAAAGAGAGAAAGAGAGAAAGAGGAAGAGGGAAGAGGACACGAATCAGCAGATGAAATAGAGCTCTACCCAACGATGATGGCCAAATTTCGTTGGGAAAATGGTCGAAGATAGATAACAACAGCGCCGATTTTATATGAGGAGGAGGCGAAGACTAGGTCCAAGGCCAAAGTAAAATCAAGCGCTATAGCAGCTCTCGTCAACTCCAGAAGTATGGATGGGGAAGAAACGGCAGAGTAGAATGCATTCTCGAGTGGGTGAAATTGCAAGTTAGGATGAAAAGGGGAAATGGGGAAGAAGAAAGTGGGAGCTGGGCAGAATAAAAAAAATGGGTACGTTTTATGCGTTTTGGATTCTGCCCCTCTAATATTTTATTGCGATGACATCTTATGTCGTAATAGGTCTTAAATTTTGCCGCAACAAACAAAGATGGTATCAACTAATACTCTTTGATGTTGAAATCTATTGCAGCGACAAAAAATGTCGTAAAAGGTCCAAATTCTTACCGATTTGGCGAATTTCGAACACTTACTTTTCGGTCAGTAGGCCGAAAGATAAAAGTGTGGGAAATCGTGTGTCAGTAGACCAAAAATTGGATATTTCTTGTGTAATTTATGTCACCAGAAATAAATTTAGCCACAAAAATTATTATCTGTTGTAGTGAGAATTAGAACTCAATAATACCGATTATACTAATATATTATAAGAAAATTACTTATTTATAATTAGTTATTTCTAGTATAAATAATTATTTTTAATTAAAATAAATATTTTTAAATCATATATAAATATTTTTATTATAAATAAGTTATTATAAATATTTATTTTTCTTAGTATGATACCATGTTTTTGTAGAACAAAATCTTCTGCACCACAAATCGTGCCAGTATGTCCTGGAATATTAAAAAAAAGGGGGGACACTTTAGCGAACCTATGTCTTTTGTTCAAAGCCACATGACCTACACAAAGAGATGGATCGGAACATACTTCACTTTTTCAAACCTAATTAATGTGCAGATCTGGTATTAATCAGGAGGAAAAAGCATCGTACGTAATAAATGGCGGCCCCACATTACAGCTAGCTAGATAGCTCTGTAGTCAGTACCTTTTGGGGAGTTTGGAGCAATGGGAAAGGACCTTACGGAAGTACCTCAACCATATATGGGTGGATACATAGCCATGTGCACTTGTACGTACTACTGCATGCATGAGACATGATTAGAGGAGCAAGTGAGCAACGTCGGTGTCAAACTTCAATGGGTTTGCAATTTTAACGGATCACCCACGTTAGGGAACACCATTCTGGCTTAAGAGGGACCAGGCCAGCGAGTATTCTTTAAATTTTCATTTTCATTTTTTTTTAATTTTTTTGTGTGTATGACCGCATATTATAAGAAAAATAAATTTTTATAATTAATTATTTACGATAAAAAAATTATTTACTATTTATCTTAAATATAAGATCTGTTTATGTAAAGTGTCGACGTACTGTTTGTTATGGGACTGCAACTATAGTTATAAAAAAGCTAAAATAGGCATGTGTTATTAATATTAATATCGAATTTGTTAATAGATAGGTTCTTCAAAGCCTACATATGTGGCATGCCAAGAAGTTTCAATGTTTCACCAAATTATTAATGGTCTTGTTATTTTGTGAAAACTCAAAACTCAAAACTCAAAAGAACATCTCACAGAAATTGATCTTTGCATTTTGTAATTGGACTCAACAACTTTCTCAAGCCCAAGCTTCTTTATCCAAACATATTTCTACCCACACACCATTTTCACAAAACTTCCCCCCAACACCAAAAAAAAAAAAAAAAAAATCATCCATAAAGTTATTCTCAAAGATTTCAGAGAATTTTGTGAAGTCTTGGATCCAAACAAGTAATTACCATTAGATCGAACAAGAAATAACCGTGAAAAATGACACGTCACTCTCCCTCGTGGGGGCTGAATTTGACATTCCGATCGATTACTTTCTTCTATATAGGATTCCAAATTTTCCCAGAGGGTGGAAGAAAAGAATAAAATAAAATCAACCAAAAAAGAAAAAACAACGTGAATGGTGGGGATTATAACAAAGAGCAGGTCTCTGATTCATTTATATGGCTATTAACAGCAGAAGAGCATGAGAAACAGAACCAAAAGGGAAGGAAGGTTTTGTGCGCCTCGTGAAGTGGTGAATCATGTCTTGATCCATAAAAAGAGTGGGAAAATGAGAGTGTACCGTTTTGGGTGTGAATTTGAGGAAAGATATATCAATTTATTTATATCAAGAATTTAATGTTAGAATAATTTCAAATATGCGTTGCCATTGATTGAATGCTTTATAAAAACGGTCAGATATAAATAGCTCATAATAGTACTTTGGTTAAACCCACTAAGTTAAAGTGATCATTATGGGGTTTATTACACCTTGGTAAAATAGGATTATATCATATTTTAAAAATGTGGTTTATTGTATGTAGGTCTAGAAGTTCAAGGGTTTTATTCTTTTTAGACCCATTGGGATTTAGAGTTTTTAATGGGAGGACTCCACATAAGACTTCTATATATATGGCTAGGTCCCCTCTCCTCTTTGTGTGTGTCCATTGGCTTGCCCCATTGATAGCTAATACTTTTGTGAGGAGAAGGAGAGGAAGATTTAGCCACTAATATATTATTCGTGGGATTTTAATATTATTTTCAAGATGGCTTCTGCAGGTATGATTTCTATATTTTATAATCTTTTTGTCGATTAAGATTCTTCTCTTTAGCATTTGTTTCTAGTGATTTACATTTGGTATCAGAGCCGGTCATGCTAGGATTAAAATCTTTCGTATATATATTATTCATCAGATATTATCATTTTATCGTTTCGTTTGTTCCGAATCAATATTTTATGAAAGCAATATTATTTGTATATTACTTTGCTTCTCCGTGGGTTTTCATTTTCATATTCGGTCAAAAATTAAATGATATCACAATTTTTTTCTTCTTTTTCGTATTACTCCTGTCGCTGTTAGTATTATTTGTAATTTTTTTTTTTTAAAAAACAACTAAGGTTATACCGATTACATTTGATTTGTAATTTTTTTTATATACCCATTATTTTAAAACACTATATATGTGTTTTTCGGGTTTCCTTTTTGTTTTCCCTAAATTAATTTTATTTTTTGATCCAAGAATTGCAAGAAATGGAGAAAAATCCATTTGAAAACCTTTTAACCCGTTTTTGAGACCCACGACCCGTTTATGACCCGGCTGGAGGTAGAAGATGAATTCTCCTCCAGTTTTGACAACGCCCACTCGCACCTAGTGGTGCGTGCAGCGCGTGAGTACCCAAAAACAGTGTTTTTTGGTCGTTTCTTTTTCCAGTATTCATTCACTCACCCTATTTCTTTTTTCTATAAATTTTTAAAATTTTTTGTACGTCCATATGACACTGTTTTATAATTTAGAGCATTATTTACACGTTTTTCGAGGGCCTACAGTGTGCTGAAAATTGTGATATGTTTTCTGGTAAATGCTCAATGTCTTATAAGATCTGTGCATATGTGTACTCTCTCTAAGCACGAATGTGGATGCATGTTAATTTTGTAACATTGATAAACATTCTTTTGTGAATATATGCTTTTCAAGTTCATATTTAATTTTAGAAATATCTACTGTCCTACATACTTGATCTGTTTATATTATTTTTGTCTATCAATCACATTTAAATTCTGACTTTGATTATGTCAAGTTGATGCTTATGATTATCATTTTGTGATTGAATTTTCATGGGCATTATGATTATCCTTGTTTTTTCTTTAAGAGAAATCTTTTGAATTTCTTTAGGTGGGTGGTAGCCGCCAAAGTGGTACACTCATTGATTTTTTAAAAGAAAAAAAAAATGAGTCTAATTTATTGCACATAATATCTTGTCCAAAGGTTTTATTGTGTGTGATATTTTAGAAAATTGTGAGAAGTAGTTAATGAGATTGCATTAGTCTAGAAATTTCCTTTTGCCTAAAGGTGATGGTATTTCGAAAACTGATGTGATTTTATTAATTTGTTTTCATGATATGTTTTAAGAGTACCTTATAGCATTTTGTTTAGTTAGCCCAAATGTGACTTTACAATGATGCACCAAGGCTCTTACCGATATGTTTTAAGAGTACCTTATAGTATGTTGTTTAGTCAGCCCAAATGTGACTTTACAATGGTATACCAAGGCTCTTATCGTAATAAAACTCATATGGTTTCGAGCTTATTTTCGAGCTGTCTAATTAATAGTCCATATTAATTAGATAGATTTGTTATCATCCATTGACTGCATGTTTTTAGGTTTGGATGATATTTAAATAATATGTATTATTTCATGTTTCCACAGTTTTGAGTGCCTCCTCTATTTCAAGTCAACTATCTGCTATTGAAACTTTGACTGAAAATAATTATGTGAGATGGAAAAGAGATGTAGAAATTGCACTTGGTCTTTTGGGTTTGGATTTTGCCTTGAAAGAGCAGCCTTCAAAACCTACTGATAAAAGCACTGCTGAATATGTGGTTGAGTATCAAAAGTGGGACAGAGCTAATAGGCTTTGTTTAAAAATCATCAAACGTTCTATATCTGATTCCATTATGGGAGCTATTCCGGACAATGACAATGCTAAAAACTTTTTGGTTGCCATAGGACAAAGGTTTGTTGAATCTGATAAAGCTGAAACTGGAGACTTGATGGATAGACTAATGAGTATGAAATATGACGGTTCAAGTGGAGTTAGGGAATACCTTATGAAAATGATACATATATCCTCTAAGCTAGAAGCCCTTAAATTCCCATTACAGAGTCTTTTCTGGTTTATCATATTCTCAATAGCCTTTCTAGCCAGTTTAATCAGTTAAAGGTTGCTTATAATGCTCAGCGGGATAAATGAGATTTAAATGATTTAATTGTAGTATGTGCCCAAGAGGAGTATAGGATGCGTCATGAGACTATTGAAACTGTGCAATTGGCTTTTCAGCCACAACAAAACAGGGGATCTTCTCATAATCATAAGCCTAAGTTTCAAAAAGGTAATAAGTTACACCGAAATGAGCACAATAAGAGGTTTGGAGGTCAGACTCATGGTGGTTCTAAAGAAATTATAATGAAAGATGATCAGTGCAAGTTTTGTAAAAAGAAAGGACATTGGCAAAAAGATTGTCTTAAGTTTAAGGCATGGCTTGAGAAAAAGAAGAAGAAAAATAACTCGGCAGGTATCTCCTTGGCCTTAGTATGTTTTGAGTCTTCTTTGGTTGATGTACCTTTAAATTCTTGGTGGATAGACTCAGGTGCAAGTATTCATAATGTAAATTCGTTATAGGGGTTCGTAAGCAAAATGAGGCCAAGTGAGAATGAAGTGCGCTTGTATGTTGGGAATGGAGTTCTTGTGAAGGTCGAGTTTCTAGGAGTAATAAAATTATCTTTGGATTCTGGTTTTTCTCTTGTTTTGGAGAACACAGTTTTTATACCGACAATGAGACGGAATTTGATTTCTATATCAAAACTTGATAATTCTGGTTTTTCTTTTAAGTTTGGTAATGGAAAAGTTGAATTGTTTTATGATTCTCGTCTGGTTGGAAATGGTCTCTTATGTGATGGTTTATATAGAATGTCTTTGAACTTTTTTGGTGAAGTCTCTTGTGTTACCAATGTAGCGAAGAAAAGACCTTTAATCCGTGAATCATCTTCTATGTTGTGGCACAAGAGATTAGGGCACATTTCAAATAATAGAATGGAGAGATTGATAAAAGCTGACATACTTCCCTCTCTATATTTTTCAGATTTTAACACTTGTGTGGACTGTATAAGAGGAAAGTTGACTAAATCCACAAGGAAGGGTTCTACTAAGAGTGACAGTATTTTGGACTTAATACATACTGATATCAGTGGACCTCTAACTTCTACCATATGTAAAAATAAGTACTTCATAACTTTTATTGATGATTTCTCTCGATATGGATATGTCTATCTGATTAATAATAAATCTCTTGCTCTTGAGAAATTTAAGATATTTAAAATAGAAGTAGAGAAACAATGTGGGAAAAGATTAAAGTTGTAAGATTTGACCGTAGTGGTGAATATTATGGGAAATATGATGAATCTGGTCAAAATATGGGTGATTTTGCAAAATTTTTACAAGGATGTGGAATAGTGCCTCAATATACTATGCCTGGGACACCCGAGTAGAATGGTGTTTCTGAAAGACGTAATCGGACTCTGAAAGTTATGGTTAAGAGTATGATGAGCAGAACAAGTTTACCAGAATATCTATGGGGTGAAGCCTTGAAAACTGCCATGTACATTTTAAACAGGGTTCCCAGTAAAGCAGTTTTAAAAACTCATTTTGAATTGTGGACAGGCCGTAAGCCAAGTTTAGCTCATTTCAGAGTTTAGGGATGTCCAGCTGAGATTAGGATTTATAATCCTCTTGAAAAGAAATTAGACCCAAAATCTACTCCTGGTTATTTTGTTTGGTATCCTGATAGATCAAAAGGATACAAGTTCTATTGTCCTAATCGTGGTACCAGAATTGTTGAGTCCATTACTGCTAAATTTTTGGAGAATGATGTTGGTAACAATGGCAGTTCTATGTTGAAAGAACTTTTTATTGAACCAGATTCGGTTATTGTTCCAGTTCCTATTATATAGGAAAGAGTTGTTTCTCAGCCGGTTGAAATTGTTAGTGAAGAATCTGGGCAACAAGAAGAACTTCCAACAGTGATTGAGTCAGTTTCTGAGCCACAAGTGAGAAGATCGCAAAGGGAAAGAAGGTCTGTATTGCCTATTGATTTCATTGTATATTTGTCAGAAAGTGATTTTAATATTGGGCATATAGTTGATCCTGTTACTTTTAAGCAAGTCTTGACATGTCCTGAGTCAGATAAATGGTTAAGTGCTATGGAAGATGAAATGAATTCTATGGAGAAGAACAGAGTCTGGGAACTTGTTGAACTTCCTCCTGATGCTAAGGCTATAGACAATAAGTGGATTTTCAAAAGTAAACTGGACTCAAAAGGGAATGTTGAACGAAAGAAGGCAAGATTAGTTGCAAAAGGATTTACTCAGCGAGAGGGCATTGACTATACTGAAACATTTTCACCATTTTCATCAAAAGATTCTTTTAGAATTATCATGGCACTTGTGGCACATTATGATTTGGAGCTTCATCAGATGGATGTGAAGACAACATTTTTAAATGTGGATCTTTATGAAGAGGTTTATATGAGACAACCTGAAGGTTTTATTGAGAAAGGAAAAGAAAACTTGGTATGTAAGTTAAATAAGTCTTTATATGGCCTCAAGCAAGCATCTCGACAGTGGTATTTGAAGTTTGATAAGATTGTAACTTCTCTCGATTTTGTTGAAAATAAAGTTGACCAGTGCATATATCGAAAGACCAGTGGGAGGAATTTTACTTTTCTCATTCTATATGTTGATGATATTTTGCTTGCTAGCAGTAATTTGGGATTGCTTCATGAAACAAAGAAAATGTTATCTGCTAATTTTGAAATGAAAGATCTTGGAGAAGCCTCTTTTGTGCTTGGCATTGAAATTTGTCGTGATAGAGCTCGTGGTTTGTTGGGACTTTCTCAGAAAGCTTATATACGGCATGTACTACAGAGGTTTGAAATGCAAAACTGTGCACCTAGTAATGACCCATCATAAAAGGAGATAAGTTTAACAAAACTCAATGTCCTAGAAATGAGCTTGAAAAGGAATCTATGAAGAATATTTCGTATGCTAGTGCTGTAGGGAGTTTGATGTATGCTCAAGTTTGCACTAAACCAGATATTGCCTATGCAGTCAGTGTTCTTAGTAGGTTTCAGTCAAATCCAGGGCAAGAGCATTAAAAAACAACCAAGAAAGTTATGAGATACTTGAAGAAGACTGAATGTTATATGCTTACTTTCCAGCGTTCAAATCACCTTAAGGTGGTAGGCTACTCAGATTCTGATTTTGCTGGATGTCAAGATGATTTGAAATCAACCTCTGGTTATGTTTTTATGTTAGCTGGGGGTGCTATTTCTTGAAAAAGTGTTAAGCAAACTCTGGTGGCGTCTTCTACTATGCAAGTTGAATTTGTAGCATGTTATGGAGCTAATATCCAAGCTGTTTGGTTAAGAATTTTTATTTCTGGACTGAATGTTGTTGATTCCATCTCAATGCCTATTACTATTTATTGTGATAATAGTGAAGCAGTGTTCTTTTCAAAGAATAATAAAAGCTCTAGTGGGTCCAAGCACATTGACATCAAGTATTTGGTGGTCAGAGACAGAGTTAAGGAAGGACAGATAAAGATAGAGCATATAAATACAGAGGCGATGATTGCAGATCCTTTGACTAAGGGACTTGCTCCTAAAGTTTTTAAAACACATGTTGCTGCTGTGATGCCTCTTCAGCTTGCAAGCTTTCATAATATTTAACGAGGACCTTCCATCCACTGGGGCACATAAAACCATCCGGAGGATTCTCGCCGCTCCTTGCATATGTCCTCATCTGAAACAGTACGGTATGGCCAACAGCCAACAAATTATGAGATACAAACAAGTATGAATGACATGAGGTTCCCCAAAAATTGGTAAACAGTATCTTAATGACATTCATGAACATATCCAAGAGAACTACAAGGCACAATTTTAATAGAAGTTTAACATGATGAACAAGTTTTGATACTTTGCAAAGATCATGATGACAGAATAGGAATGTTTTCAAAATTGATTTGTCCAGTCAAATGTTGATCACAGTAGAGTTCTATACCATTTCCACAAACTAGATCCTTGCCACGACACAGCCTTACCGCACAATCATCCCAGCCACAGTATGTGACAATTTGTAGATTTGGCCCCCATTTGGATAGTGAGATGAGATGAGATGAGATGATTTTAAATAAAAATTGAAAGTTAAATCAAATATTATTAGAACATTATTTGTTAATATTAATATTGTTTTAGAATTTAAAAAAATTGAATTGTTTATTATATTTTGTATTTGAATTCGAGAAAGTTATAATGATAAGACGGAATAAAACAATTTCTATATCCAAACCGGACCATATGGCAAGGAAGCAGATAGCTTCTATAAAAAGGCCAATTTAGAGTTATGCAGAACATCAAATCTAATTAGAAAACTAAAACCTAACAATTTAAAGCATTATCTGAAAGGTCCTTTGAGCTCCATAGGATGCTTCTCAAGCAACTAGGAAATGGTATAGAAACTTGAGAGGTCCTGCAAGCAACCAGGAAATAATAATTCGGTTTCTACCTTGGTTCCTGATATGAAGAGGAAATCTTTAGCGCGTGATGGATCAAAAAAAGCCATCTTCTTTTCCAGAGTGTCATATGCTGCCACCTGCAGTTTACGACGAACAAAGAAGATTAAGAGCGCACCCACAATAGAGCCTCTTCAGCTTTCATATCACAGAACAAACGTAGCAGCAGAAAAGGCATATGATAAATCTGCAAGCACTTGAGGTTTGGCATACAGAGTTCTGATGTGATCAGACAAATTAAATTGACAGAAGAAAAAACCGAACTTCCTAAAGTGCAGTGGTCATGCAGTAATCTTTTTGCTCTGATGTTATTGAATAAATCATAGTGTGGGATCTCAGAAGGTTCGGTACTCAAGTCTCAAACTCTCTTCTGCCTATATTAATCGGTAGCAGCAGTGGCTAGTGGCATCTCCTAATTAGGCAGTCAGTTGCTTCTGAACTTGCTTCCACTATATCTTTATAAGCAAAACGTTTCAATGAAGAGAATGCAAAAGGAAGGCATTAAAGTGGTTCAGATTAAAATCCATGCAAAAACCATCTTCAGGAATACCAGTTTGAGATTGCTAATGGGAAGCTTCAGTCTCAAGACTTTTTGTGCTTTATAAAAACATAGACACTCTCAAAACTTCATTAGATTGGCGAGATATAGGAGATAACTGCATAATATGTATTTGTTAGATGTACACAAGAATCTTTCCTCGTCAGGCAACGAATTTGTGCTAAAATAGAATTCGATATCTAATACATACCTAGGGAGAAAACGTAATTACAACAAAAGATGATTTCATATCCGTAGTCAACCTGAACATCTAGCCAGGGTTTTGACCTTACAAAGGCATAGAATTGAAACAAAGGATAGTAGATATATTGTAAGAAGCGATAAGATAGAAATATGCAACAGAGTATGGAAAGGCCATACTAAAAGAAAAGCATAATGTCACCTACCCTGAAAGGCAAAATATTTAGCTTCTCCAAGCCAGGGGCCATGCTCAGCACCTTTTTCCCGTGATCAGGGTCGTATAAATCCCTTTTCTCAGTTGGGTGACCCATACCTGCAGGATCACGGCCAACAATGTAAAAATTGGCACCAGCATTTATTCGTGCCTTCGCATGCCACTGTACTTCAGTTGGACCCGCATAATGCATGGGTGATGGGAAAATGGATACAATAGTTGTCTCAGGGTCAAGGATTCCATCTTCTAGGACCTGGACAGAAACAAAAAACATGAGCAAAACCTATATTTTTCGTACTGATTAAATTTCAGTTATGGAGTATGAGACACAAGTTCGATCTGCAAAGATCACTTCATCAAAAAATGATTTATGGAATGTTGAAAAGGGGACCCTTTACTGAATAACCAAAACGTTTCTTCATTTACTTCTAATAAGCATATTTACAAAAAAGCTGTTGTCCACACAATGACATTTAGACTTATTGCAGATATATTCAAACAAACAGAAAGGTATCACTTTAGTGCCAATTTAGCTGTCAAACTCATTATTATTAAGGTCATACAAGACAAGCCATGAGAATAACCTTGCTATGTTGCTCCATCCGAACATCCAAGGGCACATCATCTGCCTTTGTGAAACCTCCCAAAGGATGCAACAATAAAATTGGTTTCTTGTAACCCATTTCCAGAAGTCGCCTTCGTGTATCGTTCATCAACAAAGCATGGCCATTATGTACAGGGTTCCTTAATTGAAAAGCAAAAACTGCATCTGCCTGACGCCTATCAAATTCCTTCCGGAGTTGTAGGGGTGAGAGCCTGTAGTGATCGAGCCCATCACCGTATTTGATGGGATTTAACACTTCCAAATCTCCACCAATTAGCCAATTACCAGCAGGAGTAATGACCTCCTCAACATATGGCAATCCTGGAGCCGTTGTACCCCAAGTTCTAGCTATTCTTTCCTCTTTGTTATGCTTGTAGATTTCAATACTGCAAAAGAATGAAACTTGACTGTTTAGTTCTTCTCAATGCAACAACACTTTAATACAAAATACAATGAGACTAGACAAAAACGAAATAATAAAATGGTTGACATCCAGAACTCGAGAACTTCAAAAGTTTCAACTAAAACAAAGATTTGGCCCGTGTTTAATTATTATTATTAATTTTTTATTTGGAAGCCCCAACCTAACTTGGTACACGTTGAGTCTGATCTGAGTCTGAGTTGGTTCCCGAAGAAAACAACAGGCAGAAGCACCATTAAACATTGTTCCCTCCTCCCAAATCGATCGTCAGCATATTCATTCTCTCGACCAGGTCCCGCCCGTAATTATGAAAGAACCGGAGTTAATGTCGAAACAGTAAAGAATCCACATTATGGCATTAAAATATGATTCTATGAATGTCGAGTATATTAAATTCATTGCACTCAGGCAACTCAAATGCGTCGAATTTCAGCCAAAATCTACCTATATACGACTACGAATTTCAGCTAGACAACACCATATCTCACTCACAAGGGTATGCCATTGCAAAGGAGAAAGAATATAGAAACAAGAACGCTAATTCAGATTTTTATAATCAGAAAAGACCCCCTATGACTTTTTCATTGTCAAGATTCTCCTTATTTTATGGTGCGGCAAACTAACACGTACGATTTTCATAATAGGCATACATATATTTTAACAAATGACGAACAGTATTCTAAAAAATACTCGCACTGAAACGACAGACCTCCGAAGAATCCCGACCAAATCTCCGTTGGGTCCGACCAACCCCACATTGGGAGACGACCCAATCAGTTCCTTGGTCTTGTCATCAATAGCCAAAACAATGGGAAGCGACATGTTTACCACATGCCCATCTGCCATTTTCAAAGAATTAAAATGCAAACTCTGCAAATACTCGTTCTCTCTCATGAACCCTCTCAACGGGCTCGCCCACCCCTCGCTGATCACGTGCACCCACTCGGTGTCAATTTTGGTCAGCCTCACCTTGGGCAATGCCTCCGCCTCCGACGTCTTCTTTGCCCGCTCACTCTCCGGCACCACGAGATCGACCAGAGCCCCGCCGTCGGGTTCAATCAGAGAGCTTCTGACGGAACAAGAAGAATAAGAGAAAGAAGAAACATGCATTGTGGATTTGCACACGGTGGAGATCAATGGGTTGCAATGGTAAATGGGTTTGGATCGAATCTTCGTGTTATAGTTTGTGGACGTAGTTTTATTGATGGTTTGGGGATTGAGTATGGGGTTAAGGTGGGTGGAGGTGATGTGTAATTTCATAGTCAGAGACATGTTTATGGCCTTTGTGGGAGTAATCCGTGGGTTGGGTTTTGAGAACAGGTAGTCGGAAGTGATGAAACGATCCGACGAATTTGGGGAAGTGTAGCTGGGCCAGTAAATCTAGCGAACATCTTGTTTTGAATGAGAGAAAGAGCGGCGAGAATCTACACGTTTGTTCGTGCTCTGGCCCTTCTCAGCTTGTGGACAGTACTTGGCTACTTGTCCTTATAATATTTTGGGGACCAATGTCTTTATTTGCCAGGTCAAGGCCGCCAGTTTAAAGCTGAGAGCAACCATACAATTACAATCATTCATTTCTAATTTTCTATGGTAAAAATTGAAAGGGTCGCTCTACAGTAACCGCTCTCACTAATAAAATTGCTAATATTTTTTTTTTGTGTATTTTTTACATAATTTTTTAATATATATATTTTTAAATTTATAAGAGCATTCATATCCAGATTTTTTTAATTCTTCTTAAATTTTAATTAAAAATCTCACATTTTACAAACTTTTCTTAAATTTTACTCATTTTCAAGTATGATGAGATATTATTCACATTTCAATCGATTCCTTCAAATTAAGATATTGGATGTGGAAGAATTTTGAAATAAATTCAAAAATATTTTTTATAATTTAAGAATTTAATGTATTTAATACACTCAATGCAGATGCTTTAATACCTATCTATGAAGTCCGCGTGGAGCTGACATTAACAATACCAAAAAAAAAAAAGAAAAAATACCAACAAACTTACTTTTCCTTTTGTCAAGAATAAAATAAATCTTGCACATAAAATTATGATATTTTAAATTTTCTTATAGAATTGAGATACAAACTATATCTTAAACTCAAGTTTCAAACTCAACTTAAATGTCTGCCTATAGTTTTATGTATTTTAAATAATAATAATAATAATAATATTTTATCGATGGTATCGGGATTTTGGTGGTGTGAAAAAGGAGATATTTATGACGGTGGATAGTGCTGAAAAGAGGAGGTTTGAATAGTAAATTAAAATAAGATGAGATGAAATAAAAGTTAAAAGATAAATAAAATATTATTCTAATATAATAATAATTCAATTTTTTAAAATTTTAAAAAAATATTATTATTATAATAATATTTATTCAACTTTTAACTTTTATATAATTCATTTATTACCTTTTTATTACCCATTTACTACTTATAATATATTTAGAATTTTTTTTTATCACTTTCTTTTAAGCATGTTTTTAACGTTCTCATTAAGAATTTTTTTTTAAAAATATGTAATTTTATTGATAGTTACTTTCTTAATTATTAAGTAAAACAAAAAAATATAAATATAAAGAGTAACAAATAGATAATAAAAATGTACAAATCTTATTATTATTCAAACCAAATCTCGTATTTAAAATCCGATACCCGCTTACTGAAAAAACAGAATCTTCAATCTAGAAGGCAATGGATTTTAAGCAACGAATTTTTTAGAGAACTGAGAACACCCATTGGTTCTGGCTATGGTCCTTTAGTAAGTAAGCCCAAACGATGGAAATCGTGGCACATACCTCAACTTTTCTTTTCTTCGTGATTGACAGGTTATGGGTCCTTTGGATCATAGCGTGCATAGTTAGGTGTGTTCATGCAAGCATACTTCCCTATCCTTTTCAGCTTAAAGCTTGGGTCCGAACTGCCTTCAAAATCCAATTTTGCATATAGTCAACCACATGTTGTCACGTAAACATATCCCAAAAAATACTGTAAACCCACATTACACCTAATCGGACCCGCAAATAAGCATCCTCAAAGACCTCTTCGTTCCCAAGACCTTCGAATTTTGGTTTCGCATTTCGAACCCAGTTGACACAATCTTTGCCACCTTGCTGCCGTCAACGGCGAAATATTCTCTTCGTCTCCCAAGACTCACAACGACAAGATTGGTAATCTTTGAACTCTCCCTAATCTTTTTCCTCATATTTTTCGTGCGGGCTCAAGTTGAGAATGCATAAATATTTTTGTTGAAGTTTCGAATCTTCAAGAATTGAAATGTATATTTACCTGTTGGGATGAATGGTTATGATGTAAAGAGGAATGGATGAGTTTGTATTGTTGGGTTGCTATAGTACTGAAAATAAAAAATGGCTACTAGGTGTTTGACAAAAAACTCAAGTGAGCCACTCCTAATTGTTAGTTGGGGCATCCCACCCACTCATTTGGTATCCTAATTGTTAGTTTAATGCTAGCTTAATTCATAAAAAAATTAAAAAATAGTGTTATTGCTTCGGTGAATTAGCTAGTTTAGTCTCTATACGTATAAATTCATGGTTATATGGATATTAATTAGTCATGAGGACCGATATGAAACTAAGGTAATTAAAGATGACATTAAAGAACATACATACATAGATCAAACTCAAAAGGAACATGTTCACAAAAGTATAAGCCATGAAATTAAACTTCTTTTACATTAACTTCTCACCATGATATAGAGAGGTGCAGCAAATACACCAATATGCCTCTAACACTCTTCCCTTTTTTTAATTCAAGTCCTCCAAACATAAATTTAAAGGTAAAAAATTAGTCAAGAATGAATCCTTTTTTCTTATATATATATATATATATATATATATATATATATATATTTCACTACTTATTAAACATGAAGTTTGGGCAAAAATAAAGAGATCTTTTCTTTTAATTAGGGAATATAATTTTGTTGAGAATCTGCTTACATGATCTTCTCTTTCTCACAACTTTTATTTTAAATGAAGATATGCAAAAGGTGCTTAGTGTATAATTAACAGAAAAAAGTAGAGAAGTAGAGGACCAATCAAACTTTCTTAAAGTTTTCATTTCAAGTTGAAGTTTAGGCTATAATATACGATATCTATTAATCAAAATTTCTATATTGTAAATGATATCAGATTGCGTGAATGATGAGTACATTAAGAGATCATGTTGAGATGGTGGACACTTCTAATTCTAGCGTCGATTAAGTTGAGATGATTGAAGAGGATAGTGAGGTTGAATTTGACATGAACATGCCTGAGGAAGGCCATACAATGTCATCTTCATATGTGAGCCGTATGTATGGTTAGAGTTTGATGACATAAAGGATGCACTTAGTTGCTATAAAGCCTTCTCTAGACGATCTGGTTTTAGCATTTGAATAAATCATACTCGATTGTCAGGCATAGACAAGTCAATAATTGGTATCTCCTATGTGTGTTCGAGCGAAATATCCCGTTGGTATAATCTTTAAGGAAAAGAGAGAGTAAGATTAGAGACTCTGAAAACAAGATGCGGGTGTAAGGCGATGATGTCAATAAAGAAGAATGAAAGCAAATGGGATGTATTCAAATTTATACCCTATCATAATCATGAGTTGTTGACATCTCAGAGTACAATTTTGTTTTGTGGGCATAGACGGGTGACACTAGCTCAAAAAGATATGATAGACATGCTAAATGAGTCGGGGATATTAACATGGAATATAATCTTCGTCTTGAGTAAGGAGCACGGTGGTGATTACAATATTACTTGCATTCCTACTGACATTCAGAATTATTTGGATAATCGAAGGAAGTAAGTCTTTAAAGAGGGAGACACACAAAAATCATATAAGTACTTCTTGAAAAGGGAATGAAATTATCCAAGTTTTGTATACTAAATCCAAGTTGATATAAATGGGTTGATGGAAAAATTCTTTTGAGCAGATGGTAGATCACGAGCTACATGTCAATATTTTAGGGATGTTGTTATGTTTAACGCTATGTACCTAACAAATTGATACAAGATGTCTTTTGTCTCATTTACTAGAGTTAATCATCATCATCAATTTGTAATGTTTGGATGCGCGTTATTGAGAACTTGATTAGAAGCAATGCTTAATCATACTCCCTTTACAATAATAACTAATGATGACAAATCAATGGCTAAGGCCAACCAAATGGTATTGCCCAATACAACTCACAAATTGTGCTTATGGCATCTTCTACAAAAAGTTCCTAAACATCTAGCTCATGTCTACAACAGATTTCCAAAATATAAATTTGATTTTAACAACTGTATTCATAACACACTAACTATTGAGGAATTTGAGTTAGAGTGGACTGAAATGTTATCTAAGTACAAGTTAAAAAAAATAGTTGGTTGCAAACTATTTATGTAAATAAAATAATTAGTTAATTGAGTTCAACTACATTACTTGAAGACACGGCCACCTTCTAGCCATTTGATATATATGAATAATAATCTTATCTTACCCATTTGTTATATTTAAAAGTTTGATTTGGTTACTTAAATTTTTCTTGGTTTTTAGAATTATGTAATTCTCGACAATGTCGCAAGAAAATTTTACGTATGGAATATCGTGAATTTTTATTTTTTTAAGAAAATAATTAATTATTGGGCAGCTAATGGAGTGGACTTTCGTTAAATTTATTGTTTTCTCAGCCTATAATTTTTTGTCGACATAATATTTTGTAACAATTATAGTTTTGTAGAAAATTTATTCTTGTACCCATGATACTTTTTTTGTAGACACGATATTTTGTAGCCATTATACGTTCGTTAAATTTGATGTTTCCTCACTCTAAAGAGTTTAAACCACTGCTGTGAATTTTGTACCATATCGGCCGATACGGTCAAAATTTGTCGTACCAGCCAGTTGTCCAGTACAAAAAATCTCACATTTCGTTTCGGCCGGTACCGGACGAAATTCTCTATATCGGCCGTACCGGATTTTGGCCTCTCATCTCTATTTTTTCATCTTTTTACTATTTTTTAACCTCATTTTAGATTAAATTAATTACACACATATATTTATCTATATAATTTATTCATATATTGATTATTATTTTAAAATATATTTATATATTTATTTATATATATAATTTATTTATGTATAAATTATTCTGAAACGGTACACGAAACGATACCGATACCAAAATATTTCATTCCAATGGCTTGATCGGTATGTCCACCGCTACGGTATTCAAAACATTGGTTTAAACTGTCCAAACATTCAAATTCATACAACTTGGCCCCATAAGTCAACTACATAGCAAATAGTTTTTTACAAAAATTGATTTAAAACATAAATACAATTTATCCCATAAAACAACTACATTTTAATGTAGCATTAAACGATTTATAAATATGAGTGTTTATAATTTTAGACTAAGAAATAACGCAATAAATAGAATCCAAAATACAACCAAGATATATTTGTGTTTCTTCTTCATCGATTGAAAAAACCACACTGTTTTTTATCCTTATAATTTGGACAGTTGAAAAATTGCCCGTCACTTTTGGGTTGTTTGACGTCCACATTCTGGAGGAAATGCACAATAACATGTCGGTCTTCGTCCTGAAATCACATCATCTACTGCCCTCATAGACCGTAAGCTATATATGGTGTCTCATCCACTACTTTCCATAATGCTGCAAACAAGAGAGAGAGAGAGAGAGGGAGAGAGAGAGAGAGAGAGAGAGAGAGGAAATAAGAAAACATTAGCTCAACTACTATGACAAAACAATTATAAGCAAATGAGAAAAGCAAGGGGTACTATATTGAGAAGTCATGTTGACATAAATAAGTAAAAAGTTTTGATATTGATGTCAAAAGCTATGACATTTATTGAGATTGTCGCGTGGCCATAGATTAGAATCAACCATATTGGAGTACTTAATTGCCCTGTGGTAGAGTTCACCTTATAACATCACAACAACCTCATCCCAAATCATGCTTTTGCTTTCACTATCCCAGATCATATCATAATAGTTAAGCTACTTGAGAGAATATGGTAACCTCTTTTCTTCTCTGCATGGTCTGGTTGGAGATACTGTTGTTCCTATTGAAAGTATAAGAGTCAGTGCTTTGTTGAGTTTTCTCTAGTCTAATGAAAGATGTCTGTGGACTGAAGTTTAGGTACTATACTCAATTCTTTTTGCCCTTCGGTATGGTGCTATTCGTCTGCTTCCCCAATCCCCACACCCTTCTTTTCGATCTGTTCGTTTATATTTCTTAAATTTAAAATTTTCCTATGTAATTAGGCCATGCCTTATGCATTATTTAACAAAATATTCAACACTTAAAATAAGAATCCTTGAATTTAAAATTTTAATAGCACCTCTGCGAGACTGAGTGGGCGGTGTGCTTTCCAATTTATATTTCATAGCAACTACTAGCCTTTAGAGGGTAAATCATAAGAATAACTTTCAAAAATTTTCTTTTTTTTGAAGTCTGCTAGTGCCATCCAAATACCAATCTTTTGATCTTAGTACCTACTTTTCAAAAGCAAATCAGATTGTAGGTCTTGTGTGTCATCTCCCCGCATTTTTTTTTTAATCTTCATAAGCAATATAAATCAGTACAAATGTAAAATTAAGCATATTATCCTAGTTATCACAAATTATTTGTAAGGGGGGAAATGTACAAGTGGGGCCTAACTATTTATGGCATTGAAAGGCATGAAATGATGTGACCAATCAGGGTTGATAGGAAACATGTGATAAGTATGGAGTTAGGGAATAAAAGGAGATGGGGGTGTTAAGGCATGGGCACGTGATCAAGAAAAGAAAACAGGGAAAAGATGGAAATGAAAGAAAGGCAACACATGCAGGGTAAGTTCGAACTTGTTCCATCGCAACAAACTAACACACGCAACCCAAAATATCCTATAAAAGGCCTCAGACAGATGAATAGAGGACTCTCCCTCTTTAACTTGGCTTCTCTCCTTCAGTTTCTTCTTCTTCTTCTCTGGAGGCATACGAGAGCTCCAACCAATAGAATTTTAGAGGAATCTTATTCACAAATTCTATATTTTTTCTTGTACAGTTAGATATGAGGGACTATAAAATATTTATTATAGTGGACTTTTCTTACCAAATGCCCGTAGACATAGACTTTATGCCGAATAACGTAAATCTTGTGTCTATGTCTATTTATTTTGTGTATGTGCCGTCATCGTACAGCCACACCAGAATCCTGTCGGAAGCCCCAAACGATACCAAACGAAGCTTTCGGTACCTCAGTGGGTTGAGAATAACTATTTCTCTCGTCTCAAACCAATTCTTATAGCGTCAACACTATTAAATCAAATAAAGACACATGACATGAAAGTCTAAGCACTTCAGTTTTTCTTTTTTGCTTTCTCAATGTCACTATAAACAATAATTATGGAGATAATAAATTGACACATTCCAAAAGAAAGAGCCACTGCATAACTTTAGATTAATTCAATTTCAGTAAACAAAATTTAACCTAAAGACCACTGTTAATGATATACACAGAAGCAATACTCATAGTACAAGTATATATTGTGGTTTCTTGGGAAGTTCTTTGCGGTTCATTATCAGGTTGAAGCCATCATTTCTTATTCTCACTACAGCAACCCAACAATACAAACTCATTTCTTCCTCTTTACATCACAACCATTTATCACAACAAGTAAATATACATTTAAATTTTTGAAGATTCGAAATTTCAACAAAAATGTTCATGTGATCTCAACTTGAGGCCACACCAGAAACCTAAGGGAAAGTTAAAAAATAACCAATCTCGTCGCCGTGAGTTTTGGGAGACGGAGAGAATGTTTCATTGTCGACAGCAAGGCTGCAAGGATTGCGTCGGCTAGGGGTGCACAAAAAAATCAGAAAATCAGACCGGATTGGTCCAAACTAGTGGATTAGATCCGATTTTGGATTGGTACCGGTCCAAAAGCAATTCCCGTAATATCAAAACCGTCGGTACTAGTTTGATTCTGATTCTAAGTTTTTTAGAATCGAACCGAACCAGATCGGACCGGACTGGTTCAATATAATATATATCTTAAATTAAAATTTTTAATATAATATGTAATATAAAATAATTTTTTATATTATATATAATATTTTATACATTAGTATATAATGTAAATTAATTACAATTTACATTTTATGGCCTGAAACTAATAGTCTAATACTATATTACTATTAATAATATAGTTTAAGTCTATATATAAATTATTATACTAAATAATTACCTATAATATTAATAATATAGTAATACTCATACTATTAGTATTAGTATACTAATACTATCACTATCAAATTATCAATGATATAATTATAAAAAATTAAACTTACTATAACAAATACTAATATATAATTATTCTAATCATTATAACTAATACTAATATATATACTGATAGTCTAATAGACTAATATCTACTAACTTAAAACCATAAAAACGGATCGAAATTGGCAAAATCGATACTATCGATTTTAAGGGATCTATTGTGTGTAATTGATTTTAGAAAATACAAAACTGGTGGTACCAGTTTGATTATAAATTTTTTCCAAATTTGAATTGAATCGGAATGGATCGGTTGCACCTCTGACATTGGCTGTGTTCGAAATGTGAAACTAGAGTTCGAAGGTCTTGGGAACAAAGAGGTCTTCGGGGATGCTTATTTGGGATCTGATTAGGTGTAATGTGGGTTCATAGTGGTTTTTGGGATGTCTGTCTACGTGGCAATATTTTGTCTACGTGGTTGGCTGCCTACAAAATTGATTTTTGAAGATAGTCCGAACCTAAGCTTTACTCTTCTTTTCATCTCTAGCGGAAGAATCTTTGAAGATAAAAAAAAGAGACTATTAATTTGATATTTCCCTCCATTTTCTCATGAAATCTGGATGAAATGTTTTTTTTTTAATCCTAGAAATTAAATCTATGGGTCCTAGGTGGGGTTTAGCTTAAGTTCTTTCACTAGGCTCCACTTTCAAATTTTGTCAGCATTTTTTTTTTCATTTTTGATTTTTGATTTTCATTTTCTCTTCCTTCCAAGCTTGGTTAATGCCCTAGGGGCCAGAATAGAAAATGTTTATTTTACACTTCATTTTCATTAGAAGTCTCATTGTCATTAAATTCCATTTCTTTTTTATTTGCTTTACAATGCAGTTCTTCTCTTAGCCACTATTTGACTTCTGATATAACAAATCAATACTCAAATACGATAACAAAGTATTGAATTTGATCTTAAGCTCCACATGACATGCACGAAAACGTTGAAAAGCATCAAGTCCAGTACTTGTTTTTTAAGTTCCTACATATTATAAGAAGTCTTTGTATTTTATTAATTTCCTTTTGATGTTTCTTGAACTTTTCTTGCATTTGCCTCAAACCAAATAGATCCCTCTATAGAAAAAAAAAAATGTCTTCAAAATTTCAACTCGAAACTCAGAATATGAGTTTTTAAAAATTTGAATCGATTTCTACCATGAACCTAGTAAAATGGATATGGAAATAATAGATTTTGATGTGAAAATAGGAAGAACAGTAAGTGAAATGGGAAGAACATGAAATGGATAATCACGCTAGGGTGTGTTCGGGGCCACTCGCTTTCTCTATATATGAAAAATACAAAAAATCTTCAAGGTTTCAGAACGAGAACAATTCCCATCTGGCGTGGTACAAAAAAATGCATAAAATGAAATTACTAAAATGCCCACAATAACTAACTTGAGAATAATACTAAACTGCACCTTTTATACAATACGATGCACTTATAAAACTCAAACTAGCATTAATAAGACTATGTCGTTTAGAAGGCTTTATTAAAACTGTGTTGTATCACTAAGGCTCTTGTGCGATGCCGTTTGAGTTCTAAACCATGTTGGCCATTTCCTGTGAACATTAAACAGCCCAAAGACCCTTCTTGACTCATGCTTCAATTTCAAGTCCATAACAATTTCAGCTCAGGTTTGATTCGAGCTAACTCGGTCCAGCTTTCAGCCCGATTTTTAAACCCGGATTTTGATCTGAATTTACCCGGATACCTAAATTAACAATGCGAGTTGAATGGGGAAAAACAATTCCTGCAAAGCGTGATCTTGCAGATGCAACGTTATGGTTATGGTTGCCCTTTAGGTAATTATGCATTTTTGCCTCTTATATCCTTTGACTTCCACATTGCATATAGAAATTAGTAGAATTCCATTGGGGTTTTTTTTTTCCACTTCCATTGCAAGTTGTATGTCTTATTTAGCAATTATATATAATTTAATCCCCAATTTCCTTATTTTTGTCTCTATTTCTCTTGCATTGTTTGGGTACACCTGGTTCCTAGGAAAAGGTAATCTACATAGTTAATTTTTGACAAATTCGTGCATTCATCATTCTAGAACAACCCAAGTCTCTACCCTTCTATTCATTCCATGCACTGCATGAAGGCTTGAGGCAATATTGTACTTACCTCTAGGCAAAGCACTACACAAGGGAAGCAATCCATGAATGTCATTCCAAGAACACCACTATTAAGAATTATAAGTAATATCGCGTTAGCTTAACGTGAAATTAAGGCACATGAACACTTAGCTAGTCAAAATTCAAAACACCAATCTAACTTATGCTCGTAGGCAGCGATGACAGGTATGAAAAATTATAATTATAAATTGGTGCGAATAATATAGTTAGTGAAGTGTTGACATAACATAATTTGTTAAAAAAAAATATTAAAACTGAAATTTTATAAATAAAATCCTATTATCAAGTGTTGTGAATCATGTCTATCCACTGTCTCATATTCCATCCTCTTAAATAGCTCACCATCTGACTTTTTCAATCCATCTCGTGGCCTTAGACGAAGAAATCCTCTCTCTCATTTCTTTTTCATTACGGGCAATGAAGTTATCTCCATATTAATATACCGTGAAGAAAGCTTCAAATACTTAGACGGTATAAAACTAAATAGTGGTGGTCCTTCAATTTCTCATCTACTCTTTGCTAATGACCTCATCTTTTTTGGGAAAACAAACTCTTCTATAGTTGAAGCCTTTGCAAAATGCCTTGCTATATTCTTCATGGTCTGGTCAAAAAGTTAACTAAAATAAAATCATTATTCATTTCAGCAACACCATCTCTATCACTGTAAAAAGAGAGATCAAACAATACCTGGATTTCAAATCCTGCTCAGCAAAGCTTAAATATCTTGGACCTCCTCTCTTCATAAGCCAATAAAAAAGAAACATTTTTCAAGATACTATTGAAAAAATTGAAAATAAGCACTCAAGTTAGAAGTCAAGACTACTTTTCCAAGTTGGTCGTACCACTTTGATTAGATCTGTTGCAACCTTCATACCTTTCTACACCACAACTGCTTTTAAGATGCCAAAACAAGTCTCCAATCTCATTGATAGAAAGTTGAAAAATTTTTGGTGAGGTTTTAATCAAGAAAAGAAAAAAGGTTTCACTCTAAAAATCTTGGGCTTCTATATGCACTTCCAAATCTATAGGGGGCTTGGTCTTAAATCTTGCCAAACTTTCAATAAAGATATGGTCATGAAATTCATATGGTCATTATTAAATGACTCCTCTAGCCTTTGGAAAACTTTTCTCTCTCAAAAATACCTTGGCAATAACATCGTTTGGGAAATCAATTTAAAGCCTACTGATTCTTTAAAATAAGTAGGTTTTGCTCCCTTCAACTTTTACCAAATTCACAATATGTCCCTTAAACTAAAAATTTCAAAAATTGACCCTCCAACTTTTAATTTTTTACAATGTCTTTCTTTCGTTTATTAGCCGCATCAAACTTAATGAAAATCGCATTCACGTGCGCCTCACGTGCACAACTTGCATGATTTGACAAAAATGCCCCTCATCCCTTCGTTTTCATCCCCTTTAATCAACAACATGTTCACAGTTCATTTTCTAACCATCCTAAGGCTTGTGTCGCGCGGATAAGTAAAGCATGGATGGTGTTAGGGCCACGTGATTTGCTTCAACCTATTCGACAACCTAGCTTGCATTTGTTATGGTAAAAAAATACCCTTAATTAATGTTAAAGGTCTTAATGTTATTAAAATTTTTCGAGATAATCAATATTTGTTTGTTTGATTCTTGATTGTATGCTCATTGTATTCTGGATTGTATCCCTAACCCTGGTTGTATGCTTGTTGCTACCATTTGTTGTTCATATTGGCATTGCATATGCTTTAGTACATTAGACAACTCTAGGTTTTAAGGGAGCATCTTTGGCAGCCTCAATTTTATAATGGCTGTCATTTCTTATACTGACTATGTAGTCATATACGCACATAAATATAATCATACTTAGGAAGGATTTTCATGGTATTCTTTCGATTATATTTTTAGCAACTTGAAACTAGTCCCGCCCTCTGCAGCAATGGTGTGATAAGGGATCTGAATGTCTATTTTATATTTGATCTCTCTAATTTAACAATGACATAGCCTCACTTGAATAGGTAATATTGCTTTGATAAGACAGTACACTGCAATAACAATTTTGGGGATTTGTATGTACTTTCAGACCTTAGATGGAGTTTAGTGATAGTAATATTATAATTTTATTATTATTATTTTTCTCTAAAACATTTAATCATTTGAATATACTTCTGAAATAATTTGAGTCTTGAATAAACCTCTGAAACATTTGGGGATTTGATCTGTGACATTAGCATTGGCTTGCAAATTATTTTTAATTCATGGTATTTATAAATATATTGTCTTGATCAAATGTTGCCATGACTTGGATCTATAGCTTACGACTAATATATATATTTCAACAGGTTTTGAATACACATATCTACGAGTTCATCTAGCACAAGCTATAGTGGTAAAGCACAATAAGATGTCCCATTTTGCTGTTGCAATCTACGAGCATAGGTAAGAGTTTTAACGACGAACGATAACTACAAAAGGAAGTTCTGGAGATGTCTATATTGGAGTCCTGGTTATCAACATGGGAGTGGAGACAAGTGCTGTGCATTTTTTGATTGGGTAGATGATGATTTCTGCTCCACGTGCGGGGATATTGTTGGTCAAATACGAGATATACTCCAGGTACAAACTTGTGAGTTGAAGATTGAGAGGTCAAAATTAGAGGCTAACTTGGTGATGGAGAGGGAGCACAGGAAACATATCCAAGAATTATTACATATAGAGGCAAAAAATCTAAAGTCTTGCAAACGAAATACCTCATCTTCATACGATATGGTGTCACTGTATTTGTCCTGACCGTTGCTATCATATATATGAAAATGTGCCCTAATGGTGATGGAGGTCACAAGAACTTGATGATAAAATATAGTGATTAATGTACTTTTTATGGATGTGTATTGATTGGGACAACACTTGTGTCTATCTTTATTTAGTTTCTTTTTTGTATTGGGTTGATGACAACAATTTAAACATATATTGTACTCCATCTTCTTGACATGAACTTAGCTGTATGTAATATATTGTGTATTGAACTTGGTTGTATGTAAATTCCAATCCAGGATGTTAACCAAACAAAAAACTCCCTATAATCATCATAACTTCAAACAACACATTGAATTATGACCCAATTCCAAGTTTAGGACAACAAACTAATAAACCATACATTAGTAAGCTTAACGTATTGTGAGTTGAAATTTTCAACATGAACACTTCATGATAAGTCATGCTAGTGGAGTTATCCATAACTACTTATATCTGATCAATATTAAATAAACAAACCTCAACCAATATTGGTACTAGAATATTATCACAACTATCCGCCAATGTCACTAGACAGACCTGTACAATATTATATGGTTTAAACATCACAAACCTGCTTACAAAAAAATGATAGACCTATCTGAACTTTTTGTCCTGCATCTCTATTCTGTTTCACCAACAACTTACAAAATAATATTTTGAGCCATAGACAAAACATTTTAAGGTATAAGCATGCAAACTTTTTTAAAAATATACATCAAACATATTAGAAGCTGCCAAACATTTTAACTCTATTAATACTGCCAGTTTGGTTGCTTCTGTTTTTCTTTCTCAGTTTGTTTCTTCTTATCCACTCGTGAAGATGCCACTACTCCCATCTCCTTTCGTACTGATGCATTGGCCTGTGTAGGAGCATTGGCAAAAGTATCTGTTGGGTTGTTTGAGTAAGCTTCTAAATCCACAAACATGGGTGGCCGTGTGCTAGTCCTGGAGATGTGTCCCTGAATTCTTGCAGATCGCCTTCTAGGTGCTTGTTTGTTGACCAAGTTCGACACACGACACACATCATCAAAAAATGGGTCATATAAAAATTGATCATCTTTATATACTAAACTCAAATCGCTTGCTGGTTGCGAAAACAACGACGGGAGACTTCTTGAAGATGCTGGCTGTGAAGAAGACGACAGGGGACTTCTTTGTCCCGTTGGTTGCGAAGGACATGGGTGGCTCCGTCAATGGAGGTTGTGAAATCACCTAGAAGCACATTAACATGCAAATGAGGTTAAGGTCAACATGTTGCAACTAATAATCCATTAAGTTGATAATGCTGAAAATAAGGAAGACTATGCATCTAACCAGTTCATCGTGAACTGGAGCATGATGGAATTGTGCTGCGGAAGTACTCGATGTGCCTATATTCTTACGAGAGCATTTTCTTCTGTTGTAACCTGGTTGCCTGCACCTTGAACAAGTCATGTAAACACCAGGCTTACTTAATTTACTTGCTCCTCGTTCAGCGTTCTTGGTTCTTCTTCGATATTTCTTAGGTCTCTCGAGTTGTTTCTTGACCTCAAGAGCATTTGACTTCTCGTAGGTGGTAGTCAAGTACTGATCCTTACTGGGCATGAGATAAATTAAAGACTCGTATACTGCCTTGCACATGTCAACACTGTAGTATTTGTGCACATATCCCTTGGGGTCTTGGTCAGAGTACACAATGGATGTGTATGAATGAGCACATGAGATACTTGTCATGTCCCATATCAAACAGGAGCAGCTCTTCTTGCCCAAGTCAACCACATATTGCCTACAACCAGTATTGATCTCAATCTGACTACCTCCTGCATATGTAGGAGTATAATGTATAGATAGATCATGCACCAGTTCTAATTTTGCAACTGTTCAAGGTGTTGCTGTACTCTCCTATTTAGCAATTGCCTCCATTTTCATCTTAAACTGCCTCATAAGTTTATTTCATGTAGTCTCCACCATGGTCAGAATTGACTTATCTCGTGTCTACAAAATGTATACATTGAAACATTCACTGAGATTATTTACTACTAAGTCTGATTTACAGGTGGTGTTAAATCATGCTCTAGACCACTGTGATGAGTCTATAAACTTCAGATAGTCATATGTAGGTCCACTAAGTATTTTCAACTCCTCCATTGCTCTCTCAAAGTTCCTATTCGTGTATATTGTGGCCGTCTCCTACAGTTTCTCCTTCAGAATCACATCTCTGTGACTTGCATCTCAAAAATTAGCATATAAATGTCTTACACAAATACAACTATCATTGTAAGGTACCAACTTCTTCTTTGTTGGCTTCAAACCCTATATTGAAAAATCGGGGCAACAATGAATGTTTCATATAATTCATTGAATAAACAGTACATATTGAATATAATTAGAAGTTACCTTCTATTTGTCATTGATAAATGTCCAACCGGCGTCAGGTTGCTTTCCCAAATCGGATATAAGTGTTTCAATAAATCATCTCTAATTGTCCTTTAACTCGGCCTCCACAATAGCCATTGCAATGGGATACATGTTCTCATTTGCATCCTAACTAACATCACATAGATGTTGGCCCTTGAATGGTCATTTGAGGAAACAATCATCCAAATCAATCACTACAACAAGCCTTAAAACCCACTTTAGATGTTGTCAATCATACATACATTCTTTAAAATATAAGAGGTAACTCAAGAGCTAAGCGTTCGACTCTAATCAACAAACAACTACCCTGGTTCATTTGTTTAAGGGTCTCACAGTAGTCTCACACATTCGCATATTGTTCCCTATGGTTACCAAACATTTTCTTCTCAGCCTTTGCTCGAGCACGATACAATTTCATTTTACATACCTCTACTCCTTATTTTCTTTTAAACTCATCATCAATAGCATGAATAGACATATTGGGTTGACTGTTGAACATGTAACCCAACTTCTCTACAATCCAAGATGATGTTACAATGGGATTTTTATAACTCCTACTACACTCATGTTTGTGATTCATAGATTTAATTTGAAGAGTCTGTTGCCCTCTTACCAAAGAGGCATAAACCCGATAAGGACGTTTAGCGGTCATGCAAACTACCAGTAACCCGATCTCCATCACTTTTTGCAAATTTTATAGACTTACCAATATTAAGATTTAACCGCCGGATTGTCTATCTAAATTGTGCCGCGGATCCAAACTTCATGCCAATATTGATTTTGGGATTCTTAATGCCTACTTGTTGAAATTCAGAAAACTTTTCATTACAATGTCTTTCATCGTCACTATTATCAGGAGATTGAATGACATCACTTGGTGCCAAATCAGATAAATTACCTGCACAAAATAAACATTGCTTGACATTCTTTGATAGATGAACAATGAGATAGCAATGAATATATTATAGGAGAAAATATTTGTAAAAATAGTACCATCACAATCCTCCTCTGGCCACCTTCGAGATTAAATACTGCTAGGACCGCAACTGTCCTCGTCTATTCCAGATCTCCATTACTCCCTTCTTGCATTTCCTCATTCTCAACCTCGAAGGGAAATTGTGGCTCAACAGGATATTGTATTGCAATAGGGACAAAGCATGATGGTTCTACAGGCTTTGACCTAGATTGCGATGTTCCCATGACACTAACATCAATATCATATAACTCATCATCACTACTTAGCACTTTCTTCCAGAAAGGATTTACGCTCGAGATGACGTGCTTTTACTTCCTCCTCACCCTCCTCTCGCTCACTCAGGTCCAATTCGATGTCATGATCATCGAACTTAGTCTGATGAATTTTATTTCTACAATGAGACACAAGATACAATTCCATTACTTTTGGCCTTCATATCCAACAAACATAGACATCACATCATGGTTAGAAGTAATTAGTTTGAGACCATTGTGCATTTCTAAACCAAGCTGTTTATAGTAGACTAGGTCACCTAGGGTGTAACCCTACTTGGTTACAATTGTCTGTATCTCGAGTCATGACAACTCATCATCATCGTACGCTTTATGGTACACAACTAACTTCCCTCCTACGTATTTTTCTTTTTGCCTTTTATCAATTGTCCCATCATAGTGAACTTCAAAAAATAGCTTCCCTATAGCCATCACGCAAAAAATTGTCAATAAAGTAGTCAAAAGGTAGTAAAAAAAATACCCTACAAACATAAAGTAGACAAAATTATAAAGTAAACAATCATCCACCCGAGAACAAAAAACAATGGGCTCTATACTTGTTTTAGTCTGGAACCACTAAAACCACTAGTGCAATATAATATGATATGTTATTTTGATGTTGGCAAGACATTTGGACTGTAAAATTGGGACCACTAACGCCACTAAACAACACACTGAAGTCAATTAAAGAGGCATTGCACATTGGACACACCAATGTGCAACATTAGCCATAACCATTCTCAAAATCAATAGGTTTAACCATCCCTAATTGTCATTGCAAATCCCCAATTTTATTTGATACCTAAACCCTAACTTTTCCTAAACCCTAATAGTTGCACTAACAATATATAGAAGCACAACCAATTAGTCCTTTTCACATCAATAATATACAAATTAAGTAAAGATAGGGATGGACTCACTAAGACATACATTGAATTCCAAAACTTGATGTGTGGGTTGATGGTGCTCTGGTATGGATTTGGTGTGGGTTGGTTGTGCTTGGGATGAACTCACAAGAAATTGATTGCCCACGAAAAATGTTCGCGATTTCTACTTCAAATGCAGCATGTCGAATGTGCTTTGGTATGTAATTGTTGTCATATGGAAACCCTAGGGTTCTTCGAATAGGGATAATGCAAATGAATTGGGAATTAGGGTTCGAATGACATTTTTGTCAAACTGGTAAAATTGTGCACGTGAAGGCAATTTTAGTTAAGTTTGATATCGCTGATAGATAGAAGCAAGAACATCGTAAAAAATTAAAAGTTGGGGGCCAATTGTTGAAATTTTTAGTTCAGTGATCATATTGTGAATTGAGTGAAAATTAGAGAGAGTAAAGTGTAATTAACCCAAAGAAGGGTTTGTCACCAAAGAAATAATGGTTGTCACACCCGTGTGTGGATAGATCCTTGGGAAATGAGATTAGTGGAAAAGGACCAAAAAATGGTTGAACTTATACTTGAGGAATCCTGAAGATGGAACATTTTCCTCCTTAGCACCCTCTTTACCTAGAATATTCCTCAAAAAAATTCTAAAAATCATTCTGTCTTTATTTAACTACCATCATCTCAAAGACAAAATCCAATGGATGCATCATTACTCTAGACAATACTTGATAAAATCCTCCTATACAACTATGATTTTAAATTAGGATATCACTCTTCAAAACTTCTTATGGAGAAAATTGTAGAAACTCCAACTCCAGGATAGAATAAACTTATTCTTTGAAAAATAACCCATTATATGCTTCCAACCAAAACTGCAATAGGTAAATTCTCCCAGATTCAAGAACACCTCAATTTCTGTCCCCTTTCTGAATCCTTAGAAGAAACTATTCACCATCTATTATTCACCTATCCTTTTGCAAGAATTTTTTGAAGACATTCGAAGTGGCCTATGGATATTTTAAATTTGAGTCTTTCCCTATTACAACATGAATCAATACAATCATTTGTCCTAACAAATATTTATCCATTTCACAAGAAAAGTACAACCTTTCCAAAATTTGGTAGTATTGGCAATGGATACTATTTGGTTCATCTGAAACAAAGCTATTCATAAGTGTTCAAAATTCACTCCTATGGATCTTGTTCATACTATCAACATTTAATTCTTGGAACATCAAAATACTTGGAATCAAAAGTTAAATCCTCCCAATGAAAGCTGCCCGCCTAACCAAGATCATCCTATGGTTATACAATGTGATGTAGCAGTTCGAAGCATAGGAAGCACCACAACAACATTATGCTACTAAAAAACTGGCAACATTCTATTTGTTTACAATAGCCAAATAAGTAGTACAAACTCTTCAGTAGGCGAAGCAACTATAGTGTTGAACGGTATAAAGGAAGCTATGATTCGAAATATACAAATTATTTTCATAGAAATTGACTCACAATAGGTGATCAATACTCTTTCTTCAAAACCCTATTGGGAAATGCATAGTGTGGTTTCTGATGCTAAACATCTTCTCAACAACTTTGAGGGATGGTTAGCTAAAAAAATCCATCAATCATATAATCGATGTACGCACTTCTTTGTGCAATGGGCCGCATCCAACCTATATTTTGGATACTTGCCCCTCGCTACTATCCCTCATCATCTCTTACTTTTTCGTAGTAGGAAAGAGCCACCTGATCTGTAATTTAATTTCTTACTACTCTAAACTTTGTATCTAGTTGTTTTGTAATAATATTATCTCTAATCTTGTCGTGAAAAAAATAAAGAACTGTTGTGAACCATGTGCTCAATACACTAGTTTGAGAATAAAATATTCATTGAAAAATGATGGCAATTTATTAAGGAAACGGACGTGGTTGCATCTTTTCGTGAGGTCTTTAGAGCATTCCCAACGGTTTAGGTATTTTATTCTTTAAAATATATCAACAAAACTTAATTTTTATATTTTACATACTGACTTTTATAATATATCATCTATCGATTTATTTATTTTTTCTCTATATTATTTAAATGTTATATTATTTAATAACTTGTTGGAGAAAAAGTATAAAAAAAAGGAACTATTGTGAGAGACAAAGTACATGAAAAGAGAGAAAAAAAAATATAATTACATTTTGCTACAGTGTTAAGCTATATGTAGCAAAATATATAACAGAAATAAAATTACATAATCCTTTGGAGGAAGTTTTGAATTACTTTCCTTCAAAAAATCAGAGGCTAATGGAGCACTTTTGGCAATAGAATTTGATATTTAACTTGGCATGAAAAGAATAGTTTTCGAAGGAGATTAAAAAAAAAATCATCGTGGTACTACAAAATCAGATTGAAGACAAAACTTATTTTGGAATGCTCATAGAAGATATAAAATTGGGAATACTTTGTTTATGTTTAACTAGTCATGTATATAGAAAAGGAAATGAGGTTGCACGTAGATTAAGTAAATAAGTTTTGTATGTTTCAAATTGTATAGTGAATTTAGAGGAAACTGTTTATAGTTATAATGTATTTTATAAATCAGTTTATGAATGAATGAGATTTTCCTAAAATAAAATTCAAAATATTTATATGATCTAATTTAATTTAGATTATAAATTCTAAAATTTAATATTAATAAATAAATCTTGCTGTTTAAATAACTGATATATAAAAGGAATTAACTATTTTATGATCAGGAGCTGCTAGAACTACTGTTAGTTGGAACTCGTTTTGAGTCTTGCTACTTATAATTTTTACTTTTATATTTTATATTATTTTTTTGCTTTTAAACTTTTAAAAAAATTATAATATTATTAAGATTTATTTATTTTTAAAGATGAGATGAGATGAGATAAAATGAGATGAGATAAAATGAGATGGGATATAAGTAAATAAAATATAAAATATTATTGTAAAATATTTTTTTATAATTTTGTATAGGAATTTAAAAAAGTAGCGTAAGAATTTGAAAAAATTAAAATTTTTATTATATTTTATGTAAAGATTTAAAAAAGTATAACAAAGAGTTTGAAATATATTTAAAATTTTTGATCTCATCTTTCAAAACAAACAAAAACATAAATAATATTTATTTAATTAATGAATAAAAAAAAAAGAAAGTAAAAAGAGTGAACTCAAAGTGAAAATCAAATAATAGTGTTTTTTATCATTTTCCTTTATGATTTCATCTCACCAGGATTGACATTTCGGCTAGTTTGAATGTTTAATTCTCTTCAATTTATTTTATTTTATTATTATAATATTTTTAAATTTTATAATTTTTTTTTATAAAATATAATAAATAATTTAATTTTTAAAAATTTTAAAATTTTAAAATTTAAAATTTTTATAATATTATAAAATAATATTTTAATAATATTTTATTTACCTCAACCCAATTAACTCAAAAGTTGTCTACTTCGTGTCCAAATGACTCGCGCGCACCAGTCTCCACCGTCGCATATTCTCTCTCCCTATGACTGAAACGTTCAATTAGGGTTAGGGCTCTCTTTTGTCTTCTCGCTCTTTCTTGTTCGCCTGTGTGGGCTGCGGGAGATTTCTGAGTCCGCGAGCTCTTTAGCGGATTCTTAATGGGAGTTCCAGCCTTCTATAGATGGTTAGCTGAGAAGTACCCGTTGGTGGTGGTGGATGTCGTCGAAGAAGAACCGGTTGTAATCGATGGCATTAAGATACCGGTTGATACTAGTAAGCCAAACCCCAACAATATGGAATTCGACAATCTCTACCTCGACATGAACGGGATTATCCACCCCTGCTTTCATCCCGAAGATAGGGTACGATTGAAATCATGGTTAAAGTTATCTTGCTTGTAGTTTTGTTGCTCAACTACCTGATTAGGGACCTGCAGATGATTTCGTTTATATTTTTTTTTTTAGCAGTGCTGGCTCAATTGCAAATAAGTCCTATAACTACCTTACAAAATTAAAATTGAGGTGGCTTATGTGGAATATGATATATATTTCACAATAAAAATTTGTAGAATCTAATATTGGTTGTTGTAATGCAGTCTTTTTGTGTACCTATAATTTTTATTTATTTTTATTTTTATGGATAACGCATGTCTCATTCTTTCTTTCTCTGCAGGAGAATGACCTTTAGGTATTTTTTTATTATTTGAATTGGTTAATGAGTGCTGTTTTGTGTGTAGCATGCCTGCTCAATATTTACTAACTGTATAGTATGATTGCTCGGATCGTTGTTAGATTCGTTATGGTTTAGTAAATACCAAGTGATCATTGTTAAAGTTTTATTATAACTATAAAAATCATTTGGGTTGCCTTTTATTGCGTTTGCAATCCAGTGTAGAAATTATTAACAACCATAGTCATGGTAACAAATAGAGATGTTTTATGGTATTTTTTTTTGTCCTTTTAAGGGTGCACACGCAAATATGTATATTAATAAGGAAGAAGCGTACTTGTGTGAGGGGGAAAAGGCAAAATGTAATTGGTTTCATTTTCATGGCCTTTTTAGCATGTAAATGGTGCAAATACATAAAACAAATATAATTCTGCTCATATTCCCTGCCGATGTCCTCTTATAATTACTTACATTGGCGACTGACTAAATACTTACTCTATGATTTGATGGATTCCATGATTTGGAAAGATCTGTTTCTGCTCACTGAGAGCTTTACTCTTCTATACACTCTATATTGGTATGTTGTATTCTCATTGCCTGTAGCATCCTTTTTTTTTCAAATTTATTTCTAACCAGCTATGCCTTCATTGTGTTGTTTTATTTATGCAGCCTTCTCCAACTACTTATGCTGAGGTCTTTCAGTGTATGTTTGATTACATTGATAGGCTTTTTGTAATGGTGCGGCCTCGAAAACTGCTATACATGGCTATTGGTGGGTATTGGAGTTACTTTTTTTGTTTCTGCAAAGTACTAGCCTACTAAATTTCATATGTTCTGTGTATGATGCTAACTATCTGGGGGCTGCTGGTAGATGGTGTTGCTCCAAGGGCTAAAATGAATCAACAACGGTCTAGGCGTTTTAGAGCGGCCAAAGATGCAGCTGATGCGGTATGTGCTTTTGTTTATGCTAGGTGCACCCTTTATGCGTGTGCACGTGAAGGGCTTCTTAAATATATTGTTTCTTTGTGTTACTTGCGACTTCTTTTTTGTATTAAACAAACTTATGCTCCAGTTGCCGTTCTTTTTTGATAGGTAAAATAAATTTTATTAATGATTGACAAATAGGCATAGCCCCAGTGCATAGGGTGTATACATGGAAAATGTATATTTATGAACTAGAAATAGATACAAAAGATTCACCAGATGTAATTATGAAAGAAAATGTATGTTATTTTACTTCTACAGTTCCAATAGAAAGCCAAGGGGTTTTTGTTTTCTTTGAAATTTTTTTTAAAGGCATTTTATTTTTGTCATTTTCTAATCTCAATTGTTAATATAATAACTATTGGACTCAGTTTTTGAGATTTGTTTTTTATACTACATGCCCAGAGGAATGCTTCCCATTTATAGACAATGATGGTATTGATTTTGGGATTAAAAACAGTCAAAAGATCTCGAGAGAATTCTTATTTATATTCCCTTGTAAAAAAATCCTTATTTATATTTCTAATGGAGTATTTGCATTTGATGTTTTGTTTCATTATATTTTGGTGTAAGTGATGATATTTTGTATTAATGATCGAGAAGAGGGGGGTTGCATTATGTTTCAAACCTGCTCCATCTGTCCTCTTAACATTTTCATTTCCTTTTAGCATGCATGTCTAGTCTTCTCTTGATCAAGTGAGAATCTCATACTAACCGTTATCCAGGTTTCTTTGATCTTGGGAATTTTTGACGCATATCTGCCATGAGAACAGTGGGGGAGGGGGGGATGGCAATTGCAAGTTATTAGTTGGCACTTGCAGTTGCTGTCCCCCTTCCTATGTTCATATTCTATTGAGTCCTTACCCCCTATTACTGTATTACGTTGTTGCTGCTGCTCCCTTTCCCTTGAAAAGGAAAAAGCACAAATAAGAAATAAAAATGAATAAAGGAAAGCAAAGTTTCTTACTTTTGCTGTTGATTCATTTATTCTGTAGGCAGATGAAGAAGCAAGGCTAAGGGAAGAGTTTGAGAGAGAAGGCCGAAAGCTTCCTCCAAAACATGAGTCACAAGTTTTTGATTCTAATGTTATTACTCCAGGAACTGAGTTTATGGCTGTTCTATCAATTGCACTGCAGTACTATATTCATCTCAGGTTGAACAATGACCCTGGTTGGGAAAAAGTTAAGGTATTCTACTTGCCAAACTCCCTTGTAAATTTTGAATTGTACTTTGGTTTCTTTTGTGGATAGAATGCTTGTTTTCTGGTTGCATGTCTTGCTAGATCGAGTGACTTTTCTTCTCTTCTTGGCAAGGTTATTCTTTCTGATGCCAATGTTCCTGGTGAGGGGGAACACAAAATCATGTCATATATTCGTCTTCAAAGAAACCTCCCTGGTTATGACCCAAATACACGCCATTGCCTGTATGGTTTGGTATATATCTTCCTTCAACATATATGTTCAGATATAATAATGAGTATTGGATTCCTCATAGTTTTGGATTAACATTAGCTGCTCTATAAATTGGCCATGACAGGATGCAGATTTGATAATGTTGGGTTTAGCTACCCATGAAATTCATTTTTCAATTCTTCGAGAGGTTGGTCTTCTCTCATTTACATGGACTTACATGTACTTTTATGTTTAGTTTTCCTTTTTCAATAAGTTATAATGATGAGAATGAAGGAACCCAGGAACTCTAATTTCCTATCATATCTAGTTTTTATTACTATTCTAGAAAAAGTAATCCGTGTCTTTCTGAATGGTCCGTTTCAGATTGTATTTACTCCTGGGCAACAAGACAAATGCTTCCTATGTGGACAGATGGGCCATTTAGCAGCAAGTTGTGAAGGAAAGGCAAAAAGAAAGGCTGGAGAGTTTGATGAGAAAGGTGATGGTGCCGCTGTTGCCAAAAAACCATACCAGGTTTGTTTTCATCATGTGGAAGACCTTGGTGTTAAAGATCCTTTGTGTATATATGGTTGTTCTAATTACTAATATAGCACTGGCTTTACCTTCCTGGCAGTTTCTCAACATTTGGACTCTTAGGGAATACTTGGAGCATGAGATGACAATTCCTAATACTTCATTCAAGATTGATCTTGAATGCATTGTGGATGACTTTATTTTCATGTGTTTCTTTGTTGGCAATGATTTCTTACCACATATGCCCACATTGGAGATTCGCGAGGTTTGTTAATAAGTTTCTTATTTTGTATTAAATTGGTTTATGAATATTGATAGGTTTGGCATAAACTATCTTTTTAGTACATACCACTTATATTGAATAAAGCTATCGCTAGCTAGTCGGAATGCTATCTCTCTTCTCCTTCATCACTCAGCCATCAAAATATAGAAGCAGAGTAACGCCCCTATATAGAACGGCCCTAAGCTTATCCCTCACTTGCATTCGCCTAATTGAGCAGAACACCACTCGGCGATCATCCTACAACTGGTCCTGCCTATAGTTATATAGTGTTGAACACATATAAGTATAGATTTGCCCGTCTTTTCTTCATTTGGTGAAGGTGAATAGCTAGGGGCGCAACCCAAGTACACAGGGTTATACAAAGGGGATTGGCTAGTTTAAGGAAGGTGTCAAAAACAAGTGCTAGTAAAACCTGTAAAGGATACAAAACGAGACTTATGATGACAGCTTTGGCCTAAACTATGTTTTAGAAGTATATATGTTCATAAAGTTGATTAGTTTTGAACACTCTCCTTTGAGATGAAAACCTAAGTAGGCAATTGGTGATAGAATAAGATAGGATGTTTTGATTTATTTGTGTCATCTCGTTGGAACATGCAATACTTTGCAACTTGCACGATATCTGCGATTGAATTTCCTTATGGACTTCTCTTGGATTTACACAATGAATTATTCAATACTGTGTTATTTCTATAGGGTGCAATTAACTTGCTGATGGCAATATACAAGAAGGAAATCAGGGCATTGGGTGGGTATTTGACAAATGGAAGCAAGGTATTTGATTAGTTATATTCAAAGTAGCTTCTAGAAGCTGGTTCAGTTGCCAAATTGCTTTTTCTCTAATCGTTTAGTCTTATTTGTGAGTTGCATATCATTCTTGACTTGTTTTATTTCATAGCCAAATTTGAGCCGGGTGGAGCATTTTATTCAGGCTGTTGGATCTTTCGAAGATAAGATATTTCAGAAAAGAGCTCGATTGCATCAGGTATGCTCTACTCCTGGATGAATTTTATATCAAGGGAATAGGCATAGCCCAAGTACACAGGATGTATACAAATGACAACATTGACTTACATGCTAAAACAGAATACAACTAAAGCAAAACATTACAATCATTCCCATTCCTTACAAGATTCTTCACCCAAAAGCTTAAAGTACTAAGGAAATGCTCCCTAAGTTCCCCTATAGAATGTTCACAATTGTCAAAGCTCCTCCATTCCTCTCTAACCAAAAACACCAAAGACATGGGGATACTCTTCAACACTGCAGTGCTGTTACTTCTCCCCTCGATGCCTTGCCAACATGCAAAGAAATCAGCCACGTGCATAGGCATCACCCATAAAATGCCATATCAAAATCTCGTTCCACAACAATGTTGCTACCTCACAATGAAGAAAAAAGATGATCAATAGATTCACCTTCCTTCTTACACATAAATCACCATTCAGCCACCTGAAAACCTCTCTTCCTCGAGTTGTCTGTAGTTAATATTTTCCCAAGGGACACCAGCCAGCAGAAAAAAGGCAATCTTACTAGGCACTTTGGCTCTCCAAATACATTTTCAGGGATAGTCTTTGACCCCATGACTGGTTAACACCTTATAAAAAAACTCACTGAAAATCTGGAATTAACTGCATGCGCCCACAGCAGACTGTCCTCCCTGTTCTGGTCAAGCTTTATCAAATATAATCTTCCTAAAAAATCAGAAACCTCACATACTTCCCTATCTTGCACATCTCCAATAAATTCCACAGACCACAAAATCAAATTGTTAGAGAAGTGATAGGAACCAACCACTGCAGCTCCTTTGTCCCTAGCAATTCTGAAAAAGGGTTACGGTAAACAACCTTAAGAGGAGAATCCCCACACCAGGTGTCATGCCAAAATAGATCTTTGCCCCATCCCCCCACCTTGAATTTGCCATTCTTGACAAAGTCCCCCACCCCAGCCGAATAGACTTCCACAAACCCACCCCAAACATCCGTCTAACCCCTACCCCAAACATCCCCAAACAACTTGGAAAGGAATGATAAAGGAATGATGAGAATTTACTGAATCTGCTTTAGTTTTCCTATTTTCTAGAGTGTAGTAGGTATTTCCTTTGTATACTTCATTTGTGCTTAGGCTCTGCCTATTCATGATAATAAAATTCATATTTATCAAAAAAAAAAAAAAAAATCCTTCTAACTTCATTCGTGCACCAACTCCTCCACATTCTCCCATATATAACATCCACAATAGTTCTCCAAAATGCATTACTCTCATTATGGTACCTCCAAAGCCATTTCCCAAGGAGAGCTTTGTTGAAAAGTCTTAAATTTTTCACTCCCAACCCTCGATAGGAAACCGGAAGACAAATCTCTTTCCAACTCACCAAATGAAACTTTCTTTTCTCCCCATTAGCATCCCACAGAAAATTCCTATAAATGCTCTCAATTACTTTAGCAAACCCCAACTGGTAAAGGAAAGAGATAGAGAGAGGGAATAAGTAGGGAGAGTAGTCAATGTGCTCTTAATCAAGATAACTTCCATCTTAGACATAATTTTTTCCAGCCAGCTAATCTTCTCAATCGCCCCAGCCCAAATAGAAACGATTTGTGAGGGGCACCCAAAGGTAGTCCAAGGTATCTCATAGGTAACGAAGCTACCTTACATCCCAAAATATTGGCCAGTCCAAATCATTCCTGACCGTACCCATTGGAACAATTTTAGACTTGGAAAGATTAATTCTTAAACCAGAAACAACTTCAAAACATAACAGTAAGGCTCTCAAAACACGAAGGTGATCCCGATTATTATCACAGAATCAAAGTGCCGTATGCTAAAAGCAAATGTGATACTGAAATACTACTTTGAGTCTCATCACCTACCACAAATCCCAAAATAAATCTTCCTTCGATAGCCGCCTCAAGCATACGACTTAATGCATCCATCACTATTACAAATAAGAAAGGAATAAAGGCATCTCCTTGCCTCAAACCCCAAGAGCGGTAAAAAAGCCAACCGGATTGTCATTCACTAATATCGAAAATCTGGTTGTCAAAACTATGTTTAATCCATCAACACCACTTCTCACCAAAGCCAAATCTCCTAGTATGTAAAGAAGAAATTCCCAATTGACATGGTCAAAAGCTTTTTCTATGTCCAATTTAATTAGAACTCTAGATTTACCGATTCTTATTCTACTTTCCAAGCATTCATTAGCAATTAACCGAGTCAAGGATTTGTCTTCTCCTTACAAATGCATTCTGAGACTTGGATATAATTTTGTCCATAAACACTAAGAGCATGAGCATTTGTCTTATCAAAATAAATCATTAAAATTTGATGAAAAGTACAAGCTTGATGAGAAACCAACAGCAAAATAATCCTACATTAGACTCTTAAAAAATGCTTTCCTCAGATTTGATCAAAAATGAGAAAAAGAAAGTGGAGAGAATACTTTTGGTTTGACTTTTGAATAGTAACCCTTCAAATTTGATCTAATGTTAGTTTCTCATCAAACTTGTACTTTTTATCAAATTTTGATGATTTATTTTGATGAAACCAATGCTAATGCTCTAATACAATTGACTAACACCTTGGCAATGATTTTATACACCCCATTTACCAAGCTAATATGGCGAAAATCCCTCATCTCCATTGCACCCGCCTTTTTAGGAATGAGAGAAATGAATGTAGTATTAATACTTTTCTCAAATTTCAAGAATGGGTGCCAACCAGGATTAGTTGGGATGCTGTTCTGGACACCTAGTGTCAATAAAAAAAAGGAACGTGGAATTCACCAAAAACTTTCATAATGTCATCCTTCATGATATCCCAACATGCTTGGAAAAATGCCATAGAAAAACCATCCGGGCCCGGAGCCTTGTCCTTAGTCATACCTCTAACCACACCAAGAGTTTCTTCTTCCTCAAAAGTTCGCTCTAAACAATCTGCACTCATTTGATCAATGGATGCAAACATCTGCACTCATTTGATCAATGGACACAAACACTTTCCCATCTCGTCTCCATGAATGTTCTTCCGTAAAATACTTCTTATAATAGCTCAGGTATCAGCAGTTTGTTAGGATTGTTTATATTGTTCAAATTGTCTGCTTGGAGTTATTGCTGAAACTGGTTGCCATTAAAGCAATGATTTTCTAAGAATATTATTGGATTCAGGGACGTGGTTGTATGGCCCGTTGCTATATGTTATACCTATAAACAGATTGATGGAATTTTTATTCTGCTTTCCTTTTCAGCGGCAGGCTGAAAGAATAAAGCGTGAAAAGGCACAGGCCAGGAGAGGGGATGATGCACAGCCTGTAGTTCAACCTGAGTCTTTGGTGCCGGTTGCTCGATTTCATGGTTCTCGGCTTGCTTCCAGTTCTTCACCTTCTCCCTATCAACGATCAGAATCTAATTACAATTCAGGGAGCTCAATGTCTGCTAGAGGGGCTTCTGCTCGGCCTCAAAAAGTTGCACGCTTGTCTTCAGGGGCTACAATTGGTGCTGCTATTGTTGAAGCTGAAAATAGCCTTGAAATAGAAGTATGTTTTCTTGCTTCAGGAGAGGCACTGTAATGTAGTTGACTCCGTCAACCATCTTTTAGAGTAACTTTCTGTGGGCTTGGGTATGAGCCTTGCCTGCTAGGAGTTATTCAGATCTTCTTCTGTATTATAGTTTGTTTGTCACCTTTCTTGACGGTATATGATGTTAAAGTGATGCTCATCTAGTCATCTTTTTGTCTTGCTTTTCAGGTAAGCGAAAACAAAGAAGAATTAAAACTGAAGCTTAAGGAGGTACTTCGTGAGAAGTCAGATGCTTTTAGCTCTCAAAAACCAGAAGAGGACAAGGTTTGATGATAAGTTTACATATCAAAGGCTTGACTTACATAATTCAATTACCTTCTGCTCGAATTTTTATACATTTTATGCTATATTATTAGATTAGGTTGGGAGAACCAGGGTGGAAAGAAAGATACTATGAGGAAAAGTTTTCTGTAAGAACTCCTGAGGAGCTTGAAGCCATACGAAGGGATGTTGTGAGTAAAATGAATTCAAGTGTTATTTACTTATATAAGAAATATTAGCGCTTGTATTTGCTGTATAACTGTTGGTTAAGTTTGTACATTGGCACTTCTGTCAGGTCTTGAGTTACACAGAAGGCCTTTGTTGGGTCATGCACTATTATTATGAAGGGGTTTGTTCTTGGCAGTGGTGAGTTTGTTTTCTCTCATTCTTCTTCGAAGTCATACAGGTATAATATCAAATTGTCAATAATGTTGTTGATGGGGATTAGAATCATGCTACAATCGTGTTGCAGAGGGTGATCCCCTATAGGGTCAATGAAGTTTATAGGGTTGCCTTCTCAGGTCTGCAGGTAAGGGGTGCCAACACTCCCTCCTATGTATTTTTCCCATTGAATGGGTTCATAATGGGACATCACCAAATTTAAATTGATCATCTGGTTTAGCCTCATATATCTGGTAAGAAGGGTAATTTCATTCAAAGCGTAGATGGAATCAAGTCTCAACCCAAGTATACAAGAAGTATCCAATAGGAAACACCCAACTAGAGGGAGGCCTATGAAACCTAGAAAGCTAGTGGAGCATGAGCTGTGCACACTTCCAAACATTAGGAGAATTAAATATAATGACTATTGATTCTAATACTGCCTTAGAGCTCAAGGTTCCTGCCAAATACACCACATCAAACACAAAAGGGACCATTCCCAAACCTTTAATTGCCATGACCACTGAGGTGAGGTTGCTAAGAAGCTATCAAGTCCACCAACAGTTGGACCTACTAAATTTCAAAGGTATGAAATATTGATGTCCATAGATCCCTGGCCACCTTGCAAGGAAGTAAAATATGATTGATGCCCCACTGCCAACAAAGGATTCTAACTAAATGGATATATGGTTTAAGAGCTGAAACCAACTACTATGGATATTGATCCTTCTTCTCTGATGATGTCATTAGGGATACAGATGAAGATGAAAAGATTTTTTCATATGGTTGAAATTCAACAAGAAATTTATTTTTTTATCATGCTATTTTTTATTTCCTTAAACTCCAACTTGCATCAATATCCTCTATCCAAGGTTAAAATATAATCTTTATGGCTTTGCCCTAATCTCTTTTGCGCCGGGGCTTTTGTTCTTCTATTATGGTGTGGATTACTTGCCGGTTATCCTTTTCTCTCTTTTGTATGCTTTTACATTTTTGGGTCTTTACTCTGACTTCGAAGACTTTATATTGTAGGTTTTATCCTTATCATTATGCACCTTTTGCTTCTGATCTCAAGGATCTTGGTCAGCTGGACATAAGCTTTGAGCTTGGCTCTCCCTTCAAGCCATTCAATCAGCTTTTGGGAGTATTTCCTGCTGCAAGGTGCATAGGCATTACTATTTATTTTATTTCATTTTCACATTTTTCGTAAATTGCCCATTTCTAAGAGCAAACTATTATTCATTTGCAGTGCCCATGCACTTCCTGAGAATTACAGGAAATTGATGACTGACCCAAATTCACCTATTATTGACTTTTACCCGACTGGTATGCTTTTGGCTAAAATGGGAAGCCTGAAACTCATCTTTCTTTGAACTTATATTTACCAAGAATTCTTCCCTCTCAAAACCTTCATTCTGTTTTTCAGATTTTGAGGTGGATATGAATGGCAAACGGTATGCTTGGCAGGTGGGTTTCTGTTTTGATTTGTATATGTAGCCAGCGCGATGACTGTTTTTAGATTTCTTTTTTCTTACACCCGTATTTGCTATTTTTAAGGGTATTGCGAAATTGCCTTTTATTGACGAAGCTCGCCTTCTTTCAGAAGTTCAGAAAATTGAGCATACATTGACAGTATGGTTTTTGACATAAGCCAGTTTGGTATTCTGTACACCAGTTTTGTTTTCTCTTTAGATACAAATTCATTTGATTATTTTTTGCATTATTTCTAAGGAGGAGGAGGTTTGGAGAAATAGCGTGATGTTCGACATGCTTTTCGTGAAATTGTGTCATCCTCTCTCTGTATGCATAAGTATTCTTGATGAGAAGTATAAACGATTAACGGACAAAGAACGTGTTAAGGTCAAGGAGAAACTCAAGCCCGAAAAAAGGTTTGCTGTTGTCTTTAAATTATTTATTGAATATATATATATATATATTAAAGTAATCAATGTGTACATTTGAGGGCTCACGTTATAGTTATTTATTATATACTTGTTCTTGGTTCACATTTTGTTGGAAACTTCCATTCAAGTTTCCCAAGTTTGTAGAATTGGAAAATTCGTAAGAGATGCTTTTGTAAGTTTTTTTAACAAGGAAAAATATATTAATATCAATAGGTGTAACCAAGTACATTGGGTGTATACAAGAGAGAACTCCTAGCCCATAATAGAGAGCCCATAATAGAGAGCCCCTAATAAACATTGCCCAAGATATCAAAGGAAAACTAGGGTTTTCTTTACTAAGATGGGTAGTCTCCTAATAGGATATGTTTTATAATATTATCTTGTATTTAAATTCTGTTGTACATATTAGATAAGATTTTTTTTTTTCTGGGTTTCTCTTTATCGGCAGCCTCGGGAGTGTCGAGGAGCTGTCTCTTGGTCTTTTCCGGTGATTTGTGGCTGTGTGACTCTCGGAACGGTGGGGTTCTTCAGTTTGACCCTGTCTGTGGCTGCGATTGTGGGTTTCGATGCCCTCTGTTGCGCTATTCTTGGTTCCCAGGTGGTTTTCGATGCTATCTCCCCTGTTCGACGCTGAGGATTTTGTTAGTGTCACTTTTCTGGTTTTGTGGCACTAAATCGGCCATCTCTGTTCACCCTCTAGTGAGCCCGACGTGAACAACTTCTCGGTGGTGACTTTTCTGGGCCTGTTTCTTTAGTTTTTTGGTTGCGTGGCTTGGTCTGGCAAGCATCTCTTGTGGGCCTCTTGTTTGGGTTTTCTGTGTTTGGACCCCTTTATTTTCTTGGCATAGCTGTCTGCCGTTGGCTTCATTCTCTGTGGGTATTTGATTGGTTCCTATTTTGTGCTCTTGGACTTTATTTTATTATGGATTCAATTATCGTGTGTGAAATTTACGGGAAAAAATTACGCTACCTGGGCATTTCACTTTGAGATTCTTGTCAAAGGTAAAGAGCTCTGGGGTTATGTTGATGGCACCATTCTAGCACTTGAAAGTGCAAAGGAATTGTCTACGTGGGAAAGTAAGGATGCCAAGATCATGTCTTGGATCCTTGGCTCTATGGAGCCCCATATCATTCTTGATCTAAGACCCTACAAAACTTTCAAGGCTATGTGGGCATACTTGAAGAGAATTTATGCTCAGAATAGGATGCGCGACATTTTCAGCTAGAATTTGAGATAGCTAATTTTTCTCAAGGTGATCTATCAGTGGAAGAATTCTATTCTGGTTTTTCAAAATTGTGGGCTGAATACACTGACATTGTGTATTCCTGTCTCTGATGCTGGTTTTCCTCATGTGCAAAGTGTGCATGAAACTAGTAGGAGGGATCATTTTCTTACGAAACCTCGTCCAGATTTTGAATCTGTTCGTTCTCATTTGATGAATCGAGATCCAGTGCCCTCTCTTGATGATTGTTTGGGTGATTTGCTTTGGGAGGAGCAAAGGTTACTTACTCGGAGTACAATGGAACAGCAGTTGCATCTCCTGCTCAAGTGCCCACGGAACACTTATCTTTACCCAAGTAGCTGATATCTTTACCAAAGCTCACTTATCAAAAAATAAAAGTTGATATCTTTACCAAAGCTTCGACTCGACAACGACATCAATATTTAGTGAGCAAATTACTGCTAGTCGATTCACTAGCATCAATTTGAGGGAGGGTATCAAAGGAAAACAAGGGTTTTCTTTACTAAGATGGGTAATCTCCTAATAGGATATATTTTATAATAGTATCTTGTATTTAAATTCTGTTGTACATATTAGATAAGATAAAGTCAAGTAGTTTAGTTAGATTCAAGTTGAATTCTCAATCTGTGTAAGTGTGGGACGATTGTATCGTTTATATTAATGAGAAGGATAAACCTTGAGGGGCACTTTGGCCAAAATTGTCACAAGAGGCAAGAATTAGAAACCTATCTGATATACACACCAAGTCCTATTGGGACAAAACACACCTCTCCAAAGCAAGCAAGTCCCACTGTAACTACCCCAACCCTTTGTTTCCCACACAATTAATACTCCACCGGAATGATCCTACGAGGACTGAGGAACGCTTTATGTCTTCCTGCTAGTCCTCCCTCGACTTGTTCTATCTCCCTCTAGTCCTTTTGTAAGTTGAAAACTAAGGGAAAATATTTTAGCACTGATTTTTCGAGGCATTTTTTTTTTAAAAACTTTAGTCTATTTTTATTGTCATTTTTTTGTAGTCCCTTTTGATGTTTGTTCATTTATATTTTATACTTTCCTCTCTAAATATATATCATTTGTTGAGAGTTATGGTGTCTGTTTGATTGCGCACATTACTTTTTCTGTTCAATAGCATCTTATATCCAGCTTAGTATATTTTACTTCATACTGAGTGCATACGATTTTACTTGCAGTGCCATGTTTGTTTAAGCAAAAAAGTATGCCAGTTTTTTTATTTTTATTTTTATAAGTAGTATGCCATGTTAATGAGATTGATTTCATTTCACAATCATTATATTTTTATAGGAATCCATAAGTCATTATATTCTACCTTTTGTTTTCTTGGGCCAGTATGTGCCATATTTGATGAAAAATGGATTCGAACTTTATGTTGTGGCATCTCATAAGGTTTATATGATGTGATGCGTCGAGTCTTAGGCCTTGTATGGATATTGAGATGAGATGAGATGAGATGAGATGAGATGAGAAATATGTGAATAGTAGTGAAATGGTTTGCGACTAGTAGTGAAATGGTTTGAGTTAAGATGTTTTATGGGGTTTTGGAAAAGGAGAGAAAAAGTTGAATAGAAATATTATTAAGTTACAATATTGTTGGAGTATTATTTTTAATTTTATTTTATTTTGAGATTTGAATTTCTTTTTTTGGAAGTTTGAAAAAGTTGGTAATGATTAGATGAAAAAGTTAAGATTTGAAACTGGAAAGTATGTGTTTGAATGGTGTTTGGATGTTGAGATGAGATGAGACCAACTTAACATCCAAATAGGGCCTTAGGGCTGGCTTGTTTGGGAAGTGAGATGAAATATAAATTTTGTAATTAATAGTGAAATGGTTTGTGAATAGCAGTGAAATTGTTTGAGTTAATATGTTTTGTTGGGTTTTGGGAAAAGAAAAAATTGAATAAAAATATTATAAAATTTAAAAGTTAAGAATATAAATTTTTAATATAATTTTTGTTTTGAAATTTGAAAAAGTTGTACTATATTTTGTGTTTTGTTTGGAAGCTTGGGTAAATTATAACGATTAGATAATGATTAGATCACAAAATCAAGAATTTGAAATTGAAAAATGTTTGTGTTTGAGAAGAAAATTATGAGAAGTTTTGATATGAGATGAGATGAGGCAAGATCATCTCACTTCCCAAACAAGCCTTTAATATGATCTACGTAGCTGCTATTGATTAATTTTTTTTGTGTTGAATGCTTGTTTATGCATGTGTTGTCTTCTTGCTTAGTAAGCATTCCCCTCCAAAAACAAGGGAGGAAAAAGGGCAGAGAAGTTTCTTCACTTATTATGGTTAAATTGTTGCCACCTAGGAATCAACATCACTTTCTGACAATGTCGTTTTTTTTATTGTTCTGGTACAGGCTAATTGATTATTGTTTTTTTTATTATTAAAAAAATGTTTTCACAGATTGTCTGTGGTCTGGTTACAAGTTGAATTATATCCTTTTCCTGCTTATGCTACTGTGTATATCTTGGTTTATGTTGCAAATAATCGCAATACATCCATTCAACTGTACACTTCAATATATGGTGTCGTACTATTTTCTGATTTATTTAGGGCTACATGCAGTGGTGGAATGAATGGTTATTTATCCCCATGTGCTGGAGAACCCCACCCACCTATTTTCAGGTCTCCTGTGATAGGAATGGAAGATATCATTGACAACCAAGTCATGTAAGATTTTTTTAGCACTGGTTGCTATTCGATTGAATGAACCATATTATTTAGGATCGCTTTTCCTCATTTTTTCATGTCATTCTTGCTGTTCAGATGCGCTATATTCCAACTCCCAGATATGCATGAACACATCACTCGACCACCTGTGGGGGTTAAATTCCCAGAGAAGGTATGTGGTTATTGTTGAGGCCTTGTTACGCATCTGTCAAGTCTGTTTCCACTTTATTTGTTCTCTTTTTTCCCAAGTTTGGTATGGGATCAAAATTTTTGTGTGGATAGAGATGGAAACAAATGGAGGGTATAAAAAATGGGTTTGCATCAAGTTTGCATTGGTTATAGAGCACGATTGATTCTGGATGATGGTGCTTGATATATGCTTTTGCACATGATATTGTATTCTTTTGATTTAATTTCAGCTTACAAATTTGGAGTGGTACTGTAAAATCTACAGGTCTTACCATCTTAGGTCTAGTAGGACTAAAAGCAAGCGTGTGGAATGCAATTTAGTGAAAGAATGGATGGAGGGATGACAAAATTTAATGGTGGATGGAAACTAAAAAGTGACAGTTTTGATATGTGGGATCAATTTATAAGGATATTGAGGAGGATGCGGCAAGTTTAGAGCAAGATGGATCAAGTCTACAGAAGTGTAATGGGGACTGTAAAATGCAAGGGAAAACTCTATAGGATTGGTATGGAACTAGCTATGGTCTATGTTACAGAACTTGTGTGAGAGAGAGAGAGAAAGAGAGAGAGAGACAAATTTAATTCCAGTTTTCATTCAGTCCATTGAATTCAAGGAAGTTTGCGGTGCTAATGATAAACAATCACGTTCTTTGTCAATAGGAATTATAAACACTACATTATTCTTGTCATTCACTCATATCAACCACATCCATGTGAAGGGACCGTTGCAGAAACCCAAACATTCTGGTGATACGTATTGTACCCCACAAAACTTTTAGACTTTTTCAGTGTGTGGATCCATGTTAACAAGGGAGGTTGCTTCCGTGCAAAAGCCTTGATCATATCATTTTGGATGTTGGATTAATTTCTAAATCAATGTTTCTATTCTTCTCCTATATCTGGCATTTACTAGGGGAAGGTTTTTCTTGAAAAAAAATTGTTAATCATGGCAAACTTGTCACTTATTTATTACTATGCTTAAGCAGATAACATGGCTTAGTGGGGTGGGGTTTTCTATAGCAATTTTCATGGGAGTTATTTTCGTACAGATTGTGAATTTGGGGGATCTAAAACCTGAACCAGTTCTGTGGCATGAAGATTCTGGAAGGAGGCCATGGGAGAATGGAAGGTATTCGATGATTGTACATCATGTTGACTGATTCAAACCGTTTAGACTAACTTGTTGGAAATTCCTTTTTCATGTATATTTGACTTCTATTTATTTTGATTTTCTTTTCAGGCAAAACTCGGGAAACACTTCTGGCCGACAGCTTGGGGAGGCAGCTCATCGGTTTGTTGCTAACAGCTTACAAGTGAAGGGAAATCCTAATGGGTATGGCAATAAAATGAATGCCCCACCACCATCTTACCCGATGCCTCATCATCATCGCCCACGGATTTCGTCCTACCAAAATGAAAGATATCATGATCAGGCATTTAACAGAATGCAACCACCAGGAACATTTCACTCTCCTCGAGGACACCATCAATTTTCAAATTCCACTGCCGGTCCAGGTTACAATGAGGAAGGGTACAATCCACAATACGTCTCACCCGTAGACCGTCATCCCAACAATAGGTCTCACCCTCAGAACTATGAAAGAAATAACCAACCAGTAACCCACGGTAAAGGTCAGTACTCCAGGAATGTGAACTATCATCCATCCGGAATTCATCAGAATGGAGGACCCATGTATGCTAGGGGGCAAATGGCACAAGCTCCAAATGGGGTCAGTGCTCATCCTCACCAAGGCGGTCACAACAGTTATCAGAACTACCAATCACCTGGAGGTTCTAGTCTTCAGCAGTGGGGTGTTCGGTCTCCAATGACCAATCAGGGCATTCCGAGGGGTTATGGTCACCCTCAACAGCTAGGCAACCAATATTCTGTACCAGAAAGAAGAGCAAATAAGCAGCCATCCCCACCGCCGCCTGGATATGGGCACAAGTAGAAATAACTGCTGCAACCCTAACCTGTCGTTGCCAATAAATGTGTGCAATAGTCACAATTTTTCATTTGCTGTGAGTTGTAACATTAAGTTCTTTGTCCATTTGTTTTTGTAAGTCAAATAACTCTAGGCTTTTATCTCCGTGGTTCCGTTATCTGTTTTTTTTTTTTCCCAATTTAAATAGAAATTTAAAAAAAGTAAATCTCCCTGGAAAACGGCACGAATATGCATGTATACTTGTTGAACAATTTGACCGTTGAGGTTGAGATTCCATTATCTGCGTAAATTACAAATTGGAACGAATTCTTCGTTTGTGTCGCACTTTTTTCATCATGTAAACGATGCGTTGTTTGTCATCTCATCATCTGGGCTGGATGATACAGATCTCGGCGATATATAAATGTTCACGAGAAATGTTAGAGCCACAAAAAAAGTCACAAAAAATTAAAAAATAATTTTTTATTATTTTTTTAAGTTAATGATCAAGCAAGTATTTTTTAATAATATTTTAAATATATTTTTTAAAAAATAAAATATAAAAACTATCTAAAAAAAAGAAAGAAAAAAAAACCAAAAAAAACCAAAAAAAATATTTGCGTGGATCCCCCAGGAGTGGGTGTAGGATCACAAATGTTCAGACATTCTGTGTTGTTTGGATATGCGTCGCTGTCGCATAACCCGATGCCTGTCTTGGGGTTTGGTTACCGTGATTGTTGTTCGACCAATGAATGGCATATATTATTGGCGAAAGTGGATGTCATTAAAAGCTATGTTGAGATTTTATATTTGGTAGGACTTTCTATTAGTCTTATTATCAAATTAAGTAAAAGAGAGAGAAAGTAATAATGGGAAGAGAGAAACAATGTCCTTAAAAGTTCCAAGTACCAATGAGCTTCGAGTCGACCAGTACGTCCTATAACTGTAGATGGTAGAGGTTAAGGTTGTGGGTTTCAATTTAGGGTGATTTTTTTTGTCCTGTTGTAACAAGGAGTGGAGGGTGAGGCCGCAAGTGATCTTGGAGAAAATTTAAGGAAACGAAACGAACGGAGGAGATCAGAGTTGGGAGTGGGGTGAGGAGCATCCCATCAACTCTGTACTATAAGAGGAGAGTGGCATTGATGGTGGAATAAGGAAGCATGTGTCAGCCTCTGAGTCTTAACCTACCTAGACTCGACACGAACGTGGACATCGTTATTGGCTTGCTATGGATGACTATCATATTTCACTATGTTCGCACAAAATGCCGAAACCAAACCCAATATATTATTTATTTATATTTATATAAAGGTATTTTTTTTTTTTTTTGTAAGCAAGCAACTAGTATTAATATCAAATAATAAGCAGTACATATGGTAATATCATAAATTACAAGCCAGTGGTCAATCCTTTCTACTATGAAAACTTAGACTAGGTGGAACAAAAATCAGAAGAATGTGTCCTTGGGCCTGTGTTTGATCTGTCCATTGCGCAAGTTCATGCGTACATTAATTTGAAGATCGATGAATTTTGATAACTTTTCATTCGTGAAAATGTTTAAGTTGTTCAATAATGCCTTGGACGATAAGTTGAATTGTCCAATCTTGTATCTTGACGGAATTTTGTATGGATTGTATTATAATATTTGAATCTCTAGTCAAGGTTATGTTTATGAAACCTTGCTTGAGGGCTTCCTTGACCATCATTTTTGCTGCTTGTGCTTCTCCCATGTTTGCAGTAGTTGTAGTTGTTGTTTTTGTTGTTGCCAATGCTGTGATGCCTATATCTCTAGTGCAGAGTCCAGCAATGATACTTTCCTGAGTTCGAATTACTACATCAAATGTTAGAGTGTGGAAATCTTTCAAATGCCATTGCCTTTCATTATGAATATTTGTTTTTCCCAAGGACCAGCAAGTGAGATTTTCTTGATGACTTTTTTTGACACTGTTAATGAAACTGAAAGGAGATGGAATTTCAGTTTGATGCACAACTCTATTTCTAATGTACCACAAATTGTCCATAGCTAGAATGACAAAGTGCTGGAATGAGTGGATATCATTTTCTGGAATATGCAAACTCGGTTTGGGATCAATAATGTCACAAATCTATTGCTGAATATTGAGATTAGCTTGATTTGAAAAATTCAATGGTCATGGGGCCATTTCTCCATAGTATTCGATATAAAGGTATGTTACTGAGGCTTTCCTTATTGCACTCGTGCGGTTGATTGGATCCAATTTAACATTTTTCTTATATTTTTTGCACTCTCTCCACATTTTAAAGTCTGAAAGAGTCTTTGCTTCCTCCAACCAACCAAAGAAAGGGAAATTTGTTTTTTTTGGGGGGGGGGGGGTTGGGGAAGGGGGGCTTTGAAGGAATTAAAGCGACAAACTGAGTGATTACCAAATGATGATGGGTGATTAAGCTAGGTTTGGTTTCCAAACTCGGTTGAGTTGCCTCTACTTTTAAACTCATTCAGCCAACTAAACACTCCAATGAATTGGGTTTTAAGTGAATTCGATACTCATTGTAGATAGATGATTGAAGTTTGAAAAAACAGCTAATTTTTTTACTTTTGCTTTAGTTTCAGTTAACAAGTTAACACTTTTCTCTCCCTTTCCTGATAAAAACTATTTTATATATATATTTTTTCTCTTTATCTCTGTTTGTATCAGTAGTGAGACCCTCTCTCTCTCTCTCGGTTTGTGTTCATAGTGGAGCTGATCGAGAGTTTTTATTTTTATTTTTATTTTTATCAATTCGCTGTAGTGAACAGTTTGGAGGAATAAAAAGTGTAGTAAACAGTAATGAATCCTAAAAATTTTATAACCCATAAATATATCTAATCTCATCTAAATATTCAAATATATTTTAAACTCATCTTAACAAATTTTACAACAACTTACATAACTCAGCAACTCCATATTCAAATGCAACCTAAGTCATCAGTGACGTGTGCTAGCCAGTGAGTCGCACGTAATGATGTGTACAAAGTCCGTCCACAAACGCTAAATAATTAATTATAAAGCAATCATTATCCGTTTAATGATATTGATATATTAATACGTACCCATCATTACGAGATTTGCAAAGTTTTTATAACGCCTTGTGGGTGGTATGATTGCCATAAAAATAATTTAGCTAGCTAGGCTCAAAAGGGTTCCAAATTAATTAAATACTGTTTTTCTAATTCTTATAAAATATTATGTAGTCAATCATCCATGTTGCATTCAATATCCATAATTTTCAAACAAAGCGTAATAATTAAAGAGCCATTCAAATGGATCATAAATTAAATTATATATTCAGCTAATTTAATTAAAAAAAGTATATTGCAGATGCATGCAGTTTGTAATAATTTAACATCTTCCTGATTTTGGGAACATATATCTTTGCCGTTCAAGCTTCCCGACACTACTAAAAAATTCACAAAGGCAATTGCACACGTCAATTCAACCCAGCATACAATTCGGTGCTGGACGATTATCGATCTCTCTTTATGCCATTAGCTTTTTGGGAGAGATCTTATTTGCAATCAAAATGGGAGCCATGATACGCCAAAAATAAAAAAGAAAAAGAAAATAATGGGAGCCATGAAAATGGATTTTATGTATAATATGGACTAAGAAAGATCATGCAAAAAATGCCAAATTAAGATGGTCCCATGCATGGTGAAAGTACTCCCACCAGCAATTAAGTTTGCTTCTCATGATCCAAATGAATGGATAATGCCTTTCTTTATCGTAGATCTAAGATCTTTAGGTCATTTAGTCTTCTTGTACCTTCCAAATAAAAAGTACTTCTATCAAACCCACTTTGGAGATCATGTGTTTTCTACACCAATCACATTGCAACGTTTTATGTTATCATGGATTCCCTTAATTGCCAAAGCCTTGACATTTAAGGGAAAATCGTATCTAAATGCATAATCCTATTGCTTTTAATTATTGTCCACTTCGAGTACTGTTTTATCTAGGGGAGGAGTTTATCATCATGTGTTAAAGACTCAATTATTGATCCAAAAGTCCTAGGATTATCGACACTGATTCGAGGGTAGCTCTTTTCCTTTTGGTGGCTTCACTCATTTATCAATATTCAATGATTTAACACCGTTTTCATACATAGTACTAAGACATTTTAATCTGGCCTATAGATCGCTCCTTTAGTGAGTAAACTCGTGATGTGGTCTTTGCTCTTGTTAAGAGGTGGCTTGAATCTAGTTGAAAAAGTGCCTCTTCAATTTGGTTGCTAGAGCAGTGTCTTTGTAGCTCGAGCGACGCCTCAACTAGAGAGTTCGCTTGTTTCCTGCTCAATATCTGCTCAACATCTAGCTCGAGTGGGATGTCAACTCGAGAGTTTGCTCAACAGTATGTTGAGCTCAAGCGGGACACAAACCCTGGTGTTTGCTCTAGCGCCGCTTGACTTCACTTGAGCAAATGTTACTTTTCTAGAGCTCTGCATCATTTTACTATATATAGATTTGTTATTATTTCTGCATATGACTTTTGACATTATTTGAGGCAGCCATACATTAGAGAGAAAGAGAGTGAATTCTCTTGTTAACAATATCGAGAATTCATTGATTGTTTTGGAACTTTGAAATTGTGAAGATTATGTGATTATTCTCTTATACTCCACTTCGTTGACAGTGAATTCATTCCAACCAGCCCACTAGTGGACGTAGGCTCATATTGAGCTGAACCACTTAAATCTTGATATTTTTTGTGTGATTAACGTATTTTTTAATCAATTTTATTTCCATCGCGATACTTCAAATTTATCCTAACAAACTGGTACTAGAGTGACTGGTTCTGTGCTAGATCTCTAGGGATGGCTATGGTAAAGTTGGAAGTAGAGAAATTTGACTATTAGAACAGTTTCCGTCTATGGAGCATTTAGATGAAAGCTATGTTGTGGCAACAAGGGTTGTCCAAGGTATTATATGGAAATGCGTCTGATGATATAGTGTTATTCTCCTATCATTATTTGATGGAATTTTGAGGGAGGTTGTCGATGAGAAGACTGCTGCTGGTCTTTGGGCTAAACTTGAGAGATTATATATGAAGAAACCTTTTACCAACCATTTATATCTGAAACAACGGTTATACACATTCAAAATGAAGGAAGATATTCCTATCTCTAAATCCTTAGATGAATCTAATAAAATCATTATGGACCTGAGGAATACTGACGTTAAGCTTGAGGAAGAGGATCAAGATTTAATTGTCTTGTGTTCATTGCCCATATCATATGACAATTTTGTCAATACTATGATGTATGGTAGAGACACTATTTCTTTACCAGATGTAAAATTTGTTTTGAATTCTAAAGAATTAAGAATAAACTGATGCAAATGGTACAAACAATCAAGCCAGTAGTTTGTTTGTTAAGGATTCATCTAATAAAGGCAGATCCAGTGAGAGGGGTTCATAGAAGAATAAAGGTAGATCCAGAGACAGCTCCTAGTCAAAGGGTAACAATAAAATTTCAAATGTCATTATTGTCACAAATTTGGTCATTACAAAAATGAGTGTTCTAAACTGAAAAATAAAGAGGAGGACTCTAGTTCCTCTAATGTCGTTAGCTTTGTTGATGAAAAAGACTAACAGTTCAGATATTATCCTAACAATCAGCGACTCTAATAGTCGCTTTGGTAACAAGTGGGTCAAGGATTTAACTGGTAGTTTTCATATGTGTCCTAAGAGAGACTGGTTCGCTACTTATGAACCAGTCAAAAGTGGTTCTGTTTTGATGGAGAATGATATGACCTATAAAATGACTGGGATTGATTTAGTGAGAATTAAGATGTTTGATGGAATTATCAAAACATTGTCTAATCATCCCAAGTTGAAGAAAAATTTTATTTCTTTGGGCACTCCTGATACTTTGGGCTTCCCAGTACACTGGTGAAGGTGGAGCCATTAAAGTCAATAAGGGCTACATGGTTGTAATGAGGAGAGATAAGACATACGGTCTGTATTTCCTTCAGGGCAGTACAGTGATAGATGCAACTGCAATATCTGTTTTAGATGATCAAGACTTAGACATTACCTATTTGTGACACATGCGATTGGATCATATGAGTGAAATGGATGTCTATTTTGAATAAGCAGGGTTTATTGTGTGATCAAAAGATACATAAATTTGAATTTTGTGAACACTATGTGTTTTTAAAGTAGTACACAATTCAATTTACTACAGGGGTTCACAGTATTAAAAGTATTATAGACTATATTCATTTTGATCTTTGGGGTCCATTCTCTGTTCCATCAAAAGGTGGACTCAGTATCTGCTTACTTTTATTGATAATTATTCACGAAAAGTTTGGGTTTATTTTCTGAAGCAGTTTAACAATAAATTTGTTAACTTTGAACAATGGAATGTTTTGATTGAAAATCAGATAAGCAAGAAGGTCAAGCGATTTCAAACTGACAATGATATGAAATTTTACGGAGGTGAGTTTGATGAATTCTGGTTAATTGCTCTTTAGCCACCTTTATTGGTTTGAAAACTCCAAATGAGGTATGATCTAGTACTCTTGTTTATTCTAATTTAAAAATTTTTTGTTGTCTTGCTTATTTTCATGTTAATGAGGGAAAATTGGCATCAAGAGTAAAGAGGAGCATATTCATTGCATATGCAAATAGGGTGAAAGGTTTCAGAATATGGTGTACATACTTGTACTGATCCTAAATCACTTAAGTTTATAATTAGCAGGGACGTAGTATTTGATAAACAATCTATATTTAATTTGGAAAGGAGTTTATTATGTCTATAGGTGAGGAGCATGGTAATAGCAAGAAGGTGGAGTTAAAGGTTAAAGCTTCGTAGAGGGTGTCAAGTGGCTCCCAAGATCATGTTATTGTTGATGAGCATGATTCTGACTCTAATAATAGTGCACTAAATCAGTAGAACTACAAGCTACTAGTATGCCAATGAGGCAGGTCAGACCACCTCTTAGATATGCTAATGTAGATATGGTGATGTGTGCTCATATTATGGTAGAAGACATTGTTGGTCAGGAACCTTCCAGTTATTCAGAAGCTATAAAAAGCAATTTATACAATAGTGTGCAGCAATGAGTGAGAAGATTGAGTCTCTTTACAAGAACCAAACCTAAGATTTGGTTAAATTGCCAAAAAAGATGAATATTGTTGGCTGCAAATGGGTCTTCAAAAGAAAATAAGGAATCCAGGGTGTTGTAGATGCAAGATATAAGACATACTTAGTTGCTAAGACTACAGTCAGAGAGAAGGTACTGACTTCAATAAAGTTTTCTCTCTCATTATGAAACACATTATGATCAGAGTGTTACTTTTTATGATAACATTGTATGATCTGGAGTTATATCAACTTGATGTTAAAATAATATTCCAACATGGTGAGCTTGATGAGACCATTTACATACATCATCTACAGGGGTTCACTGTTGAAGGTAAGGAAGATTATGTGTGCAAATTTGAGAAATCACTGTATGGTTGAAGTAGTCTCTAAGGCAATGACATAAATGTTTTGACTCTTTTATAATCGATTATGGTTATGTGATGCGTAACTATGATAGTTGCATTTATCACATGCAGTTATCTAATGAATCTTTCATTTACTAGTTTCTTTATGTTGATGATATGCTAATTGTTGCTAAAGGTGCTTAAGGCATATCTGATATTGATTTGCTAAAGAAACAACTCAGTAATGAATTTGAAATGAAAGATACATTGCTAAAAAGATTTTGGGGATGAAAACCCACAGAGATAGAAAAGATGAAAAGTTATGCTTGTCTCAGGGAAAGTACATTAAGAAGTCCTTGAAAGATTTGGAATGCCTAATTCCAAATTGGTAAGTACATTGGTTGCTTCACACTTTAAACTTTCAGCTTTCTTATCTCTTAAGACAGATGAGGAGGAACGCTTTATGGCCAGTATTCCTTATTCTAGCGCAACTGGTAGTATTATGTATGTATTGGTTTGCACTTGTCCAAATATATCATATGTATTGAATGTCGTTAATAGATATATGGCTAACTTAGGTAAAACTCATTGGTAGGTTGTGAAATAGATACTTAAGTATTTGAGAAGGATCTTGAATTTTGACTTAATTTTTTTTATAGAGATGTTGATCTCAGTTCTAAAGTTGTTGGTTATGTTGATTTTGATTATGCTGGAAACTTAGATAAAAAAATATTATTGACAGGATATGTTTTCACTTAGAGATGTAATTGATCTGGTTTGGTCCGATTTTGAACAAAATTAAGAACCGAATCGGTACCACCAATTTTGCATTTCTTAAAACAGATTAAGCTCCGATTATCCTTCAGAACCGGTAATACTGGTTTTACCGATTCCGGTCCGATTTTTCGGTTTTAATAAAATGTAAATTTATTAAAGCCAATATATATATTTTTTAAAAAAACTGAGTTGAAAATTCTGTTTTAGTAAAAAAATTGTAATCCATTACAAAAATATGTTTTTATATAAAAAAAATCTGTTATACATAAAAAAAACTGCATTAAAAAAACTGCTATAAAAGAAGAACTGTTCTATAAAAAAAAAATGTTCTATGAAAAAAAATCTGTTTTAGCAAAATCTGTTATAAAAAAAATCTGCATTAAAAAAATTGTTATAAAATAAAAAACTGTTCTATAAAAAATCTATATGATCTCATATCTAGTTATAGTTTATATTATTATATATAGTATAGAACATATTATATAATAATACTAAAAAATAATAAAAATAAAAAAGTAAATAGAACCGGTTTGGTCTTAAAATTGATGGAAACAGAATCAGACTTATATTATTCATTTTTTCAATTTATAAAACTGGTATCGAATCGGATCGATCCAAAACCAAAATTTTTGGTCTGATTCGGTTTGGTTTGGGCCGGTTCTCCGATTTTTTTGGTTTAAATTTACACCCTTATTTTCACTTTATGTGGATCTCCTATTGGTTGGAAAGAAGCATTACAATCCACTATTACTTAATCAACTACAGAAGCAAAATATATGGCAGCAGCTGAGACTATTAAGGAAACTATTTAGTTAAAAGGCTTAATCAGTGATTTGGGACTATGAAAAGATGAGATTTTAGTATTATGTGATAGTCAGAGTGCAGCACATTTGGCCAAAAATCAAGTGTATCATGAGAGAATGAAACATATTGATGTCAAGTATCATTTTCTGAAAGAGGTTGTTACAGAGGGTGTTGTAGAATTTTGAAGATTCCTACTACTGAGAATCTAGCAGATATGATGACAAAACTAATTGCAGCATACAAGTTCAAACTCTATTTGGACTTGATTGGTATTTAGGATCTTTGATTCTTTTAAGGGATTTGATGGAGGGCGTCGGTCTTCTATGATGAATGGATTTTGTGTTAGACTTGGTAGAATTCAAGCCAAGATGGAGATTTGTTAAGAGGTGGCTTGAATTCAGTTGAAAAAGTGTCTCTTTAGTTTGGTCGCTCAAGCAGTGTCTTTGCAGCTCTAGCGACACCTCAACTTGAGAGATCACTTGTCACTCGTTCAACATTCAGCTCGAAAGGGTTTCGCTCAACATCCAACTCAAGCAGAATGTCAATACGAGAGTTTGCTTAAATCTCGCTTGACACACAGCTCGAGCGGGACACAAACTCTAGTGTTTGGTCAAACGCCGTTTGACTTCACTCGAGTGAATGTTATTTTTCTATGGCTCCGCACCGTTACCATATATAGACTTGTTATTATTTATGTATATGACTTTTGGCATTATTTGAGACAACTATACATTATAGAGAGAGAGAGAGAGAGAGAGAGAGAGAGAGAGAATCATTTTGTTAATAGTCTTGAGAGTTTATTGATTGTTTTAAGACTTTGAGATTGTGAGGATTGTGTAATTATTCTCTTATACTCCACTTCGTTGATAGTGAATTCCTTTTGACTAATCTCGTTAGTATATGTAGACTCATATTAAGCCAAACCACTTAAATCTTGGTGTTCTTTATATGGTTGATGTATTTTCTATCGTATTTTTATTTCCATTGCGATACTTTAAATTTAGCCTTTGATAACCAGTTTATCTTAACAGCTCTGATACCAATTGTTAAAGACTCAACTATCGATTCAAAAGCCCTAAAACTATTGGATACTAATTTGATTAAGTCTTTAACTATCAAGATCATAGCATCCATTACAACGTTCCATTTTTTCCTGCGATAAAAATATTGTCACAAATAGAGACTTATATTCACAACATTGACGTCTCAAGAATTGGGGCGATGCAATTGTCAAAATTGGTGAGCTTTATTGGCAAAAACAACACTCCGATATTAAGATGGAATATATAGGCCATTTGTGATGCTTTTTTACATCTATTGTAACGATATGCTTTGTCGCAATTTAGCCCCCCTCATATTCTTCACTTTACCTTTGTGCGACAAAAATATTTTACCGGTATAACATGGATTATATAAATATGCTGATTTCACAACCCGCGTTCTTTTCACTCCTCTTTTCATCAGTCGACTATTATTTTGTCAATGATTTGGGCGAAACCCACGAAGAAATTTCCACTCCTATTTCGCACTTCCACTCCTATTTTGCACATCTAGGCATCGTGTTGCTTCCGTAGTATTGCTAAGAATTGGCAACCACGAAATCGTCAAGGGACGACATATTGACAAATTTGTGGCTCAATCGGTGGGTTTGGTTTTCCTTGTCGATTTGCAGCAGTGCCATTGAGATGCTTATGCCATACAAAACGAGGGATTTTTCTACGGCTAGGGATAAATAATAGAAGCTTTTTATTGATTGTGCTGAGATCAGCCAAGGGGAGTGGTAAGAATCGATGTGAATGGTATCAACATGATTTTTTTCCCTAGTTCCGCCCCTATTTTTCATTTTACCGAAAGTTTGTTTCCAATTTTGCTGAGATGTATGATTAAGGGATAAGCCCAGATTTTCCAGTTGTTTTTTTGGCTTTATTATTGTATAGATGTTTCTTTGGAGTTTACTTTGAATTGAATCTTATCTTGCTTAATTTGGTTGATTTATTCTTCGATTTGGTCTACTTTTTTGACAGAATTGTGTGTGCTTTTCCATGATTTTCACGTCTTTAGTGAATCAAAAATTGGGGAATATAGTGTTCATGAATATTTCACACCATCAGGAAAGCAAGAGGTTTAAAACTTTGAATTACCACTCATCAAATTTTGTTTTCTTAATTGATTTAGTTGAATATATTCTGTTTGACAGAGATTGGAATCCTTTTTCAAATCTAGATATTAATTGGCAACAAGCTACAACAATACAAGTTTTGTGGAAAGACAAAGATGTGATATCACTCATAAAGTTGTATTGAGCATATGGAAAACTTGTTTGCTGTGAAGGATGGTATGCCCTAAACTTCTTCCTTGTTACTTAATTTCTGGTTGATACACTATCCTTTACACCCAAATCTGTAGCAGCTTATTATTATCTTTGATTTAGTGGTAAAATGTGCTTCTTCATGAATTTGAAGTGTTATCCATTAACATGGAAATTTTGCTTCATAAATTCTTAATATATTTTTAGATATTGTTAATATGAATAATATAATGGATAACACTTCAAATTCATGAAGAAGCACATTTTACCATTGTTGACCCTCTTTTTGTTATATTCCTCTATTTGTCTCAATTTTTTCGTTGAGCTATGATGGGGGGATAAGACTAGGATTTATACATATATTTATATGTCTAAGATGATATGCATGTGCATTTTTCCGAGATTTTGGTTGAATTGCAAAATAAACTGACCCGTATCATAACATTAATCATCCAATACACCTTGCAATATTTTTTTGAACGCTATCACTTTTGATAAGTCATTTACAATATTACTAGAGTTCAAAGTTTGATTTTTTCCCCATAAATATTTTTCCACAATTAATAGGATTAAACGCCATGATACACCCCTTATAGAGATATTTGCAATGAGTCTCTCTTGTAAATAAATATCAACCTCTGGGTTCCTTAGGATTGTCCTATCTCACTCTGAGCTCAATATTAAACATCTTCATGTTGATGGGAGACGTTTTCTGATCAAATTATATAGGTTGTGATGAATCAACAAATTCTCAGCAAGTTTTCATCAACACAATTTACACATAATTTTTTTAAAAGTAATCAATTATATTGACATGAATAGGATCAAGGTGTCTAGTAACATGAGTTTTTTAGCTGGCATTCATGTTGATCAGAGGTCTAGATAGTTATAGGTTCTATCCTATTTCGGGGTATTGTGTAACTTGCAGGATTTTCATCACTTGCCCTTGTAATTATAACTCGAATTAAGAATTTGGGTTTTAACATACATAGTGAAGGAGGGAAACATATGCTCACTCTTCTAAAAAAAATAATTGTATTATGTTTGGGATATGGATATGAGACATATGTATTAATAGGCACACATTTGGTGAAGTGATCAAGATATATTCCAAACTTGAGTACCTGTGTAAATCCAACTTATGACCAATCAAATGATGGCAAAAATTAGGAAACAGGATTGTGAGAAATTTGTCCAAACATAATGCTTGAGTTGGCCAAATCGCACTGTCTGGTTACTTTTATGTGCTGCAATGCAAATAACTTATGACATAATAGGCCCTACAGTTAGTCTACTAACTTATCTTTGATTGTATCTGTAACTCATGGTTACATTGCTTTCAAAGGGATTCATCTCAGTTTAGGTAATGATACCAAAATTCTCAGCTTGATTTGTGGATCAAGCAGAAGCTAGTAGTAATGGTGACGTAGACTTAATTTGTTGGGTTTCATGATTAACTTTCCTGGCAAATGAATGTTTGCTATCCAATCTTGGAGTATTGAGCCTTGAGTTGTTTGACTCACCTCATATATACACTGCTTTAGTAGGCTTTGCTTGCTATTTTCCGCTAAATAGGTTTCTTAATTAGTTTTATATCCATTGCATTGAGAAAATTTGTGCTACTATATAACTTAATTCATAACTTGCAATTCTGGTTGAAAATTGATGTGGACACACTAAAAAAAATGTGACTTATCTAGACTTCATTTTGTTCACACACATGTGATTATAACCTCAGTATCTTATTATCAGTAAAAGTTTTCCCAACATATAGCTTATTTTCGGTGTTGTTGTGTTCTAGACTCATTTTTCAAATTGATTATTTTCCTATCAGTTTTGTTGTTATGTTGCTTACTCATTTTAATGGTCAATGATATTTCTCTTTTATTTAGCAAGTACATTTCGGGACACTAAAACTATATGAACCCCCATCAGTTGAATTGGATCCCATTTGCTTCAGTTCATTTTTAATCTACATACTTTCAATTTCTACTAATTAACTAAGACTTCCTATTTCTCCTATTTTCAGTGTTTGAGACGCATGAAAGATTGATGGGGTTGAATGTGTCTGGGTATAAGAGATCATGCACACTCCTAGGTAAAGGCTTGGGTTTCTAACGTTTGGTAAGTTTTCAGTTCCAATTGCTACTATTTTAGGGTGAAGTATTGTTTTTTTGCAGATGTTAACGTGTAAAATATCTTAGAGAACACAACCAAGATAATATATTTTTCTAAGTGTTATGCTGATGCTTTATTTGTTTTGTTTCTTTTGTTTTTTTATGTATTATTTGTGTTTATGTTCTTCTTTTTTTAGTGTGTGGCATTGGTTTTGTTTTGTTTTATTGTTTATTGTTTCTTTTTATTTTTTGGTTTCTTTGTCTTCTTTAGTTTTTTTATTTTTGTTTTTTTTGTTCATTGGTTTCTATTTTTGGTTTCCTTATGTACTGGTACATTCTTTTTCTTGTCTAGATGAATTTTTGGCTCCCCACAACTGGCCATGTAAAGGATCTTGTCTAGAATGATGTTTTAGTAGTCTGAATGTTATTCTTTGGTATAAGAGATCATGATACACTCCTAGGTAAATACTTGTGTTACTAACCTTTTGTAAGTTTTCAATTCCAACTGCTACTAATTCGGGGTGAAATAGAGTTTTTTTTTTTTGGACATACATTAACGTGTAATTTCTTTTTCTTAGTAACACAACCAAGATTGCCTACTTTCACAAGTGTTTTTTGATACTTTATTTGTTTTGTTTCATTTGTTTTTTTAATGTATTATTTATGTTTATGTTTTTTTTTTTAGTGTGTGGCATTGGTTTTATTTTATTTTTTATTTTTTTTGGTTTCTTTGTTTTCTTTTGTTTTCATTTTGTTTTTTATTTCTTTATTTCTTTATTGGTTTTTGTTTTTGGTTTCCCTATGTACTTGTACAATCTTTTCCTTGCTTTTGTTGGATGGTTGCTTCCCCATAACTTACCATGTAGAGGATCTTGTCTAGAAGGATGTTTTAATAGTCTGAGTGTTATTATTTGGTAAAAGAGATCATGATACACTCCTAGATAAATACCTGAGTTACTAACCTTTTGTAAGTTTCCAGTTCCAATTGCTACTAATTTTTGGTAAAGTAGTGTTTTTTTTTGGACGTACATTAACATGACAAAATATTTTCTTACTAACACAACCAAGATAATACACTTTAGCAAGTGTTTGTTTGATGCTTTATTTGTTTTGTTTCTTCTATTTTTTCATGTATTATTTAGAATGGATATTCTTATCTGTATTTTTGAGTGTGTGGCATTGGTTTTGTTTTGTTTTATTGTTTTATGTTTTTTCCTTTGTTTTTTTTTTTTTGGTTTCTTTGTCTTCTTTAGTTTTTTTTTTGTTTTTTTTCTTTATTGGTTTCTGTTTTTGGTTTTCCTATATATTGGTACATTCTTTTTTATTGTTTGGAAGAATGTTTGCTTCCCAATAACTTGCCATGTAAATTGCATGGCTAAAAATTTTAGGCATTACCATTCATAACAAATTGGGTAAATATTTGAAACAATATGTGTTTTGTCTTTAATAGGTGCATTATTTATACAAGGCCAAATAGGAAACTTGTAGTAACAATAGATAATTTAATTTTAATATATTATACTGTTATTCTAAGTAAAACCGTTTCCTGAAGTTTCAACTACCTACACTCTCAAATGATGTTTGTAAACTCAAAAATTCATCCACATGATGGAGACTCCCAATCTCCAGTTAAAAACAAATTGCCTACTTGCTATTAGTGTGAGAATATTTCTGACTAGGCAATGCTCATTGTTGACCCCATCTTCTATGAGCCACTCATCTGCACTAGTAATGAGGGAACTAATGATGAAGTTTGGAACAAAAGTTCCAACTTCTGAATTTCTAGCCTCCCCTTGGATGATTAAATAATTAATATGAAAACTTGAGCTAATGACTAGCAGATAATAGATAAAGAATACAATGGTCATGAGATTCTCCCTAAAAAGTACTGTTGACCCATTAAGTTTTCCTTCCAAATGAATCTTATTCCTGTTTTATGATTCCATTGGTTTTTATACTCCTTTGTGTATGTGCAACTTTTGGGTGTGGTTTAACCTTTTCTATTTGCCAACTATTTTCCTTGTTACTTTGCATAATCCACTCGTTGGTGGATTACGACTGGGTAATGAATGATATAAAATTCAATCTTTTGCATTTAAACGTGATGATATTACTTGGCAATGCATATGCTACATGTTTGGACTGACTTCTTTCATGTAGAAGCCATTCTTCCAGTTATTTGGAGTAGATTTTTAAAATATGTAGTAATGATGCAATATCCATAGAACTAATGAATCTAAGTCAATATTAGTGCATTGACAATATCTGCCAATAATCATCCTTACTTCTCCCATTTTCTTGAACCTATCTTTAGACCCAACTTGAATGCTTCTATTGGTCACTCAATAAATTTTAATTTGTATTTGATTTTCCTTCTTCTTAGAAGTATCAACATATCAAATTCCCATATAAATATGCGTCAACCCAACTAAACAACATTTTTTATTATTTAAAACTAGGTCCACATATGCTGCTAAACAAACATGATTGGTTGCAAATAGGCAAGGGGCTAAATCTGTACCCTGTCCACACAATTTGGTATGGTTGTTTAGGAAGATAAAGAGCCTATTCTACTAACACCATGGAGACCCATTATAATCTTAAAACTAAGTCACGTGTGTCTCACTGCCCTTCCCATTAAGTTCTAATGTTACTTAGATGACGTATATGGTCATTTTCCCATAGTTGTATCCTTGGGCCTAAAGAAGGTCGTTAAGTTAACAAAATAAGGCATTACAGTCATGGGCAACGGTTCAGGTTTTTGGTTATCAATAAGTAAACTATCTGTTTCCTACGTTTACCCATTCCTAAGTCAATCCTCTGGCTTAACTAACGATGGCACCACCTATTTTGTTTCAGTGTAACCTATTTTGTTTCAGTGTAACTATTCAGGCCCTTACTACTTCGTTTAAAAGGATATTGATACGAAGGTTGCCACTTCTGGAATTGTTATTCGGCACAATAGTATGCTTCACTCTTCAATCTTAGTTGACATTTCCTGCTTCTATTATCGTCTTCGACATAATGTTCATCACACAGTCACTTGACAACTAGTGGTCATTGATCTGTTGTTTGAGTGATAAAAAAATAAAATAAAAAACAAATTTGTTAGAGTTTGCATAATACATGCTAGTTGTCACTATATCCCGGTTACTTTTTTACATTATACGTGTACTGCAATAAGTTGTGATATTATTGACTAATTGGTGTCAATTATACTGTCATACGCTTACTATAAATCATGTTGTACTAGTAGCTAAAATCATGCGGCCTTTCATATCAAATCTCACCATGCTTACTGTGTTTCAACTACCTTTTGAGGAAAATATTATACTTCCTTTTGTTTTGCAAAGGTTTAAATGGTTAAAATCGTGGATGCATATTGAGGATAGATTGCAATCCAATGAGTATGTCAAATGAGTTAATCATTTCTTATCCATGGCTTAAGCCAATGCCCCTGCCAGTGACTCAATTAAGTGTCTTTGTTAGAGATGTCGTAATAATTTTTACCAACCAATTACTGTTGTGAGGGATCATCTGTTCTTGCAGGGGATTGATAGAAGTTATACTCAATAGATATTCCATGGAGAACATGATCCTTTCCATGGAGAACATGATCCTTTCCATGCCAACCAATCACATGATGAGGATGACAGAGACGATTTTAGAGAGTACATTGATGACGTTGATGAGATGTTGGATGACATTCAGATGAGCTCCATCCTGGATAGCATCGTTGGTTTAAATGATGGTGGCGCTGAAGGTGATAATATAGAACCCAGTTAGGGCTGTAATCGAGCTGAACTTTGGCTTACCGAGCTCGGCTCGACTCAAAATATTTGAAATTGAGCTCGAGTTTGAGATTTTTATTTATGCTTTGTTCGAGCTCGACTCGATAAGCTAAACTTTCAACTCGAATTTGAGCTTGAGCTCATCTCACAAAAGATCTTGAGTCGAGCCGAGCTCGAGCTCGAGCTCGATTTTTGTTTTTTAATTTTTTGAATAAAATTTAAAATTAATTAATTAATAAAAAAATTAATACTTGATATCTAACTAGTTGATATTTATTCATCATAATAATATATCATATGCTTGCATATATTATTAATAAATACACATAATATGATAACATATATGTATTTTATACATAATTTTCACGTACTAATATATGAAATTATTAAATTTTATATACTAATTATTGTACAAATTATAAAATATAACTATGAAGTATATTCATTATATAGATATAAGTAACTTGATTACATATTACATATTTAATTATAAAAGTGCTATACTTATATTATTAGTAATACATATATATATATATAACATACGTGTATACATTTATCAATATATGAATGATTTTTGGTCGAGTCGAGCTAACGAGTCGGCTCGAGTATAAACGAGCGAGTCTTAGCTGAGTCGAGTCGAATTTTATTGGGTATGTGTCATTTACTAATTGAGTGGGTATCTGTTTTCATGAGCGAGTACCGAGCGGGCTGTCGAGTAGCCTGGTTAATTTACAGCCCTAAACCCAGCGTTGGGACTTCAAGACACCATACATTTGAACAGTGTGTAGAGGATGCACGACGTCCATTATATCCATCGTGTACAAACTACCTGAAGTTATCATTTATGGTAAAATTACTTCACATCAAGACAATCGAGGGTTTAAACGTGAAGTCATTTAACATGGTGCTGAAGCTATTGAAATCCACATTCTCGACTGCTCTCTTGCCTAAAGACTATGACGATGCGTGTCAGCTAAAGCGTGGATTAGGTTTTAGTTATACCAAAATCCACGTATGCCCAAATGACTGCATCCTATTTTGAAAAGATGATGAAGACAAAGATGAGTGCCCTAAATGCAAGGCATCTAGATGGGTCTCAAGGACAAGTAAACATCAAGTACCTTAGAAAGTGATGCGTTATTTTCCATTGAAGCCAAGGTTGCAACGCCTTTATCTATTGAAAAAGACAGCACAAGCCGTGTGATGGCATAAAGATGGGTGTATTGATAATCCGAGCTGTATGAGGCATCCAACTAATTCTAGAGTTTGGAAAGATTTTGACAAGAAATATAATTGGTTTGCCAAAGATGCTCGTAATGTCCGTCTTGGACTTGCGAGTGATGGGTTCAACCCGTTCAACAACATGAGCAAGTCCTATAGTATATGGCCAATAATACTTTTGCCTTACAACTTGCCTTATTGGTCTTGCATGAAAGACTTATACTTTATGTTGACATGTCTTATACCTGGTCCTAAATGATTAGAAAATGATATTGATATCTTTCAGCGTCCTTTAGTAGATGAATTGAAAGAATTATGGGAGGTCGGTATCGAGACATATGATGCATTCAATTCCGATGTTTTTTTATTACATGTAGCTTTACTCTGGACTAAAAATGACTTTTCTGCATATGCCAATCTTTCTGGATGGAGCACAAAGGGGAAGTTGGCATGTCCTGTGTGCAATGGAGATACTGATTTTATGTGGTTGTTGTATGGGCGTCAATATTGTTATATGGGCCACTGTCGATGGTTGGCCCTGGACCAGCCTTGGAAAAAGAAAAAATGTGCTTTCAATGGTATCGACGAGGGTCGGCTTTAGCTAGCAAAACTTACAACCCACGCTACACTTGAACAACTACGCATGGTCTCCCACATGCAATTTGGAAAAGGTTCACGAAAGAGGAAATGGACACCACAAGAATAAAATTGGACAAAGAAAAGCATTTTCTTTCGATCTCCCATACTAGCTAGACTTGGAATTGAGGCATAAACTAGACGTAATGCATATTGAGAAAAACATCTATGATAGTGTATTGGGCACCTTGCTGAGTGTCGATGGAAAGAGTAAGGACACTGTAAATGCACGTAGGGATTTAGAATATCTCAGACTGAGGAAAGAATTACACTTACGTACGGATGATGATCGTTGGCTGATGAGTCTTGCATGTTATACCCTTAACTGTAATGAGAGAATGTCCTTTTGTGAGTGGGTGTTACAAGTTACATTTCCAAATGGATTCGCCTTTACTATTGCTCAGTGTGTGAACATTCGTGAAGGCAAAATTTCAGGAATGAAAAGTCATGACTACCACATATTCTTTGAAATGTTGCTTCCAGTCATGATTGATGGTTATCTACGGCCTGACATCCAGCTAGCTTTGACCAAGTTAAGTACATTTTTCAAAGAATTGTGTGCACGAATGTTGACTTATGAATCATTGCGTCAGCTTCAGGCAGATATTTCAATCATCCTATGTAAACTTAAGATGATATTTCCACCTACATTTTTTGATATAATGGTGCACCTTATTATTCATTTACAGGATGAGACATTACTTGTTGGACCAGTACAATATAGCTGGATGTATCCTTTTGAGAGGTACTTGAGGAATGTCAAACATTACGTTTGGAACAAAGTCTGCCCTGAGGGTTCAATTGCTGAAGCATATATTCATATCGAGTGTTTAACATTTTACTCAATATATTTCAATGACATTGATACCAGATATCAAAGTGTTGAAAGAAACTCAGACATTTCAGTACAACTCAATGAAGATTTTTTTCTTTGTATTCTCACAAAATGTACGTCTGCTCGGGGCATCCAACATTCACAAGCTAGCCGAAAAATTATTTGCAAGGGCTTACTAGTATTATAACATGATATTTTGTGGCAAGATCGAGCATTAACATGATATTTTTGCAATAAGCATTATAACATGATTAAGAGAGGAGGTACAACCAATATTGCGCACAGGCACCGGGCTCAATTCCCCGGGTGATTTAAAAAAATGTACGTGCTTCTCTTAATTTATACAACATTTTCGATGCGTACCCCGATTGGTGTGCATGATATTTGAATCCGACATAAAAGAAGAGAAACTTTAATAGAAAATAAAAAAAATATAAATAAAAAAACCTAAAATATATATAAAAAAAGAGCCTCATTAGTTGGTTTTGTTGTTTGATTGGACACTAGATTTGAGAGAAGCGTGCGATGGATCCAACTGGTGTTCAAAATGAAATATATGCACTTGCATGTGGTCTTAACAAGTGGGTTGCATCATACACTGTGTGCAAATGAATGGAATTATATTTTAAACAAAAGATCGTGAGATGCACTAGTGAACTCAAAATAGCAATGTGATCATTCGTGGTGAACATCTATCAAATCTCATTAACTTCTATGGGGTGTTGAATGATATTTTAGAATTATGATATATGGGTTGGCATAAGGTGTATTTGTTTCAATGGGATTGGTAGGATGTTGGTGATAAGAGAAGATGGATTCGTGTTGGAGACCATCTGACGAGCCTAAACACTTATAGAACATGGTATAAAGATGAGCCGTTTGCTCTTGCTTGCCAAGCTCAGCAGGTGTTTTACCTAAAACATAATAGTGTGGCGGGTAGTTAGTATGTGGTCCATAAGATAACAAACAGGAATGTATACAATTTTCCTTTAGCGTCGTCGGTTGAGGATGCGGATGATGGTGCAGAGTCTGATGAGGATGATGCTTTACAGGAAGATGAAAACATTGCCAAAAACATGTTGTTTGCCCAATGCCGTGATCCATACTTGATGAATCCATTGAACATGGTAGTTGAAAAACCATTACTGTGAACCTTTTAACCATATTAGAACAATAAACATTTGAACTACCTGACCACGAAGCCTACCTTGAGGATGATGGTGGTGATAATGAGCTAGGAACTGACGATGCAGATATTAATAGTGACGACAATGAGGAAGACAACATTGAATTTGCTGATGATGCTACCTCAAATTTAGATGATAGTATGCCCTAACTAATCATGTTATTATTTGGTTTTTTCGCATCACATGTTGTTGACTTCTTTATTAATGTACATACATTATAACACGATGCTGATGGTACCAATGTGTTTAAGATCTAAGAGTATGGCATAATATTTCTTTTAGGTAGTGAAGCAACAAAACAATGATTATTTGTATTTCCAACATGCAAGTTGTTTTTTCCACATCACTTTCACACAAAGTTCAAGCATTGCATGTTGTAGGATTGATTCACTATTACCCCCAAGTGTAAGGTTTGTGCACCAATCCCAATGGTGCATCGCTAAACATTCTTAGAGTTTATACTTTCTTTGGTGAAGCATAGTTCCATGGAAACGTCCTTCATAGGGGGTACTACATGACCATCTTTTAATGCTTTATTCATTCCTTCATGTACTTTGGCCTTCAACTTTCTTATCATGGCATGCGTAATAACATGCAAGCTAATATGAAATTCATACTAAACATGTGCGTGGCATTACAAGTATTATGGTGCATGTATCATATCTTAGAATTATTTATACAAAAAGCTCATTAATAACAAATATTTTTAGGATATAAAGTAAACATGACATAAAATCATATATATATATATCGTATATTTCTTGCATTTGTAAATCAGAATGGCAGCATTCACAAATTACTTTGAGTATGGCATGGGTATGGAAATAGTTATGCACACGTTGTCATGAGAATTAGAAGATTTATTTATGAACATTTGCCACTCTCACAATCCTTTTTTTTGCCTATCTTGCAAATAATTCATAGTTTATTACCTTCTCAATTTCTTTCTTCTCCTTTAATTGTAGTTTCGAACGCATATTGCCATATGAATTGTAGCTAATTTTGATAATTTTAATGGTCTTTCTTCAAGTCATGAATGATATTTGTGTTTCCAAAGGTTTTGCATGGGTCTTGAAAAGTGGAGATGGAAATTTAACATGATTTTTACCTTGTTCATTAGATTAATGACAAGAAGATTTTTCCAGGTACAAAGAAAATCAAGTTAAGAGATATGATTTTGGTCAAGCATGTTGACATGTTTTTTTTTCTCTTTTTCCAGGTGCTTGTTCTCTGTCACGATATCTAGGATTGTATAACATTTTTTGCTTCATGTACTTCCCAATCTCTGCATGAGAAATTTTATTTTGGTTACTGATGGATGCCAGTTGACAACTTTAGTTATTGTGCAGTTTTTTAAGAAGATTATATAGGAGGAAATGATCACTAAAAGCATCTTCAGGGTCATATATTCACTACCACTTTGAATTTTCTTTTTTATGAAAATGTAGCATAACCATTTTTATACCATATGTTGATCTTGCTTGATTATAAATCTACTTTAGTCTCTATGATTTTCAGAAACAAGGAGCGATGTCTATTACATATTAGCCATCACAATAGATGCGTGAACTTACCTAAAGTAATGTATATTCTGGTCTTATATGCAGTTGAGCATAAAGGTAGTGGCAGCCAGTTATGTGTGGCATTATGAGTTGGACTTGGCATTACTGTTGAAGTCCCAGGGTGTGAATGTCAACGGCCAAAGACGATCATATTCCTTACATCATATGTCTTGTTAATTATAGTACTTTCTAATAAGTGGTGGTAGCTAACTGGTAATGCATGGACTCTTATTTATCTTCACTCATTATATAATTCACTTCCTTATTGTTTGATGTGATTCTCATAAGTTGAAGATTGATTAACAAGTATCAAGGACTTCAACTAATTCTAGACTTCATTTTCATTTTACCATAATTAGGTAACTCACTTTCCAGGGCCCTAACATGGGCCCAATGAATATAACATACTGCTAAGAGGTATACATGAAGTCTGTCGAATGCCCATATCAATCTTTCAAAAAGTTGTGAAGTAATGCATTGCCATTAGGTATTTCTTATCAATCCAATAAACTTAATTCAAGTAAATGGGATAATTAAAAGTGTGGACCAATTAGTTGGCTGAATTGATGGGGGTGCCGTAATATATAAAGGCTTGAGACAGCTTAAATCACACAAAATGCTCCATTAGATTGAATATATGAGTTATAGGTAGATATAAAAGCATATGTGTTCTTCTACTCGGCTCCCATATAAAACTAGTACAGAGTGAGATCACTTATTCAGCTTAGCAATGTATAGTGAATAAATGTTATCATTAGCCTTAAAATTGATGGACAAATCTTGCCATAAATATCATACAACTAATTGAACTAAGAAAACATTTGTGATGTTTCCATTTAAATCTATCGAGGGGAGTTTAGATGGATAATCAATGCAAATTACAACATGCAATTCAATAGACTGCCACTATTATTTTCTTTATATTTAGGGAGCAAATTTACGTATATATCTAGAAAATTGCGTTACTTGTAACAAATCCCAACTCACACATTGGTGGCTCTTGCAATAGTGGTTATACAACTGTCTATTTTATTAGTTGGCACCTATATTACTTGAGTAAAGAATAATCTGCCACCTGTAATATTAGATGCTTATGCAGTAATAGATTTCAGAATATTTTACCTTCGCATAAGCAAATGATGATAATTCTTAACAACTATTTTTATACATTAAATGGGGAAAAAACTAAATAGTCCATTTTATATGTGTGCAAGGAAGATAGGGGATGATGAATTAAAAAATGGATGACAATAAAAGTGGGCGGGAAGAGCCCAAAAACAGGTGGGGTGCAAAGTGGAGGTTTGGAGAAAGGTGCTTAAAATCAAACTACTCAAAACATGTCCTTCTCCTACCAACACCTAGGAGTTTAGTTGCTTCAAATCATCAAGTTATTCCAAGTTTTGTATCACTTTGCTCAAATAACAGAGAAATGGGCACCCAACTGTTTCTGATAGAGAAGAAAGACTGTGAAGTCAGCCAAGCCAAAGAAGCTGAGATTTGACCAACAAACAAGGCTGGTTTCCATTATACTTGTGATCAAGAAAGCAGAGAGGAGCAGATTCTTTTACCTTCAACCACAAAGAGCTTGGGGTTTGCATTCTATCCTTTCGCTCTCATCCTCTCTCCCTCTCCCTTTACCTCATAGTTGTTCTAAGGGTACTACACTCACTCTCATTTCTTTCTTTGAGTTTCTCTTAATAGTTTTCAATGAAAGTAATGCATGCTTCTTATTCTAGGGTTAAATTAGGACTTATATTGAAATTTTTTCTATATTTCTCCTAACTGTATTAAGTGGATTGAGAGTGTGTTGGTATATTTCTTTTAACCAAAGATTACTTTTTCTTTTCATTTATTTTTTCCTACTGACTAATGCAGTAAAGATGTGATGCAAAAGATGAGCATGACAGCTCTTGAATCCGGTCTACTCTTTTTTTTTTTTTTAGTTTTCAGGGTTACTTAAAGTCTTGGCTCACCTAGAGATAGCTTGTATGCAAGGGTTTAATATTATGTCACTCTCTATTTCTCCTAAATGAAGTCAATGGTTTGATAAATGTTGTTGTATTTCTACTAAGCTGGGTTAAAAATGATTTTATTTTTATTTTTATCCTCACCCATGCAAGCAAAGTTGTGATGCAATTGCTGAGGCATCATAGCTCTTGAACTTGATTTTGATTTTGATTTTTTATTTTTTTTGTCAATATATTTTTATTTATTTTTTGTTTGCAAGGTTACTTAAAGTTTAGGCTTACCTAGAGATAGCTTGTATGCAAGGGTTAATATTTTGTCACTCTTTATTTCTATAGAAATGAAGTCATTGGTCTGATAAATGATGTTGTATTTCAATAATGTAGTGTTAAAAATATTTTTTTTAACACATACAGTTTCAGACAAAGCTGTGATACATTATTTGGGCATGGATTGTACTCTTGTGCCCTTCTAAACATGGGTTGTAATTTAACTTAATACTTTATGATTGTGATTTGCAGTAGACTTCTTCACCCATCTGTTGTGCCTAATGTTTGCTCATTTTTATGCCATATGAACATGTTGGTGTTTCTCCACATCGTGACACATTTAATGACACATGGCTGGAACAAGCTTCAAAATCTATGATGCAATTGCTGAGACATCGTAGCGAGGAGCTCCCCATTATTTTATTTTTTTTCACTTTTAGCATGCTACACTTAAAGTGATGCATTACTTAGAGCTAGCTTGTTGACAAGGATTAACATTATGCCACTCTCTATGCTGGTGTATTTTTATCATTCGAGGACACTTTTTATTTTTTGTCCTACTCAATCCTATACATGCAAAATTGACATACACTATTTGGGTAGTTGCTGAGGCATCATAGTTGCTCACTTTTTTTCTTGTGTTGTTCTGATTTTTCTTAGGGTTACATAATTTCTAGATTTAGTTAAAGTATGCTGTGATATGCAGGGATTTATTGTCTCTTATCCTGTTGTCTACTTAAGTGCATTACATATTTCATTAATATAGTTGGACTAAGATGTATTCTATGGAGTAGCCTCAGGCAATGAAAGTATTAAATAGTACCCCTTATTGTTTTTCCTGTTGCTAAATGTAGATTGGAATAACTTATTTTTTGTGGCAATTTCTAGTTAGGGGAGAATCTGATAGGTTCAATTAATTTTCCTTCAACTTCAATCCTTCAAATTTGTATAGGGTTATACACTAAACTTGATCATGAAAAAAACGTGAAAGCATTTTGATAACTCACTTATATTTTGGTGTATTAGTAGGATTGACATTTCATGTAGTGACAATGGTGAGATGGGTAAGAGGAAAGCTACTTGGACGATATGGATGTTGTGGGCATATCTCAGCTCTAGTTCCAGGCATAAGGGTTCATCATAGGCCACCACAGTTGTGTGATGCGGAATAAGACATAATATCAAATGATTCCTCAACCTCCATATGTGGGTATATAGGAGGCCAAGGATGAAGTCAATCCTGATTCAAAGACTGTTAGCAATGTACGTAAGTTGAGTATAGACTCTTATACCTCTTTGCAGTGTTTGTTCCACTTATAATACAATTTGATATAGGTCCAATTGATTTAATGTTATTGGTGAATACAAGGTACTGATTTGCCTCCTCGAAAACGTGATTGGGGACCAGTAAAAGACACGTTGTTTGAAAGAGTCTGCAAATTTGGTAAGATACAATTGAATATTAAGGATGGACAAAGAGGTTCATCATGCGAAAACTACAACATATTTTCTGGATGGGTGACCACGATCGTGAGACTCCATATAAGCTGGAAAAATGTGCCAAAAGAGGAAAAAGAAGAGCTCATCGATTGTGTTAAGGTAAGACATGTGAAGTGATGTGCCCCCGCCCCTCGGGACATTTTTTTTTTGTAAATGTGTTTCTCATCCTACTAGCGGTCTTTTCAACAGAAGCTATTATGTGAAATGCTTTGACAATTTGTTGTCATATGATAACTTTATATTGGATTGAACACAAAGTTCCCATCATGAGTGTGTGACAAATGCAGTTGCCAGAAAATATAATGCATTCCACTATTGTAATATCCAGAAATTTCTAAGATGAAATTTTATTTTAAATTCTTTTTAGAATGATTATATATTAGATATTTTCTAGGAAAAATAGAGTTGGAGAATTGATGAGAGTATTGAGTTTAGAATAAGTGAAATCATGTATTATAGAAAATAATATTGTGGGGGAATCTTTGAGATTTGGAACAAGGTATCAATTAGAAAAATTCATTTTAAACTTAGAAGGAGTTGAATTCTAAAAAATTAGGGTGTAAATGCAAGAGGAAGTGATTGAACCAAAAATCAAACACTTGGTGCTCATTCTCGGATTAAATTGTCAAGTTTTAGTGTAATGAGAATAAGTTATTCATATGAGGTCCAAATGAGATAATTCTAATTCCTATAGAATCCTAAGAGATAGATATAAAACTTTCATGTTATGAGTTTTTGAACATTTGGACAGTATCAATGACTTATTTTGGAAACAAGTGGACAACTTTGGACTGAGTTTAAACAGAACTCGAGTTGGAGAATATGGATCCAAATGGGATTCTATCCTAACTAAATCAATAAAGGGGTCTTCTAGAACTTGTTAAGTAGAGTCTTAAGGGGGTTAGCAAGTAACAAAATGGATTAGAGGAAGGCTAAGGGACGTGGCTAACCAGATGAAGGCTGGAAAGGGTGATGCATGCATGGTTAGGTGAGATGCTACCTCATCTCTTATCCCATAAGCTTCCACCTCAACCCTTGATCAAATGGGCTGCAAAAATATCTCAAATGCTGACTATTGGATGATCATGTCAGCTGCAAAGTCTAAGATTTTTTGGGGATTTAGTTTAATCATGAAATAGGGTTAGGAGGGACACCTCATCCCATGCAAACCAGAAACTTATGGTCTTTACCAAGTTGCCCCTCTTCTTTCCTTCATATGGGTCAACCACCACCCCTATAAATAGACATTTGAGAGTCTTCTAACTCTCTTTGGAAGCATAGCACACAATCCCTTTGAAGGAAATAAAAAAAAACCCACCTCAAGTTCCTTAACCTCTATATACATCCTAAGTGAGCTTAGTAAGTGTTTTTGAGGAGAAAGCTTGCAAATATTTAGTTTGATCATCTTCAACCAGATTTAGAGAGTTTGTAAGTTCATATTCTAGTTTAAATTTAGTATGGAGATGGTTTATTTAAGTGGTTGGACTATACATATTAGTATTGATCCCTTATATTCTTGTTAAAGTCTTATAATGAATATAAGTATTGTTTGAATTGGTTTTGATAATGGAAATGTGTTAAATGAAGTTAGAAGAACCTAAAATCATGTTATAATAAGTAAAACAATTAGGTTTATGTGAAAATATTGCAAGTTTTGGATAGAAAAAACCCTATATTCTGTAATGTCGCTCGACCGTCGCTCGACCGAAAGATCGAGCGAAGAAGAAATATGAACCTTCACTTGACGCTCGCTAGATGTTGGCTCGAGCAAAGTGCAACCCGAGACTTCGCTCGTTACTTGCTTGATGTTATTCTCGACCGAGTTCTAACCTGAAACCTCGCTTGAATCTCGCTCGATACCTTGCTCGAGCGAGATACCCAGTTCGCTTGAATTTCGCTCGATACCCTGCTCGAGCGAGTTCCAACTCGAGACTTTGCTCGATTCTCGCTCGATACCTCGCTCGAGCGAGATGCCCTGTTTTGCAAAAATCCAGGATTCTGATTGGAATAAAAGTTAAAGTTGTAATATGGGAAAATTATATGTGTTATCTAAGTATATAACTTGTTTAAGATACGTTGCAGGATTTAAGAGTACATGCATGTTCTAGTATGTGGTGAGTTTTAAGAAAAATGAGAAAGTATGTATTTGAGAAACCTTACTAAGAATAAGATATGTGAATAAGTTAGCCACGTCGTGACGTGACGTAACGCCCAAATGACTGACGTGCCGACAGGGATGACGATACGTAATGCCTATTGTATGATAAAAGTGTTATGTGTTATCACGGGGATGACGATACGTAACGACCGTGGAAGTGATATGATTAGCGGGGACGACGAAACGTAACGCCTGCTATGCTACGTATGTTCCGTGTCAAGACGGGGACGGCGAGACGTAACGCCCAGAAGATTGACACGAGACTCATCATAACGGGGACGGCGATACATAACACCCTGGTAATTGATGAGTTATATGTGATGGGGACGGCGATACGTAACGCCCATCGGGAATAAGGAATAAATAAGTTTAAAAATGTGCAGATTTGTTAAGAAAAAGAGTATAATTCACCATAAGAGTGCATACCTGTGTAGGTTAATTATAAGCCCTCTGAAACTTGTTTTGATTATGTTTAGTATCTTTTTCTAAAAAGATTAATGATGGCCTTGTCTATTCTTTATTAAGCTAATTATGTACTTACTGAGATTTCTAAGGAAATCTCAATTTTTTGTGGTTTTATGTTTATTTCTTGTATGTATAAATTATACACAGGATGTGATGGCCTACAGGGGAAAGCCCCAATGACACAGGAGACTCCGAAGAGTCCTGAAGGACTCTTTAAATATAGCCCTTATGTAGATTTCGCTTTTGCTTCGTTGGGACCGCTTATATATGATCAGCCGATGGGATTTTGGAAGGACAGTGCATCTACTTTTTCAATGGAGGAGAAACGTACCGGATGCAGCTTAACTTTAGGATTGGATGGTTCCTTGTCCATATGTGGGGTTGATACGACACCATAGGGACAATATCTTCAGCGAGACTGTGGTCTCAGCTTAGATATGTTTATATATGGAAGGGAATTTCCTGAAGTTAAGAAGGAACCCAAGTAATCATAAGGGTGGTCTTTTGTCATGTAATAGTATTTTGTTAACGTTGATAACTATTCTGGGGCATGTATATATAACAGTATAATGTTAGATGAATGAATGGAGAACGTGGAAGTTGAATAATAAAATTTGCCATATGTGATCTTTAGAAATTTTTATACTTGAGACTTTATCCACTGTGTATATTATAATTCCTATAATTTATCCATTAAGATCTTGCCACGTATGAGGGTGAGTAGCCTAGTGTTACTTATCCTGACCCCTTGACTTACGTTAAATCCCAAACGTGAGTTGGGGGTGTCACAACTATTTACTACAGAAGCATTACCTGGGTTGTGCGTTGCACAAAGCGGCACTTTCTGGCAGGATATCATAGGTGGAGAAGCTCGTATGGGAATACCTGTGTGCAATGTGGTCAAGTGAAGACTTCGAGGTATATCCTATAATGTGTTACAAGTTACACCCCTTTGGATGATTAAAAACAATGAAAAATTGTTCTAAGTTAAATACTTTTGGCATGATACAAAACCAAATGACTTGGCTTTTGGGTGCTAGTGCAGTTGTGTGGTGTTTAATCTGATATGCTATGTATGACAAGAGTTAAAGTTGCATAGGTCGTTGGAAAAACAGTGCAAAATGTTATATGTTAATAAGATTTGGCATGGTACAAAACACAGTCATACAAGATTCTTGCATGCTAGTAAAAGTGTGTGAAGTTTAATTTTGCGTAATAATAATGTGTTACAAGTTGTATAGCTCTTAAAACAAAATAAAAAGAAGAGAGTGTTCTACATCAAATATTTTTGGCATGCAATATGTACTCAGACATAAGAGATTATGCCCTTCTGGTTGGTATTGTGTAGGTTAATATTGTGTAATATGACAAGTGGTACAAGTTATCCATATTTTGTTTCTTTGTTCAAAACAATGCAAATTGTTCCAAGTTAAATACTTTTGGCATGTAGAACCAATAATTTAGGTGTTCAGTTTTTTACTTCCTATTGTACTTGACAGTCGACTGAGAATGACATACTATTAATGTGTTACAAGTTACACCCATTCTTAATTAAAATTGCATGAATAAAGGTTGTGAAAGTAAACTACTTTGCACTTTATATATAAGCTGAAATCAATGTAGATATTTGCTTGCTATTGCTTTCAATGTATAGTTTAATCTAATATCATATTAAACTTTACTTGTCAATACCCCACATCAAATGTTAAACAGAAACTAGACAAATAGGAAGAAACAAAAGGTGAACCATACATGAGGGAGAAAGCAATTCATTAGAATTATGGAGGGAATGGTTAGTCTACTAGTTTTTTTCATTCATCTATCACCTTATATACCTTTTTATGAATGTGATTCTTGTTAACTAACAAATGTGTTGATGGTCTAGAATGAAAAAGACCCGAATTATATAGAGCTTTACAAAGAAGTGCATTGGTCAAAAAAGTAAGGTCGCTTTATCAATGACACAGCAGAACACAATTATGTAAGTTGAACTTAGTATTTGTTGAGTGTATTTTGATATGGTAAAACCTTTTACATGCTTACATTAATGGTGTTCAACACTCCATGGATGTAGAAACTAATGCTTGAGCGATTGGATGAGACTGAGGTGAATACAGAAAACACCAATGAGAAGTGCAATGCAACTGCCAAGGAGGTTTTAGGACATAGATCAAGTTGTATAATAGGACTTGGCCATTCGGTTATACCTAAAACTTTGATTTTATTGCGCAAAAATAGGGATTATCTCCACATTGTTGAAGAGAACGATAGGAACAAGAATGATGCAAATTTGTACAAGAGCTGGTTAGAGGTATTAAGAGCTGAGTTGTTGGATTTCAAAAATCAATTTAAGGACTATGAGAAATCGATGAACAATCATGTGATTAACCTAAAATGCAATCAAAGAGAGTCTCATCAGGAGACTCGCATGGATGCCTAGGCATCCTGGGTATTTGGTTGTCCCGCTTTTGTTCTTTTGGAAGTACTGGTTGAAGAAACAAGTATGGTGTGATAAGGAGTAATACGTTTTGATAATTTTTGCTATGCATGTATATGGATGTGGCTTGGTTGGAAGTTTATTTTTCCTTTAACAGTTAGCCTTGTATGGATTGACAAGTTCAGTACTTGCTGCTATGTTGGTGCAGAAAAATGCATAAGATATGCAATTTCCACTTTGGTCTAAAGTTTAACATTGCTGCTTAAATCCTAATTAACTATTTTTTTCCTATTTAACATTATATATGCTCATTATGTGAATTTGTATATCCACTCAATAAATTGTCCATGCTTTAGATTAAATAAATAGTTTTGCATGATTGGATACAAATACTTGAGATAATTAACTAGGATAGTTAGTAAGTGTCAAAGATTGACATGATATTGGTCATGTATTAACCCTGATATTTAGGAAGCAATAAAAATGTTGGATTTCCATGAAGATAACTCAAAATATATATGTAGCAGTTTGCATTCATGATAGTTGGATATTCACTTAAACTATCTCTGCTTTAGATATTCTAAATAGTTTGGATGGTTGGATACATAATATGTAATTTTTATTGGCTGAGAGTACAGTCAATTGCAAGATGGGATATGGTAGTTAGTAAGCGTCCAAGATTTTCATAATATTGGTCATTTATCAGTTCATTGTATTTTGGAAGCAACTCAACTCTTAAAAAATGGATTTTATGACTTTAATTCAAAATATATGTGTAGGGAGCATAAAACCTGCCATGTTGGTGTAGAAAAATGCATAAGGTATGCAATTTCCACATGGGTTTGAAGCTTAGCATTGCTGCTTGAGTCCCAATTAACTATTGTTTTCCCTCAATTTAACACTATCATATTCTCATTACGTGAATTTCGATATCCACTCAAACTGTCCATGTTGTAGACTAAATAAATAGTTTCGCATGATTGGATACAAATAGATGCAATTGGTGGCTAACAGTATAGTCACTTGAATGATGGGGTAGAGTAGTTAGTAAGTGTCCAAGATTAACATGATATTGGTCATTTATCAGCCCTGCTATTTAGGAAGCAACTCATAGGTAAAAATGTTGGATTTTCATGAAGATAACTCAAAATATATATGGAGCAAGTATGCATTCCTAACAGTTGGATAGCCACTCAAACTATCCTTGCTTTAAATATCCTAGATAGTTTGCATGGTTGGATACATAACATGCAATTTTTATTGGCTTTTGAGAGTCAATTGCATGATGAGATAGGGTAGTTTGTAAATGTCCTAGATTGTCATAATATTGATCATAAGTTAATTACACTTTACCTCCTCTAACTTTCACCCAATTTACAATGTATCTGTTGAACTAAAATCTTTAATAATTGCCCTTCTCCAACTTTTAATTTTTCACAATATCCCCCTTTCTTTTATCAGCTGCATCAAAAGTAACGGAAAACGCTTTCATGTGCGTCTCACATGCTCAGCCTGCATGTAAGGTGGCCAACTTATCTGGTATCGAACTGGTCAAATCGTTATTTGCCAAAGTCAATGTCCTCAACAATGTCAAATTCCCATAGGCACGCAAGATCGTCCCAAAAAAGCTCTACTTCGCAAAATTTACAATGGTAATCTTCCCCTACGGATAGCAGGAAATGAAACTCCAACCTTTGCATGCTTGATTGGATATCCCAACATTGCTGCAATTTCAAGCAATGTCGTCACTTGCAAATCACAAACCCTTAGGGTATTCTCACAGAAACTATTGGTGTCGTCAACAGTGCTAGTCACACTGTTCGAAAATTGCGGGATAGGACCTTGGAGCTTGTTGTTAGACAAAGAAATGTTTATCAAGCTGAAGATTGACATCAATGAGGTTGGGACAACGTCGGTGAACTGGTTGTCACAGAGTTGAAGATCAAACAAGTTTGTGCATTTCGACAAGTTTAGGATCGAACCCCTGAACTGGTTCTTATGCAACCGTACCTGGCTTAACTGGGTCATCGAAGACAAAATGTCGAAGGTACCATATATCTCGTTTTGCTGGTTGCTGAGCCAGAGATTCTAAATTTTGGACTCTCCAAAAGATTTGGATAGAGGGCCAATAATATTGTTGTAAGAAAGTCATAGATCCTTCAAACTAGGAAAGAGGCAAAGATATCCGGTAAGGACCTATAAACACTGGCATTGATGGCATAAAACGAAACCAGGCTAGTCGCCTAAGTCAACTTGTTAAGGATGGTCCAGGTCGGAAGGTTTGAGTTGTCATTCACACCTTTCGTCATGTAGGTTGTGCACGTGAGACATGTGAAGGCAATTTTTGTTATTTTTGACACAATTGATAGACAGAAGGGGGACATTGTAAAAAATTAAGAATTTGGGGGTACATTGTTAAAATTTTTAGTTTAAGGGACACATTGTGAATTTAGTGAAAGTTGGAGGGGGCAAAATGTAATTAACCCATTGATCATTTATTAGTTCTGCTATTTTGGAAGCAACTCAAATCTGGACAAAAAAAAAAGATTATCATAACTTTAACTCAAAGTTTTGGATGTGCAGGGAGTATAAAGCCTGGCAGCAAGAGGAGATTTGAAGCAACTGTACTGATGAAGACACAATGAGGCCAACCTTGACATGGGACAGTTGGAGGTGTGTTTTTTTTTTGAAGTCAAGATCCCCACAGATGCATTTGACCAAGGAAGCAGACTAGAACCCATGCTATATATTGATCTATATAGTTCTGTTTTAGGATATAAAAATGGGATTCATGTGTGAGTATGTTGTTGATGTATATATGTTAATTGGCTGGACATGTCAGATTGAACAAGATGCCAATTATGGGAAGCATGTAATTAACGAGACCAGAATTGATGATTAAATCATGTGTATTCATATGATGTGCAATTTGTTATTTTTATTCGTTGGATATTAACTAATTGGACAGAAGGATTTGGATAGAACAGATGTTTAATGAAGAACATATAAAAAATATTTTTTCACTTATAATATATATATATACACACACACACACACACACATATATATATATAAAATAGGTGTGTTCCTTTGGATGTGCCTTGTTTGTGAGTTGGTAGGGTAATCAAATATTTGTATCCACCTGACTTCTCCTATTTACTTTGGAAATGTGTTGAGTTGAAGATGTCAAGTTTATCTATAGTAACAATGTTGACATTTTAGTTGTATACATTTCATCTAAAAAATAGATGGCATCATATCAAAACCATCTATCAGCTGCAACATGCATAGGTCGCAAATTACTAGTTATTGGGCATTAACTTATGGAGAAAAATTTGGTTAAGACCACTGTTATATAGTAATTTCATATCTGTCAATATTATGTAGTATTGGCAAAATGGTAGGGTAGGGCAATAGATAGAAATCATCTTTTGCTATGCCAAGTAATTGTAGCATATATGTACATGGAGACCACATGCTTTACTTATGTAGCTGTTTTGTGGGATTAGAGGTTTTATGGCAAGAATGCATCATCAAGGCCCTTCAATATCTGCCAATAAAATGTAGTTCATTGTATTCAAAATTAAATGTAAAACTGGGTCGAGATTGAGCAATTTGCAGAAAAACTAATGGCTAAGAATATTTATTTCCGACAGAGCTGAAGTATCACATTACACGATTTTCAAGTTTTAGCCACTAATTTTTTTTGCTACAACTAAGCATTGTAGCAGATAGATGTTTTAGTCACGAAAATCATCCACCACAATAGAATTTCGCACTTGCCAGGAGATTTCATGTGCTGATGGGTTGTTATGCTAATTAACACCTTTTGCGGCGACTTCATGCCGTGGCAAAAACTATAGCGCCACAAAATGCTATTTTCCTGGTCGTTTTGTTACATTGAGCCCACGGGATCGATGATATAATAATCCGATATATGTTAAGTCCCCGTCTGTTTCCCTCTTCCTACCTAACAATATCCATACCCTAGAGAGATTCCCATCTCAAAATCCCTAGATCGATCAGGACCAGCTGGAACAGGATCGGTCGAAATCTTATACAGGCGACACGATTCCGGCCACGAACAGCCTCCCTTTGCTTCCCCTCGTGTCGGAATCCAGGTGAAAGCCGTTATTTCCCTCCAAATTATCATTTTTTTCCGTTGTCATGATAAGTTTCTCCAAAATATTTGAGCCCATAGAATAATCTGTGTTTCCCTTCCTCTCGCACTCTCCCGCTTTGCATATATTTGTATATTGCACAATGTCTTCATTTGTGTATAGCTTTTTTTGGGATTTACTATGTTTCGGTGTTTCTAGAGTATTTTTGAATGTGTAAGAACATACGTTGTTGAACCATTTCGCCGTTCTATCCTTGACCATATTTTTGAGCAGCAACGGCCCTTTGTGGGCATTTCACCGTGGTCTGTTTCTATTGGACTTTCTCGCAGCAGTTCTCTCCTTTTTGTGGGCATTTTGATGCCCTCCCAAAGCTTGAGAACTGAATAACTTTCTTGAACAAAACGAACATGGGAATACTCTTGTTGTTGTTGTGTCCCCTGCATTAGTTCCTCCAACCAATGTTGCTTCATCTTCCATGTCTGTGACAACCTAGAAAGATACATTAATTAGGCTAGAAATTATTTTGAGATTCATGGGTTTTAGAGAAATATATCTATTTCTGTACTTGGGAAACTTGTTGAAAAAAAATCTCTTAAAAGATTTGAGAAATGCCCAGAACAGAAGTGGCAGAGGAGAGAGCAGGAAAGGGAAGGAAGAAAAATCAGAACTTTTGAGCTTTTTTGCATTTCATCTCGTAAAGAATAGTAGAAAAGAGAGTTCAGAAGCCAAGTTCTAAAAGAGTTGGGAAATTTGTACGTGTAGGGAGTGTTTAGGTCGAATTATTAAATAGAAGTAGTTGACAAAGAGGTATGTATAGGTTTGTGAACAGAAGACCCGAGAGAGTGAGAGTGGGGGGAAGCTGAAAGTAGGATTTGGGATGCTTCTGCAGGCTAAGGTGATGAGAGGCTAGAGTGACGATTCATTTTTGATGTATGTATTAGGAAATGGACTCTCTCTCTCTCTCTCTCTCTGAGAGTCTGAGACGGTGGTCGTTTCAGTTAGAAATTGGTGCACTTTTTATTTCGTTTTGCAATACTTCCTCTCATAATTTCATTCCCCAAATGTTTGTTGTGAATTAGGCAGATAAAAGCAAGTATTTACAATAACCCTTTGTATAATTAAGTGCACTAAGCCACTGCCTATGCTGAACTTGCTTGATTGGAGGTTCGCTTTTGGCTTCTTTTTTTTTTCCCCCCCAGAATATGATCTTCAATAGCGTGGGTTGTCTTAATAAATGAAATAAGCCGTGATGAGGTGGTTGAAGGATATTGGAAAATGAGGGAGGTTAATCAAAGGGGGAGGAAGTCAGAGAGGGTGTTGGAATAGCTGGAAAAATGCTTTATCAGATTTTTGTGACCTTTCCAGTGGCCAAAGCTAAAAGCCAGTCCAGTCCCCGACCACTCTGTATTTATCTCTCTCTATCTCTCTCTCTGCATAAAGAAAAAGGCTCTTTTGCTTCTGCTGCATTCTTGATCTGCTTTAATTTTTTATTTTTTGACTTTATTGTATAAATGGTTATGGGGCAAACATCCACTAGTTTTTCTTTCTCCACCGTCAATCGCATATATGCAACTTGTCACCTTTCACCCATTCCTTGCATGAGACCCCAATATATAAGACATCCTGATGCTAACATGCTTTCCTTCATGCGTGACACTCAATAAGCAGTGGAAAAAGATATTTCTTAGTTTTTTTGTTCTCAACGGTTGAAAAATATCTGATCATCAAGAACTAAATTCTACTTCCCTCATATTTCTCTGTCTAGTTTTGGTAGTGCTGGTTTTTTTTTTAAAAAAAGAAAAATTGCTCTTACTCTCAGCCTCACAGTACATTACTGCTGCTAATAGAGAGCTTCTATAATTGAACTTAAAATGCTCATTTATTACTCAATAAATTAAATTGTTGAATAGAAAAATAGTTTTCTATTCCATATGTGCCATGGTACATTAATTCAAATATTTTACAAGCAAGAGTTCTCAAGTTGGCAGAAATGATTAAGTTTGTCTCCCTGAAAATTTGAAGAACACAACAATGAATTTATGTGTGCTTTCAACGGGACCCGATCAAAAAATAAATTAGAGATCCCAAAGCAACTAACTATAATATATATCAACATGTGGTTTAATCATGTATGACAGGTTATTCCATTGTAAAAGGTTTTCTGTTTTTTGTCAAAATAGTCACAACACAAGGCATATACATCGAACAATTTAAATATTTTAACTTAGTCCAATTAAATAAGGATATGAAAAATACACTTCCAAATACCTAAACGACTATCAGGAAAACTTAACATGCCACTAATTAAAAGGAGATGCGAAATTTAAAAAGAAAACAAAACACACATGCAAAGTATCATATTTATTATAACATATTCAAATAAACCACCCCATCAAAAACATGAGGTTGTATTACAAAAAAGTAACAAACAAAATGTAACCCTTATATGACATAAAAATCAGCATGAGAACCATATTGATTACAATATATGAGTAACAACCACCCAATTTATATGAAGTCATTTTATCGAGTTTTTTGAGATAGAAGAAGGCCTATAGTACAAAACAGACTACAGTTTTTTCATTACCGACATTCTGAAATTATTTTCAATAATGTAGGGCAAACAAGTTTGCAAACTTATCGATCATATCTGTATACATTATGTTGTTGAATATATGGCACCATTGATGTGAGCATTAATTCATATCTATTAGCACTTACGTGATCACTAGTTCATTTTTTAATCTCAAGTTTCCAAATGGCCTCATTATAGCTCTCTTGCTTGTTAACATTCATATATTAAATAAAACATCACCGCCTTCAGTTCATGTAGTTTTTTGTATACTTCAACCAGCTTAGTTAAATAAACCAGCACCGACTTTATTGTCCTTCCTTATTCTCAGAAGTTCAAATATGTGTGCATTGTCAAAAGGTTGGATAAGAAGTGACTGTTGTGAGAGCCCAATTGCTTTACTTCACACTCAGAAAGCGATAAATAAATTGCATTTAAATTTTGTAAAATGTTACCAAGGAAAAAATAATAGTGCCAATAATATATATACTATTAGTGCGTGTTCTTTCCTATCATTCATAAGAACCATCATTATAGGAAAGAACAGAATCAACTGTTTAAAAGACAATTGAAATGAAAAAAAAACAACAAATTTACATAGGAACGGAGAGTAGGCACAAGATCCACAAGTACAATGATTGTAGAAAAAATCTTCAAGCTTATAAAAATACCACATTTGTAAAAGTAGGAATCTATTTTATGAAGTCCTTTTTACAGTCCACACAAGCTTAAAGTACCACAAGTTGCTTTTTAAAAAATATCACATCATGAAAATGTCGTAGACATAGGTCATAGGAGTTCCATTGTACACACAAGATCATTTGGTATAAATGGAAGCTGTGTTCCGCTAAAAGTGACTGTCTAGCATGACAATTGAAGGGCATGCATGACTGTGCAGGCATGCTGGCTTTTTTTCTATGATAATGTTACCTTTTTAAAACTCATTAAATATTTAGATATTTAAAACAAATACACTAATACAATAATAGTACCAAAATCATAATCTTAACAATTAAGGCGAAGGAAAACATTAACTTTTTCGAGCAGCATGCTAACATGAACAAACATAATAGAGTACTAACTCGTATATATCATGTTTGTAATTTAGAGTGCCACTTTATTAATGTTGTACTTTTCGAGTTTATATAATTCTCTCTGATTTTGCAAGAGCTATATAATAATTGTACAAGATTACATGTATGCATATCATGATTCTAACGTCATGCATGCTCCAATTATTTTATTGTACTATATTAAACATATAGTTTGAAATGTTGCACTCATAAATTAATAAAGTTTCAAAAAATTAAATACAAGTACCTATATTTACAATATAAGGGAAATTAAATATAATGTAAATTGAATGGATATAGAATTGAATAACAAAGAGAAAGCAGCACATTAGATAGTTCTATACATTAAATCTGTATAGGATAATTAGTTAGTGGCCTGTATGCGGATTTTTAAATATGCTATCTCTGCTTATAAAATAAAAATTTACAAGGATTAGTGTTATATACTCTTGTAAATATGTCCAACAAAATATAGGGGCGGAACTATATGGCTTCTAGGTAGCCCCCCCCCCCCCCCCCAAACCCAATGCTAATATTAGCCCCTGCAAGTCTTTCCTACCTATGAACTACTCTATTGTCTAGCCTAAAGTGTGCCTTGAAAACCAAAATGTCTATAGACAATATCTTGTACCGTTGGACATAGCTCACACAGCTCTCTTTATACCATTTGATTTGTGATTGTGAGGTTAGTCTCGTACGTTGTTTTCTGCTATGGGTCAGTAAAGGTTGTAAAACAGTACTGAAGAGAATAAACATGTTATGGGCTTCTATTTTTTATTACTCGATGACTGACATTTTAGGGTTGAAGTTCATTTCTTCCTTTTGTATTGGCTAGGGGTCAAGATGAATCAGATTGTACGTGCCGTACTTCATTTTTTTTTTGAACTTTCATAACCTTGTGAAAAAAACTAAAGCATTTCTATCATTGCATTAATTATTTGATGGACCTTAAACTCTATCATGATGGTATTAGTAACTACCATTTTTTTTTTTGGTTTGGCAATTGGTTAAACAAAAATAGGGATCAAAATGAATGATAGTTCATTGGGTCAGTATTTTCTCTAGAGGTGCTGGACTCAAACCTGCATGAACTCCTTGAGTGTTTTTTTTTTTTGTCTATTTAAAATCATATTGGGAAGGAAGCAACTGCATGACTCTAGTAAAAAGTATTTAGAAAAAGTAAATGAAAATTGTATATTAAAATCTTATTTTTATATAAATTATGGTATTTTTTATGCATATTATTTGTGGGTATTCGTAATTGGTTATGTACTAAATGAAAAAGTGATACATATATATAAATTTTTATATATATTTTTTGTATACAATTTTATGATGTATAGTTATTGTTTTTACATATAGTCACGGGCATAAAACACACATTACTTATATTCAAATGTATCATACATTTTGTCAATCGCCCATGCCTCCCCCCCAAAATATTAAATCCTGGTTCCGCCCCTGAAAACATATTTATTTAAAAAATCTCATTAATCAAATAAGGTGCAATGTATTGCACAAGTGTAACTTTCGAACTACTAATTCCTTTGCAATCACCACCAAACTATGGATTTTAGCGGGGACCCTGGCAACCACAAAATGTTTGATTTGAACGTCTATTTGTTGTTGTTCCCCCAATTTGTGTTGCTAGAAAAGTTGACTTTTTCTTCTATGCTTCTGGTCACACTGCCAGTTATAACATTCCATGCCTTTGACTAGTGTTGCGGGACGTTCTTCTTCCATCTTAGTCATGGTAACAGATCAAGTCATTTGTTAGTGCATGCTATGTTTACCTATTCTACTTGTGTAGGTGCACTAGACATCACTTACCAACAATGACCTACATTCGTTGTGTACTACTTGTTCATTCGGTTTCACAATTTAAAATGACTTGTAAATATTCTATGCTAGATGGATAGGGCTTGGATGCATATCGAAGATAGATTGCAGTCGAGTGAATATGCTGCTGGGGTGAAACAGTTCTTGGACATGGCAAAGGCCTATTCACTAGGTGTAGATCGCATACGGTGTCCTTGTAGAAGATGCCGGAATAGAACTTTCCTACCACATTCTGTGGTTAACGATCATTTGTTTATCAAAGGGATTAATACATCTTATACGGAGTGGATATTCCGTGGTAAGGAGGAAACTTTGAATTACACATCAGAATCAGACGAGGAAAATTCTGATAATGTCAATGAAACTGACTATATTGATGATGTTGATGAGCTATTAGACAGCATCCGTGTAGGTTCGTTTGTGGACACTGTACCTAGGCCAGCTGGTCATGGGACACAGTTCACTGCAGGGGAAACTTCGAACAATCAACCTGATCTAATCTTCGAGGAGTTGCTAGCTGACGCAAAACGTCCACTGTATCCAAACTGTCAAAAGTTTTCAAAGCTTTCTTTCATCGTCAAGCTGCTTCATATTAAGTTAATTGGAGGTTGGACTGTTAATTCTTTTGACATGGTGATAAATCTCTTGCAAGCTGCATTTCCTGATGCATTGTTGCCAGCATCATATAACGAGGCTCGACGCATGCAGCGTGATTTGGGGTTCACTTATACAAAGATCCATGTATGCCCAAATGACTGTGTCCTGTTTTGGAAGGAAACTGTTGGCATGAATGAGTGCCCAGAATGTAGCGCTTCTAGGTGGGTTCCAAGTTCCACGAGCCATCGCAGGATTCCACAAAAAATCTTGCGATACTTCCCTCTGAAACCCCGGCTCCAACCGTTGTTCATGTCGAAAAAGACAGCTGCTTCCATGCGTTGGCATGCAGACAAGCGTGTTGACGATTCTAATACAATGAGACATCCGGCTGATTCACGGGTGTGGAAAGAGTTTGACAGAAAACACAGTTGGTTTGCGGCCGATACTCGGAACGTCAGACTTGGTGTAGCAAGTGATGGGTTTAACCAATTTAATAACATGAGCAAGCCATATAGCATTTGGCCAGTTTTGCTTGTACCGTACAATTTGCCCCATTGGGCTTGCATGAAAGATCCGTATCTGATGATGTCCTTGCTAATTCCTGGACCAAAGGCTTTGGGAAATGACATTGACGTTTTCCTACGACCACTAATTGATGAGCTTAAGCAGTTATTCATTGAGGGGGTTCACACGTATGACGCATACAAAAGAGAGACCTTTAAACTACATGTTGCGTTGCTTTGGACCATCAATGACTTCCCTGCATATGCCAATCTCTCTGGGTGGAGTACGAAGGGCAAGATGGCCTGCCCAGTATGTAATGCAAACACTGATTCTTTCTGGCTTGTTCATGGGCGTAAACATTGTTATATGGGCCATCGTCGATGGCTGCTGTTCGACCACCCCTGGAGATGCAAAAAAAGTGCTTTCAATGGTAAGGAAGATCACTGCCAACAACCACAACGGGTAAATGGTTCAGCCCTTCTTGATCAATTAATCGAGGTCACAAGTGTTCAATTCGGTAAAGCAGTAAAGAAGAGGAAACGTATGCCCATTGAACTTAATTGGACAAAGAAAAGTATCTTCTTCGAGTTTCCTTATTGGATAGACTTGGGATTGACCCATAATTTGGACGTCATGCATATAGAAAAAAATATATGTGATAATGTGTTGGGAACCTTACTTGATATTGACGGTAAAAACAAGGACACTGCCAATGCACGTTGGGACTTGGAGGAACTTGGTTTAAGGAAAGATTTGCATTTGCAGCACGATAGTCATCATACGACCATGCGTCTTGGGTGTTATACGTTAAATCGATCTGAGCGAAAGACCTTTTGTGGATGGTTGGGAGAGGTGAAGTTCTCTGATGGTTTTGCCTCAAATATCTCCCGCTGTGTTAGCGGCAAAGACGGAAAAGTAGTTGGAATGAAGAGTTATGATTGTCACATTTTTATGCAATGGTTGTTACCAGTTGTTATCGGTGGTTATTTACGACCTGATGTTCGTGAAGCCTTAATGGAGTTAGGCTCATTTTTTAAACATTTATGTTCAAGAACTCTGGACATTTTGACGTTGGAGCGGCTTCAAGCTAATATTCCGGTCATTCTGTGTAAGCTAGAAATGATATTTTCACTTGCATTTTTTGACATCATGGTGCATCTGGCTGTTCATCTGGTTGATGAGGCCTCATTAGCTGGCCCTGTGCAGTACTGATGGATGTACCCTTTCGAAAGGTACCTGGGCAAGTTCAAGCGATATGTCCGAAACAGATCGCGGCCGGAAGGGTCTACTGCTGAGGGATATGTTCATCTAGAGTGTCTGACATTTTGTTCTATGTATCTTCAGGATATCGAGACCAGGCATAACCGAGAAGAGCGCAACATTGACATCGATCGTGAAAATCTGCATGAGACCTTATCCATTTTCTCTCAAAAGATTCGTCCAATGGGGGCTTCGGTAGTTAAGGAGATTCCATATGGACTTTTGGTGAAGGCAGAGTGGTATGTGCTTAATAATTGCACCGAAATTGAACACTACATCGAGTACGTACGCCACATCAATTAATTTTTGGGTAGCTAATTATAAAATGCATTTAGACCATGCTTACACAAGGCCTAATACTTTTGTCGCTATGCAGTGAACACTATAGCAACATACAATCACAAGGCGCAACTAATCCCGAGCGTGTTCACAGAGCTCAATTCCCAACATGGTTTCGCACACGTGTAAGTCTAATCATGGGATTTGTTAGACTTATGCTCAAATGCAATATCTAATAAACTTAGTGCTTACTGTATCCTACAATAATGTGAGCATTTCTGATCCCTGTCTATTATTGTGCGAGGATAGGTTGCGGAGCAACACGCAATGAGCCCACCTCAGGTAAGCGATGATATCTACGCATTATCATGTGGGCCAGATCCAATCGTCGCATCTTACTCGGGGTGTATCATGAGTGGCATCCGGTTTCACACCTCTGAACTTGAAAGCCGTCGCCGCACGCAGAACAATGGGGTAGTTGTTCATAGTGACGATCAAGGATCGGGTGTTGACTTCTATGGTGTCGTAGAGGATATAGTAGAATTACGTTATATGGGATGGCGTAAAGTCTACCTATTTAATTGTAAGTGGTGGGATGTTGCGGACACCAAAAGGGGGATAAATATCGGAGAGCACTTCACGAGTATTAATACTGCCAGGCAATCCTACAAGGATGAGCCCTTTGCACTAGCTTGCCAAGCATCACAAGTTTTCTACCTAAAGGATCCGCAGTTAGGGGGAAGTTGGGTTGCAGTACACAAGATAACGAATAGAAATGTTTACAATATTCCGCCAAAAAACACAAACATTGATGAGGTGGACAACGAGGATCCTATGAATGATCAAGATTTGCATGATGATGATGAATACGATGTTCCTAACTATGGGGTTGTTAATGAAACTATTGGACTTGAAATCAATCCACTGGCTTGAGTCGATGAAGAGCATGTGATTGTTAATCAATTGAACATCTCTTGTGATTTCTCAAACATTCCCATCGAGCAAAGTGAACCTAGTGAGGAAGACATAAGTAGCGCGGAATCAAGCCCTGCAACAACAGATGATGCTGAGTCTGATTTTAGTAAAGCAACACGTTCTGAAGATGAGCATTCAGAGGATGGGGATGGTAAGGGTAAACTCAAGTCACACAATGTTAATTATTTCATGAACATACCAACCAACTCTGGAAACTAGTTTTGGGTTTTGTATTGTGGTATTATTTAAAAACTATTACTTGCTTCGTGCAATCGTGACATTAATGTTATTTAACTTTAATATCATCACTAGTAATTTTGTAGTGTCAGGATGTTTAGGGACTACAAGTTTGCAAACAGAAAACATTCTATTTTATTGCTCTGTGTGCGCTCAAGAACTCTAACCCATAAGACAGGCTACATAAATCAGGCTAGCTTAAATATAGCTACCCAAATATGAGTACATTTTTTGGAAAAAAATTGTGTGCCATTTGTATCCCATTTTCCTACGCTTGTGTAAAATGATATGTGAGACCCGATCATGCTAACACGTCCTTTTTCTTTGCTTTGCAGATAGCATGAAGAACTAGTTCTGACCACTATAGCACACTTGGGCAGGTATGGCTCATTACGAACGTCTAAGATACGCTTGAATCCGGTAACTGATTATCTACTTTACAACTTAATACTCTTGTGCCACCCATTGCTTCTGATTATTCCATGCTACCCCAATCATGGAATGATTGTTTACTAAGCATTAGTAAATACAGCATTATGATTTTCCAGCCTACTAATATTCCACCATTATGTAGCATATAACGAAATGATAACTGTGCCTTACATTTGTCATGATGCATGCAACGTAAGCCAACGTCACCCTCGCACGTGCTTGTTAAAAATCCAAAATGTGCAAAAATTAAGTTTGTTTAAGTAGATTATAATAAGGAAGGGAATTTAGGTGACTATGATACACTCTAGAGTGGAGCATGTGCCAGGCAAAAAATACACTCCACAAATGTTTTTTGAAAAAAAAAAAAAACATTGCTATATTTTAATTGCATATATTGTGAGTTTCTTACATTCATCTTATAGGATCTATTGACTAAAGCATTCAAACATATACAAATTGGTAACATGTTAGTCCCTGAAAAAAAAAAAATAGCCTTTAAAAAAAACTATTTTCGTGTTTGATCATTTGGTTTCAGCAACTTCAATTAACCAATGCATTTTACTTAGGGTGACCAAGATGGCCAGACTGGATCATTTTTCATCCAGCCAATGCAAGTAGTTGCCATGATATGGCACTGTAACTTGTATATCAACGCAAGTGCATGTGTGCCAAGTATAGGGTAAAGCTACATCAGAAAGTCATGGCAACTAAAAGCCCTTATGTATGAGGATGCATTGAGGAGGATGAGCTTTCTTAATCAGCAATTAGGATTGTCCAAAAAATACATCAACTTGAACCAACCAACATGAATATCATCTTATGGGGAAAAGAAAGGACATTATATCATTAATGTCCTTGCCTTTTGCACTACTTAAATAGGGAGCAAAATCAAAACTGGGAATAAATATTGAAATACAAAGAATGGAAAATAGCAATGATGCATTGAGGAGAAATTGAACTTGCTTGATTAGTTGTGAACTCCTGAGAATGCGCAAAACATAAACAACCTGCTTTGGTTATTTTTAATGGCAGTAATTGTTTTTTCAGAATGTGATGGATATATCTGGGTTGAGTAAATCTTAGTATGCCTAATCAGAAGTCAATGTTTTAATTTACTTGGTAAAGATCTATTATATCTATTTCATTAAATTATTTTTACTATATACTGGGTCTCACAGTTGCCAATCCAGTACAACAACAAATTTTAATAAAAACTTCTAGACCTTACACCTTATGCTGAAAATTTCCTTGCCTTTTGCACTACTTAAATAGGGAGCAAAATCAAAACTGGGCATAAATACTGAAATACAAAGAATGGAAAATAGCAATGATGCATTGAGGGAGAAATTGAATGGCAGTAATTGTTTTTTCAGAATGTGATGGATATATCTGGCCGGTTGAGTAAATCTTAATATGCCTAATCAGAAGTCAATGTTTTAATTTACTTGGTAAAGATCTATTATATCTATTTCATTAAATTATTTTTACTGGGTCTCACAGTTGCCAATCCAGTACAACAACAAATTTTAATAAAAACTTCTAGACCTTACACCTTATGCTGAAAATTTCCTTGCCTTTTGCACTACTTAAATATGGAGCAAAATCAAAACTGGGAATAAATACTGAAATACAAAGAATGGAAAATAGCAAGGATGCATTGAGGAGAAATTGAATGGCAGTAATTGTTTTTTAGAAAGTGATGGATATATCTGGCTGGTTAAGTAAATCTTAATATGCCTAATCAGAAGTCAATGTTTTAATTTACTTGGTAAAGATCTATTATATCTATTTCATTAAATTATTTTTACTATATACTGGGTCTCACAGTTGCCAATCCAGTACAACAACAAGTTTTAATAAAAACTTCTAGACCTTACACCTTATGCTGAAAATTTTTTCATGTATTAAAGGATCCACCATATTTATGAGAGTGCCAAATTTAAAATTATAACTGAACTGAACTGCATTTTGAAGTCATAAATACACAACCTTATGAAAAAAAAAGGAATAAGTAAATAAAAAATCTTGCCATGATACAGCATATCACAGAAGAAATAGAGTACAATTATATAAATTGATATATAGTAATTTAGTGCACTTATATTGAACTGTTATATAACCATTCACGCCTAATAGCTGAATTATAGGTAACGATTATATAATAAATTTATATAACAAATTGGATATATAAAAGTATACACTATATTTAATGGTTATTTACTTATGAAGCAAACTATATATATTGAATAGATATTTAAATATAACTTATCAAAAAAAAAAGATATTTAAATATATAAGAGGCCTGGGTAGAAAATCTGATATTTCTGAGCTTAGTAGCTGTCCAATCCAGCCCATGCCCATGCCTCCCCAAAAGATCTTTCTGCACACTGTCCAGATGTGCAGCAGCAGAAAAAAGAGGACACATGTCCAATCAGTCCAGATGAAGAGCTTTGGGCGGGAAAAAATTTCTGGAGAGGGGGAGAGGTGCCTAATGCATGAATGTGAGAGCCCAAAGCAACTCTTTTTTTACAAGTTCAGAAAGTCACTCGGGTGTGGATCATTTTGTTATATTCCTACATCTGGAAGAGTCCTAGAAGAGCTGAAATTTCTCTCTACACTCAAAGGTGGTTCATTTTCTGCACATTCCTCTACTAAAAGGTGAGCAAACATTTTTTAATCTCCCACTTGACTCTCGGCATTGAAGGACAGCACTCACAAATATGCTCTTAAGGACTTCATCTTCTAGGGTTTGGTTAAACTCAAACCCTAGAAGATGAAGTCACTGAGTTCAGCATCCCTTTTACGCAGTAATTCTTTTTTTTTGTTATTTATTTATTTTTTTTGTGTTCATTTAACCAAATGCATTCATCTCTAGAACAGCCACATCAATTTAAACTGGTAAAATATAACTTACCAATTGTGTAATCCATGTATTGTTTATTTGTTTCAATATAATGTCATGCCAGCATATTTACTAACCACTTACATTTGTAAAACCTAGGAAATGATTTAATACTAATGTTGCCCAGATGACTAACACAAGAGGGGGGGTGAATTGGGTTATATTATAAAAATTAACACTTATTAATCAAATACACAATATAAAATATAAACAGAATGTAAAACAGTAAGAAATGTAAAGAGTAGGGTAAAAGAAAGCAAACTCAGTATTTTTACGAGGTTCAGCCCCACTGCCTACGTTCTCGCCTCAAGCTACCCCTTGAGGATCCCGAATTCACTAGTCAATCTCCTTTAGGTGGAGATAGAAACCTATTACACTTTTGAGCAGCACCGCTCCAAAGAATCCGTGTAGAACACCCTCTACACTTCCAATCACCTCACACTTGGTGATTTAACTATTCCCCGTGTAGAACACCTTCTACACACAGAAGGGTTATACACACCCTTTTACTGATACAAAAATTGATAGTGGGTAGGCTATCACAAAACACTCCTCAATGAGTGAGATAGAAACAATACAGCACAACCTATATCTCTCTCAACAAGAACAAGAATTAAGGCTCAAAACTTTAGAAAAGAGAGAATGAGAGCTTTGAAGGAATGATGCAAAACTTAGCAATAGATGTGTAAGCTTTTGTGGTGATTTTTGCAAAACTCAAGTGAGCTATTTATAGGCAAATGAGTCTTCAATTTCAAATTTGAAAAGATTCCCATGTCCAAGACATCATCATTCACTTTTCAAAAATTTCAAATCAAATCTTTTTACTTTTTGCATGTGACAAAAGGAGCACACTTTACTTTTCAAAAATTTCAAACCTAATATTTTACTTTTTGCATATGACAAAAAGAGCACACTTTACTTTTCAAAATTTTCAAATAAAGACATCTATCTTTTGCATAAGTCAAGAAAAGCATCCACCACTTTTGAAAATATTCAAATAAAACATGCACATGTGAAAGATGACAATCAATCATCTTAATATTTTCAAAGTTCAAACCTTTAATCATGTCATGCACATGTGAAAGATGACAATCAATCATCTTTCAAAATTTTCAAATTTAATTTTCAAAATATTCATGCACATGTGGAAAATGTATTTTAATGCTTTATGATAAAATATTAATTTTGAGCCTTAATCCTAATTTCGAATTTTTAAGAGATTTACAATATTACTCTATGATTTTAATGTGAACTTGTTCCCTTCTTGCTCATGCTTGGTTCCTTGAGGTGCTTGATTCTATTGTGTGGACAACTTGAGTTTGAGACTCCTTTATTCTTTGAATTCATTTGTTATCATCAAAATCCATGTGTAGATTTATAATTACACAAAACTTGAAACCTTGTGTTCAACAATCTCCCCCTTTTTGATGATGACAAATACTTGATAGAACCTGAAGCTTGTATTAATACTTAAGCTCCCCCTGAGAATGTGCGTTAGTTTTTCAAGCAAAAATATAAATATAATTCCAAGCATATATAACAAGTTTAGCAAATTAAACAATGTTAATGTTCTAGTCTAAAACTTCTCCCCCTTTTGGCATCATTAAAAAGGATCGGCAGCAAGTAAATAGACTGAAGAAAACGGTGCGTTAATAGATACTGTAGATAGTTGAAAAAAAAGGGAGCCGTCCGTGACCTGACAAGTGCTGCAAAGCCTCGAGGCCTAACTCTATGAATTTAGTGCGGCTGAAGATTTAAACAATCGCCTGATGTTGTTGACAAACGGGATTGAAGGCTCTGAGTTTCTATAAAAAAAATGATCATTTTCACCTATCGGGTACAAAAAAAATCGCTTCTTGACCTAAGTTCTGTTTTTCCATAACGATAGAATGGCCGAACAATTCTCTTCCACTAATGTTCCAGACTTGAATCAGGAACCCTTGACGCATCAACCATCAACCTTCTCTCCTGAGGCCGTCAATGCCATGATAGGAGCAGAGAACCGTTTTTCTAGTAAGAAAACTTTTAACAATGTGTGTCCAGCATATCTTGTATTTCTTTTGACTAAATAAGATTTGAAGAGACAATAGTTTGTCTTGTTCTTCATGCTATCTCTATAAAATCAGTTTTAAAGTTCATCCGATTTGCATCGAATCTTATTCTCATCTCTATAACTCATCTGCATTCCTTCAATATTATCGCTTTAAGTTTTCAATTCTTTTCTCAATGGCTCATTCTTCTAACATTCCTCTAGATCCATCTATGAGGTATTCTACACCTCAATCTCATGTCCTTTCTGCAGCTACCATTGGCGCCATGTTGCAGCAAGAGAATAATAGTTTGGCTAATAAGCCAGACTCCGATGCTATCTACGACTTGGTGAGTCTTGGGACTCGCTACTCATCTTCTATTGTTGCTTTTTCCCAGCGGCTACAAGTCAAAAACCATGAGGTTGAAAAGCTTAAAGAACAAATTGTTGTACTTCAACGAATTGTTCAAGAGTCTCACATAAGGGAAGGAATCCTTCGACAGAAGAATAAACAGTTGAAATCTCTATTGGATTCTTCATTCCGCTTGCCAGTTCCCATGGATAGAGATGACATGATATTGTATGAAGAGAATGAGCGTCTCAAACATGAGGCTAAGAACCTCAAGTTTCTGTAGGTCATTTAAGATAATGAAATAAAAATATCTATCAGATATTCATGGCATGCATCATTCCTATTTCTCTTCTAATAGTGCATAGTCTATCTTCTGGTAGGGGTTTTGTGAAAATGTCTGCCAATTGATCATGTGTACTAGTGAATTCTAATACAATATCGCCCTTCTGCACATGATCTCTAAGAAAATGATATCTAATTTCAATATGTTTGGTCCGAGAATGTTGTATTGGATTCTTTGAAAGATTTATAGCACTTGTATTATCACATTTGATTGGAATGTGATTGTACATAAGTTTAAAATCCTCAAGTTGTTGCTTCATGTAAAGAACTTGAGCACAACAACTACCCGCAGCAACATATTCTGCCTCAGCAGTAGATAGTGCAACAGAATTTTGTTTTTTACTAAACCAGGAAACTAGTGCATGACCTAAGAAGTGACATGCTCCACTAGTGCTTTTTCGATCTATTTTACAACCAGCATAATCTGCATCTGTGTAGCTAATTAGATCGAAAGATGTGTGCTTAGGGTACCATAACCCTAAGTTAATTGTACCACTAAGATATCTAAGAATGCGCTTAACTGCAATTAAATGTGATTCTTTTGGAGATGATTGAAAGCGTGCACATAAGCACACACTAAACATAATATCTGGTCTACTGGCTGTCAAATATAATAAGCTACCAATCATACCTCGATATACCTTCGAGTCAACTGGTTTACCGGATTCATCTTTATCAAGTTTAGTGGATGGGCTCATTGGTGTTCCAGTTTCCTTAGCACCTTCCATCCCAAACTTTTTCAGCAATTCCTTAATATATTTCGATTGATTGATGAATATCCCACTTTTTGCTTGCTTAATTTGCAATCCGAGAAAGAATGTAAGCTCTCCCATCATGCTCATTTCAAATTCTTCCTGCATAGTCTTAGCAAAAACTTGGCACATATTTTCATTAGTAGCACCGAATATTATATCATCAACATAAATCTGAATCAAAAGAATATCATCATTTTCGTATTTAATGAAAAGAGTTGTATCAATTTTTCCTCTTGAAAAGCCTTTTTCAATCAAGAAACCACTGAGTCTCTCGTACCACGCTCTAGGAGCTTGTTTGAGTCCATATAGTGCTTTTGTGAGTTTGAAAACATGATTTGGAGATATATGATTTTCAAAACCTGGGGGTTGCTCAACATATACCTCTTCATTTATAAAACCGTTTAAGAAAGCACTTTTAACATCCATTTGAAAAAGTTTGAAATCTTTATAACAAGCATATGCAAGTAGCATTCGAATAGCTTCTAATCTTGCGACTGGTGCATATGTCTCATCATAATCGATTCCTTCTTCTTGATTGAAACCTTGGGCTACAAGTCGAGCCTTATTTCTAGTAATGACTCCGGACTCATCTTTCTTGTTTCTAAAAACCCATTTTGTTCCAATAATAGTATGATTTTTGGGTCTAGGAACAAGTGTCCAAACATCATTTCTTTCAAATTGATTAAGCTCTTCTTGCATAGCTAGAATCCAAGATTCATCAAGAAGTGCTTCATCAATATTTTTAGGTTCAATCTGAGATAGAAAAGCAGTATGATTGCAAATATTTCTAAGAGATGATCGAGTGCTTACACTTCGTGAAGGTTCTCCCAGAATTTGCTCCACTGGATGATCTTTCACAAATTTCCACTGTTTGGTTGCATCTTGTATTAAATTTTGATGATCGTTCCTGATGTCTCCATGTTGGACTTCCTCTATTGTGTTCTCTTTGTTGAGATTGAGACTTTCCGTATTATTTATACCTCCTGTTTCTTCATCAATGGATTTCTTGGAGAGTAGAGAATTAGATTCATCAAATACTACATGCATAGATTCTTGTACAGTCAAAGTCTTTTTATTAAATACTCTATAAGCTTTACTATTAGTAGAATACCCGAGAAAGATACCTTCATCAGATTTTGCATCAAATTTGCCTAAATTATCCCTGTCATTTAAAATAAAACATTTGCATCCAAATACATGAAAGTAACCAATGTTGGGCTTTTTCTTATTCCAAAGCTCATAGGGGGTTTTATCTAATTTGGACCTTAGCATAACTCTATTTATAACATAACATGTAGTACTTACCGCTTCGGCCCAAAAATAACTAGGCAAGTTGTTCTCATTGAGCATTGTTCTTGCCATCTCTTGAAGAGATCTATTTTTCCTCTCTACTACCCCATTTTGTTGAGGAGTTCGAGAAGCAGAAAAACTATGCACAAAACCATTTTCATCACAAAATGTTTCAATATTTTTATTAACAAACTCTTTTCCCCTATCACTTCGGATACTTGAAATAATATAACCCTTTTCATTTTGAATTCTCTTGCATAACTTGGTAAAGGCATTATGTGCCTCATCTTTATGAGCAAGAAAGATGACCCAAGTATATCTAGAGAAATCATCAACAATAACAAATGCATAATATTTTCCTCCTAAACTTGCAACTCTATTTGGTCCAAAAAGATCCATGTGTATCAGTTGCAGTGGTCTAGTAGTGGAAATATGTTTCTTGGTTTTAAAAGAAGTTTTTGTTTGTTTACCAAATTGGCATGCATCACAAATTTTGTCTTTAAGAAAATTTGCCTTTGGTAAACCTCTCACAAGATCATTTTTTGAAAGTTTGGAAATAAGTTCCATGTTGGCATGACCTAGTCTTCTATGCCATAACCAATTAGTTTCATTTTGAGCTGAAAAACAAATAGCATCTTGTGAGGTAATTTCTTCAAAATCGATTGTATAAACATTGTTACTTCTAAAAGCAATAAAACAAATATTACAATCATGATCATTCAAAATAATGCACTTATCCATTTTGAAAGTAACTGTAAATCCTTTATCACATAATTGACTTATGCTCAAAAGATTATGTTTTAGACCTTCAACAAGTAGAACATCTTCAATTATAAGAGAAGACTCATTACCAATTTTACCTATTCCCACGATCTTCCCTTTTGAGTTGTCTCCAAATGTCACGTGTCCTTCTTTTTTAGATCTAAGATCAAAGAACTTAGTCTTGTCTCCTGTCATGTGTCTTGAACATCCACTATCTAAAAACCATTTATTTTTGTTTGTGGAGGACTTCATGCACACCTATAAAAACAATTAAAATGATTTTTCTTGGTACCCAAGTTCTTTGGGTCCTTTATTTATTAGTATTAGAAGAAACAAGATTTTTAGGTACCCATATGGCCCTAATAGTCATTGTATGTTTTCTTCTAATAGGACAAGCATGATAATTATGACCATTTCTATTACAAAAATTGCAAATAGCATGTGACATATATGAAGAACTTGAGTGATTATAATAGTATCCTTTTTTAACAAAATTATTTTTATGAAAAGAATTTTGAATATTGGATTTTGATGTAGAAGGATTATCAAAGAAGTTTTTATAAGGTTTGTATTCTTGTTTTGGCATATATCCCAAGCCTGCCTTGTCAAAAACACATCTTTGACTACCAAGAAGTTTTTCAAAATTTCTTTTTCCATTCGTAAATTTTTCAATAATATTTTCTAAATCAGTTTTCTTTTTCTTCAACTCAAAATTTTCATCTTTCAAAACAATACTTTCTTTTATTAAAATATCAATTTCGTTTGTTAAAGAAAAATTTTTCTTTTTCAAAGCAGTATACTTGATACCCAATTTTTCAAATTCCTCATGTACTTCTTCTAAAACATTTTGCAATTCTTCATATGAAGGATCTTCAATATTATCAAGAATTGTTACCTCAATGTCATCTTTAGCCATAAGACAAAGATTTGCTGATTCTCCATTGCTTGCTTCACTATCTGAGCTACTTGAATCATCATCCTATGTAGCTTTCATTCCTTTTTTGCCTTTGTTTCGATCTTTCTTTAGCAGAGGACAATCTGATTTGATATGACCAGGCTTATTGCATTTATAACAAATTAAAGTGTCATTTTTACCTGAATCTTTCTTGGAAAATTTTTTGAAAGGTTTCCTTGGAGGAGCTTTATTTTTCAAGAATCTCTTAAATCTTCTTGTGATCATTGCAATCTCTTCGTCATCGCTTTCTTCATTTTCTTTGCTTTCACTTTCATGAGGAACGGCTTTGAGTGCCAAGCTCTTCTTTTGCTTTCCTTCTTCTTCTCCTCTTTTCAATGTGTACTCATGGGTGATAAGTGACCCGATGAGTTCATTCACTTCGAGCTTCTTGAGGTCTCTAGCTTCAAGAATCGTTGTCACTTTTGATTCCCAACGTTTTGGTAGAGAGTTGAGAATTTTTCTTACTATCTCCACTTTGGAATAAACTTTGCCAAGAGCTGTCAAACTGTTTATGATATTAGTAAAACGAGTGTGCATACTAGAAATAGATTCATCATCATTCATCTTAAACATTTCATATTCATGAGTAAGAATATAAATTTTTGATTCCTTGACTTGAGAAGTTCCTTCATAAGTAACTTCTAAGTTATCCCAAATTTCTTTAGCTGTAGCGCAAGTCATTACTCTATTAAACTCATTACCATTGAGAGCATTATATAATAAATTCATAGCAGTTAAATTCAAAGTATAAAGTCTATCGTCTTCACGATCAAACTCTTCTTCTTCCTTTTTGACCTTTACTCCATCAACCACTTTTGTTGGAATATAAGGTCCATTTACAATGCATTTCCAGATTTCTCGACCTTGAGCCTGAAGGAATATTCTCATTCTAACTTTCCAGAATGAGTAATTGTCTCCGCAAAAGAGTGGAGGCCGACTGCTAGATTGACCTTCACCAAATGAAGCTGCAATGTTAGCCATAAGATCTTAACTCAAAAGATAGTTAATCTTATAATAGAGCTCTAGCTCTGATACCAATTGTTGCCCAGATGACTAACACAAGAGGGGGGGTGAATTGGGTTATATTATAAAAATTAACACTTATTAATCAAATACACAATATAAAATATAAACAGAATGTAAAACAGTAAGAAATGTAAAGAGTAGGGTAAGAGAAAGCAAACTCAGTATTTTTACGAGGTTCAGCCCCACTGCCTACGTCCTCGCCTCAAGCTACCCCTTGAGGATCCCGAATTCACTAGTCAATCTCCTTTAGGTGGAGATAGAAACCTATTACACTTTTGAGCAGCACCGCTCCAAAGAATCCGTGTAGAACACCCTCTACACTTCCAATCACCTCACACTTGGTGATTTAACTATTCCCCGTGTAGAACACCTTCTACACACAGAAGGGTTATACACACCATTTTACTGATACAAAAATTGATAGTGGGTAGGCTATCACAAAACACTCCTCAATGAGTGAGATAGAAACAATACAGCACAACCTATATCTCTCTCAACAAGAACAAGAATTAAGGCTCAAAACTTTAGAAAAGAGAGAATGAGAGATTTGAAGGAATGATGCAAAACTTAGCAATAGATGTGTAAGCTTTTGTGGTGATTTTTGCAAAACTCAAGTGAGCTATTTATAGGCAAATGAGTCTTCAATTTCAAATTTGAAAAGATTCCCATGTCCAAGACATCATCATTCACTTTTCAAAAATTTCAAATCAAATCTTTTTACTTTTTGCATGTGACAAAAGGAGCACACTTTACTTTTCAAAAATTTCAAACCTAATATTTTACTTTTTGCATATGACAAAAAGAGCACACTTTACTTTTCAAAATTTTCAAATAAAGACATCTATCTTTTGCATAAGTCAAGAAAAGCATCCACCACTTTTGAAAATATTCAAATAAAACATGCACATGTGAAAGATGACAATCAATCATCTTAATATTTTCAAAGTTCAAACCTTTAATCATGTCATGCACATGTGAAAGATGACAATCAATCATCTTTCAAAATTTTCAAATTTAATTTTCAAAATATTCATGCACATGTGGAAAATGTATTTTAATGCTTTATGATAAAATATTAATTTTGAGCCTTAATCCTAATTTCGAATTTTTAAGAGATTTACAATATTACTCTATGATTTTAATGTGAACTTGTTCCCTTCTTGCTCATGCTTGGTTCCTTGAGGTGCTTGATTCTATTGTGTGGACAACTTGAGCTTGAGACTCCTTTATTCTTTGAATTCATTTGTTATCATCAAAATCCATGTGTAGATTTATAATTACACAAAACTTGAAACCTTGTGTTCAACAACTAAAATACAAATCTGCTCTTAAGGACTTCATCTTCTAGGGTTTGGTTAAACTCAAACCCTAGAAGATGAAGTCACTGAGTTCAGCATCCCTCTTACGCAGTAATTCTTTTTTTTTGTTATTTTTTTTTTGTGTGTGTTCATTTAACCAAATGCATTCATCTCTAGAACAGCCACATCAATTTAAACTGGTAAAATATAACTTACCAATTGTGTAATCCATGTATTATTTATTTGTTTCAATATAATGTCGTGCCAGCATATTTACTAACCACTTACATTTGTAAAACCTAGGAAATGATTTAATACTGAAATACAAATAAACAGCTGGTTTGGAGGTCATTGTTTAGGTTTTTTTTGGTCTGTTTTTAGAATATTTTAAGTAGCGACACAATGCAACATGTGGTAGTCCACTCTATTTACAAACAGAAGCTCTGCAACTGTTAATAATCCCAGGAAATGTGTACCAAGTGTACGGTAGTACCAGATTTGCTGGGATTATTGTGGCTTGATAACCCATTAGGTCTGATCTAAACTTAGTTGAGTCAAAGACATATGTCAGTAATTTTAATACAACAACCTAGGTTCGGATACTAGAGTCAAAGAAGTGTCTACCTATTTATTGTAACTTCTGCCCCACATTGGAATGACTGTACTGGATTGCCAAGCTTATAATACAGCAACCCCATCTTGAGATTCATATCTAACTATATTTTATATTAGCAAACAAGCTTAAAGAAAAAAAAAAAAAAAAAAACCAGACCCTTCTTCTAATAACTATGGTGTTATGTTAAATACCATACACTCTCACAGGGGCGGAACTAGAATTTAGTGTTTGGGGGGGCGATGTGTGAGCGTAAAATTATATAAATAAAGTATATGTTTATAAATTATCTTATAAGATAATTTTTCTTAAGATTTTTGTTGTCTGCTAACTATAGACCATTACAAATAAAAAAAAATGAAATTACTGTTCTTATTTTCGATGGGGTATGAGAAAATTAAAAACAAGTAAAGGAAAAAAAAATATTGGGAGAATAATTTTAATAAAAATTTTCAAAATTTGAGTATTTGGGGGGCAATTTTAAATATATTTAAAAAAATTATTTTTTTACTTATTAAATTAAATTTTTTTTTAAAGTTTGGGGGGGGCAGTAGCCCCCCCAAAGGCATAGATGGTTCCGCCCTTGCACTCTCAGCTTGTATGTGTGAGACATCTATTTAATAAATTTGCATTTTTAGAATATGCACATTGTACGACTCGCAAGAAGAGGGAGGCCAAGACAGCATGCATGCCCCCGGCTAAGATCAGACAGTCCCACAGAGGATTAGGAGGTTGCTGCCTTGCAACCACCATCAGGGCCTAACAGATGAAGTTGAGCCCCAACCCCAACCTGATCACTGTAGGCAGCAGAATCAAGTGGTGGAGCCGCAAGTGGAGCAACACGCTGGACAATTTCCTGATGCTGGACAAAAAGAACTAGAAACAGGTTAGAGACTACTACACACCCAATTTATACTTGCTGTCAAGCTGTTTTTAACTAGTGTTTAAAATGAGTTAATAATATCTTTTGCGTGATAGTTCCTCCCACCAAAAAAAGAGGGAGAGGACCAGCAAAGGGTACAATTTTTGAGCGGTTAAGAAAGATAGGTAAGCTACCTTTAACCATAAAAGATAGGCATAGAAGGCCTTCATGTGAGAATGCGGCAGTATTATCTAGTCGAGTGAGCCATATAGTGAAAGTGCATGCGAATATGAGGCATGCAAGCTGGAGTGCGGTGGATGAGAAGGAAGTTGGAGCTAATCAATCGCGTAAAAGTAGGATTTCAATAAATTCAAATTAATACTCTCTATATCATTCATGCTGCATTTGTTATACCATATTTGTTACTTTTAGAAAATTAAAATCTGATCCTTATTTTGAGTTCACAGGGTGACTTCGAACTCGACTGGACAAGGGACAACCACCGTGAAGCTGTTATTGGAATGTTGTCTGATCGATATAATGCATATCATTACGAACTACACAAGAAGTACAAGAAATATGCCTCGCATGAAGAGGCGCTATCTGGTGGGGTGGCCCTTGTGGAGAAGACCACATGGGAGTGGCTATGTGAACACTGGTCAAGTACACCTTTCAAGGTATTCGTATAAGCTGTAATGATTGTACAATTAGTTGAAAAATGAAAAATGAAATAGGGAATACTAAATTGCATGGCTGCAGCTTGTTAATTATGAGCTGAAGATTTGAACTTTACTTGAAGCTATCAATGACATTATTTCAATGGTTGTTGCAAGATCAATCTCGTAGAAATGCAAATAATAGAAAGAAACAGGTGGTCAAACACACCGGAGGAAGGAAGAGCTTTGCGCGGATAATGGCTGAAAAGGTACATTTTCTTAAATCCGCTAATAACACATGTATATGCCTCCTTATTAATCTTGCAAATTTGTTTAGCAACTTCACATCCTCATTAATTTCTGCTATTTGTTGCGAGGGTCAGGACAATGAAAATATGATTGCATTTTACAAGAAAACTCATTTTTCTGAAAAGAAGGGGGAATGGATAAATGCAGCAGTGGAACACAATTATGTGAGTATGTTAGCCTTTGATTATAGATTGCATCTAGAGTTGTTTTTACTTGTACAAATAGCATGACTTCAAATCATGCTATTTATGATTTGGAACGGATTAGTACTAATTTATATCTGATTTTTCAGACCCTAATGCTGGAGAGGGTGGAGGAGGGGGAAACCGAAAATGAGATTAATGAGGCTAGCTTGGCAGCTTTCAAGGAGACACTAGGTTTCAAATCCGGTTACGCACAAGGAATGGGACATGCTGTAATTCCTGAGCCATCCCCTTCAATGAAAAAAACCAAGGATTATATCTGTATGGTTGAGGAGAACAAAAGGAACAAGAACATCGCTGAAAGCTCCAACACTCAGCTAGAGAAAATGGCGGGAGAGATGGCGGATCTGCGCAAAGCATTGGCTGATCAGGGAAAGCTACTAACTGTTATTACAACTCGACTTGGGGGTGGTAGGGAGTCTACGGAAGAGACTCCCGAAGAGGCTTAGCCTTTTCCTTAGCTTTTACAATAAATTTTTTGGTGAAGGGGAGTATCCCCCTGCTTTTGTGTTTTGTTAAATGGTCATCTAGACGAAATGTATATTTTGAACAAACTGTCTAGCTGATAATCAGCAACCTCACATTTATGTCCAGATGGCATGCTGGCTTTGTTGTGAGCATTGAGGTATAAGCTGATTAGTGTCACTGATTATACATGGTTTTGACATGGATTTTGAGTTATTCACTAGGTACTTGGGTAAGTAGTAACAGCAATGACTTCACCATGCCTAAACAATTATTTGTGGTTTCATATGAGAGGAATCATGTCTAATCTAAGCTTTATTGTTATTAGGGACTACATGGGAGCACCAATGTGAGGTTGCTGCATTTAAGGTGGTCATCCACACAACGACATTGCAGTATGTTCGGGTTAATGGGTGGATACTACAGTCCAGATGGTAAGTTCCTGGAATTTGGTCTATAGTAGAATTGCTGGCAATGTTCTATTGGGGTTAAGTTTGCAATGCATTTGAGTGAAATAGTATATAGCAGTTTCTGTTATATATAGATGGTGGAAGTTTGAGTTTTATGATTATGTATCTTATTTATAATAAATTTTCTGTCCAACTGGAACTGCATTAATTTTACATGGTAGGAAATGGATGCTGGACCTATATTTTTATTTATGTTTTATATGATAATGTTAATTATTTATCATGGCCTCATTATATACTCTTGAAATACAAACAAAGTATTGGATATATGGTAGAAAACCCGAGACTAGGCACTCTACCCCGCTGTTAAGGCCTTTTGTCATAATATTCTACTTGAGAGCACTGATTTTATTGCAGAGGACATGGATTTTAATTTTGACATAATTTACTTAGTAAAATGTTTAGAAGAGAATAAACATGATAAATAGGCTAGTTAGGAAACTGTGGGTCTGTTATTATGAGTTTTTTAGTAAAACATATGCATTTGTTGATGCCTAAGAATTAATCCAATTTACAAGGATTTTTTGAGACATATTTCATGACTACAGACTTTTCTTTTCCTCTTAGTAGCTGTACAGATTAGATAAGAGACAAATATATATTTAACGAACATTAGTAACATATGTATTGCTCCAGCTCATAAAAAATGGAATAAAATAAATATGAGATACTGATGTATAGTATATTCCGGTTATTTCTCAAATCACACAATTTATTGCAAAGAACCATAGGTGGGTTATACTTGAAGCCAATAAATGGCTAAATGGATAGATCATGTCAATGTTTTTTGTTAATTTGAAGACTTAGAATGTACAAATTGTTCACTGTTAAATGTAGGCCTCGGTCAGTAATGGGTTGTTTTGTTGGCTATGGATAAATAAGAAAGTGATAAATGACACTAAACCTATAAACTGATTATTATACCAGCCAACCAGCTAGCTCCAGAACAAATAGAAACCACCCTATCAGAGCATTCAAATATACATGCATTGTAATCTCATATTTATTTTATAATATACAGCTATCATAATGTAGGCCTCGGTCAAATATACAGCTATCATAAGCATTTCACAGCATTCAAATATTTTAATGTCCTATAATCTCCATGCTCTCAGGTGATCTTGGGAAGGATTAGATAGACCTCATTGTACTCCAGTAGTTATACATGCATTGTGGGATTGTTTTGACACCACAAGATATGGCATGGCCCGGCTGTGCTTACTGCCAGTGAAGTGACTAAAGTAATAGCTGACTTTCTTCTGCTCCCAGAAGTAGTTTCGTGCCCAAATACAAGATGTAATTGAATAATTATTTGTGTTTTGTTATGTATTGAAAATCTGTACGTGTCCCACTTCAGTGCTATTATATGAGCATCCACGGGTACTTGATCATCTTTCTCTATTTTAGACAAATGAACCATCATTTATCGCATACTTAAATGGGATTGGCAGTGTTATATATATGCTGATGTAAGCCATGTGCATGATGGAATATGATATTTAATTAAGATGCAAAAATTTCTGACATTGGTTTGTTATAAACTCTCTACTTTTCGCTTTAATACAAACGTGGACAATTATATATATGGAAATTGTATATTGAAATTCATGTTAAGAGCATTTTAATGTTGGAGTACATTTAATTATTATTTTATTGTAAGATGCTAGATGAACCAGATGTAGTAGATGAAGTGGTCCAATTTGTGTAATTGCCAAAATGAGAACCAAACATATATAATTTGTGGTGAAAGTTAATTTACCACAAAACCGGCCATAGAAATACATTAAGAAAAGCAGGTATCCTATACAGGAAACAAGCAAAAAAAAAAAAAAAAATAGCCACAACTATTCGGTGTGGCAAAATGCATTTAGGAGCAAATTGTTTATGAAGAGATTTTTCCCGGTAGACAAATATTTGAAATGGATAGTTATTGTGGGGAATAATTTATAATGCCCAGAAAATTAAGGTTCATTTGAGATGAAGATTGTAGCCGGAATTAAACATCCCACACGAGTTCAGATCATGGCAAATGATTAATTACTTCAAACTATTATTTAAAAATCATGCCACAAAAATTTTGTTGTGGCCGTAAGCATAGTGGGAACAAATATTTTCCCAGGGTAAGGTAACATGGGAAATAGCTAATTACCGTAAATCAATATTGTAACATAAATTTTGTTGTGGCCGTAAGAGTAGCGGGAAAATTTTTTTGCCCAGGACATCATATCGTGGCAAATAATCATTTGTTGCAAACCTTATCGTGGGTAGAAAACAATATCAACTAAGAATTAAAGATTGACTAGAGTTTTTAATACGAAGTTAGAAGGCATTAACCACGAATTAGTTCGTGGCAAGAAGGGTTTATTTGCCGCCAAAATTTTAATTTGTGGCAAAATGAACATTTAGCGCGAGTTATATGCCACGAACATCCCACGGATGAAATTGGTGGCAATTGATCTATGGTCGCGAAATAGGTACTTTTAACTAGGGCTGCAAACGAACAGAGCTGCTCGTGAATAATTTGAGCTCGACTCGTATAAACTCGATTCGAACTCGATTTGTTTAATAAATGAGTTGTTCGTGAGCACTAATATTGGTTTGAATATTAAACGAGCTAAATTCGTATAATCTCGACTCGACTCGTATAAACTCGGTTTGTATTCGTGAAGAAGATTCGTATAAACTCGATTCGACTCGTTTTGAGCTCGTAACAATACTCGTAATATTTCTATATACATATATATAATCTTGCATATATTCTTACATATATTTTTTTATTATATATATTTTCTGTGTTATATATATTATTTTTGATATTTTGTATAAGTAATATATTTTGTTACTTTATGTAGAAGTAACATTTTATTTATTTATAATAATAATGTATTAAGTTCACAAAAAAATTATTGAGTCAAATATTTATAAAGAGTAAGAAATTCGAGTAATTACTCGACTAAGTTCTGCTCGTTCGTTAGAGAGTAAAAACAAAGATCGATAAATAACTCGATTCGACTCGAGCTCGTCTTTGATCGGCTTGAATTCGACTCGATTCGGCAAACTCTCAGCTCGACTCAAACTCGAACTCGAGTTATTTGAGTCCAGCTCGACATGACTCGACTCGACTCGAACTCGTCTTTGATCGGATCGTTTGCAGCCCTACTTTTAACTACAAAAACCTTCCTTGGCTAAAACCCAAAAATCTTGTAGTGTCAATAAATTTCTAAAGTGGGAAATTTACTTAGTCGGCAATACAATAGATTGGAAGAAAGACAATTGTCATGAAAAGTATTTTCCACAAGACATAGTTGCCAATAATAACCTTTTACATAGATGTATAGTTGTAGCGAAAACCAATTGAAGTTAAATTCAATTTGTTGAGCTGAAGCAATTCAGATAACGTGATGCATCGCAATTAAGTTATTGTGACGATATAAAGTGGCTGTCAATTATTTTTCTGGCGACATGAGTTTCTAAGATAATACATTTCCTATAATACTTCTGTGTAGTAAGCTTTCAATAGCCACAACTTAAATTAATGAAATAGCATATTAGTGGCAAGGTTGTATTCCAGGAATTGAGTTAAATGATCGACATTGGGAGCCTGGGTTGTAGTATTTATGGCAACCAAAATCACTTAAGGCAGCGGCTCCCATTGCCACAATAAGCAAGTATTTTCCACAAATTTTCAAATGATCGAAAATAGTACTTAAATTGTAATTTATTATCTATGACCATGCGGTGGGACTTTTATGCCAATGTATATATATTTGCTACAAGTTTTGATAATATTTCTGGCAAAAGTTTTCACGGCAATAGGCTGTTTTTGTTGTAATGATATTATGACATCAATTCAGTATATACCTATATATGTGTGTGTATATATATATATATATATGTATGTATATATGTCAATTATATAAGTCTGAAACCCTTTCTCCACTAATACATGATAAATTTTAAGGAATAAGTTCTTTATCGAAATATTCTTCAGTTTCTCCGGCCAAGACAATCCCATCCGGAGAATTGGTTCCATGATACGCGGATTAATCATGTTACATCTTTGTGGAAATAAGCCAATTCATGTCAAGTGAAGTAAGTGTCGGTGCATGTAAAGTCGGTTCATAATTTCTCTTAACATTCATTACAATTTCGCCAATGGTTCAAAGCAGGCAAGGAAGAGAATGTGTATGTATATCTATCTATGATGAGGATTTCCTATATATCTAATTCTTTCATCCACCTACTTTCTAGAATTACTAGAGACTCTGCATATGATACACAACTTCAGCCCTCTCTCTAGCTTGGAAACACAGCTTGTTGAATATCTTTGTTTATCTTTATTTTATTTTATTTTTTGTTCGTTGGCTTCATGAACATAACTTTCATGATAAAGATTCATGATTTCAGGTCGCAAGTACTTCCGGGTCCTTACTTGTAAATTACTTACGTATGGGTCATGATCTCAGCGCTTAATTTTATTTAATTTTATTGTATGAATAAATCTCAAACGACGCTACAAAAATATAATTAAAGAAAATTGCATTGTTTCAACTTTCGTTTTCATGACAACAAATTAGTGGACTGCTTTTATTAATTAATTAATTAATTAAAACAACGGTTCGTAGTGTGGGAACTGATCCAGATGGTCTCTTATGCAAGTGGCCGGGCCGGCTCAATGCTTAGCCATTGCCTAAGGTCCCATTCTAAATAATTAGCTACTTCTAAAAATAAAAATGATTTGATATTTTTTTAAAAAAAATTATTAAAAAAAATTTAAATAAATATATTTTTTAATGTGTGCAAGCTCTCATAATACTAAATTCTATATTTAATACAATGAATTATAATATTTTTAAATATTTTTAATATTTAATACAATAAATTATTTATATTTTTAAAATTTTTTTAAGGTCATGTACTTAGATTGAGATATAAAATTTACATTAAGACCTTATTTTATACAAATTATTGTATTAAATTAAAATTCAAAAGAATTTATTTATAAATTTAAATAAAATCCCATTATATTTTCATATAATAATTTATATTTTATTATATTATATATAATTATAAATTACTTACTTAAATTTTGTCTTAGACCTAAATATATATTAAGCTGCCTGGCAAGTAAAGGTAATTAATAAAGCTGTTTTTCACGATATGGATAACATTTGAATATTATATATATATATATATATATATATATATATATATATAAACGTCGGTCGTCGTCATGAATATCAACGTGAACAATTTCATTGTACATGCATTCACAGTATCACGAGACCAGAACACGAGAGGTGTGAAATGAATATCTATCTATCTATCTATCTATCTATGTAGGTAGATAGATAGATAGATAGATATTGAAAGGAAGCAGGTATCAATTATCACCACCATATATATACCGTTTTCCCTTACTTTTGGGCTTTGTCTTTCTTTCCAAGTTTCTTGAACAAAAACACGTTCACGTTTCTCTCTCCCTCACTACAAAAAATACAAAAACCCAAAAGAAGAAGCATCAACGTCTTACCATTTATGGAAAATCAGCAGCAGCAACATCGCCAGCTTGAGCCTGCCATAATGAAATCAAGGTTCAGACGTGTCTGTGTTTTTTGTGGGAGCAGCCCCGGAAAGAGCCCTATCTACCAGATTTCTGCCATTCAACTCGGCCAACAACTGGTGCCTTTAATATATAACCTCTCCTTTTTTTCTTGCTACGTAATCTTTTGTTTTATTCTTTTCAAGTTCTAATGTTCAAAGGTTGAGTTTCTTTTGGAACTAGCTTGTAAATTTGTGCAGAGTAAAACAGAGACCAAATACAGTGTCCTTTGTTTTGGTATCCTCTGTTTTGTTTTCATCTGCCTTAGTTGGATGGATACTAGTTGGAAAAGAAGAAAAAGAGGAAGATAACAAAACATCGGAAATATCAAAATATTTGATTCATTATTATACAAATTAATCAAGCACTTGGGTTATTAACCCCAAGAAAAATATTGCAGGTGGAGAGGAGCATTGACTTGGTGTATGGAGGAGGGAGCATTGGGTTGATGGGTCTGGTCTCCCAAGCTGTGCATGATGGAGGTCGCCATGTTTTGGGGTACTTTCTCTCTCTCTCTCTCTCTTCTCTCTCTCTCTTTCTGATCCCTCTGGGTTTTAACGTTTCTTTCTTTTCTTTCCTTTTCTTTTTTTTTTTTTTCTTTTTTTCTTTTTTTCTTTTCAGAGTAATTCCCACAACTCTCATGCCAAGAGAGGTACATGATCATGATCAGTTAATATTTGAGTAAATATGTCATAATTTAGATATTTAGAATATGAAAAGAAAGATCATGGGTATTTGGAATATGATTTCAGATAACAGGAGAGACTGTGGGAGAAGTAAGAGCAGTGTCGGGCATGCACCAACGCAAGGCTGAAATGGCTCGTCAAGCCGATGCTTTCATTGCCTTGCCAGGTTCTATCTTTTTCATTTATATATTTATATATATATAATATATTTGTCGTTTTATTTCTTTATTTATGTATTTTTTTAGAACAATAATATCGTCTAGTCTCTAGTGGACGATAAAAAAATTATTATTTTCTTTAGGTGTATCTACTAGCAATGACAATCATTCAATAGTACTACCTTAGTTTGTGTTTGTCAATTAAAGATAAATATTTTCAACAAATTATTATTAGATATTCTCATCAAACAGGTTATATATGTAATATTTCTATCTTTTTACATGATTTTATATAATTAAAATTATCTATCTAAATATTAATTTAACAAAATTACCTGGTGCAGGTGGGTATGGCACCTTGGAAGAACTGTTGGAAGTCATCACTTGGGCTCAACTGGGAATCCATGATAAACCGGTAACATTTTATTTTTCTTTTGCATCTTTCATGTTCAATCACAATAGCCATGATATTGATAGATCTCTACATCACACACCATCTCACACCATCTGCATGTCATATAATTTGATCCGTAAGATTTAAATTTTAAAATTTAATTTTCAAATTAAATTATATAATATTTATAGTTTGTGGTGTAGTGGGCTATGATTAGAGTTATTCACTTCTCAAAAGTACATATTTATATATGATTTTTATATGTGTGTGTGTGTATTTTTCGAGTTTTTTGGATAAGAATTGTGAATGGTAACAGGTGGGGTTGTTAAACGTGGATGGATACTACAACTCACTCCTCTCATTCCTAGACAAAGCAGTAGACGAAGGATTCGTAACTCCCACTGCCCGAAACATTATCGTCTCTGCTCAAACTGCCCAAGAACTCATGCACAAGCTTGAGGTACTTCTACTTATATTCTGTTTGCAATTACGTTTTAAATTTTAAAAAGTGATTTTAAATGATTAAAAACACTTTTAAATAAAAAATACATATTAGATAATTTTTTAAAATATTTTAAGCAGTTAAAAAAAATTGAAAGTCAGTTATTTTAAAAGAAGAATCTTGGGATTCGGTCCGACCAAACTTTCCCACCTTTTTGCTGCCCCCACCGTCTCCGGTGGCGGTGGGCGACACCGCCCAACCTATTGGGAACAGATGGACCCATTTTCGGGTTTAAGGTCGTCGGGGGCACACCGGAGGTCGCCGGGGCTCGCCGTCGCAGGGGTGGGGTCGCCGGCTCCCTCCAGTCCCGATGGACTGGATGGTGTCGCCCACCGCCACCGGTGGCGGCGGAGGCTGGGCTGAAGCCGAATTCCCTTAAAAATTCATCTTTATTTTATTTTTTATTATATTTTCTTCATTTTATTATTTTATTGTGTTTTCTAAATTTTATTTTTTTATTTTATTTTTTATTGTATTTTTTAATATTTTTTATTATATTTTTATACAAATTATATGGGTTTAGGAGGGTTTAAGGGGTAGGCTGCAAAGACGCTTAGGTGTAATCCGACCGTACTCCAGCGTCACTCTTTTAAAAAACATCAAATTAAAATTTTTATCAAAAAACTTTTATAAATAACTGTATATTTTAAAAATTATATTGTAATTAATTATAAAAGTATTTTAGATATATTTTTATTAAATAGTAAATAACTTTTGGAATATATATAGAGCTTATTATATATATAAGTTATAAACTATAATCTTTAAATTAGCTATACGCTATATTTTTTTACTACAATCCTAAACATAGACTTAATATTTGTATCTATTTCTTTCCTGGATTAAACGAACTAATTGTGTAACGTTTAAAGATCTCAGTTAATGCAGCAAAGTGAATTGATTTGAGCCGTCCACTCATTCCATTCCCCAGTACCACTGATCATTCATCTGGCTCGGGAGATAGAGCAACAACTGGACTGCTAGGCAACAAATTAAGTGTCAGGATCGAATGTCTCTTCGAATTGACCTTAGACGTTCACGATTAATGTCCATATATAGATTTTAGCAAACTTCTTGATCATTATCATGTGGACGCCACCACAGTTCTTAAAACTAGCTGTGGATGATAAGCATGCACGACAATGATTTTTTTGTCAAAAAGTTCAAAACCAGTGTGATTTTTAATCCAGGCGCTTAAGCATGTCGGTATACATCTCTAGCTTGTATCTCTTCTGATCTTCTCCATGATTTGATGGGTTGTTGGAAGTCGCTTTCACCAAAAAGAGAGTTGTGTGAATGGAAAGTGACGTTAATGCGAATATTTTTGTAACGTTCAAGAAAAAACAATCTGAGATTCAATTTTCATATATGGTTCTATGTAAATCAAGACGTAAATAAAATTAAATACTAGTAAAAGAGGAATAACAATCCCTCCTTGACCAATTATTTTGAAGCAAAAATATTAATTATTTTCAGGGGATGGCTTATGAAATTTGTGCATGCAGAACATCCCTAACTCTTTTTTTCTCAGCAAGCTGTAAAAATATTGGTAGATAAATTAAAAAATTATTTAATACAAAATTTAATAGAGTGAGAGTTTCTTACAGTCTTTTCAACACGAAAAAAAAAAAAAAAAATTTGAAACCAAAAATTTTAACTCTCATCCATTTTTCATAAGAGGAAGCCCCTTGAAGTTATTTTAACGTAGTCTAATAAAGATTATAATATTGTGGTTAAAACCGTAGTGAATGGTTGTGTATTGCATCTTGTTAGACAGGTTAGAAGATACTTTCATAACCGCTTTTATTTGATCATTCGTTAAGAAAAGTAGAAACATAGGATAATAGCAAAATTGTGTCAAGCCAGCAAATGACCGTCATTGACTGTGGCAACGCGTGCAGCTCACGTATGATACTAAGAGTGGAAAAGTATGTCAATTCTAAAATATCGGATGTCGCTAATCCTAAGAGTCTCACGTGGAGGCAATGGGCTCTCCAAGATGCAGCGGCATCTGAGTCACGTGTCGTACTTTTGAAAAGATTTCTCCCCCATTCTAGTATATTAGTGCTTGGAGAAATTGATAGTGGGGCGCGTGTCAATCTAAGAATGTCGGAACACAGTAAATCAAGATGAAGAATTTGTCATCTGAATTCTGCTTGCTGAGTCACTGTAGCAGTAACATTTTGTTTTATTCATTCCATTTACGAAACGAGTTAATGAGGTGACTCTTTATTGTCCATTTAAAACCACTCGAGATATTTATATAAACGACAATATATATTGTAGGATCTAATTTATGTTTGGCTTTCGAGTTCAGATAGGTTGGGAAATTTGATCCCACTAACTTTCCTCAACCCTACCACAAACTGGAGGACCAGGGAGAAAGTGACTCGTGTGCATGGAAGGTAGCGAAAAGTAATGATGGGGTCTGAAGAGAGCAGGTGGCCATTGCTTTTATGTGTTAGGTGTTGCTCGGCAATTGAAAGTTGTACATAAAGGTGGCTGGGACACTACTGAATATGGCATTTGCAGGAGGTTTAACTTAATTTGGAGCAAAAGAGAGGGAATGACTCTTTTTATTTCTTCGATGCCATTCTTCTTTAAAATTCTTGTCGGCTGTCGGCTGGCAATGTTAATTCTATTTAGTTATATTGAGCATAAGGGACTCTCAATAAAGTTATTATTATTTTTTTAAAATAAATTATTAAAAATTTACTATTTTATTTTAATAATATTTATTTTATAAACTTCAAAAAAAAAAAAAATAGAGAGCAATGAAAACAGTGAAACCCACAAATATTTCTCTACATATAGCAATAAAGTCGAACATGATGGCTTGGGCTTCATATAGCAAAGATTGGACTGGTGAACACGATTTCGTAAAACCAGAAGCGCACAAACCGAAAATGGTGAACGCGATGGCTCGACCTTCATGTAGCGAAGATTGGACTGGAGATGAAGTCGATTTTGAACATGATTTCGTAAAACTAAAAATGCACGAACATTTCTCTACATGTAGTGATGGCTCGGCCTTCATGTGCTTGGCGATGGAGTCAATTTAGTAAATTCAAGATGGTGTGTTGAAGTTGCGAAGTAGGGCTCACGATGGTGTCAAAGAGCTCTTTGTTGTGAAACTGGGGCTCGAAATATTTTTCTAATAGAAGGAGACCTCGATTAAAACACCAAAAATAATAAAATAAACATTTGAAGGTGAATAGTGTTTTGCTACATAGAGTGAAATTACTGTTCATGCCTTCAAAATTCTTTTATTTTGAAGAGTGATGGAGTGGATTTTTGAACACTTTTAATTATATTTTAGAAGAAAATGTAATTTAACTACTCTTTGGGGTGCTCTAATGCCATTTTAACTGTAGAAAAGCATATGCTCTGATCTTGTCCACAAAACAAATTTGATTATTTGGAAGAAAAATATTAAAATCACACTCCAAAGTCACGCCTCATTAAATTTGATTAAGTATTTTTTAATAATATTATAAATTTTTTTAAAAAATTCTTAAAATTGTTAAAAAAAATGCGTGAAAAAATAAAACAAAATAGAATTTTCCTAAGCGGGATCCCAACTCCCACATGAGTGGATGTAAAGCCGCTCTATTTGGAATTGTTGCTTGCATAACTAATGATCCATTTTGGTACAATAAAAAACATTAAGAATGGAAATTGGAGATAGGAAATGAAGACAATAATACTTTGGTCTTTTTTAACCTTTAATCCTCTTAAATTATAAGGAGAAATTGAAAATTGGCTTGACCTATGATTTCAAATTGGTTCTTCAAATTGTTATTTGAACTTAGGGTTTTAGACTCTCATGTAAGAGAAAAATAAACACATAACATAAGCCTTACAATATCTATTGTCAACCTTGTAAACCTTTGGACATCATTAAATACTTAATAAATGCTATATCATCATTTCATGTGTCTAGCTATCTCTATCCCACGTAAGGCTTAAGTTATTGAACAAAAATTGGAAGACAACTTTTCCGTCCAGATTTTATCCTCAATGAAAGGGCAGTACATGCTAATATTACAACAGTTTCGTGCATCGTCACATTTTCTGCTCTGCAATGTTCTCAAGGAAGATGGAACATAAAAACAATAAAAAATAAAAACAAAAGAAGAAAAAATTACACCAACAACAGATTGATACACAATCACCGCAAAAGAGAAGCATATCTTACGCTTACTAAAACAATAATTGACTAGGAAAGCTCATCAGATTGAGCCAAAAATCACATCTCACGTGTAAACCAACGAATTTAAAATTTTGCAGAGGAACAGGTCAAGTAAAAAGCTAGATATAATACAGACATCCAGTTGTTATTATTCTACTAAGGCAGCTTTAAGTGAAGGATTGAACTGCTGATGAGGTAGTCACCAAACTCGATAGGAGGCCAACAATGAGCGCGCTATTATATGTAGTTGGTTCCCCTTGCATGGAGTTGTTCCGGGAGTCGTCGTAAGTTTCGTTTTTGAAAGGCCCTCCAACAAGCCCTCCAATGGCTACATTTATATTGGGATCATCAGACTCAAGCCACTTGAACCCATCAGTGCAGCCAGTCTTTGCATCAACTGGAATTGAAGCTCCCCTATGGTGCACATATTGTGGGTACTTGTCGCCGTAACCCACAAGAAAACTCATTTTCAGAGGATTGTCACCCAAGACATAATCAGCCTGGTAAAAACGGACAGAATACTCGGATGTAAGCAATTCCTGGAGTGTCATGGTTATTAAGTTCTAAGATCTATTGCCTCTAGGCAATCTCTAGCACAGACAAAATGGATTTGCATACCTGAGATTTGGCAAATTTCCGAAGATCTGCTGGGGAGAAGGAATCACTATTGCATGAGAGCTTTGCAGTTCGGGATGTAAGCATGTAATCACTGTAAAGAGCAGCTAAGAATGCAGAAGCGACAGGATGCTGCAAAGAGTTCCATTCACTGACCCATATAAGACGACCACCTGCATCAAGGAAAGCATAATGGCATCAGATACTAGGAATGCAATTGGATATTTCAATACACAAATAAGACACCCAAGTTCTGCCTAAGCATGTTGATTACTTCCTAGGGAAATTGTGGTGGTGCTCTAATTTGCAAAAATCCAAGGCCCATAAAATTTTTCTCTTCCACTCTGAACATGTATTTTGATAGCTTGGAAATGTTTGGTATCTTGGCTGTCTTAAGCTCTCCTGTATCTCTAATTCTCATTGCCATAAGGCACTGAATCGCTTGGATGTGTATGACTTAATAATCAAGTTAAATGTTTACAGGAAAATTGAAACCCCAATGATTACTCGAGTCATTTGACAATAACGGATGCCAATTATTCGCTTTGGCAGTCTCTCGAGCCACAGCCACCATTCATGCGATCATTTTTCTGTTTTGGTTTATTCTGGAGGTCAATGAATCATCATCCATTTGTTCTTTGATATCTTTCTTCTTACGGTGCTGGTATTTAATGACAAAAAAATAGATGTCCCCCTAAAAGGGGACAAGATGGGACAACGTGGGAGGACCCAAAAAAGCCACTGCATGTTGAAGTGATCTAATTGCTGGCTTAAGAAAAAGATTTAGTTTTATTCGATTAATCGTGATGGAATGAGACCATTCTTCAAAAATCAATTCAAAATAAAAGGTAAAGGATAGGTTAGCGAAAATATGTGCATGATTATCCAAATCTAATTGCAAATGTGGAGAAGATTACTTTCGGTTCTGCTCTCTGTGGCGGTTGGAGAATCTGGTAGGAGGCCGCACATAACAGCCGCAGCTGTCTTTCTGTACATTTGAAGACCATGTGAGTTTGAGATGTCTTTGGAGCCAAAGAAGCTTAACCTGGACAACAGAACCTGCATCAAAATTGTAGACCCATTTTTAACAAAGTTGAGAAGCAGAATACGCTATTCATGGCTTTACAATATCTCCAAAGACTAAAGTAACTCTGTTTTATATAAAATAGTGCTATTTAGGAAGGTAAAAATAAATCACTGGATTTTCTCAACTTCAAATTATGCCTCAAAGAAGTAATGCAAAGCCAAATCAGTAAACACTTAATCAAAAATAGAAGATTGTCACATAGATTTCAAATCTCTTCCTGACAGTACAGTTTCAGAAACATGTCCCATGCCACAGTCTTCATTCATTAAATAAGTGTGCGTGCGTGCGTGCATGTGTGTGTTAAAAAAAAAAGTGTGTGTGAAAAGACAACAGAAGGGTGGTTCCAGATATATGGCCTAAACATCTCAAATGTCAATTTGGTTAATTTTTTATATGTGCTTATCATCAATGTGTTAAGGCTGTTTTAGCTTGCTATTGAAAACTCTATCTCTCATGGTTCACACGATGTATAGTTTCATGCGTCAGTTGAAATATAACGCTTGCCTGTCAGGAGTTTCTCTCAATCATAGAACATGGAAGATTTCACTTTAGCAGTATAAAATGAAAAATTGGAAAGGGTGTGTTTCCTCCACAAAATAACTTTCTTAGACAAGTATGAACCCAGATTTTATGAGTTTTGCTGATGGTTGATCCACTGCACGAATATAGAACTAAACTGAAAATTTTTCATTATTGGCATCTAGTAATGATGGTTGAAACCATGGTATGCAAACTACATATGAAAGTAGAACAGATGTACAAACTTCATGTCCTACAAAATACACTGTACATGTGTGTGCAATCCTAGCTTGGTATTTCTCTTGTACATGTCCTGTGTACTTGAGCTATGTCTGTTTGCTTTATGAATAAATAATCTTGATTACCTAAAGCGAAAAAAAATCTTGGTCTATACATAAATAGTACACAAAGAAGCCTACACATTGATGTGGTTTAATGTAATCAATCACATTGTAATACTCTTTTTATTGTAAAGTAGATCAATACAATAAACCATATCAGTGCGTAAACTTCTTTGTGTAAGATTTGTGTGTAGACCTAACACTTCTAAAAAAAACATATGCATGCGCGTGCTGTGTACCTGGGTTCCTGCAAGCTTGTTATCCCAGCTAAACCAGGTTGGACTTCCCCATTGAGCAAAGGCTTTTCCATTCTGTTCCGTCACATATTGAAGGTATGATTGATCCCCTGTAGCATGATAGAGCCAACTAGCAGCCCATAAGAGCTCATCTCCATATCCAGTCGAATTATAGTAGGTCTGGACGTCAGGGATGCTAAGACTATAAGAATGTCTATATTTGTCGGCAAAAGTAAACAGTTGTTGGGCATGCTTAAGGAGTTTGTCAGAGTAAGTTGGATCATCTTTCTTAAACACCAGAGATGCTGAAGCCATTGCTGCTGCAGTCTCAGCTGCAACCTCTGTTCCTGGAGTAGTTGTGTTTATCTGCGTGAGTGGCCTCTTCTCGGTCATGTTTTCAGGCCTATCCCAACATTTGTGATCTGCTTTGGAATCGCCCACCTGGTCCAAAATTAAAAGAGAATAAAGAGACACATTTCTGAAGCTTCATTGTCATTCCAACAGGAAAAAAATTGAATCCCAAATTACAAGTGCTTCCTTAATTCAAGCCCATATACGAGTGTTTTTACAACAATGCTTCATAAGACAGTGAGATGAAAACATGCTTCTTCAATTTTGATCTCATGCCAAACCATGAGAAATCACCAAGAATTCCAAAGTGCAAAAACAGAAGTTACTATGATCTTGCCAAGTACTAAATCCAAGCTGTAAAATTTTAGTTCATTGACATGGGATCATGGAAAACTATCAACAATTGGAAATCTAGAACACACAGCTAAACAAAATCAGATTGCTTAGAGTTGAAGGTTATAGCAACCTGAATATAGAGAACATTTTCAGAAGGATGGGCGTTGATTAAGTAATCTGTGATCCACTTGAGCGAGTCTTTAGCAGGTTCCAACTGATTCACGGTGTCCATTTGATCTCCATACTCGAGTATAGTCCAGGACAACACTGTGGCAGTGAAGGCCATTGGAAAACCAAACTTCATGTGATCCCCAGCGTCATACATTCCTTTTGACAGATCCAAATCAGCTACGCTTCCATCTTTCAAAGCCGAATCTCCTCTCCAAGATATCCCGTTATCTACCAACTTACCAGCTACAAAAAACCGAGGCAGCACACCCAACTCAAATTAGCACCAGAGGAACAAGAATGAAAAGGTATGATGATTGTAAATGCACGTAAACAATTTAGATTTCCAACCCCAAATAAAATAAGATATAAAAACCCCATAGGAAACAAACCGAAAGGTGTGAACTTTACCAGTACGGCTTTCTGTTTAACAACATAAACACAATGACAGTAACTGAATCTAAAGCTCATGTCAGTTTTCAGATCTTCCTGAGTGCTACGAAGTGATAATACTAAAATGACTGAATGTAATGAATAATGAGCACGAAATAATGCTGCATTGCAATGCGCAACAATTACTCCTTGGAAGGGAATGCGAGAGTAGTCCTCACATTTCTGTACGTCGAAGAATTGCGTAGCGATCTTGAGAGCTTCGGCGTATTTCTTGACAGGCGCGCCTGGAGGACCCGGCACTGGAGCCGCCTCATCGGAGCCACCCTTCTTTTTTCTTATGGTGATTACCACCGCAGCGACGACGATAGCCAAGATTACTAGAACCAGAAACCAACCGCACCAGCCTTTGGACCTCGATTTCTCCCCCATCGTTACGCAATGCCGGCTCTACAGTTCAATTCAACCACTTATAATATACGAATATTGAAGGCCTGGATCTGACTCAACCCCAACAAGATGTACGAAAGCGTTCTGGCGGACTATTAGAAGCTCCGGAAATTATAACAGAGCTTCGGACCACGGAAACGAAGAACCGGACCTGATCTGAACAATGATTCCTGTTTTTTCTCTTATTTTTCCTTAAAAAAAAAATAAAAAACCGTGAGAAAATGGTTCCTTGGACAGGACTGGAACACCGACGAAGGCAGTATTAAAAATTGGTTTTATACATTGAAATATTTATGGTCTTCTGAGGGTCTGAGTGACGGAAATGCCCCTGACATAGTTTTTGAGGCTGTGTGGAGAGATTTGTGCAAAAAGGGAAATTTGCTGAGTAGTCGTTATCTAACTGATTTGGACCGTTGAACTGTCCACCGACAAGAAGGTGGATTGACAGATACCGTTGATCTTAGACCAATAGACCCAGTGATTTTCGCTTGTCCGCAAAATAACCCCACGCCCACGGCAAAGAATTACTGTGAATGGTGATTTAAATTTTGATTAAAGTTAGGATATTTACCAAAATAGTTCTCTCTGGCCAACCAGATTGTTCATGTGCTCCTTTCAAAATTAAAAAAAAAAAAAATTGTTCACGTGCTGCTCTCTACCTATTTTTAGTGAGATTGTTCGTTTTATAAATAATGCATCTCACCTTTGCTGCCAACCGGCGTAAGCCTAAGAGCATTAATATTAATCTCATTAAAATAAATTATTAAATTTTGATAAAAAATATAAATTTATACAAACATTAAAAAAATCTCATCATAATCAAAATTTGATAATTTATTATTTAAAAATCAAATAAAAAATATTTTTATGTTATTCTCCACACTTTCTTTTCGATTAAATATGACGAAATTTTTTTAATATGTGTGTAAATTTATACTTTTCATCAAAATTTGATGATTTATTTTTATGAGACTAATGTTAATACTTACAATCTATTTATCATCTTTAAGGCTCCGTTTAGTTATTGGATTGCACTGAGATCAACTCAATTTAATCTAATTTTAAACTAAATTTAACATCCGAATATCTAACTCACAAATCACTAAATTTATCTCAATTTAAATATCTTTACATGTTAGACCCACAATTTTTTTTTCAACTTAATACATTTTTAAATGTGAGACCCATAATTTTCTACAAATTCTCGTAACTATATCTAAACTCATTTTAATATCCAAATTTCAAATATATCTAAACTCATTTTAAGTAGGTCTTACATAATTTTCTACATTATCTCAACTCACTACGATTTATAAAGAATTCAACTCAACTCAAAATCCAAACGCCGTCTCATCATCATTTCACGTTTTTATGAATGTTTATTAGATCCAATAGTTTTCTCATTTAGAATATTCACAACCCACTAGTTAAAATTTAGCCAAATTTTGATTTAAAATGTTACTTTTATAAATTTTAACTAGTCATTTTTTATTACATCAAATAATAGGCTCAATAAATTAAAAGCTATTATATTAAAATATTGATTTTCAACTTTTTATTTATTTTAATTCTAGTTATAATTTGAATATTGATTTGTTAGAATACTCATAACCCACTAGCTATCTCATTTGTTTAGTCAAAATTTGGCTAAAAGGCATAAAAATAAATTTCAGTAGACTCAATAAAGTTAAACTAAATTTAACTTTCTCTGTCCCCACTCTCTAAATATAGAGAGTAATGAGAGAGAAAGTTAAATTTATTTTAATTTTGTTGAATCTATTAAAGCATATTTTTGATATATTTTAGCTAAAATTTGAGTAAATAAATTATTTAGCTAGTAAATTGTGAATGCTCTTATAACTAAGTTGTAATCAGAATTGTACATTAGATAAGGCATGGAGAATAATTTGGCATAATGTATAAGAGGTGGATACAAACAAAAGTAGGGGAATTATGATTTCTTCCAATTCCCCGAGTAATAAGTTAACTAGGCAGTGTATTGAAATCAAAATCACTGCTATATCTCCCTGTAGCTCAGTCATCATCTTTGAATTCCCTGTTCAAAGAAAATATCACTCTGTCAATAAAAACATCATGGGTGTTTTCTTCATAACTTTCTAGGAAAGTAAGCCAGACAGACACCCTAATGGGATTGAACAATGTCCTTTCCGAGGTTCCATTGAGTTCCTCATTCATAACTGAGAATTGTAATCAAGTTTGTCTAACAAAGTATAGTATCTTGTATCTGTTCCATTTTAATAGTTGTGCAAGGAGAACAAAAACATCATTAGATGTGTACATCCATACCTGCGGTCGAGGTATCGAGGTTGTATCCCACTGCCTTGACATGTGGTACATGTCAATGAGCCGGCGCCATCACAATTGATGCATCGAGAGACTTCCTTCTCGTCCCCACCAAGCTCTACTGTCACTGAGCCACTTCCCGTGCAAAATCTGCATTTCTCTGGGGAGGACATCCATTTTTATGAGTAAAGATCTGAAACAGCCCTCACTGCTTCAAAATAACAAGTCATTCATATTAACAAAACACTATGACTACTCCCAGTGTCATGTCAATTAGCTTTATGTTGCCTAAAAATTTGTGAGTTCCATATGGAATTGCAGTTGAATAACTGTCCTTCCTTCTGTAACTATTTGGTAACCAGATTGTGAGTTTGCCCAATTGGGCCAACCTGGTAATGCATTTTAGAACTAAAATCCAGCTTCAAAGATTGATGTGCCATGTCCATTAAACTTGGAAAAGTGAAACAGTATGTTACGTCAAAGCATCCTAGGGCATTTACAAATTCTAATAATGAGATGAGAAGTTATCTTATTTCATTATTACAATTTTTGTAACTTTTTATACAATATATAAATGATTCAAATTTTCAAATTCAAATTTAACATTTTTAAATTTTTAAATAATAATAATATTAAAAAATACTATTTTAACTATATTTTACTCAATTTTCAATTTTATCTAAAACTATCTCATCTCATCTCTTCTCACTGTCTAAATGTGTCCGCATTCAATTGGCTTGAACCGATAGTATCCTTGAAAGGAAAAAACAGACCGACAAGGATCTATCTACAATCTCTCCACCCATGTTTTACCAAAACAGAAAATTCACTATTCAAATCAATTGACTATTTACTTACGCGCGCCGCTGCCATTGCAGGGGAAGCAAGGCTGAGTGTTTTCTCGCTGTGCCTGCAGCCACATAGAAAGGCCTCAAAATTCCATTAGGTCAAAACAAAACAGGATTACCCATTTAGCAACGCAATTTTATGGATATTCTAGAAGATAATAGGCGGGGTAAAAATCACTTACAGCATTATCAATTTGGGATTCATAGAAGACCGGAATGCCTATCCCAACTGCAACGCTCACAAGTCCAACCGATATTGCCACTACCTGAACCCGATAATTCCCGCTCACGTTATGGAGATAAAAAAAAAATAAAAAAAGAGGAATGCCAAGAAGATAACATGAAAGTGGGTGGAGAAAGAACCGTGTTTTGATCGAGATCAACAGCTCGAATGCATGGATAAGACGATGGGGAGCGTTGATTTCTGCTCGCGGGTCTGTAGGAAAGAAAAGAAGTGGTGGAAGAGAGCTTGAGAGGGCGACGAAGAAAGGGAGAGTGGAAACGAGGGAGCGAAGGTGCTACTGACATTTCTCAGCTTCGCACTCCAATTTTGTTCCTGCGTCCGCGTCTGCGTCTGCGTCTGCGACAGTTGACACGCACGCTGCGAGAGGCGGTGTTGAAATTGAGGTGCGGGGCTGTGGTGTGTGTGGATTCGGATATGGATAATGATAGAATTATTAATTTTATTATTATTTTTTTAATAATTACGAAAACTATTAATGAAGTATTATATTTTTTTTATAATTAAAAATGTAAAAAAATATTTACAAATTAATAAAAAAATAAAATTTCAAAAACGTAAAATAATAATAAGTTCTATACTTTAAAAATTATTTAATATTTGATAAACATATATCTAAAATATTTTTAAAATTAATTAGAGTAGTTTTTTAAAAATATATAATTATTTATATAAATTTTTTGATAAAAATTTTAATTTTATATTTTTTAAAAAATTATACTTTTATTTTTTTAAAAATTATACTTTTATTTTTTAAAAATAATTTAAGTACTTTTTTTATAAATTTATTAAATATATTATTTTTATATAAAAAAAAATTAAATAATTAAAGTACCTTTACACTACTAAATTCAAACCCCAAACAAGCTCGAATATTAACGACCAGACAATTTGTGAGACATTCGCGACTTGCGAATCACCCGAACCACATTTGTGGGCTCAAAGTTTATAGGAGCCCAAATTGTTTGTGACCTCAAAGGAGCTCAAGGTTTCACGTCATAGAACTAGACCAATATCTATGGTTTTCCAACCAGCTGGACCTGGGTTTATACTTCAGCCCAATGCCTGCCTCCTAGTCAATTATAAACTCATTTATCAGGTGCTAGGTAGTCTTTTTTTTTTTTTTTTTGAAGTGGATACTATTCCATTAATCCATTATAACAAAATCAGAGTTTACAAATGAAAGAATACATAATGGGCATTCCTCAATATCATAAATATCCTTTAAAATGAAAATAACAAATTTAACAAGTATATAAGCCGCTTGATTTGTCTCACGAAAGGTATGAGAAGCTTCCTAAATGTAGTGACCCTCTAAAGATTCTCTTACATCTTCAATTAAATAACCACCAAGGCTCCAAGTGGGGTTCGGTTTTTTTAGTTGGTCAATAGCCATTTTTAAGTCTTCTTAAAAAATAACTTATTTTATCCTTAGTTCCTGACATAATGTTGCTGCGATAAGGGCTATTGGCTTATAATGCCGCAAAAACCTGGCCTTCTTTGTCACGGACTATTACTCTCACTCCAATCCTGTTCTTTTCAGTGTTGATTGTTGCATTCCAATTAGTTTTATACCAGGTTCCAGTTGGAGGTTTCCGTGGGGTATCTCTTTGTGTTGTCTGTGTAATAGCCGAACTGTGTTAGCCTCTCTAAAGGCTTATTGTTCCTTCTTTGCCTTGCGCACCAGAACATTCGGAAGGGTGAAAACTTTATCATGGAGAAAAGCATTTCTTTTAATCCATAGAGCTTTGGCCACCAAAGCTGCTTCCTCAAGGTCTTGGCTATCGAGTTTCTGGGATAAACTTGCCCATATATGGATAAATTGATCATTATGAGTAGCAAATTTTTGGGCTTTAATGCAACAATAATTTCAGAAGTCTTTGGCTGCCTTGTAGCCCCACAAAATGTGTCATGTTGTCTCCAATTCTTTTTTGCAAATGCAAAATAGTTCATCTTCCAAGATTTTCCTTTTCTTCAGGTTAGACATGGTTGGGAAAGAGTCGTTACAAGCTCTCCAAATGAAGGACTTTACTGCCAGAACGGATTTCAGCTTCCATATATCTTTCCATACATGAGAATTGCTCCTCTTGGTTGAAGTCTTTCCCTCAATATCATTCTTAATCTCTTTTTGGTGATGATAGCTCCTCCTCATTGTGTATTGACCATTAGTTGTGAATTTTCATGTCTGTTTGTCCCCTCTATTGCCAAAACTTAAGGGTATCATGTTGATAGCCTTCCTCTCAAAAACCCAGAACAATTTCTGGAGTTGTCCTTGGTCCCAACCCCTAGTGAAAGGATCAAAGAGGTCTTCCACCTTTTCACACCAACAATCCTCTTCTCAGGTGGAGGTAAACATATGATGAGGTAAGTCAGGGATCCATTTATCGGTCCATAAATTTATGTTCTTTCCATCTCCAACTCTCCATTTCAACCTTGGGTTTAGAAGGGGCAACCCCGAATAAATACTTCTCCAAGCAAAAGATAGGCTTGAACCAAGTTTTAAGTCAAGCAAAGCGTTGTTGAGGAAGTACTTATGCTTGAGGAGCTTTGTTGCAAGGGATGAGGGTTCTTGAAGGATTTTCTAGCCTTGTTTGGCTAGGATGGCTAGGTTGAAAATCCTGAAATCTCTAAAACCGAGTCTACTAAGGTCTTTAGAAGAGCTAATTCGGTCCCATGGAATCCAGTTAATCTTGGAATGGTCTTCATTATAGCCCCACCAAAATTTCCTGAGGAATTTATTAAGTTTGGTTGTGATGAATTGCGGAAGGAGGAAAATGCTCACAGAGTATGTGGGGATAGCTTGTAGGACTGCCTTTAGTAAAATTTCCTTACCGGCAACTGACAACTGTTTTAAATTCCAGCTAGTTACCTGAGCCCATATCCTATCAATGAGAGAATAAAAAGCTGCCACCTTACCCCTGTTGAGCATTGCTGGTAATCCAAGATAAGTTTCCATGGATCCTATAGTTTTAAAATCCGTGAGGTTAAGAATGCTTTGCTAGGTTGCTGTCTTTGTGTTTTTATTGAAGTAGATTGAGGACTTTTCTTTGTTGAGCATTTGACCCAATGCTTGTTCATAGATCTTGAGGATGTCCTCAGTTTTTCTAACTTTTTCGAAGGAGGCTTGACAGAATAGAAGGGTGTCGTCGGCAAAGAACAAATGGCTGACCCGAGTTGGACCCCTATCCATCGGAACACGTGATTTCTCCTTTTACCACTGCTTCATTCAATAGGCTTGTTAGAATTTTGGCACATATAATAAATATATATAGTGATAGTGGGTCGCCCTGACAAATGCTCCTAGAGGGTTTCAAATGTGGTTGGGGTTCGCCATTCACCAATATTGAATAAGAGACCGAGTTTAGGTATATTTGGACTAGATCAGTCCACTTTGTTGGAAATCCTAGTTTTAACATTGCCGCTTCCACAAAGGCCTATTCTACTTTATTATAGGCCTTACTCATATCCAACTTGAGGGCCAGGTACCATTTTCTCCCTTTTAGTCTAGTGGACATGGAGTGAAGGATCTTGTATTTAACAAGGGTGTTGTTAGAAATGAGGCGGCTCGGGAAAAAGGAGCTTTGATTGTTAGATATGAGCCTAGGAAGGATGGTTTTCAGTTTGTTCATAGTGATTTTTGGGACCATTTTGTATAATACGTTACACAGGCTAATGAGTTTGAATTCCATCATGTAGAACTCAAGGTTTCAAGTCTCGTATCTACATATAAATTTTGATGATAACAAAAAATTCAAATCTCAAGTTCAAATTATTTACGCAATGAAGTTAAGCGCACATCAAGCATAAACAAGAAAGAGAACAAGTCTACAAATGATGCTCATAGAGTAATTTACGTCTCTTGATAAAATTTGAAATTGGATTAATGCTCAAAACTAATCTTTTATCATAAAGCATCAAATTTCATTTTTTACATATGCATGACATCATTAAAATATTTAATTTCAAAAATTATTTTTTTCATGTGCATGACATATGCAATGATTTCATCAAAATTTGAATTTTGAATTTGAAAGATGATTGAGTGGGACTCATTTGCTTATAAATAGCTCACTTGTGTTTTACAAAAATCATAACAACAAGAGCCTTTGCATCTTTCTTTCAAAACACTCATTCTCTCTTCTCTAAATTTTGTACCTTAATCCTTGTTCATTTTGAGAGAGATATAGGTTGCGCTGTATTATTTTTATCTCACTAATTGAGGAGTGTATTCTAATAACCTACCCATTATCAGTTTTTGTATTTGTAAGAGGGTGCGTATAACCCTTGTGTGTGTAGAATGTATTTTACACAGGGAATAGTTGAATCACCAAGTGTGAGGTGATTGGAAGTGTAGAAGGTGTTCTACAAGAATTCTTTAGAGCGGTGTTGCTAAAAGGTGTAATAGGTTTTTATCTCCACCTGAAAGAGATTGAATATTGAATTGGGATCCTCAAGGGGTAGCTTGAGGCGAGGACGTAGGCAGTGGGACTGAATCTCGTTAAAATACTGAGTTTGCTTCTTCTTACCCTTACTCTTTATATTTCCTACTGTTTCATATTCTGTTTATTTTTTATATTGTATATTTGGTTATAAGTATTAATTTTTTAATATAACTCAATTTACCTCCCTCTTGTGTTAGTTATCTGGGCAACAATTGGTATCAGCGCAATGACTCTGTTATAAGATTAACTATCTGTTTAATTAAGATCATATGGCTAACATTGCAGCTACATTCGCTGAAGGTCAACCTAGAAATAACTTATGAAGGAACTTCGCAAGTCAAAGAATCAAAAATTTATATTCTTACGCATGAATATGAAATATTCAAAATGAATGATGATGAATCTATTTCTTCTATGTATACTCGTTTCACTAATATTATAAATAGCTTGACAACTCTTAGTAAAGTTTATTCTAGCTTGGAGATAATAAGAAAAATTCTCAACTCTCTGCCAAAACGTTGGGAATCAAAAGTGACGGCAATTCTTGAAACTAGAAATCTAAAAAAACTCGAAATAAATAAACTCATCGGGTTACTTATTACCCATGAGTACACATTGAAAAGAGGAGAAGAAGAACGAAAGTAAAAGAAGAGTCTGGCACTCAAAACTGTTTCTCATGAAAGTGAAAGCGATGAAAATGAAGAAAGCGATAACGAAAAAAATTGCAATGATCACAAGAAAATTTAAAATATTCTTGAAAAATAAAGCTCCTCAAAGGAAATTTTTCAAAAAGTCTTCCAACAAAGATACAGGTAAAAACGATTCATTAATATGTTATAAATGTAAAAAACCTGGACATATCAAAGCAGACTGTCTCCTGCTAAAGAAAGATCGATACAAAGGCAAGAAAGCAATGAAAGTTACATGTGATGATGATTCAAGTAGTTCAGACAGCGACGCAAATAACGAAGAATCTGCAAATCTTTATATTATGGCTAAAGACGATCTTGAGGTAACAAATATTGAAAATCCCTCTTATGAAAAATTGTAAAATGTTTTGGAAGAAGCATATGAGAAATTTAAAAAATTGGGTATCAAGTATACTATTTTGAAAAAGAAAAATTCTTCTTTAACAAATAAAATTGATGTTTTAAGAAAAGAAAACATTGCTTCAAAAGATGAAAATGATGAGCTAAAAAAGAAAGTGGTTGATTTAGAAAAGATTGTTGAAAACCTTACAAATGGAAAAAGAAATTTTGAAAAACTTCTTACTAGTCAAAGATGTGTTTTTGATAAAGTAGGCTTGTAATACATACCAAAAGAAAAACTCAAACCCTATAAAAATTTCTTTGATAAACCTATTAAATCAAAGTCAGATTTTCAAAATTCTTTTCCTAAAAAGAAATTTGTCAAAGAAAGATATTATTACAATCACTCAAGTTCTTCAAATATGTTATATGTTATTTGTAATTTTTGTAATAGAAATTGTCATAACTATCATACTTGTCCTATTAGAAGAAAACATACAATGATTATTAGGGTCATATGGGTACCAAAGAATCTTGTATCTTCTAATACTAATAAATAAATGACCCAAAGAACATGAGTACCAAGAAAAATTATTTTAATTGTTTTTGTAGGTATGCATGAAGTCCTCCATAGGAAAAATCAAATGGTTTTTAGATAGCGGATGTTCAAGACATATGACAGGAAATAAAACTAAATTTATTGACCTCACTCCTAAAGAAGAAGGACACGTGACATTTGGAGACAATTCAAAAGGGAAGATCGTGAGAATAGGTAAAGTTGGTAATAAATCTTCTCTCATAATTGAAAATGTTCTACTTGTTAAACGTTTAAAGTATAATCTTTTTAGTATAAGTCAATTATGTGATAAATGATTTACAGTTACTTTCAAAAAGGATAAGTGCATTATTTTGAATAATCATGATTGCAATGTTTGTTTTATTACTCTTAGAAACAATAATGTTTATACAATTGTATTTGAAGAAATTACCTCACAAGATGCTATATGTTTATCAGTTCAACATGAAAATAGTTGATTATAACATAGAATGTTAAATCATGCAAATATGAAACTTATTTCCAAACTTTTAAAAAATGATCTTGTGAGAGATTTGCCAAAAGCGAACTTTCTTAAAGACAAAAATTTGTGATGCATGCTAGTTTGGTAAACAAACAAAAACTTCTTTCAAAACCAAGAAACATATTTCCACTACTAGACCATTGCAACTAATACACATGTACCTTTTTGGACCAAACAGAGTTGCAAGTCTGGGAGGAAAATATTATGCATTTGTTATTGTTGATGATTTCTCTAGATATACTTAGGTCATCTTTCTTGCTGATAAAGATGAAGTATGTAATGCTTTTACCAAGTTATGCAACAGAATTCAAAATGAAAAAGGCTATACTATTTCAAACATCCGAAGTGATAGAGAGAAATAGTTTGTCAATAAAGATGTTGAATCTTTTTGTGATGAAAATGGTTTTCTGCATAATTTTTCTGCTCCTTGAACTCCTTAACAAAATGGGGTAATAGAGAGGAGGAATAGATCTTTTCAAGAAATGGCAAGAATAATGCTTAATGAGAATAATTTACCTAGTTATTTTTGGACCGAAGCGGTAAGTACTGCATGTTATGTTATAAATAAAGTTATGTTAAAGTCTAAATTAGATAAAACCCCTTATAAGCTTTGAAATGAAAAAAAGTTCAATATTAGTTATTTTCATGTATTTGGATACAAATGTTTTATTCTTAATGACATAGATAAATTAGGAAAGTTTGATGCAAAATCTGATGAGGGTATATTTTTTGGGTATTCTACAAATAGTAAAACTTATAGAGTATTCAATAAAAGGGTTTTAACTGTACAAGAATCTATGCATGTAGTATTTGATGAATCTAACCCTATACTCTCCAAGAAATCTATTGATGAAGAAACAGAAAGTACAAATAGCACAAATAGTCTCAATCTCAACAAAGAGAATACAATAGAAGAAGTTCAACATTGAGACATAAGGAAAGATCATTAAGACTTAGTACAAGATGCAACCAAACAGTGAAAACATGTGAAAGATCATCCAGTGGAACAAATTCTAGGAGAATTTTCACGATGTGTAAGTACTCTATCATCTCTTAGAATATTTGTAATCACATTGCTTTTCTATCTCAAATTAAACTCAAAAATATTGATGAAGCACTTAATGATGAATAATGGATTTTAGCTATGCAAGAATAGCTAAATCAATTTGAAAGAAATGATGTTTGGCCACTTGTTTCTAAACTTAAAAATTATGTTGTTATTGGGACTAAATGGGTCTTTAAAAATAAAAAGGATGAGTCTGGAATCATCACTAGAAATAAGACTCAACTTGTAGCCCAAGGTTTCAACCAAGAGGAAGGAATTGATTACGATGAGACATATGCACCAGTGCAAGATTAGAAGCTATTCGCATGTTACTTGCATATGCATATTATAAAGATTTCAAAATTTTTTAAATAGATGTTAAAAGTGCTTTCTTAAATAGTTTTATAAATGAAGAGGTATATGTTGAGCAACCTCCAGGTTTTGAAAATTATATCTCTCCTAATCACGTTTTCAAGCTCACAAAAGCATTATATGGACTCAAACAAGCTCCTAGAGTTTGGTATGAAAGACTTAGTGGTTTCGTAATTGAAAAAGGTTTTTCAAGAGGAAAGATCGATACAACTCTTTTTATCAAATATGAATGGGATGATATTCTTCTAGTTCAAATTTATGTTGATGATATAATATTTGGTGCTACTAATAAAAATATGTGTCAAGATTTTGCTAAGAGCATGCAAGAAGAATTTGAAATGAGCATGATAGGAGAACTTAATTTCTTTCTTTAAATACAAATCAAGCAAGTAAAAAGTGAAAAATTCATTAATCAGTCAAAATATATCAAAGAGTTACTCAAAAAGTTTGAGATGGAATGTGCGAAGGTAATTAGAACACCAATGAGTCCAACCACTAAACTTGATAAAGATGAAAGCGGTAAGCCAGTTGACTCAAAGGTATATCGAGATATGATTGGTAGTTTATTATATTTGATAGCTAGTAGACCTGATATTATGTTCAGTGTATGTTTATATGCACGTTTTCAATCATCTTCAAAACAATCTCATTTGATTGCAGTTAAACGCATTTTTAGATATCTTACTAGTACCATTGACCTAGGGTTATGATATCCTAAACACACTTCTTTCGATCTTATCAGTTATTCAGATGCGGATTATACTGGTTGCAAAGTTGATCGAAAAAATACTAATGGAATATGTCATTTCTTAGGTCATGCACTTGTTTCATGGTTTAGTAAAATGTAAAATTTTGTTGCATTATATACTACTGAGGCAGAGTATGTTGCTACAGGTAGTTGTTGTACTCAAGTTCTTTATATGAAGCAACAACTTGAGGATTTTAAACTTATGTACAATCATATTCCTATTAAATGTGATAATACTAGTGCTATAAATCTTTCAAAGAATCCAATACAACATTCTAAGACCAAACATATTGAAATTAGATATCATTTTCTTAGAGATCATGTGCAGAATGGTGATTTTGTACTAGAATTCACAAGCACATACGATCAATTGTCAGATATTTTCACAAAATCCCTACTAGAACATAGACTATGCATGATTAGAAGAGAGATAGGAATGATGGATGCCATGAATATTTGCTAGATACTTTTATTCCTTTATCTTAAATGACTTACAAAAACTTGAGACTTTTAGCCTCATCTTTCAACTGCATTTGCTCTTCACAAATCAACATGTTATTTTCGTCTAAAGGATTAGGCAGTTGAAATGAAGAGGCAAGCAATGATTTTAAATCCTTATTCTGTTACTTTAACTCTACTATTTTTCTGTTTTGACTCATAAACAAGTCGTTGAAGTACAGAGACCGTTTCGCTAAACTTCTCAATTTCGCGAGTTTTGGACTGCAACCAAGCGAAAAAGGCAACAATAAATGATGAATATCGAGTTTCGAGACCCACAAGCTCATAAATGGTGTCATGATCCGATTTATTAGCCAAATCCGTCTCTTGTATCTTCATGGCACCTACAACAGATGCAAAAATAGATTGATCACAAAAAGTACTGAAGGGAAATTGAGGAGCCATTAAAAATTTGTAGAATGAGAATGTAGGCGGATTGCAAATATGAGAATAAGATTTGATGCGATTTAGATAAAACTAAGTATTACTCTTATAAAGAGGGAAATAAGAACAAGACGCATCATCATCTCTTTAAATTTTACTTAGTCAAATTTACAAGTTATGCTAGATGAGACGGGAGAGACAACTGATTAAAACGGTTCTTGATTCAAATCCAGAAGATTACCAGAAGAAATTTTCTCCGCCATTCTGTCATTTTGGAGAAACAGATACTTGATCAATGAGTCTTCGATTGGTGAAAATGGTTATTTAAACAGAAATCGAAAGTTTTGAAATATCTACAAAATTTCATTTGTCAACAACGTCAAACGGATTTGAATCTCCTTTCATATCGAATTGCCAGAGCTAGGCCTCCAGCTTTTGCAGGTTGTGTCAGACACGAATGACTTTAATTATTCAACTCTCTACAAAATCTCCTTCCGCACCAAATTACCAGAGCTAGGCCTCCAGCCTTTGCAGGTTTTTTCAGACACGGACACCAGAAGAAATCTCCTTCCGCACCTAGTCTCGATAATATTTCATTTATCAACAACATCAAGCGGATCTCTGCACCAAGAAGATAAAGTTAGGTCTCAGCTTTTACAGATTTTGTTGGACACGGACGAGGGAAGAAGTTTTACTGAAAACAATTGCGGTTCCTTTTAAATAATGCCAAAAGGAAGAGAAGTCTTATACTAGTATTTTATATTATACTAGTATTTTATACTAGTATTATACTACCCTGTTATATATACTAGAATCATGTCTATATTTTAACGCATATTTTTAGGGGGAGTTTAAGTATTACTGCAGGTCGCAGATTTCTACTAAGTATTTGCCATCATAAAAAATGGTGAGATTGTAGAACCTAAGATTTCAAGTCTCATATCTACGTATAGAATTTTGATGATAACAAATAAATTCAAGTCTCAAACTCAAATTATCTACGCAATGGAGTCAAGCACACATCAAGCATAAACAAGAAAGAGAACAAGTCTACAAATGATGCTCATAGAGTAATTTTATACATCTCTTGATAAAATTTGAAATTGAATTAAGGCTCAAAACTAATATTTTCTCATAAAGCATCAAATTGCATTTTTTACATATGCATGATATCATTAAAATATTTAATTTCAAAAATTATTTTTTCATGTGCATGACATATGCATGATGTCATTAAAAGCTTTAATTTTGAAAATTATTTATTGCAAATACATGACATATACAATGATTTCATAAAATGCATGACATATGCAATGACTTCATAAAATGCATGACATATGCAATGACTTTATATGACATATATAATGATTTTATCAAAATTTAAATTTTGAACTTGAAAGATGATTGAGTGGGATTCATTTGCCTATAAATAGCTCACTTGTATTTTGCAAAAATTATAACAACAAGAGCTTTTGCATCTTTCTTTCAAAACGCTCATTCTCTCTTCTCTAAATTTTATACTTTAATCCTTATTCATTTTGAGAGAGATATAGGTTGCGTTATATTATTTTTATCTCACTCATTGAGGAGTATATTCTAATAACTTACCCACTATCGATTTTTGTATTTATAAGAGGGTGCGTATAACCCTTGTGTGTGTAGAATGTGTTCTACACAGGGAATAGTTGAATCACCAAGTGTGAGGTGATTGGAATTGTAGAGGGTGTTCTACGCAGATTCTTTGGAGCGGTGTTGCTCAAATGTGTAATAGGTTTTTATCTCCACCTGAAGGAGATTGAATATTGAATTGGGATCCTCAAGGGGTAGCTTGAGGCGAGGACGTAGGCAATGGGGCTGAACCTTGTTAAAATACTGAGTTTGCTTCTTCTTACCCTTACTCTTTATATTTTTTGCTACTTCATATTCTGTTTATATTTTATATTATATATTTGGTTATAAGTATTAATTTTTTAATATAACCCAATTCACTCCCCCTCTTGTATTAGTTATCTGGGCAACACGTCACTTTATTTGGAGACTTCACTTTTAGGATAAGTAATATGTACGTATCATTCACCTCGTGTAAAGAAGCCCCACTGTTCAACACCCCTAGAGCAAAAGTTGTCACCTCTTTGCTAACTATCTCCCATTGTTTTTAGAAAAATTGGGCTGGGAATCTATTAGGTCCTTGGGAACCTGGAGGATTCATCTAAAGAGCTGCTATTTTTACATTCTCTTCTGTAAATGGTTTAAGCAGTACTTCTAGCATAGTAGGAGTAACTCTCGGTTCTACATGCTCTAAACAGAAATGAATGCTAGTAGGTACTGAAAAAGAAAATAAAGAGGAAAAGTAACCTGAGAATACTGCTCTTCTTTCCTTTTTTTCGAACATCTTCTGCCTTTGTGAGTTTGAAATTGAGTGGATGGTGTTAATCTTCTTTCTTTGGGCAGCTTGTTTGTGAAAAAATTGTGTATTTCTATCCCATTTCTTTAGCCAATGTTGTTTAGCCCATTGTCGCCATTTGAGATCTTGTTCAGCAATGTTCTCCTCAATATCATGCTGTAACTTTTTCATTTCCTCGATGTGTTTGCCATCCCTATTGGCTTGTAAAGTGTCCAAGTTCTGCCATGCTTCGGTTTACTTGTTTAGAGCCTTGTTTGTTTAAGTCTTGCCTCCAGGTCGTGAGGTCCCTTTGACACCATTCTAGCTTTGTTCTTAGGCAATATACGAGAGTCCCTCTTGGTGCCTCTCTAGTCCATGCTTGTTTAATTACATCGACACTCTCCTCTTTGACTTCCCATGCCACCTCGTATCTAAAAATGGCCTGTTTCTTCCTACTACCTTGGCCAGGTTTGATGGTAGTTATAAGAAGGGGGCATGATCGGATTTGACTGCTGCCAATACCTCACACGAGCCTAAGCTGAAGTGATCCATCCAGCGTCTATTTGTCATAGCCCTATCGATCCGCTCCTTCGTGAAACCCCTCCCTATTTTGTTGTTGGACCATGTAAAATTAGCTTCTTTGTGTTGGATGTCTCTGATGCCACAAAATTTTACAACCTCTCTAAATTTTTTCGATATGTCTGTATGGCCTTTTACCCCCTCCAAACTTTTCTCTAGATCCCAGAATCTCGTTGTAGTCTTCGGCACAAAGCCAAGGGATTGTAGGGCTTGGTTTCAGCATCTTAAGTAATTCTCAGCTACTGTTTGATTGGTTCAGGGTGTCCATAGAAACCCGTGAATTGCCAAGGGGGCATCCTCTTTTCCTAGACCATATCATTAACGTGCCTCTTTGTGTAGCTAGTTAGAGACTTGCCAGCTATCCTTTCACATCAAGGCAATTCCGCCACTTGAGTCGATACTATCCATCACAAAACAGTTCTCGAATCTTAGTTTACTTCTAATGAACTTCATTCTACTTTGATTGTACTTAGTTTCCACTATGAGAACTAAATGAGATTTTTTTCCCTAGTAAGTCTACTAAGGATTCGAAGAGCACGAGGGGACCCAATCCCTCGGCAATTCCACACAAGAATGGTCATTGATGGCGGTAGGGCTGGCCTGCCATATCGTACTATTCCCTTGTTTGTGAGCCATTTGGCTTGACTTTCTTGGTGTTGATGCTAGCTTCTTTGACTAGTTGTTCATTGTCTCTCTTTACTCCTGTAGCACTTTGTCTATTGGTGATGTCCTCTAGAGCTGTGTTGGTGCCATTCTTACCCCAGGCCTTTCTCTTCCACCTAACGGTCTGAGGTTTATCCTGGGTCTTTACTAGGGTGGAATTTCCAGCTTGGGTTGTGTGCATAAGCTTCTCGACAACCTTTTCCTGGTCATGCAAGTCTACCAAGAAGTCATGACTCTTACTAGGCCATGTGGCAGACCCCTCTTCATACATTTGGTCCACTTCCATCAAAGTTTTTGGGTTTGATTCGGGGTTAAGAACAGGACAACAATGAGGAATATTACCCTAGTTTGTCAAGTGATTCCTATCTTCCATGGGTCCCCTTTTCAAAATCTGAGGCGTTTGGACCATATTTGGAGTCCTTTCGGTCCTTTCCTCAGATGGTTGGTGCGCTCTGCTATCATTCTCCTTTTCCTCATCATTCTTGTTTTCAGTGTTGTTCTCTCCCATCTTCCTCATGCAATTTTCTCCCATAAGATTATCAAAACTAGACCAACTCATTGCCTGTGCTCCGAGCCATAGTTCGTAGGGAGAGGAGCTTTTTCCTTGATTTGTTGTTCATATCGAGGTCTTGGGCATAGTTTTCCTTTGTGGAACAAGACACCACAATGAAAATAGAAATTGTGGAGTCTCTCATACTTCATAGAGATCCAATATTTTTTGTTGTCAAACTCGAGCCATTTCCCTCTTATGAGTGATTTGTGTAAATCAATAATCATTCTGATCCAGAGGTAACGTCTTCATGCCGAATCATCAGATTCCACATCCACCCCAAGAACCTTTCCAAAAGACTCTCCAAACTTCTCTCCAATATCTTCGTTCATAGCAGCTAAGGAGAAATTGTGACATTGTATCCATTGTGGTATCCTAGCATCCACCCTAGGTGCTAGGTAGTTTGAAGTTTGAATTTGGGCTGAATTTATAAATTCTAGTCACTATGAGTAAGTATATTGGGTACTAGGAGTAGGTATATCACTGAATTTGGGCTGAATTTAGTACAAGAAGTAATATAATTATACTTCTTCATGTACTAAAGGAGTAATAAAATGAAGGAGTAGTACAAAAAGTAATAAAATGAAGGAGTAATAATTATTCTTCTTGTACTAAAGGAGTAATAAACCTATTCCTAGTCATTTATAAACTCATTTATTAGGAGTCTACAAATATAAATTCAGCCCAATACCTAACGGTAAAAGAAGAAATATTTGTAAACTCATTTATTAGGTGCTAGGTAGGAGGTATATTACTGATGTGTGTGTGTGTGTGTGTTTTTTTTTTATTACTGCTGTGTTAATCTTTCACACCATGACACCAGTTAGTGTAATTATTTATAATTATAAGTTTGTAATAAATTATATGATAACTAATGTGTTTACGCATCAACTTATAACTAACAAAATTCATTGAAAAAAAGTAGGCCACAAACTGAGGATGTTATATGTCTTTAATCTCGTCTTACATATGCTGTCAACTTATTATATTTCATCTCACCATTGAAATATTATTTAAGCACAAATATTTTTAATTTTTAATTTTTAATTTTTTCATCTACTCATTACAACTTTAACAAATTTTCAAACAAATGTAAAAAATAAATCTAAAATTTAAAATTTAAAATAAAAATAATATTAACAATATTTTAACTTTAAAATAGTTTTATTCAATTTTTTCTCTCTTATTTATCAAAATTCTATAACTCTTTGTAACTCAAATTATTTAATTATTAATCATAAATTATTTTACTACTATTTAAAAATTTATCATTTCATCTCACCTGTACAATCAAATAAGGCCTAAATCATTTAAGACAAACAACTTAGAGCATGCTAATGATCATTACCCTAAAAGCAAAGCAACAAAGGCATTGAAGTTGCTTAAAATGGAAGAAATAAAATTCCATATTTTTTTTTGGGTAAGGTTAAAGGTGAAAACATTCCATCATTGTAGGAGCCATCAGGCATGAACCGGAGGGTTAAAGGAAAAAGGAGTTCGATGAGAGAGAGAGAGAGAGAGAGGGACAGGCCATCAACCTATTATAATTAAGGAGCACATGAAATGGAAGGGTTAATGAACATAGCGTTGGACCCCAAAAAAAAAGAAAAGAGAATGATGCAACAGCACGCACTTGTCACGCAGAATGCATGGAGGCCTGCCTACTTAGGAGTAGCAGCATTTGAGAAACGTATAGAATCCGCATGCTTCCCTTTTTTCTCACACACCCACTTTTTTCACTTTCTATTCCTCTTTCTGTCTTCTTCTCTCTCTTCTAGATAGTTTCATTTGTGGGGGAGAAACCCATCTCTTTCCTTCTGAGATCAACTCTGTTTACAACAAATAAGGGAATCATCTTGCACATTTTAATGACCCCATTTGTTACATTTGGGAATAAATTATAATCCTCTCAGTTTCCAACACATCTTTTCTCTTTGGACATGCATGTTCTTGACAAAGTTGGCTGTCCTTGTTTTTGACATTTAGGATTTTTTTGTATACTTTTTACTGGCCGTTTGTTCATTAAAATTAATGTTTGTTTGTAACTTAGACCTCGCTGTCACTAAAATTTTAAATTGAATCTAACATTCAAACATTGGCTAACTCTTAAATTATTAAGCACATTTTAATTTAAAACTTCTTTATACGTGAGACTCACAATATGTTTTAATTCAACACATCTTTACATGCAGGATTCATAATATTTTTTAATTTTTTTTATAAATATATATGAACTCATCTTAACATTCATACACGTTTAAACTTATTTTAGATTAAAAACACAAAATTCATTTCATCATCTCAACTCATTATTATTCATAAAAAATTTAATTTATCTTAATTCAACTCAACAACCAAACGAGATAGACTTTTCTCTACCACAAGTAGTTAGTAATCAATAAACTCACAATATATGGTAAAAAAAAATATTAAATAATTTGCTCGAACGCGTGACTTCAATTTAGATATTTCTTGGCCTTTATTTTTATGGACTTTAGTCACATTAATATAATTTATTGAAGAAGTGGGTCGCACTGGATGCAGCATCCAAATTCCTGTGCCTTTTCTTTTCTTTTCTTTTTCATATACAATTCATTGTTTTGGATGTAATATATTATCTACCATCATTTGTGTGGTGGTGTTTGGGGTAAACCAACCCCATGATCTGCGTATAAAAGAATAAATAAAGGTCCTTAACCTTTTAAAGGTGATGGAAATCACAAAGAACATGCAGTATCAAATCTAATATATTATTATAAAGCAGGCATAAATTCCAGATAAGGTCCAATTTTTTTTTAAAAAATGTAAAAAAAAAGATAATTAGATCCGTTGGAGCCCACAATTGTGTTTTTGAAATAAAACCTAACGTTAACTTTAGGGACCCACTCATGATAAAAATTGACAATTTCCCCTTAGGAAATGATGTCGCTTCGGCGCTTGACTCTCCTCCTGTTTATCCATAACGATCAATTTTCTTTATTTATTAGCCGCTAATTGGCGTCTTATCATTGTCCCTCGCAGTTATATTTTGTCACCGCTTTTATGACCTTTCATGTCATAGCTATAAATACCACTTCTATGTTTTGAGTTAAGTAATCGAGTTTCCCAATTCTGCAAAGGACAAAACGGTATATATACCCACTTATTTTGTTTTTTCTTATAATTCTCGAGAAAGATTCAAATTCATGGTAACGATTCAAATTCTCATACTGTTTCGATCAAATTTAATTTTCAAATAAAGGGCTCCATACTCCATAGTATTACTCTAGTGATCTCTATTCTAATCTTTTCTTGTTTTGGAGATTTCCTTGAAACTTTTGATAAGTGTGATATGCATTCCATAACAAGATATTAGAGATAGAGTAATAGTAATTGGATTAATGTTATATCTTTCCTTTTATTTTTGAGTTTGTCATTTTTTGCACCAAATCTACGCTTCTAGTGTTGTCTTTGCTAAACTTTCATTCTAGACTTTTTTTAGTGTACTAATGTGTCTCAATTTAATGATAAGACTAAAATAGTCTATGTTTCTATGGTGGTTATTACATCTCATATAAATGAATTTACTTAATAAAAAACTCTTATCTTCAAATCAACTTATTAACACATGATCAGACACACTATGATGTAAAAACTTGTCACATAACATCCGTTGACATAAAAAGGCATTTATATTTCAATTATTTTATAATTATTATAGTTTCATGGCAATGGCAAGAAGTGTTTATAAATAATTTAATTTAAAAATTAATAATACATGCATCAACTTTCTTTTATGATTCAAAATGGGAGCCACATAGTTACATGATAATTAAGAGTTTGGCCGGGGGATACGTAATTACATATTCTGTATGAAAACACAAAAAGAAAAAAAGAAAAAAAAGAAAAAGAAAATAGAAACAAGAGAGATCCAACCCCACTCTTATGCAATAAAAATAATAATTATTACTAATATTTTGATCAATAATAGCAATAAATTATTGCTATTATTTTAAGTTGTGAGTACTGCAATTAAACATTTTAAGAGTATTAGTATTAGATTCATTAATTTTTTTTTAAAGTATAAATTTACACGTATATCAAAAAAATCTAGTCATATTTGATCAAACGTGAAAAGAAGAAAGTAAGAAAAAAATAAAATTATTTTTTATCTTCAAAATTGAATAGTAAATTCAAAATTTTTTTCAAATTTAAAGAAAACTTTGAATTTATTATTTGTTTGTAAAGATAAAAAGTATTTTTATGTTTTTATTATTATTTTTTAATTTTTTTTAAATTTTTGATTAAATATGATTAAATTTTTTTAATATGTTTATAAATTTATATTTTAATTTTTTTTAATAAATCTAATGTTAATGCTCTAAGGTCCCATTTAGATTCAGAAATAAGTTGAACTCATTTCAATTCATTTCTATTTCATCATTATATTTTTATAATTTTTTATACAAAACACAAATTTCTATATATCTTTTTTAAATTCTAATATATATTTCTTAAATTCCAATACATATTTTTTAAATTTCAATACATATTTTTTAAATTTTAAAATAATAATAATATTAAAATATTATTTTAACTTATTTCAATCCTTCTCACCGTTAAATCCAAGCGAGACCTAAATCCTAATAATTCCGTAACACGTCTTTAAAAAAAACGAAAAAACTATTCCGTAACACAGACTACAGAGGGAGTGAGAGCGGCGATAAAATGTTAACACGAAAATACAATTTACGAAGGGAGAAAAAAATTTAAACGGCACAGAAGATTGCTCTCTCTCTCTCTCTCTCTCTCTCTCTCTCTCTCTCTCTCTGTGAAATAGACTAACTCACCGCCGAGATCGCAACGGCCAGCCGTGGCATTTCGGCGGCGCAGATTTGTCCTTACATTTCGGAGATCTCCTAGAATCCCTCGTATTCGTTGTTCGTCAACTGCTTCGGATTAGCTTCCTCATTTCCATTTACACATTTTTTTATAATTTTGTTTGAATTTCACCATTTCTATTCCAGGTAATAATCAAGAGGTAGTAATCGATTTCTCATGCTCACTCTCTCTCTCCCTCTCTGAAATTAACCGTGCCCCTCGTTATTTTTTAATATTTGAGCGTTTGAAAACAACCTTGGAAGTTGGAGCATATAGTTTATGAGATATCTTAAATCAAAATTTCTTGTTATTGTACATTTTTTCGGTTTATTTTAAGGTTATTAATAGATTTTTCTGTAAATCGTCTTCTTTACTTGTCTGAATCTGATTGTGTTTTGAGTATCTTTCTTTCTTTTTTATTAAATCTGCTTGAAGTTTGTTTCATACGGTGTTCTTGGTTGTTAGGTGGTTGTTCCGTGTGATTATTTTTGGCTTTGTTTTTTTTTATTCCCCAAGTGGTTGTTCGCCAAGTGATTATTTACGCATATTTTGGCTGCTGAGAGACTTGAGGAAGAGTAAGGAAAACGGGATCCTCAAAGGGCTTTACGTGATTGGCTCTTAAAACGGGCCTCCTGAACTTGGCTAAGCTGTTGTGTTAGGCTTAGTTAAACATTTCTGAGGTTTATGATCTGGTGAGTGCCAATCTGATTGACGAAGCTTGATTTAATAATTTATCTTAGTTGAATTCCGCTTCCATTAATTTTGGGTGTGAGGAAAGAGAGAGCTTGCTCTAAATGCGTTTTGGCGAATGCAAAACCTGAATTTGTTTGGTAAAAGCTAGGCTGCAAGTTCAAAGACACGGAATATATGTGTTACCTTCAAAGAAATAGTAATTAATTTCGTTGTAAGCAATTTAAGGAATGCTGATGCTGAGTTACAAAGTCTCTGTCTATTGGGTCTTCATCTGCCATAGTGGCCTTATGTATCAATGTTTTATATGCACTGCATTGCTCTAAGACTTGAAACAAATATATTAATAGCATAATTTCTGCAGTCAAGTTGGCATAAATACCTTTAAAAAAACCTACAAAAATGTTGCTATAATATATTTTTGATAAGTTAAAATGTTGCTATAATATTGCACCATTTACTTTATAGAACAATGAGCTACTACTCTGTTCCTTAGATTTAACAACTTATTTTTTATGATTCTATTAGTTGTGTGTAAGCCGCTTTATCTATCTTAGCTAGTTTGTTTCTTTGTATGTGTTAGGTATCCAAAATGATAGGATCCTTTCTCACTAGAGGGCTTGTGTATGTGACTCTCAACTCATTTTCTCCCTTTTTTTTTAAAGTTCTATTGTTGTTGATTGTCAAAAGTCAATACTTGTTACACGTTGGCAGATTGATTTTCGGCTATGCTTATCCAGCTTATGAGTGCTACAAAACTGTTGAAAAGAATAAACCGGAGATCGAGCAACTTCGCTTTTGGTGCCAGTATTGGTATGTTTTAGGTTGCCATTTTGTGCTGAAAATAACGTGCAAGTAGTTGTGAGTTATTTTTATTCCTGTACATTGCAGGATTTTGGTGGCAGTTTTGACGGTTTGCGAGAGATTTGGAGATGCTTTTATTTCATGGTAAGATGCTAATGTGGACAAAAAAACAATTTTCATGCTTAGATAAATCTATCTCTACAGTAATTTTGTTTGTCCAACTTTCTTGAAGGGTTCCAATGTATAGTGAAGCGAAGTTGGCATTCTTTGTATATTTGTGGTACCCAAAAACAAAGGTGCTCTCTGTTGCGCTCGGGAAATGAAACTAAATAGTTATCTAAGTATTTGATTTCCTTACTATTTCCCCTCTTTCTTTTACTGACTATTTTGTATTTGTGACAGGGAACAACGTATGTGTATGATTCGTTCTTTAGACCATATCTTGCAAAGCATGAGACTGAGATTGACCAGAACTTACTAGAACTGAGGACTAGGGCTGGAGATATTGCAGTTTTGTATTGGCAAAGAGCCGCAAGCTATGGTCAGACCAGAATATATGATATTTTGCACTATGTCGCTGCGCAATCAACACCACAGCCTCGTCCTTCTCAGGTAGTTTTTTACAGTGTGATTTTGGATTTGTTTGGCCTTTATTTTATACCTTGCTTGTAGCTTGTGTTTGGTAACTATTGCCTAAACTTATAACAAAGTAGAACACAGCGTTCTCCCCAATTGAAAGAAAAAGAAAATGAAGTGCTCGGAGTAAAGCAAGGCCTTCGTTTTGTTTTTCATTGCCATTTTATCATGATTTTCTTGTGGACCGTAAATTTTTCTGCTGGGCAAGTGAATATTTTCTTGGAGTGATGTTATCTTTCATATGGTAGATTCATATTGTTTTCCTTGATGAGCTGTGGCTATTTATGATTTACCAAAATGCTTGACAGGACGCTGTTCCTTTTACTTTTGTATGCTTTTGGTCGCAAGGTTGAAGTGGGTCACCAATACTATTATGCTTGCTTTTGTTCTAAACAAAAAAAAAAAAGTATTGCACGTTTGTATCATCCACAGCAAGTGAATGTGGAGTCCCTTTTTTTTATAAGCAATGTTGAATCCAATTTGAATACTTTTATAGTTTAATCTTTTAAAACTGCATCATCCATTATGTTACTGTTCATTTCCTCCCTCTGTTTTACAAATGATTACTTATAATTACAGCCACAACAACCAAGTGTTAGGGGCAAAACGCCAGCTACCTCTAATCGACAAGCAGCTAGCCCAGTAGAACCACAGACTGAAGAACCACCATCTCCCACTTCTAGTACATCTTCCAGCCAACACCAAAAGGAGGTAGCGGAAGAGGTTGGTCGTACATTCTTTAATCAACCTCCTGCTGCAGTACAACAACCAAGTGTCAGGGTTGGCAAAACCCCTGTTACCCCTAATCGACAAGCAGCTAGCCCAGTACAACCACAAACTGAAGAACCACCATCTCCCTCTTCTAGTACATCTTCCAGCCATCACCAAAAGGAGGTAGCAGAAGAGGTTGGTCGTACATTCTTTAAACGACCTCCTGCTGCAGTAGGTGTGAACACGCAAAAAGCAACTGCTGCACCCAAAACAACCAGTGAAGCTACACCAACTGAAGCTGAACCAATACAGATTCAAGTAGCGCCTTCTTCCAATGATGAGAGCACAAATCCTGCCCCAAAAGAAACTCTAATTGAAGAAGCCATTCGGGTTACACGTGGTCGATTGAGGAAAGCCCGTTCTGCCGGGAAATCCGCAAAGAATGAAAGTTAGCTATTTTCCAAATTTTATCATGCAGAACTAGCATTTCATCTAGGTGGACAATAATGGGTATTGAAATGTGATGTGAACGATGATGTAAATCTGTTGTTTTTCTAGCTTCAATTCCATTTCTTGTTTCATTCTTTGATGATTTGTTGACAGATGCAACTCACGAATGATTGGGGATGAGGATAAAAGGTGATTTTGTTAATGTTAGCGTGCATTGGAGGGTTGGGAGGCGTATCAGCTGGCTGATGCATGTAAGTTTGGTCGTCCAAAGTTGGTGGGAAGCATACTAAGGTTTCGAAGGCTTTTCAAAATTATTGATATATGCTTTTTGTTGGAAGACGTATTGTTTTATTCTCCTAAAACAAGATTAAATCTTCAAAAACTTTATGTGTAGTTATTTTTTGTGTACTCTTTGCGGACTCTACTAATATGATTAGTTGCATAATTTTTCTTAATATAAAATAACTAATTTGGCCAATTATATTAGTAAGTGTGCAAGAAGTACATAAAAGTGATTGTATATAGTAGAAAAAACTTTAGGACTATCCCTTACGTTTGAAAGACCAGCTTGAAGTTTTTCCACGTCCTAAAACCACAAATCCATATAAGATTTGATGTATGAGAAGTAAATTTGTCAAGCGTCATGGTTGTTCAGCAATGTCAACATATATCTTCTCCGTTTTAAATAAGAGAAGAGGCAGCTAATAAATTTTAGGATGATGTTGGGGGTCGGTCTGGTTGTTCTCAGTGTAAAAAGTAGCCCCTAATAAAAATATAATAAAAAATTTTAGAAAATATAATAAAAAATATAATAAAAAAATAAAATGAAGATAATTTTGGTAGGGAGGCGTTCAGCAGAGCCACCGCCGGCCACAGCCCAGCGGAGCCACTACCAGCCACTGGGGGCGACACCGCCTATACCATCGGTAACGGACATATTTTGGGTTTAAGGCTGCCGGGGGAAGGTGGGAGGTCGCCAGGGGCCACCGTCGTAGAGGTGACGTCGCCGTAGGGAGGCGGTCTAGATGGTATGGGCGGTGACGCCACTGGTAGCCCATGGCGTCGCTGGTTGTTTTTGTTAGGGGGAACTGACCCCTAAAATTCCTAAATTTTATAAATCAATGTGCTAGTGTTGACTAAATTTTTCAAGATTCTGCATATTGTATAATGATTCAAAATATGAAAAATTAATTACAAACTTTTAGATTGATTTGGTTAATCTTATGCATCATGCATGTTCAAGATTAAATTGATGAAATCCTAATAATTATTTTCCCGATGAAACTCGCACTTATTTCAAATATAAGACGGTGTGGGAGATTCAAGCATTAAGTCCTCTGACTGGGGTTGTTAAAAGAAAAATAGTCGAATTAGTCGAATCGACTGAACAATTGGATTTAGCTCGATACCGATTCTAAAGAATTGAAACAAGTCCTAAATTAGTTTTCATATTTTAAAAAGTAGCTGTACTGTTCATGTGAGGGGGCTGCGGTGTGTAGGCTGCCCCCTCACATTTGCCTTTTAAAAATCGACTGGATCAGTAAATGTATATAAATATAGGGTATTGCTAGTGTGCCGCTTATACAGTACCGTTTTACTTGGCCACTAGTGTAAAATGTCCATTCATTTTGTTTTTTTGTTTTTCTCAAATTTTTTGTTCTTATTTTTTTATCATTTTAAAATATTTTTAAAATATAAAAAAATATTAATATACTAATAATCCTTTCCTTAATTATAATTAAAAAAAGTTAAATTATATGAAATGTCAAAATAAGATGTCAAAATGAGAGGACATACTAGCATTATTCATAAATATATTTTAATTTTTTTTATATTTTCTTATATATATTATATACTAAATTTCTAATAACTACAATATGAAATTCTAATATAATAACTACAATATACTAAATTTCTAATCTTATATGATATAACATTTGATATAAGTTATACACTACTTATAATATTTAAATCTTATTATTAATCTCATTACTAAGTTAAACACTACTTGTACTATACTAGCATAGTTAGACACTAATGAATCAGTAATTATTAATAATAAATGCTAAATTTTAACAATTAAGTTTGGTATAAAAGAAATTATAATACTAAGTTTATGTAAAGCCACCATGTAAACGTTAAACGGTATATTGAAAATATCAACCCAAAACTAGAAAAAGTTAGAAAGTTTTTTATTTGATGACAAATTGGGCCGAATCGACTCTTACGTTTTTAAAATTATTATACATACCAATTCAATTTCAAAATTTATCCACAACCGAAACCGGTTACATCTCTACCTGTATGAGCAGGATAAAACTCCCTGGCATTATACGACCTTCTAATATCACATTGACATATACTTCAGAAAGTGTCCCAACTCGAGTGAAACATCATTGATCATATGATGTGATCTATCCATTAAAGCTAAGCTTCGTTTATTTTCGTAGCTGATATGAGATGATATAAAAATTAAAAATTAAATAAAATATTATTAGAATATATTTTTTAATATTATTATTATTATTTTAATTATTTTATTTTATTTTATATAGGATTTTGAAAAAACTATAATAATTAAATAAAAATAAATTAGATGATTGAAAATTTGTATGAAAGTGAACGGGTTCTGAAAGATATGGGATTGTGTATTGAGCTGTCTACCACCTCAGTTGCTCCAGCCAATAGCTCCTCCCACCTCAGCTAGCTCAAGCAGGACCACCATCACGTCGGATGCTTCACAGGAGTCTTTTGAAATTGATAAACCTTCTAGAATTACTTAGAATAGGTTGTTGGCTACTGATTCTATTTGTATTTTGGCCGACAGTTTGTAACAAACTCTGCAATATATTTCTTTATGTAATGCACAATAGGTGCTTGAGTATATTCCTAGATAGGCAAGGGTTAGTCATCTTACATATATACATATATATATATATACATATATCCATATCTATACACAAACGATTTAGTTAATTCATTGAGAAGATATACAATATTTCTCTCTTCTCTATTTTTTTACATGGTACCAAAGCTCAATATTGACTAGTCGTCTTCTACCTCATTTTCTTTTTCTTCACTGCCTCTTTCTCTATCGATCTTCATCCATGGCCACCGAACCTCCTACTTTTGGAAAAAAAAAAGAAAAGTCCAGTCCACCCCCTTAAACTACCCAGTAACTTTTTACACATCTCTGTAAAACTTGGCTTTGACAAATATCTACTATGGCAAGCACAAATAATACCCAATCTCCATAGCCAAGTGTTGTATCACTTTATAGATGACTCCTCTCCTCCACTTTCCCATCCCTCCCGTCTCCTCTCCATCTATTTTCCCTGCAACTCCTCCTTAAACCAACCTTGCTTACTTCCAATGGCATCACACTAACCAAATGCTCCTAAGTGCTCTCCTTTCCTCCCTCAGCGAAACCATTCTTTCCCAAGTTTTCTTCCCGCACTTCATGTGAGCTATGGCTCACTCTTGAGACCTTGTTTACTTCATAGTGCTAGGCAAAAAAAATTTCAGATACGTCATCAACTCACAAACCTAAAAAAATGTTCCCTCTCTACCACTAACTATTATCGAAAAGTTCATCTCCTCTTTGACACCATAGCCGCTACTAGTGAACCCCTTCGAGACTTTGAGATTGTCTCTTATCTTCTAGGTGGTCTTAACCCTGAATATGAGTCGTTTGTCATCTTTGTTACCACTAGGGTTACCCCCATCACCTCTAATGAGCTTTTCAATCTTCTTCTCACCTTCGAGAGTTGGGTTTCTCTCAATTCCCTTCAAAATGGTCTTCTTCCGACTCCCTCTGCTACTATCACCACTTCCATGCCTTCTCATAATACTAATCGTGGTCGTAATTCCTATCGTGGGGGACGCCATAACAATAGAGGTGGTCGTAACTCCTACCGTGGTGGGCGCTCTCCTCAATCCTCCAACTCTAATCAGACCATACCGTGGACAAGAGCAAATTCAAGTCGGCAATGGCACTGCACTCCCCATAACTCATATCAGTGACTTCCATATTTCCTCCTCTAAATCTACTTTTTCTCTTCATAAATTACTTTGTGTTCCTCAAATTATCAAAAATTTAATTTTTTTAAACAATTCTTCCGCGACAACTCTGTATTCTTTGAGCTTCATGCATCTTATTTCATTGTGAAGGACAAACTGACGGGAAGAATGCTCCTTCAAGGCCCAACGCAAAATGGGCTCTACTTGTTCCCTCCTCCAGCCTCCTCAAAATCTGCTCCAGCCGTCGTTATTGGTAAAAGAACAACCGTTGCACAATGGCATTACTGACTTGGTCATCCCAATCTTCAGCTTGTCTCCCGCATTTTGTGTACCAAATGCCTCCCTTTTATTCGTTCTTAGTCTAACTTTTTTTGTTCAACTTGTCCTTTAGCCAAGTGTAGACAATTAATTTTTAAGTCTTCTAGTAATCAGTTTGTGAGTCCCTTGCAGTTGGTGTTTGTTGATGTTTGGGGTAGATTTCCATATTTATCAATAGATGGTTTTCGATATTATATCTCATTTGGTGATGATTTTAGCCGATATACATGATTTTATCCCCTAGCCTCAAAGGGTGATGTAACATACGTTTTGGTTATTTTTTAACAATATGTGGAACGTCTCTTTAATACTAAAATAAAAAATGTTCAAAGTGATTAGGGTGAGAAATTTCGACCCCTAACCCAACTTCTAAACTCTTAAGGCATTAAACACCTTAAATCTTATTCTCACACCCACTAACGAAATAGTGTGTTTGAAAGGAAACATTCTCATATGGTTGAAACGGGCCTCGCTCTCCTTGCAACGACTTCTCTACCTTATAAATTTTGGGCCAATGCCTTCCAAACCGCGGCCCACCTTAGTAATCTACTTCCCTCTCTCTCTCTCTCTCTTCAAAACAAATCATCTTATTTCCTGCTCCATAAAAAAGAACCCGACTATACTTTTTCTCTAAGTCTTTGGATATGAGTGTTGATCCAATCTCAAGGCATATAACGATCACAAAATTCATTTCACTCTCTCCCACGTCTCTTCCTTGGTTACAGTACCATTCACAAATGTTATAAGTTCCTTCACTTGCCCACCAATCAGATGTATATCTCACGTGATGTCTTCTTCAATGAGTCTTCATTTCGTTATGCGTCCTCCACCTCTCAGTCAACATCGGACTCAACACAATCCTAGTCCACATACACTTACCTACTTCTCCTATGTTACCTGGCTCATCGACCACTTATCCACCACACGGCCCGTCACCTCATACACAAAGCCCGTCACCTCATACACAAAGCCCACCCACTAACTCTTATTTCCTTCTTCAACCTCAAACCCTTTGACTAGCACCTCATTTTCAATCCCGACGAACCCCGCTCTTGCCGACATCATTACTTCTTAATCCTCCCAACCACCTTGTTCACCTATCATAACTTGTTCCAAAACCAATTCCTTTAGATCCAAACAATTCTCTGATGGCCAAATCTCTTAACCTCCACCGCATCAATGTTTAACCTCATCCTTTACTAAACCTGATGAACCTAGCTACACCATCTCCTCCCGTTATCCTAAATGGCAAAATGCCATGACTATCGAGTTCCAAGCTCTTATTCAAAAGTAAACCTGGTCTCTGGTTCCCCCTCCCCTTTCTACTAACATTGTTGGTTGTAGGTGGGTCTTCCGTCTTCCGTACAAAGCATCGATCTGATGGCTCCATTGAATGGCGCAAGGCACATCTCCACGCTAAAGGCTTCCATCAACAAGAAGGTGTAGACTATTCCAAGACTTTTAGTCCCACTGTAAAATCCATAACAAATCGGTTAGTTCTTTCCTTTGCAGTCTCTAGTGGTTGGGTCTTTTAGGCAACTGGACATACAAAATGTCTTTCTTCAGGGAAACCTGACTAGTATTGTATACATGTCTTATTCTGTTGGTTTTGTTCACCCAGATCATCCGCACTATGTCTATCACTTGCAAAAGGCCATCTATGGCCTTAAGCAAGCATCTCGTGCATGATTCGCACAGCTTAACTCCAAGTTTTGTGACTTTGATTTTATTCCTACTAAGGCCAATCCATCTTTTTTTGTTTATTCATCTAATCTTGTTCTTACTTATGTTTTAGTTTATGTGGATGACATTCTTGTCATCAACTCTCACCACCTCGAATTGAACTTCTTCTCTCTTTTCATGGCTCTGTCTTTCCAATTAAGAATCTAAGCAAACTTTTTTATTTCTTTGGTTTGGAAATTTCCTAGTTAAATGATGGAATTCATCACTCTCAATGGAAGTATAGTCGTGACTTGCTCTCTCACACCAATATGCTTTCTGCCAATAGTGTCTCTTCCCTCATGGCTGTCTTAAGCCGACTCTCCCTAACTTATGAACCATCTTTTTCTGATCCCACTCTCTATCGTCGCATTGTAAGAAGCCTACAATATCTATCATTAACTCACCCAGACCTTTCCTATTCAATAAATAAAAAATTTCAATTCATGCATAATCCAAAAACCCCTCTTTGGCAAGCTGTTAAAAGACTCAAATACCTCGAGCATACTCTAAATTTTAGTCTTCACATTAAAACTTTCTCTAATGTTGAATGGGTGGGCTATACGGATGATCACTGCTCCATTGGTGGTTTTTGCATCTTTCTTGGTCAAAGTTTAGTGTCATGGAGCTCTCGTAAGCAATGTAAGCAATGAACCATTGCTCTATCAAGCATAGAGGCCGAATACAAGGTTCCTGCAAATGCCACAACCAAACTCCTATGAGTTCAATCTCTACTCAAGGAACTTTGTGTTTCTCTTCCAAAACCACCCATCCTTTGGTGTGATAACCTTGGTCCCAATTACCTATTCGTTAACCTTGTTCTTCATTCCTGTACTAAATACATGGAAGTTGACTTTTATTTTGTTTATGATCGAGTTGTCACTAAGAGTCTTCAAGTTGTCTTCCTTCCAAAGATCAATTGGCTGATATCTTTATCAAACCGATTGTTTCTTCTCACTTTCACCTAATGAGAACAAGCCTTATGGTTGTTACTACACCCTTAGGCTTGCAGGGCCGTATTGAGCTATCTACCACATTAACTGCTCCAGTTAATAGCTCCTCCACCTCAACTAGCTTAAGCAAGACCACCATCATGTCGGATGCTTCACAAGAGTCTTTTAAATTGATGAACCTTCTGGAATTACCTAGAATAGGTTGTTGGCTACTCTCTATGAGTATGGCTACCGATTCTATTTGTATTGTGTCTGACAGTTCGTAACAAACTCTACAATATATTCCTTTGTGTAATGCACAGTAAGTGTTTGAGTATATTCCTAGATAGGCAAGGGTTGTTAGAGTCATCTTGTATATATATATATCCATACCTGTACACAAACGATTCATTAAATTCAATGAGAAGATATACAATATTTCTTTCCTCTCGATTTCTCTACATTGTGACTCAAAAATGGTCCATAAGGTTCAGGAAAATTTAAGGACGGAAGCTTCCCATTCTAGCACACGGTCTTAACGGTAGTGCAACAAAAACAGATGGATTTGTATTTTCTGAAGGTCGATTCATGTACTAACTAAATAATTCACTTTTCTTCATAAGTTTTAGTAAATTTGTCGCGCTTGTTCTTTTATTCTTATTCTTGTCAAATCTATCAAAATCATCTATTAATACTTAGTTACGGGTTGTTTGGAGGATGATTTTATTATAATATGATTTTATTTTAATTTTTAATGATCTCTCATTCACGTTGTACAATAGAAGTTCGAGGGCTATTTTCTGAATATTTCCCTGAAGCTCTTCTTTCTCATTCGGTCTTACCCATTTTTATCTTGTTCTCGAGAATGATAAAGAATGACAGCTTTATTTCACTCTTTGTTTACGTGTTTGACTCTCATTTTTTTATTATTATTTTGGTTACCACTATTTTTTCGAGCCTCCTAGACTCTGTTTAGATTCAGAAATGTACTGAGCTCATCTCAACTCACTTTTATTTTATTATTATTTTTTTATAATTTTTTTATATAAAACACAAATTCTTATACACCTTTTTTTAAATCTCAATACAATTTTTTCAAATTTCAATACATCTTTTTCAAATCTCAAAATAATAATAATATTAAAAATAAACTCAATTCATCTCATCTCCAAATCTAAACGAGGCTTTACATATTCATTTTTTTTCATATTCTCGTCTTCTTTTTGTGTCTGCTTCCTTTCTCCTTTTGTTATTTTTTAAGGGGCCTTTTAATGGGTTGAGCTTTGTTTATCTAAGTTAGGAAATATTTTACCCCTTCCACATCTAAGAAATTTATTTAAATTTTAGAATTTAAAAGTGGAAGAAAGATAAATACAGTAGACTACATTAAATATTCTTAAATTACGTACGAATAATTTTTTAAAACTCTATTATATACAATCAATTTTTTAGAACTTTCATTGGCTAAAGTAATTATTTTATATTAAAAAAAATGATGCCACCAATTTCAGTAGTAGAGTATGCAAATAATAGGTAAAAATTGTTGATTTTTTTGATGTTGATCTTTATTTTTTTTAAAATTTTTAAAAATTCAGGTAAAACTTCTAATACCAAATTGGTCTAGTATTTCCTCACTTGACCACATTATCTTCTCGTGAAGTGGTCCAGTTTTCACTTATTTTAACCTTATCTCGAAAATGTGATATATATATATATATATATATATATTTAACGTACTTTTCTTAATTTGTTGCAGCCATTTGAAAAATTAATTAATTGCTTAATTTTGTGGCAAGTATTAATTAATTAATTATTTCTCTTATACATACTGTACAATGAAAGTTCAACAGTTATTTTCTGAAGGAGATTTCTTCTTTTTGAAGCTCTTATCGTGGAGGTTGAAGGAGTTTAAAAAGTTCAAGAAATTTCCTTTCTCATTCGGTCTTATTCCTTTTTATCTAACCCTCAAGAGTGATGCAGACAGCTTTATTTCACTTCTCGTTTGCATATCTGACTTACGTATTTTCTTTACGTATTCTCTTTCTTTATCCGTTCGTTGTCTTCTCTTTTATCTTCTTCCGCACTCCTTCTATTATCTTTTAATGATGGCCCTTTAATGAGCAGGGCTTGGTTTATCTTACCTAGGAGATATTTAACCCCCTTCACATTCAAAAAATTTATTTAAATTTCATAATTAAAAAATAAAGAAGAAAGAAAGATACAGCATACTACATTAAATATTATTAAATAGTGTACGAATATATTTTTTGAGTTATATTATATACAATCGCTTTTGCATGACACTTATACACTCAACTTTTGTGATTGGTCAAATTAACTATTTTATATTATAAAAAAGTAACGTGGCCAATCACATTAATAAAGCGCGTAAAGAATATACTATTTTTTTTTTATGTTAATGTTTATTTTTTTGAACTTTTTAGAAATTGAGATAAAACTTTTAATCCCGAATTGGTCTAGTGTTTCCTCACTAGAATACCTTATGATATGGCAACTTGGTTCAGTTTCCACTTTTTTTTTACCTAATCTCAAAAATGTGATATTTTTTATTTTTTAAGAGTAATGTTATACATCACACCACCATTCCACTTTAATCTCATTACATAAAATATTACATATTTATCAACATTGAATAATAAAAAATATTGAATAAAAGAATCAAAGATCATCTAATAATAATAAATGTATCATGTCTTGTATAGTGAGATAGTGGTGTGATATATAATTTTTTTTTTTCTATTTTTAATATGCTTTCTGATCTCGTTGCGGCCATTTGTAAAATTATTTAAATTCGTAGCAAAAATAGACTGAACAAGCTACGATCGTGTAGAAATAAAATGAAAAGAAAAGAAATAAATTTGGAAAAAGAAAAAAAACCATAGTTTATATTATGTTCGTTCCCCAATTTTTTTATTTATTGTTTTTTAATTATTTGAATAAAATAATTTTAAAAGAGAAATAATATTTAAAATTGTAGATTAGGCTAACGTCTTACATCACTTTTAAAAAATGAGCAAATACAAAACTCACGTAAAGAAAAATATTCAATATCAATATTGGACTTTACAACTTGTGCATTCCATAACTATATAAAACATTATTTTACTACTAACAAATTGATTTGTATGTCCTTTAAATATTTAAAAATATTGAAAAAAAATTATAATAAATTAATAGTCACATCAAGTCCTAAGAATTGGGTCAGCATAGTAGAACGACCCAACAATTTTATGCCTCATTTTGAAAAGAAAAAAACACGAGGTTATTTTTGTATTTTTCATACAAGGTGTTAAAACATGTGAATCTCATATTTCTAAATTTTCTATTAAATTCATAATTATTCTAATATATAAGTTTAATCACATTCATCAAAAGAAACCCAAAGAGATGAGAATAGCAATCTTGTTCAACATAACCTGGCCGAACAAGAAACATGGCAGCCTTCATGAATGGAGCTTTCATTAACTTTAAAAACCAAAGCCAGAACAGACCTAATGTGGCTTCTAAAATCTTAAAAAGGAACATTATCAGATCATTCCATCGTACATGGTCCTAACTCCTAGACCTAGGGAAAAAATGGGGAGACAAAATGTGTTGTATATTGTCCGATAATTCAAGCAAACAACTAAATATAAATACAGCAACAGGACATTATGATAAGTTGAAACTGAAAACCGGCATAAATAGCAAATAGAATGACCACCAGAACTCAACCATGCAAGAAAAAAATGCAGCAGCTGCAAGTTCACAGAAAATAAATAGATGAAAGCTAGTGTACATCCCTCATATATCTGTTTTCCAAGCCGGTGACGAAGCCACACGAGCAAATGACCACGAAGTGAGCAATTTAGCTCCTTTGTAGCCGGGATTAGCTGCTATATATTTTAGTGCCGCTAAGAATATATCCACCAAATGCATTCATTTGCATGCATGGATGAGTTCGTGATGGAAGCACCTACAAAATTGTCAATATCAAGAGTTAGGTCAAAAGGCAGCTTCCTAATCTCATTTGAAGAACTACATTCCATGGATTCCCTTGCACGATAATATCAGACACCAATCATTGCGACAAAATGAGGAAGCTGCCAATGTGTAAAACTCAGCATCATGTCATACTTACAAACAGCATCTGTGATCTACGTAGCCAATAACTAAACAAGATGAACGATGGATCTTTTGCTGAAAGCATTGTACAATTCTAAAAGAAAGACCGCTTACTGGGTTCTATACATCATAACATTTTCCGCTACCACAATACTAGGTTACTAGTGACATACAACAAAATGTAGGATGCTATTTTCTTAAAGCAGCAACATCCCACTCCAAAGGGAAGAACCTAATGTTTATCAAAATTCTGCATCCTTTGCTTGTTTAGGCCGTGACATCATCCTACGGCCATCCCACACTTAGTATGTGACAGTCTCTCTCTCTCTCTCTCTCACTCACTCACACACACACACACACACACAACCCCACCCACCCCCATCCATCCACACCAACATATAAAACTATGTGAATTGGGCAAAGAATATTATAATATCAAAATGGATTCTTGCTACATATGAAATCTCCAAAACTTCTTTGGCTCAGGAAGATTTGAAAAATGAATATTTAATTCAACACAGCCGCCATAGTTATAGATCATAAACAAGAACTGCCAAACTAATCTACATCAAACCGAACAGAATACCTGATATTCACGCAACCAAGGTTCTGAAATTTGCAAGCCAATTGCCATTTTCCCAAGCTGCAGGTTGTGCATGCAAGTTGCAAGAGGCTGAATTCAAACAGAAGTAGCAGTTTAGATCCTTCTCCTCTCAGTAAATGAATTTCTATCCCTGAATCAAATTATTTTTCTGAGACGACTAATGAGAAATTGTGTGCACAGGATGTGTGCTAATGGCCCACCCATCCAAGAAATGAGAAACCAAATCAATATTAAAGGGTGTACAGTAGCTATAATCTATTAACCCAAATCACTATCAACCAAGTCAAGAGCTACATGCCCATGAGAGGAAGTTGCAGGCTCATTTCATTCATAATAGTTGCAAATGAACTGTTGATAAACTTAGCTCAAGCCTTTTAGATATAAAAATCTACAGAGGTTGGTGTGTCACAATTATCACTGTAATATTTTTTTCGATTAGTAATTATCAGTGTAATTAGCGATGCTCTTGTATATGTCTCATATACTCGGACCTTTGTCTATTTTATGCTCAATAAAATTTTGTTAAGCAATCAAAAAAAAAAATTATCTCTGTAATATTACTCCACATATTTTGGAGTTGATCATGGAAATTCTTTTCCTCAACTACAAATCTGATAGCAGCTCACCATCATGAGAATACAGCTTGGCATTAAGCTGGAGTCACAAGGGGCAACCTGTGAAGCATTCCATGGCGGCTTAGAAGATCCATGGCATACTTCTGCTGGGTTAAATGTGTTACTCAACATTTTTTTGGATTACAAGAATCAGCATCCCAAAATAGGTGACTAAAAGGACGAACAATTTATTGAAAAACTTATCAATACCAAGAGGTCAGAGGACTGACCTGAAGATATTGATGATAAATCACAAAAGGAGCTGAATTTGATAGAAGTGGTAAAATATCTTGAAGCAGGCTCCAAATATCCAGATCTGGTGCGGCAATTATTAGGCTGCATGTTTTTGAAAGAACCATCAATTAAATCCTTCCTTCGACTAGTAAGCCAAACAAAGATTAAATGTGTAGATACCTAGAGAAACCATTTTCCTTCCACAACTCAATGGCCTGTTGAGAAGCCTTATTTCCAGCCTTCGTAGATTTGCCCATTTTATTTACAAGAGAAAAGGTGTTCTCAGGTACAGGTGCTGAGATCTCCTTTTCAAATGGTGATATTTCTTCCATGCTGACTGATGAAGGCATTTGAGGCTGCACAAATCGATCTTATGACACAATCAGGTGACTGTAAACAAAATATATGAGCAATTCGTCAGATCCCACTTACATTTGACAAGCATTCCATGTCAAGTTCATTTTCCTGCTGGTGAATTTGTTCAAGAGTTACGGTCTGGGTTAAAGAGAGCTCAGTGAGAGCAGACCGTACAATCCTGGACCAAATAACTTTAATAAGAAGAAAAAAAAAATGTAGTACTCAGCAACATGGTGCTAACTTGCTTCCAATAAGGGGAAAAAAGAACCACATGTAATGGCAACTCAAAGATATGGGAGAACTCAAAGCCAAATTTACCTATTACAAACTTCATCACTGAAGTTAAATATTCTTACTATATCCATAGGATAGGGTGTACCTCCAAGATATGTGCCGCAGACATAACCAGTGCCTGTCAAAATGATAAATCATTCAACAACCAATAATATATGCAAAAACCGCCCTCACTAATGAGTCAACTATAACAAAGAAGCATGCAGACAAACATTGGAGAATTGCTAGTCTGGGTAGCATTTTGTAATGTTACCAAAACGAGATGTTAAAATGTAAATGTATTAATGCGAGTAAATCCAGATAATGAAAGAATTCCACATATTAATGGGAGAATTTCTAGTCCGTGCTATCCAGCAGATACTGAGATCTTTTTTTTTCTCCTTTCTCTTTCTTTTTCTTTTTTTTTGGGGGGGGGAGGGGGGTTGATGGGGAGAGTATCAAATTAAAAGAAAGTCAATGTTTAGTTTGTAATTTCTTTTCAGTTTTATTCAATCTTCTGGTATGATATTCATTTTCATCGTTCTAGACTTTTGCTCATTCCACAAATTTCAAATCCAGATAATGAAACCCAATTTAGGAGCATCAGCATAGAAAAACCTCCTAAACGTTCTGCCACAGCACCAGTTAGAAGGCCACCAACCATATCCACTACGAGAACATCACAATTTGCAGAAACATTAGCCATGGAAAGCAGAAGAGATAATGTATCCACTCGCAAGAATCTGATTCACAGGAAAACAAGAATAAAAAACAAGTATAGAAGAGAAACCCCCCCCCCCCAAAAACCGAAAAAAAAAAAAAAGAATTTGGAAAGCTAACTGTCACATTAATCAACAGAAGTGAATAATAAGAAATGAACATGAAAGACATGGTCTTTACAAATTATTTTTTAACCCAGGTTTTTCATATATTCAAGTGCTGTAACTGTTATTTGAGATTCTCAAATGGACTACTTCAACTAAAAGAGAAAAAATAACAGTTTATACAATAGTTTTGGAGAGCAGAATGAATATGAAATCCAAAACGGAATTTTGCCATTTTCATCTGTTTCTATTTTAGGTAAACAAACTAGGGGTTTGGCTCAAGTGGTAAAGGCCTTGGGTTTAGGGGTATGCTCCCCCAAGGTCTAAGGTTCAAATCCCTTTGGGTGCAAACAATCTCTAAGGGCTATCATACAGGTTGATTTTTTCCTCGAATTAACCGAGGTGCACTTGCAAGAAACTCCTGGCCGAAAGCCCATGTACTCCTAGGATTAGCCGGGATGTTGTACCGGACACCCGGTGCCAATAAAATAAAAGAATATCAAATCCGTGAAGTTAATTTGATTGCCTGTTGAAGATATATCATAGCTTCATAGACTAATTCCACAATTTGTCATCAGTCCGGTTAGCTACCTTTCAAGATTAGTAGTATTGATTTCAGGTACAAAAATAGTCCACTCATTTTATCATGCGAATGAGGAAAAAACATGAATCATTACCCAATTCTTGCAGGGTATTTCTTGAAGTACGCCTCACATATGCTGGAGAAAAAACACAAGTCAGAAAATAGAAATTGAATTAAGCCATCAACATAATTCTAAAGAATTTAACAGGGGCAATCTTTCCAATCATAAATGCAAATGTCCCCAATTTCCTCATCCCAACTAAACAAAAATCACAAAATGTTTCCTCAATTTCCTAATACACTATGATAATTGACTGGTTTATTAACTTATGCTTCCATTTATAGGAAATACTCCACTAGTCACGAGGAACATGAACCATGCCACTCAACCCTCAATTTCATGCTTGTCTTTCAAGTGGTCAAACTTTAATATAGATATTAGCTTGACTCGTCAAACTCACAAGCAGCTTGACATTAAAGCTTGGCTCGGCTCAATCTTGAGATTAAGCTTGGCTCAGCTCAAAGATTAAACTCATATCTTGAGATTTAGCTCATATCTTGAGCTTAACTAACATCAAATGGAGAAAGACAAAGCTGAAGTCAATAACAAGTCGAGCTTGAATATTATGTCTTTTATAAGTTAAGCTTGAACAACTAAAGCTTGGCTTGGCTCCTCTTAATTGCACAAAGCCTACCATAAGTTTGTTGACATCACTCAACAGTTTGGAGATATTTATTAATGCTAGGTATTCATCTTTTGTCTAAGGTAAAGCCATAGAGTTCAAAAGAAAATCCTAGAGGCTTGTTAAGGAATGTCAGCATGTAAATCCACAAACTATCTCGCGCAAAGCGATGTCAGCAAATAAAATATCTCGAACAAAGTGAATACCTTCGAGCAACAGGGCGCCTCAGAAGAACTTTGGGTGCATACTTCTTCTGCTTCTTAAGCCTATATTTCTCCTAAAAAAATTATAAAATCAGTATATATAAAAAAACATTCTAAAGCTTTTCTCCCAAATAAACACTGTTTGAAAATTTCACTCTCTAACTTACCTGTGAGAAAAGTGTTTTCTTTTCAAATGTAGCACTATTTTTAATAAGAGCATCAACTATTTCATCACCTGTTGCACCCTGGCTGTGAGAAAAATAGCAAGCATTACAAAAACATTTATCAAGATAAATATAAAAAACAAAACAACAACTTGTAACTAGTAGGTTTTTCACTCAGCAGAAGGTTTTTCACTCAGTTACTCATAAAAAAAAAAGGTTTTTCACTCAGCAGATATCCCTATAGGTTGTTTATCATAAGATCCTTCTATATTGCGTGGGACATGCATGAACTCACCCCAGTAGAAACCTAGAGGACTAGAAGTAACAGCATGAAGCAACAACATTGGCAGAAAACTTCAGGCATGATGGTCTCACCTTCTCATTGCATCTATATCTTCACCGGTTAGGCTTTGGGCTTTATTATTATCAACTAACGCTCGATTATCTTTGGATATTTCTTGTGATTCAAAGTCCTCTTTCTCCTGAGCATTATTGCCTGCCAAGAAATTCAACCAAAAAGATGCACAAAATGAGGACAGAAGAATGCCAGAAGAACGAACAAGGACCTACAGCTAAATATGTGACGAAAAATATTAAACGTCAGAAACATGAAAAACAGAGATAGAATTCTAGACTACAGTAACGAAAAAATATACCTACAATACTGCATCCACTACCCAAACTACCCTCATTTTATTTAGCCATTGTATTCATCTCTCTTCTCCTTACACTCCATACTAAGCTCCCAATCATACAACTATACAAAGCTCAGAATACTCTACTATTATTCATTATTTTATTATTATTTTTTATCTACTTTTTACTATTATTCACTACCATTCATTATTTTTTTATTACTTTTTTAAAGAATACCTGAGATCACCTCATTACCCAATCGCCACCTAGAGGATATAAACCGTTTCTCATTCTGCTTGAATTCTCCAAAAGGAAGTGAAAGGAAAGTTTTCATTGAGAAGAGGAAGGAAAACAAAGGGAGCAAAATACATATTCTTTAACCACCAACTGTCATAGACAGGCAATCGTGTACCATGCGCTGTGGCTATATCTGAGGACAAAATGGGGTGGTTTCATTCCAGAATAAGACAACTTAAGAATAGAGCATTTTATCGTGTCCTAAACGTCGCGGCTTTCTGTTCTTTCTTATATAAAAAAGTTCTTTTCCATGGAGAACTCGACACCAAAGTGGCAAGTGAAGGACTTAAGATGAAGACAGTAAAAAGGTATCGACTTCAGTATTTGGAGTCGTAAGAAAGTCAATGCAGATTACGAACAAACCTTCTATGGAGGCAACAAAGCGAGACAAAAACGGCCCTTTGTCTCCGTTCTCGATTTGAAAAGAAGAACCAAAAGGACAGCCAATAAGGGGCTGCAGAGAGAAGTTCTTATTCCCAATTTTGAGTGTCCTGCAAAATCAGCCAAGTGTTTATCGATGCCAAATAAGTTTATATGGAAAAGAAAAACAATTTTGTACGAGGAAAGAAAAAATAGGACTTACGCAGCGGCCGAGAGACGAGCAAAAACCAAACGGTCGCCATCATTGATATCGAGCAAGACACTGCAACCTTCCCAGGTCACTCTAGGGTTTTGAATTGTGCCGGCTTGAGACTTATTTTGGGACATCTCGATTCTTTATTGAAGAAAAATCAACTCTTATGGTGAAGAATATGAAAAATAAAAGATACAATTACAATGGAAAGCAGAAAGGATTCACTGCGACTGCAGGCTTATTTTCTGTTGGATACCAAATTACGGATTGAGTAAAAGAAACTTGAGGGAAGCGTCTATATAAATAGAAGTCCTGAAGGAACTCCATTAGAGGTACCAAAACTTCAGAACCCTGATTCTAGGGTTTAACAGACTTTAACTGCTGACAGGCTAACCTTGCCCAAAGTGTGAAGGCTGATTCGGGCCCAATGATGATTTCCACGATCTTTGATCGTACCCAAACCAAAGTTGGGCCGAAGAATAACAAAGTTGTGATTGTCGATTGAAACTGTTAACAAATAAAATTGTATCATTTTTGTTTTTTATGGAACCAAATCTTATCATTTAAATTATATAAATGATATATTTTTATATTGACTAATTATAAAAAAATATTTGTTCAAGAAAAATTTAAAAATATTATATCTTAGACAATGGCGGAGCCACTTGAGAGCCGGGGGTGCCATGGCCCACCCAAAACTTCTTAAAATCATGAAGTAACTCCTAGATTTTATATATAATTTTATAAATATAGAAAACCGCCTCTCAAAAAAATTTATAATTTTTATGTGCTTTTTAATTTTTTTTTTAAAATTTCAATATACTTAGAAATATCTCTCTTCAATTGTTTTTATAATCCTAAGATTTTGTTTAATTTATATATATTGTCTATTTTCAAGAATGTGATTTCTCCCAAATTAAAACTAAAATTAAGTTTAATTAGGAGAAATAATAAAATTATTAATATGGATCCCAACTTTTTTTATTATAGTTTCTTAATAGGAAATCCAAAGTATAAATACAAGAGAAATTATTTAAGGTCAATGATCTATATGAAAAACAATTTGTAGTTATGTTTTTATGATTTCTCAATCTTTTTTTAATTTATATAAGAGAAATGATATTTGCAATCCTATGATCAAATGAAAGCCCTGCTCATTTTATTTTAAAAAATTAGGTAAATTTAGAACCTATATTAAAAATAAAAAAAATAAATTTAATGGTAGATCTTTTTTTTTTTTTTTCAAATAGAATGTATAGAATTTGTACCTCTTAAGACAGTATTTAATATTACCTTTACATAAATGTGTCAAATAATAAAAAAAAAAAAAAATTAGCCCTCCTGACATAATTGCTAGTTGCACCACTGATCTTGGGTCTAGTATTTTGGATTTAAGGTCGAAAAAGCCCATGATCCAAGATGAGAAAGATCTTAAAATTTAAGTTTGAAAATTTATACCTTATCACATAATAATTGTAGTAGTACGTGTATTATCAAGGCCGGCCTGTAAATAAAATTGTTGGTATATATTTTGGAATAAAAGTCAGGAGGGACATCTCACATGGCTACAAGAGAACAAAGACAAAGACAAAGACACATCTTAGGCAAGAAATAATACAATAGTTTGGTTTGACTATGAAAATAATGCAATAATAATTGTAATTGATCGTACTATATAGCATGAACATTATAAGTATGCTTTTCTTACGTAATGGATTGCCAAGTGAGATTTCCATAATAGATGCATCTATTATGAAATCTATTATGGAAATCTGATGAGGTAGTGAGTGATTATCTGGTCATGAATCGGGGACGACAAGCTGGGTACGTACGTACACCAATCTCCATTATTTTTAGAGGAATGGTTGGCCAAATCGATCCCTGTCTGACATCTGAGGTTCTAACCACTCCCATGCATGAGTAAGATATTTATTTGTATTTAATTAATTTTAATAAAATAATTATTTATACTCAATATTAATCACAGATAGTATTTTTATAATTTTTTTTTTGTTATTAATTATAAATAATTTTTTCTTTATAAATAATTAGTTATAAAAATTCATTTTTTATAGTGCAAATTTACTATAACATTATAAGAGCATTCTCGTTGGAGTCATCAATTTTTTTAAATAAATTTATACTTTTTATACTCATATCAAAAATATCTGATCATATTTGATCAAAAATAAGAAAAACAATTATAAAAAAATGTCAAAATATATTTGTTGTCAAAAAATTTGAAGGAAATTTTGATTACTCCAATAAGAATGTTTTAATATGTTTTGAAAACAAGCAAGAATCACATAATTCTGAACTGTTAGGATCAGGAAAAAAATGTAGCTTGCTCTTAAAAATTAATAAAAATAATAAAACGCAAATAAATTTGTTTCATCTCAAACAACTTGATTAGATAATTCATAGCAAAATGCCAATTAACAGGCTAAGTTTTTTTTTTTTTCAGCTTATGTTGGCTGGTGATGAATATAATTAGATGTTAGAACAAATCTTGAGCCCAGCCAAAAGAGAAAAGGGTAGTGCTCATGATCATTACGCGTATACGCCTGTCCACCACTAAAGTAGATAGAGATGAAATTAAAGGGGCATTGGAAAACGAAAATTGGTATAGGAGGAGTCTCCATCCTTTTTCTTTCTCCATGTTTTATATGAGGTCTCTTTGGCACATTTTGCTTCGTTTTGGAATCTGGACCCCCCCTTCACACGTGATTTGTTCGAGAAACCACCCAAATATATCCATACGTGCCCATTCCATCTGATCACCATATTTATTTTATAAAATGATCATATATATATATATATATATACATATACATATATGCTAGCTAGGTAAGGAGCTGAACCCATAATATTTTACACAATAGAGATAATTTCACACGTGTCATCATTGCATGACAATATTTATACGTTATTAAGAATATAATAATATATACACTATAAAATTACTACTTATTCATAAACAGTTATTTCCTACTAAAATAATTAATTCTTGCCAAAATGAGCTATTTTTCTTAGTAAATAATCATGATCTTTATTGTAAATAATTTGTCATGAATATTAATTTTTCGTATAGTGATAAATAATTAAATATGCATCTTTTTATCAAGTTTTAAGATAATTAGTGATGATTTTCTAAGTTTAAATCTTAAGTATATATTCTATCTTATTTAATAAAATATTTTATTTATTAAATAAAATTTAATCCGAACTTAAAGAGATAAAATATTAAGAATATAATATAAATAATTAAATATATGTCTTCCCAATTAACTTTTGGGAGCGATTTCACATATTCATACGGCTTGCATTTGAAGCCGAAGCAGTTTCTAGAAACTGATAAAAAGGGGCCGGGGGGGTGGGGGGATGATGTGTCGATTTGGTTTACCCGTAATGCAGACAACTAATGTACAGTTGTAAGCTTGTGAAACAATTTTAGCCCCTAGTGTTCCAACCTGTACCCAGAACAAAAACATGTACATGCATGATACGTACATCCTGAGGGACGCTTGAACGTCCAAACACATGGAGATTAATCCAAGCCCCGTGAAAGTAGTGGGACTATTAGCACCATGGATAGTCCTGAACCACACGATGAACTAATTTCCTCTAAATAAAGCTAGCCATGCATCCAGTCAACAGAAGGTCAATCATCAAGCTGATATTATTAGGTGCCAAATATATATATATATATGCACTTAATTGGTAGTGTGTAAGACAAGCACAGATTGAATTTAAGTTAATCCAAATTAAGCACAGCGAGAGAGAGAGAGAGAGAGAGAGAGACTCAGCCATGTCCACGAAACAATAAACAAAAGCAGACCCACCACTCCCACCCGCTTTGCCTCCTTATTACCTCTCTCGGATCCCTCACCCCCATCACACCACGCTCGACTTTCCAAAGTGAAAGCACACCTCTCTTTCTCTCTCTCTCTCTAAAGAGAGAGATCGATCGTTTTGCTTTACTTGCCTTCTATCTTCCTGGTTTGCTCTTTTATGGCGCTCTTAACCTTCTTACCAGAGCCCAGCTCAGAGCCTAAAAAACAACAATATTCCAAACACAAGCGAAAGAAGCAGAAAAAACCACCATCTTCATGGGATCAAATCAAGAACCTCATCACCTGCAAACAGATCCAAGGGTCCCGGGTGCACGATCCGTCAAAGAACGCCGCCACCGGCGTTGGGTACTCAAAGCTAGGGTCTTCTTGCAGCTCCATATGCAGCTTCCGGGACGTAGTTCATGGGAAAACTAGGGTTGTTCATAGAGCTGATAACTCGCCAGAGGGTAGCATAGTCGGAGCTCAGGAAACTGGGCTGCTGAGTCGGAAAACCGTTGCCGGCGGCCCGTCTTCAACTCGGCCAGTATCAAGGTCAGCAACAGGCGCAAGATCCAATGGTGGATCATCAACGTCGTACTCGTCTGGTTCAAGAGGCATGCAATTCCGAAAGCTTTCCGGATGCTATGAGTGTCACATGATCGTTGACCCAAGCAGGTATATATTGTACCCCAGCTCCCATCCCTTTTAATTTTCCCCTTCCAAGGGTTATATTTTCATGATTTAATTGTCAAGAAAATATGGTGGAGAATTAAAATAGAGCAAAATATAAATCAGGTATCCAACACCAAGGACCACTATTTGTGCTTGCTCTCAGTGCGGGGAAGTCTTTCCGAAGGTTGAAAGCTTGGAACTTCACCAAGCAGTTCGCCATGCTGGTAATGATATTCATTAAGATTATTAGTACATCTAAAAATATAATATATATATATATATAATTATAATTTTATCTAATCTATTAAATTTATTTTATAATAAAAATAATTTTATAATCTAACAATTAATTAGATTACTTCAGTTTTAATTTGTAAGATTATTTTTATATAATTATTTTATTATTAGAATAATTTTTATTAATTAATTAGAATAATATTTAATTTCTTTTATATATCATTTATCGCTAGGGGTAATTCTTCATGTCAATCACCATATCTATATGGCCTATCATTTACATATAAATAGATGGATGCAGGTATTAGTTAGTTGGTGCAAAATATAAAATATTTTAATCATTTTATTTGTTGACTAATCTCTCTAGCCACAAACGTCGCTATATATATTAAACATATAATCTTTTTTCTTATTTTATAATTTGAAGGTAAACATCGTCGTAATTTTTCGATTACTTGCATATTTTGTTCACCGCAACCTCTGCGTAAAGGCAGAGGGGAAAAACATCTCACTATTTTCCTTGAATCTCGCATGGCCAAAATCAACTCACTTCCATTTCATCAAGATCTTGGTAATTTTATAACCTTTATGACGCTTAATTAGAAGGCTGTAGGGACCATTTCGTAAACCCAAACAGCTCCGTAATGAAGGCCGGCCTGTTTCGGTGAGCCGGCGTCCCTTCATTGGTTGGCAGTGATCTGATCTCCAGCCAGTACCTAATTTCTATACATTAAATTTGTAAAGTGAAATTCTTATCTTCCTCCTCATCATCATTATTAGTACTATTCCGATTTTCGACCCTGAGAGGCATGATCTGATTTGGGTACAGTATCGGAGCTGGGACATGAAGATTCGGGTCGAAACATCGTGGAGATAATCTTTAAATCAAGTTGGCTCAAAAGGGACAATTCAATATGCAAGATTGAGAGGATATTGAAGGTTCACAACACCCAGAGAACGATACAACGGTTTGAGGACTGTCGAGATGCAGTCAAGACTCGTACGATGAACAGCAACAAGAAAAACCCAAGATGCGCCGCCGACGGGAACGAGCTCCTCCGATTCCACTGCACCAGCTTATCATGCGCGCTTGGGGCAAGCGGCTCCTCCAACTTGTGTAGCTTTATGCCTACTGATTGTGGAGTATGCACGATCATTAGGCACGGGTTCCAAGGTAAGGGCTGCGGCGAGGAGTGCAAGGGGAATATGATTATGTCATGTACGACCACTGCAAGCAGTGGCAGGGCCCACGACGCCCTGCGTTGTGCGGACAGCCGCAGGGCCATGCTGGTGTGCCGTGTCATTGCCGGGAGGGTGCGGCATATGGGGGATGATGATGCAACGCCGTCGCCAATGGATTATGAGGACAACGTTTCAGGTGGATTAATGTATGATTCTGCTGTTGGCTGTGCTGGGATCTACTCCAACTTTGAGGAGCTGACTGTTTTTAATCCTAGGGCTATTCTTCCTTGTTTCGTAGTGATCTATAAAGCCCTGGAGTCTTGATTAATTAACGTTGTTAAGTTCTTTCCTAAGAATGTTTTGTACCTTCTACGTACTATCAAAATCACAGTACTTATAACAATCCATCCAAGGGTCAGCTAACGTGCTGGCCTCATCTCTGTGTAATTTGTATATATATTATTTAATTTCTTTTTGTTTTTGAAGCTCACATCATAGGAGTCCATTCGATTTTAATGGATTTGGCTCAACTGCAAATGTACCCATTTATTATTAGTATGGATTTGGCTCAACTGCAAATGTACCCATTTATTATTAGTATGATTTAGAGCTTTAATAATTTGATTTACATACTAAAAATTGATTTATCATTCAAATAAAAGATCACTTTTTTATATACATGAATTCGTTATGGAAATATGGCAATTAAGATAATAATTTACTAAAACGTCTTAATTAATTATTTTTCTCTCGAGAAAAGATCTTGATTAATTAGGAAGAAGAATATTGATCATTTATGTGATTTAAGTCTTTTTTATTTTTTTGAAAAAACAAAAAGTGTAAAGTGGAAATGTGAAAGGATTAGATTGAACTCCAAGGTGACGCTTGCAAGTGCAACTTTTTGAAGAGGAAGCGCCCGCTAGCCAGAAGCGTGGGCTTGTCATCTTCAAGGCATGCACATACTTTAGTATGTACTGTCTGTCTAAAGCACTCGCGCCAAATCTCTTTCTCTGCTGGCCTCGGCTCATTTCATGATTACGATCTTTGGTCTTTGACTCTCTCTTGGCCCTGACGTACATTGCAAGCTACGCTAAGTTCCCTTTAGATTTAAAAATGAGATGAGTTTAATTTATTTTTTACTATTTTTATTATTTTTAAAATTTAAAAAATATATATTGAAATTTAAAAAATGTGTATTGAAATTTAAAAAAATGTATATTTGAATTTGAAAAAGATATATAAAAATTTATGTTTTGTATAAAAAATTATAAAAATATAATGATGAAATGAAGTGAGTTGAGCACATGAATCCAAACGGGTTCTAAGAATCTATTGAACACCTCCATTGACATCCTATACTATTTCTTTTTATGGATAACTTTTTTTTTATATATTCGAAAGAGATGTGTTGCCAAGCGATTATTTGGTTGTTATGGGAATATGGATGGTAATATGTTGTACGACACTTTAATACGAAACGAACACGACACGATAAAAGCAGGTTAGTATTTAGTCTTAACGGGTTTCGAATCAAATCGTGTTAACTCGTTAAGACACGATTTGATAACACAAACCCGTTATGACCCGTTAAGACACTTTAAAAAATTTAAATTTACTTTTATACCTTTGATTTAAATTTCAAAAAATCATAATTTAAAATTAACTTTACACTTTTAAACACTTAGATATCTCATTTAAGTACTTATTAAAAAGTCATTAACGAGTTAACCCATAATTATTTAATATGTTTGGGTAATAATTTTAATATTTTATAATGTGTGGATCATATTTGTATATTTATCATATTTTATAGTGTACTACTTATTGAATTGTAATTTTAAAATTGTAAATTGTAATTAATTTTTTATATTTTATAACTATTATTTAAGTTTTAATATTTGTATAAAATCAATTAGGTTAAACTCAAACGGGTCACTAACAGATTTGCGGGTTGAAACGGGTCAAATCATGTCGTGTCGTGTCGTGTCGTGTTATATAGTGTCAAAGGTCTTAACGGGTCGTGTCGTGTCAACCCGTTATCTTAACGGGTCGTGTTAGGGTTGAAGTTTTTAACACGAAACCCTTAATGGGTCGTGTTCGTATTGACCTTTTAAGTATTATGTATACGCCATGACATGATACGAGCACGACTCGTTGATACGTTTTGACACCCCTATATGAAAACAACAACCATTCAATTAAAAGTTGCTACGTCAGCCGTTTCAATAATCTCGCAATAGACTTACACGCATGAGATTGCAAATTAAAGCATAGCACGACCTAGCTTCCAGAAATATTACTCCAGAACGAAATGCCGAGCAGACCTCTATCTCTACCTTCCACCGCCACCAGTCCACCACCACTAGTACTCTGTCAAGTGCTGCTAGAGAAGAAGAGTCGCACCATCTAATTTCTTTTCAGGCGCAAGTTAAGAATCCACTGTGTATTTAAACCTTTACGAAACAAGCCCATAGTTGTTCCAAACCTCCTTTCACTCTGCTCTTCCTATTGTTGTTTCTGTGGGTGCTGAAAACCTCAATCAAGTTTCCAGTAGTGTTTTAATGGTTGAAATATGGCTCAAGACCCATGTTTTGGCTCACCATCCGGCCATCAAAAATCACCACCATTGTTGTGGGTGACATTGTGCTTTGTAACAATGGCCACGAACACGAGCTGGGTTTTGTCTTGCCATCCCTCAAGAATGTTTATCACTTTCTTAAAAGGTGGGGTTTGGAGAATGAAATCAAAGTCTCTCATGTTCTCTATTTTCAAACCTCTGGTAGAGTTTCTACAAAGTGCCAACTCGACGTACTCGTTGAACCCACATCCAAATTTCTCACCTTTTTTCATATGAAAGCGTGACCTTGGTGTCTTATCACTTACGCTCAATGCGAAATCTTGGGTTTTTTTTAGCTCAAGAATATCGATATGTTGATTCATAGTCCAAAAGAGAGAAAATCCATGTGCATAAAGCTCGCGATCACAGAACCATTTTTGGCGAGGCAACCCCATTACCAGAAAGTGTAGAATCCCCACTCCAATCCTGATCTATTGGGTTTTCTGTTCCTTCAAATGTAGCCAAAAACCCACATCCTCCACCACCACCAGTCCACTACTACCATTCTACCGACGCGAGATGGTGCGAATCTTCTTCTCTGGCAGTCAACAGGGATGAGAGGGGTCGGGGCCGAAAGTTCTGTGACGAGAGAGGGACAAGAGGAATCTAGGTTTCGTGACGAGATGGGTCTAGGTTATGTGCGCGTAGGGGTGTCAAATCGTATTAACGGGTCGTGTTCGTATCGTGTCAAGACATGTATATTATACTATATAGGTCAACCCTAACCCGACCCATTAAGTTTATCGTGTTAAAATCTCAAACCCTAACACGACCCGTTAACATAACGTGTCATGTCGTGTCAACCCATTATGACCCATTAATAAATATTATGAAATAAATTAACACGACAAAATATGATACGTTTCAACCTGTTTATGTAAATATGTTGAATATGTCCAAAATTAATCTGTTTGGCTTAATTAAACTTAGTATAATTTTATAAAAATGTTAAAATCACAATATCTATAAAAATTATAATACTAACTACAAGTATGAGTTATAATATAAATAATAAAAATATTGAAATTAAGATTATAACAATTTTACCTTTAAATGTAAGGGCATATTTATAATTTTAACTTTCTTAACGTGTCATAGCGGGTAAAAACAGGTTGACCCGCTATCAACTCCGTTAAGCAATCGTGTCATAACGGGTCAACCCGTTTTGACCCGAAATCTTTTAAGACTAAACTCTAACCTGCTATTATCGTGTCGTGTTCGTGTTGGATTAACGGGTCGTGTGACATATTGTCACCCCTATGTGCGCGAGGTTAGGATGGGGGATGGGGGAGGGGTGAAACTGATTAATTGTATGCATCACTGGGTAGAGAAAATTGTTCTGTGATGCGTACGTGGAGCTTGGATATTGAGAGCTGTTTATTAGGCAATATAAGTCGGACTTGCAGTACAGTTTTTCTCTATTTAAAATGGTATATATCTATAGTCAAAATGGATCTTGATATTAATTATAAAAGTAATACATGTTAGATAGTAAATTTTACGCACTCTATTTAAAAAAGATTGAAATTCATCATTAAAAAAAAATTATTATTATTATTATTATGGATCAATCTTATACAATTTATCTTTTTTTTTTTTGTCAAAATAAGTGCATAAAACTTGCACAATCTACAATTGTAAATATCTTTTTTCTAATTACAATGAGTTCAAATGTTATGTATTATATTATACATATATTTTTCAAGTCATAAAAATTGGAGATCACCCCAAGAATAATTATAATATATAGTTTGCTGCATGCATGTATTTAAGTCAAAGTTTTAGGAAATTCATCTAACTAAAAAGAACATGATATTGAATTCTATATGTATGATTGTAAGTCAGTGATCAGAGGCCGGGCCTCCAATAAGTTGAATTTACATATGGAGAGGCATGTACTGAAGTATTATTGGAACGCTGAAAGTGTGGAAAGGAGATTTAACGAAAGAGGGAAAGAGAAAATTAGAGTTTGCTTGACTTTGACCAATTAAACAGCATGACTCGGGAAGATATTGTCCTGTATACATTATAAGAAAAATGAATATTAGTAATTAAATATTTGTAATCAAAAGAGTTATTTGCGACTAAAACAAACTAACAAAGACTAAAATAAATTATTTGTAACTAAAAAATGATAGCAAATCAGTAGATTTTTTGTAATAATATATATAAATACAAGATATAATATATATATATATATATATATATATTGAATATGATCAAGGGCAGCTAGCTTGTGCATGCAGAGGAGATGAGTGAGGTTATGATAATTGCGCACACATGCATGAGCATGTATATGTGTGCATTTTCTCATTGTTTGGTGTGTTTGGAGCATGGGATAATCATGATAATCGATTACAAATAGCTAGAAGCTGGCTTCCTCAATTAACTATTATATATATATATGTATATATGTATATACATATATATAGAGAGAGAGAGAGAGAGAGAGAGAGAGAGAGAGAGAGATCTCAGAAGGCCGGGACTCCGCGGATCGAAGAAGCTTCCTGCTTTGCCCCAGCTATCTGCAGCTAATCTTTCTTGTATTTTCTAAAGACTCGCATTTCAAGATTGCAAAATTTGCAACTACTCCTTTTGATTGAGATCAACCTAGCTTATAGATCACGAGTCTGAATTACTATTGCGAATCAAGGTTTGGTGGAGTACTACGTTTTTTAATTTGTTTGGGTTCTAAAACTTACACACAAATTTACATCAATATTACAATGCATTATAGAATTATATATATATATATTCTTTATATGTCTCTTAATCATTGAATTTGCAAAAGGAAATTTAGATGATGATAATGATCTCTAATTTACGGTAGTGGACAAATATGGTATACCCTCAAACAACCAATTAGGTTATGTAATTAATTGTATTTATCCTAAAGTTTAAACTACATAAAGTACTAAATGTGTAGTAGCGTGCCCTTAAATTATAATCGAAAAGCGACATCTTTCACTAAATATTAAAAATATCGAATCATTGTAATAACAAAATACTGCTATAACTAGGGTTGCTCACTCGACCCAATCCAACTCAATAACGCCCAATTCCAACTCGACCTGTAACCTTTCCATACCGATTACCCGATAGTAATTACTCGACTCGACTCCGAAATTTCAGCGCACTCTCTTTCTTTGGATTGTTCTTACTTGGGTAAAAAGATTGAAAAATAGATCTATAATGGAGACGATCATAAAGAAAACATGGATTATTACACGCCTTGAAGGGAGAAACATCCTGTAGAATCGAATGGATAAATTCATCATTTTCTAATATCTACTTCCATGTTTTGCACGGGAGAAAGCTAATTTTCTTGGAAAAGCAAAACCTATGGCAAGAACATTGGGAAAACAACCAGTAGGGTCTAAGGCTCTGTGACTAACAGCGTCTTTGACTATTTGAATTATCTAAACATTGGATTTAAAAAAAAAGACACACATTCCAATGGGATGGATGGATAATGAATAAGAAGAAAGTGTTAGGCAGGCCCATCTCTAAGACTTGCGAATCAAAATCAGGCTTTTCGAACCCTAGATGCTGTCGGAGTAAAGGATCGTCAACAAGGGCGTTCTAGTGCGTCGTAGATTCTTATCCAAGACTTGTATCATTTCATGATGTCATGTGAATCGCTAAAAACATGTGAAGTGTATGGCTAACCCAATAATAAAAGTTTCGTAAGGGAACAGGAGCAGGCTACCATGAGACAAAAAATCTTCTTTCTAAAGAAATTCGATTCGGAACTATTATATGTCCAAGGTCCAATATTGAAATAATTTCAGAAGTTTTTTTTGCCAAGAAAGAAGCATGCAACAGACAAATCTATTTGGGTTCAAAGAATTTTTGCCAAACTCGTACCTCTGTTTCTATTTCTTCATGAATTTCGTTACTCTTTTTGTGATTTTCTTGTTTCATTTGGCGTTCACAAGACTTTCCCTGTTGCCAAACAAAGCCCTTGGTTCTTGACATATTGGCCTCGCTCGAACAAGCATGTGCATGGTGTGCAATCTTCATTCAAGTCAATGATTCAAACCAGAGAGAAAGAGAGAGAAGAGGAAGAGGATTTGTGAAACGAAATCGTTGGGTTTTTCGTTTGTGTGTGAAAATGGTATTGGGACAAAGTTTTCAAAGCCGCTTCAGTTTTCAAGAGGGTGATCAGAAGATTTCACTGTTAATGGTTATTGAAAATTCGACTATTTTGAGCCGCTCTAGCTATAGCCACAAATAACTTATATAAAACTAATTTTGTAAATTAATATAATTTTATGTAGTCCATTAAAATTATTTTATAATAAAATTATTTTATAATTTGACGAAATCACATCATACCATATCATTAGTTTGTATCATTAGTTTGTAAAATTATCTTGATATAATGATTAGAGATTTTCCCATTAAGTTATATATATAATATATTATATATATTATATGTACATAGCATCTATCCTTTTAAAATCGTCTCTTTCATTCGGCTGGCGACCTTAAATTATTGTTAGGATGATCTTGGGCTAGGTGTAGATTCTACGCGAGACGAGGCTGAGGTAATAGGTTTAATACGTGGGACTCACAGCGCCATTTTATCAGTCCAAATCAGCTTAATAATGGGTACCGCTTTAATCACCAAATTTTAAAGCCCACAAACACGCCCACCTCTCAAATCCCTTTCTCATTGTTTGGAGTAAAGCTGGGTCATGGTCCATGGACAAGTTGACAACACTAGTGTACCTTATTGGAAGAAGGTTGGTCAGAAATCAGAACCAGACCTCATTGCATCATAGTCCTAGCTACACACTATAAAATTGACTCGACTTCTCACAAACTCATTAAGCTTGATTAAGGCCATTAGCTGGTGAAACAATAACGAGTTAGAATGTGTTGTTTAAATAGTGAGTTAAAATGAGATGAATATTTAAGAAGAAAGTTAAAAATTAAAATATTTTTAAAATATTATTTTTAGAATAATATTACATGCAGTCGTAAAGTGTACAAGCGACGTGTAATTATTTTGAAAAAGAGTAGAGTCTATTATTAAAAAGTTTAACTTTTTATCATATGGATTCCATATATATTTAATTTTTTCAAAATTATTATACGGCGCTTGGGCACTCACTATTGCAATTATAATTTTTTTTTAATATTATTATTATTTTTAGATCTAAAAAAGTTGAATTGTTATTATATTTTATATGAAAATTTAAAAAAATTATAATTATGAGATGAGAATGATGCATCTTGTACTATCCAAACAAGGTCTTAAGAACTCGTTTATCATCTTATTTAATAATTATAACTTTTTTTAATTCTTAGAAGAAATAAAATAAATAATTTACTTTTTTTTTTCAAATCTTAACATGAAAATAATATAAAAAATTATATTATAATAATATTTTATTTAATTTTGAACTATGATTTTATTTCAACTCAGTGAATTTATTATCTAAACTCACTATCTAAACTCCCGCCTAAAATTATATTAGCTTTTCTTATTGGGAAGTGTAGTTCACCTTGATGGGAAGTGTCCCAATCCCATCTTGTCCCTTCTATTTTTGAGTTTTTTTTTTTTTTTATATAATTTTTAAGTAAATATTTTTAAATAATATTGTGATTTTTTTTATATTTTTAAAAAATATTTTAAAATATTAAAAAAATCATGTAAAAATATATGTTATTTAAAAATCATATAAAACTCAAAAAAATAAAAAAATAAAAAAATAAAAAAAAAAGAATCCATTGGAATGAATAGCATTTTCATTTCTTATTTATAAACTTTTAATTGATACATCTTAACCCATCAGTACTGATGTTAAAAAAGCCTTTCACATCAATTAATATAAGAAGTGTTGATATTTTTAATTTATACATGTCAATAACTGACTCATATTGACTCGAAATTTGACAAATTATCTTGTTAAGCATACATGACATGAGATGAGACATGAGTACTTTGTCCCTAAAATGTGAATGTATATTAATATTGGTGAACAATTAAGGCAGTAGGTGACTTCATCATTGTCCAAGTTTTTTAGTATAAGGAAGAAAGTACGAGACACAATTATGGTGTCTGACCAATAATTACCATCTCAAGCCATCCATAATATCCTCTGAACCTTCACCACTTCATGATCATCATCATGTTCTACTGCTTCCAACCATTTGTTTATATAAACTCAAACGATTTTATGATGTTACGTTTCTTATACTATATATTGTTCTTCGACTTTGTCGTTTCTCAAATTTTAGAGCACTAATTAATTGCATCATCTTGCGTTAAACTGGCTAGCTGCAAAGACATGAATTATAAGCGCGCGCGCGGTTCATCAGCAATTGATCTGGTAATTACGTACTAATGGCAGATTATTGGTTTCTCTTATTTATAAAGTGGTCTTATTTCACTAATTAGATAAACAATACTGATTTTAAATAGTATTATGATAAAAATTTAATTCAAGTATATCTGATATATCATAGTCTTAGCATTCATCTGATTAAGGTTGAAGATCAGACTCTTATATAAGAAAGTTATTTATTTACAACTAATTAATTTTAATAAAATAATTATTTACAGTTAAACTAGTCATAAATGGCTTTTTTTTATCGTAATTAATTGACTATAAAAAATTATTTTCTTATAGTGGATGTTAATTGGGAATGAGAAGATATAAGAAATTTATAAATAATAGTGAAATTATTTGTAAATAGTAATAAAATAATTTGAGTTAAGTTGTTTTATTGAATTTTGAAAAAGTATAAAGAAAAAAATTGAATAAAAATATTATAAAGATAAAATTTCTGTTACAACATAATTTTTATTTTAGAATTTGAGAACTTTTATAATTTTTTGTGTTTTGTTTAAAAAACTTGTAATGAATTAAATGAAAAATAAAAATAAAAATTTATGAGAATTAAAAATTACTTATTTTTTAATAATATTTAGAAAAGAAAATATAAGAAATTATGAGATGGGATTAGACTATTGTGTATCCCATGCAAACTAGCCTAATTTCGTCTTTGGCCAACAGCCTAATTTCCATGAAATCACTAATGGCGTACGTAACATTCTCAAACACAAAAAATTTGGTCGGAGGATTTATTAGGGGGACAAAAAGGGGCCACTCATCATTCACTTTCACTTTCAAACATTTATTAATAACAAACTTTGATTCAGAAATTAACAAATAAAGACTCAAGTGCTCTTAAACTTTGTAGGTACGTTTCTTAAACCTACATTACTTAACTTGAAGATCATCATAGAAATCCAATATACAAATCTTTCTGTCAGGACAAAGGAAGCCCATGCAAATGATTTGGGCACATGAACTTCGCAAAACATCTTCTTCCCCCCGAGAGAAATATTCTCTTTATTTCGAGTCTTCCCATATAAATCAACAGAAGCAAACGACAGCCATCATAGCATTACACTTCCCGGAGGCGTCAAATAAAGGGAGATCAAAACGATGCAGTTCAGGCCTTCTTCCCAACGAGAAAGCAGCTTCATCATTCAAGTAAACGGTAATAATTATTGTGAAGCTGATCATCATCTTCCTGATCAAACCAGCTGTAGTAGTAGTACTGTATCTCCCAAGTTAATTAACTTTTCTGCCATGAAGATCTTTAATCGTTTCCGTAAGATTCTCATGCGCCTGTTGTTTTCACTCCCTTCTTCTGGGTCTTCTTCTTCTTCATCATCAGCGCCTACCTCCGGAAGTAGTTCGGGTTCGAGGCAAAAGAACTCATCATGTGACAGATTTGAGCCGCCGAAGACTTCATGCAGCTCTTATTACTCCTCTCACTCCCACTACAACGAGGCCATCGCCGACTGCATTGAGTTCTTCAACAAGTCGTCTCAGGATCATGGGATTAATTTGGATGGTCGTAAATCCGATGTTATGGTTTGATCATATATATATATATATAATGGAAATATATATTCATGTTTAATTAACTGTCCTGTTCCTGTTTCTTCTTTGATCGTTCTTTCTAATTCTCGATCGTTCTTGCTTTGGATCTAAAGCACATATTCATACAGAAAATGCAAATATGATGAGTTCAGTACTGTTGTCTTGTTTTAATTATGCTTTACCTGTTCTCATAATTCGTTTCTCCGATCTTGACCTACAAGTTGATCATTTATACATTATACATACATACATACATATATATATATATAGAGAGAGAGAGAGAGAGAGAGAGAGAGAGAGAGAGATCAGATCGAGGGTTTCATCATTGTCTGAGTTACGTTGGACATGGATGGTAAACCTTAAATCATTAGAAGAAAAACTTTTAATTGTTGTTAATTATATATTCTAAGAAAAATCGATATTTGTTATTAATTATTTATGAAAAAAATAGTTTTATTTTAACCTAAAATAATTATTTTGTTAGAAATAATTAGTCACAAATAAATAATTTTTTTTATAGTAATTATGAAAATGATAATTTTCTATTAAAATAATATTATAAATAATTATTATTTTTATAAATAATTTATCACAATTATTCATTTTTATTACATGGATACATTGTGTTTCGTGTGATCTGCTAGAGATAGTTGAATCGGTTATATATGATATATGGGGGATATGATAGTCGGCCGGATGGGAGAATTGGGTCCAGGATGATGAGATCGTCATGAATCCATGATCGGTTTGGTTTGCCATTCATGAAGATCTTTATAAAAGAGAAAGAAAAAGCTTTTGTTTTGGGGGCGAGAGGGATGTCTCATTCATGTATGGGTCCAGTCAATTTAAAGGAAATTATAAGCTGAAAATCTAGTTGGGCTAATTTATGTCATGTCCAGTCAGTTAATTATGTCGGGGTCCATTTAAGATAAAGGAAAGAAAAATCTATTCAACTTCTTATTATTCATATTCAACTTCTTATTATTCATGTAATTTTTATATATTATATTATATTATATTATATTATATTTTTATTAAATATTTAATATATAAATAATAATTTTTCCCCAAAAAAAAAATACAAAAGACCCTGAAATAGTGGAAAAAAAATATTTAAAAAAAAATATTAGAATAGTTTCGAGAAAAGGGTTTGAATACAATATCATATTTAAAAGTGAATAGATAAAATCTTCGTATACTGCATGCTTTATAAGCATGACAGTTTCACACGTCTCTCTTATTGGACAGGTACATATTATATACTCACAAAGTTACATTTTCCTTACATTCCGGGCCAACTTTTACTGCCCAGAATTGTTGAAGAAATTGAAAGAAAAGTCGAAAAAAAAAAAAAAAAAAGGTTTGGTATCATTTCTTGGAACCCAAAATATGTACCATATATGTCGAGTACTTTGAAATTCAGTTAGGGAACTGATCGAGGCATTAAAGCAACTTCTGGGCTGCCTTTCTTCTTCGAAAAAATCCCTCCGATTAGAGGGATCACCTTGTTCATCATTATCTTCTTCTTCTTCTTCTTCTTCTTGTTGGGATCAGAAGGGTGTCTCTCAAGTTTTTCAACAACTTGTGGGATCGAAACTTGTGTGAAGGAGCAGGGAGGATTTGCAAAATTAGTCACATATTTTTTCTTTTGAAACTCCATTTCTTCTTCTTCTTCTTCTTCTTTGTGATCAGAGTCTAGTTGTATTTTGACCTCAAATTTCGTAGAGTCTTCAACAAACTTGACCTCTTCAAACTCTGTTAATATTTCCATCGGTTGTTTGTGATCATGATCGGATTCATGTTCCTTCAATTGTTGGAGTTCAAGCTTTGTTCGTTCAAGTTCTGCCCTCATAGAAGAGAGGCAAGTTGCCATAACTATGCGATCTTCTTTTGCTTTCTGGAGGCTTTGTTTTGTCTCCTCTAGCTCGGCTGTAACATTTCCGAGCCTTGAAAGGCCATAACTTCCATTTTCACTACCTCCACCGGCCTGCATCTAATTAATGATCACCAATAAACTTAATTAACATTAAACATAAAAATACATCTTTTGTCAGATTCAATTGGTGCTTGATCAAATCCATTCTAAAAGACATGGTTAGTTATTTAAATTTTTTAGATTTAAGTAATAATTTCACGTATATCAGAATATAAGTGAATAGATGTAGATATGATGTATATATGGTGACCTGTGATCTGAGCTTGGTGGCATAGAGCTCCCCAGCTAAAACTTTGTCTCCAAACAATGAGAGGGCCTCTTTGACAGAACTGAAGGGTGCCCTTGTATCGATCTCCACCCTTTTCATCACCACAATTCCATCTTCCTTATCCATGTTTAATCATGCACCTTTGAGAGACAGACAGACAGACAGACAGAGAGATCAGAGGCGTAGGATTAATATTGAATTATGAAAATTCAAGGATGTCCTTTTATATTTGGAATTCATGTGGCTGTGAGAGGAAGAGTGTGACAGAGAGATGCTGAGTACGTACAATATTAATATTGCATGGGGGAGCTTCGTTTCTTCGTGCCCACTTCACTATATATGTAGTAATATATTTAAAGGTGAAGCCATGGGTTGGGTGACTCTTCGTTATATGGATATATCTCTGCCTGGCTGCTTCTTCTCATTCACTACAAATGGATGCATGCAATTAATTTTTAACAACGTTAACGCTGGATTATAAAAAAATAATTCTACTTCCTAAATTTTATTATCACCAATATTATTTGCTTATTTTAAAAAGAATAATACCCTAATTTTATTGATAATATAACAAAATTTAGAAAAATTAGTACTTTGTTTTTATTTAAAACTTCCAACTAATCTTGGTTTTGTAATTGAAATTAATATACATTTTTTCTCGGCGCTATGGTCCATTTGGATATAGAGGTAATATCAATTCATCTTAATTTATTTTAACTTATTTTAATTAAATAATTCTACTACTATTTTATTAACGAATTATCTCAATTTATCTCATTATCCAAATGAATTCTAATTATATCAATTAAATTTTTTTTTCATAATACATTTTTTGGTTTTTATAAAAAAATTATGCAAAATTTGTATGCTCTAATATTCTTTTGTGAATAATGCATTCCATATATTAAAAATACTAAACTGATTTTGCCTTCTTAAAAAAAAATTATGCATATTTTTAAGAAGAAATCTATTATTGAATTGATGTATGGAGCATATTTAATAAAGTATTTATATGAAATCATTTAATTTGGAAGATAAAATTCGAATATTACAATTTACAATGCACGTGGGTCTGGCATGAGAATTGAATTAGGAGTCGGGACACCGTTTCTTCGTCTACCATGCGCACGCGCTAGATTTCGCTCAAAGTCTCTTCGCCTTGTGCATAGACTAGAATCCGCGACTGAATGGAAAAACGAAATTGTGCCCTTTTAGAGCTCTTCAAATTCATTTAATTCCTAGTTGCTCAGCTTAATTTCCCTCTCATCATTGGGAGAATGGTACTTCAAATAATATCGAATTCATTCTCATCTAGTGTTTGATCTTAATCGGTTTATATGTTCTTGACCGTATCGTTAACTCTTTGATTTGGCAGATCCGGTTCATACTGCTACAGAACAGGCAGGGAAAGACCCGTCTTGCCAAGTACTACGTTCCTCTCGAGGATTCCGAGAAGCACAAAGTCGAATATGAGGTATGATCTTCATCGTAATTTTATCGTAGTATAATTGTAGGGAAGGGGCGAATTTTTTATTTTGTTTTCCTGGCTTTGTAGGTTCATCGATTGGTGGTAAACAGAGATCCCAAGTTCACAAATTTTGTCGAGGTGAAATATCTTTGCTCTCGTCTGCTTTAAAATCTGCGGATTTTTTTTTTTGGGTACAGTGAATGTTGGAAGTTGTAATGGAGAGCTTTTGTTATATTTTTGGCTTAAGAAAAGAAAAAAGCAACCCTTGGCTACTAAACCTATTATCCAAACTTGGGTTAGGTTAAATGTGCCGACTTGAAATTATTACAGGTTGGCTTGTTTTGATCTGCTTTGCTTCATTGAAATTTTGCTGATGTTATCATGTGCTAACTACCTGATTATATTGCTTGTTGCAGTTCCGCACACACAAAGTAATATACAGGCGATATGCAGGGTTATTTTTCTCGCTCTGTGTTGACATTACTGATAATGAGCTGGCCTATTTGGAGTGCATCCATCTATTTGTGGAGATTTTGGACCATTTCTTCAGCAATGTGTGCGAGCTAGATTTGGTTTTTAACTTTCACAAGGTTTGACGCTAAATAATGAGCTTTCTCTCCCACTCATTTGTAAATCACACCAACTCAATGCTTCTCTGCTTCTGGTATATAATCTATCAATTCGTGTCAAGTAATAGCGCTGTAGTAAAATTATTTTCTTCAATGATGTCTCTAGACAGATTTTTTTGGGGAAAAAGTGGAAGCTCAAAATAAAGTGTGCTGATCAAATGTTAAATGTGTGATTAAAAAAAATGGTGCTTTCTTTCTGGCCAAAGGAAAACTGTGACAAAGTTCTAACAGGAAGTAAGTTTTTAGACAACGATTCTCATAATATGACAAAAGAGCTTATGGGACTTATGCTTTTAGAAATAATTCTTTCATTGAAGCGCTATTTCAAGTAACGACTGTATGGTAGTTGTAAATTTTTTTAGGAATTGCTCCTCTTGTGCCATGATGAGTGAATTGTTGAAGTGATGTCTTGAGACTAAGAAATACCATGAAAGCACCATTCCAAATAGATTTTTGATATAACACCATATGGTGATCGAGAAAAGCGTGTTTAAAACTGTATGCAAGCATCATTTGAACTGGTCCTTGAAGGTGAGAAATCTCGGCAAAATGAATGTATAATATTAACTAATATATCATTTTTAATTTAAGTAGTCTCCTACTTAGAATAGTGCTTCTGTAAATATGAGTTTTAACAGAAATGTGTTATTTAAAAAAAAGGTGATTTTTTTACTTTTTATAATAATTTTTTTACTCCAACTAAGCTTTGTTACCATACAACGACCAAATTTTAAATCAGAGTTGCTGTGATTTAATCTGTCTTATCTGATATATTTTGGTCAAATTTAGGGTCTGTTTGCATTCTTTGTATATCTTAGTATATCCGTGAATAGTAGTGAAATTGTTTGAATTAATATATTTATTGGGTTTTGGGAAATGAGAGAAAAAAAAGTTGAATAAAAATATTATAAAGTTAAGAAATTATCTAAATATGACTTTTTAATATAATTTGAAATTTGAAATTTGAAAAAGTAGTATTTCTTTTTTGTGTTTTGTTTGGGAGTTTGGGAGTTTGGGAAGGTTGTAATGATTAGGTAATGATTAGATGAAAAAGTTGAAGATTTGAAATTGAAAATGTTTTGTGCTTGAATGATGTTTGCCTGTTTGGGAAAAAAATATCTGAGAACGTCTAAGAAAACTTGAGAGTAGCTGTGTTGCCAAACGGACACTTGGAATTAGTGCTTCTGTACTGTTGATTGCTACAATGTTGACATTACTGTTAATAGGTTGAGATGCAATGGAGTATCTCTGTAGATATGGCCATACAGTTTCAACAGATATGTGTGCAAGCTAGATTTGACATCTAGTTTTCTCAAGATTGTCACCTTGTGTTTTCTTGTTCAATTATTCTAAATTGTCAGTTGCTTCAGAGTCAAGTTTGTCTCATCCTTTTATGTACTTTTTTATTCTTTTCCTCTAATGTGATTGCTACTTTTATGTTTAGTTTCCTTACTCCATTCAATGTTGATTAAAAGTTCATATTCCCTTGTTTTGGGGACAAAGAAACTAAACTAATTCTGTTGAGCAGTCAACATGTGATGGTATCTAACTCTCCATTGCATTGAAATGACTGTATATATCTTCTTTCATATGACTTCCCATGGAACCAAGGAATTAATGCACAGTTCCCATATATTTCTTTCATATGGGTTTGATTCTGCGATGCCCTTCTTCCTTTACAAAACAATCTCTGATTCCCTTCATGTTAGGCTATTCATGCTGCACAATGCATAGAGTTGGGCCGAGGTGCTTAGACTATCTTCAGGTTATATTGACTCCTGTGGCAAGAATTATGTATGGAAGATAGGAGGATATTGCTTGATCTTGAAGTGTTAATATATGCTCTACTTCTTCCATGTGTGTGTTTTGGGGAGTATTGTTGTGGTTATTTTATTTTTATTGGCTTCTTGTACTGATCCTCTTTTTTGGGGAAAAAAATTTTAATGAAGGTTTATTTGATACTTGATGAATTCATTCTTGCTGGAGAGCTCCAAGAAACAAGCAAAAAGGTGTGCGAATTCATTGTGCTTCCTTCCCTTGTGCATCTAGAATAGTTTTTTTGATCGGTAAGGCTTGTTTGCCAATACCCAAGGTGTGCATATTCTTACATCAGTATGCCAAGACCAAAAGCTTGTTTGCCTTTCCTTTTCGCTCATATTGTTGGTAGTAAATGGTTTAGTGCATGTTTGGAATTGTAGTAGGAAATATAGTTTATAGTTTTAGGACTTATAGCTTATAACTTAAATAATAAGTTTTATATTTCAAAAGTTGTTTGCTATTTGGTAAACATGTATCTAAAGTGCTTTTAAAGTTAGTTATAGTAATTTTTTACAAATATACAGTTATTTGCATAAGTTTTTTGATAAAAGTTTCAATTTGGTGTATATTTTTTTAAAAGTACTTTCAGTCTTTTTAGGTGATTAAAGAATTTTTTATAAATTTACTAAACATCTCTTTGTTTTGTATTTATTTTTGTATTTTTTATTTTTATAACATGCCATTTTTTTCTTTAAAAGAGCTTTTAATCAATTAAAAGTACTTTTGAAACATTCAAAGTTCAAACGCAACCCCAAGGCCCCAAACAGGCTTTTAGTCTGCCACTTTGTAGCTTCTCTTGCCCCTGCCTCCTTTCATTTTGGAAAGGACTACACAACTACAGCACCAACCTGTGTCATATAGCTGATTCCTGTTCATTGGGACTCTTATATTTATAGTAACTTAGAAGCAATTAATAGTGGATTTTTCATAAGATATCTATTTGCAGTACCGCGACAGAAGTGTTTAGCTGGTTTTTGCTTCAACTTGCAGGCTATTATTGAGAGAATGGGCGAGCTGGAGAAGTTAGAGTGAAATCTTTTTATGTTTCAGGTGTGCAATCTGTAGCCTTTTGTTTTCTGTATTATTCAGAAAAATCATTACTGCCAATTTCCTCTTGTATATCAGAAAATCGAACGTGAAAAAGTGTTTCCTTTTTCATTAGTGTACCGCGGTCCTCACACTTCTTTTCCCATTTCGCTGTCTCTGAATAAAACTGACTCTGCACGTTCACTCTGCAGATTGCTGTTTGGTATACTGCTTCATAGGTGGATTACAGATAGAGACATACAAGACATGTTAATTAATAGTACAATATTTATCATTCTTTTAAGAATTAAATATTTTGAATAATTTTAAGTGTTACCAGCTAGCTTACGAGTTAAAACATGGACTCCAAGATTCATTTCATTAACCTTATATAGAGATAAAATAAAAGAAAGGGTGGTGAAGGTGAAAAATGATAAAGAAACAAATTAGGCAAAGTAGGAGAAAAATAGATCAGACACCAATTAGTGTATTAGTTCAAACATGGACTACAACTTCTGTAAAATAGAAAAAAAAAATCTCATTAAAAAAAAAAAAAAAACTCCCATGTTTCACTACACATTTATTTCAAAAAGAAATTCTAATAAAAACAAGGTGCTAACAGAATGGGGCCTCCATTGGACTGTCCGAATGAATCCTCAGTGGAGAAAGTGTTGGGCACCAAATCTTGTTAATAGTAATGAAATGAAAAGCTGCGTGGAATGTGACCCCAAACAGGAAATTATTCATTCCCAAAGGATGCTCCAAAATTCAATGCAATTAGGCGAAGGTGGCTTTTAAATTTTGGGACCAGTCCTTGCTGTTTTCGACTTCTGAGGACTTAATTGAAAATTTATTAATGTTTTAATATGCTCATCTGCTACCCTCTAAGCCTAATGAATTCAGGAAAAAATAGGTACAAGAAATAAGTACAATGACATTTAAGTATCATGAAATGTAATTTATCAAGCAATGAAAATGACATTTATGGTTACATTTGATGGTGCATAATCGACTACATGGTTCTAACATATTTGAAGGATTGATTCGTTATCTAACAACATCCACAAACCATTCTCATCTCACTCATTCCAGTAATATTGTGGCACTTTTATCGCCCTTAATCATCCTTATTTTTTTAAAAGAAGAAATTTAGAGATTGATGGGCAATGCTACCTTATCATAGTGGGATGAAGGTGTAGTTTGTAAAATCTTCTTCTTGACAGTCTATTCAACCCCCCAAAACAAGAGAGAGAGATAGAGATCACCATTTCCCTAGCAGAACCCATCCTGTGATTGTGTCGCCAAGCCAATGCCGGAATTCCACCAAAGTTGCTTGATACCAATTACCCATATTCTGGTTTCATTCTTTACTACTTGATCTTTTTTACTTTTTGGCATTCCCCTTTATTCTTTAGGTGGTTAGCGTTAACCTTAAGCCCTAAAGCAGTAAAGCTGAGGCAGAAAAGGTCAAGAACAATAATGAAAGCAAGCTAAAAAGAAAATCCTGTCGGGGGCAGGCAAATAGAAAGATGACGATTCTATTTAGTAATGTTCTCTGTAAAAGGACATCAGTGTGACCATAGATGCTGATAAAAGGATAATACAACAAAACTTAATTACCATCTCCAGCAGCTGACAGGTCTCGGGTTTTCCCCCAACATATGCACATGTCCCAGCAATTTTCCCTTGCCTGACTTGGATGCTCTTCTTCCTCTGATCATTTAATATTATGAACTGCATGGCATTCTTTCCTGATCATTTGATATTCCATACATGGCAATCAGTCGAACCTAGCATGAATCTGCACTTTTTTTTTTCTTTTTATCATGCCACATAAAGACTTGAGAATGAACAGAAAGAATTGATGCAATAATGTATTGCCCACCTCATTGCCTTATCAAACTGCCAATGCAAGTCACATCAAAGGTGCTCATTACAGAGTAATTGCAATGGCAGCACGCCACTGGCATGGAACCCTCCTTCGGTCTCTCCGTAGGTAGAGGGGAAAAGGTTGTCTTGTTTTTTAATTTGGGCTGGGGGCAATGATGGAGTAATGGCCATAAGGCGCTGTTTTTGTTGAGAGGCTGTAGCATACTTGGGGCCAAATACTTCTAGGGATGAAAGGGGTGGTGGGATACTGGCTTGGGCACATGGGATCAGCATAGGAGGATCCTGCCTTCCCTGTTGCCAGTTCGAAATTTGGGTCATAGATATTGAAGTTGCCACAGGCCTGTAATGAGCAGCTATCTGGGCAGCCCAAAGGTGTTGCTGTTGCTGATGTCGTTGATGTTGGTGCAGCTGATGCTGTTGTTGCTGCTGCTGCTGCTGCCACAGCTGATGCTGCTGTTGTTGCTGCAGCTGCTGCTGTTGCTGTTGCTGCTGCTGCTGCTGCTGCTTTGTCAAGGCTGCAGGACTTATATGAGGACCACTGAATGGATTGCCGAGAAATGGAGCTACCCGCATCTGCATCTACAATGAAGCATGACAACATATTTTTAGAATTTCTATAGCTTAACAAGACAAGGAAGAGCTATAGTTGTTAGCAACTAAATCATATTATACAACCAAATTTGCATCTTATTGCAAGTTCGTTACAGTCAGGTGATGGATAGAACACAATAAAGAGAAAGTTGCAAGCAATTGTTTAACTGGCTCCAATGAATTTCTTAACAAACTTGTAGCTGTGTCCTAAAAGAAAGAATAAAACCTCATTTGCTGCCGATGATGTTATCGAAAGCTGATCAGGGTAAGCAGTGGAGGTATAACGAGTTTGAGGCATAGCGAAAGGCAAAGGAGTCTGATGTTGTGCAAGAGATTGAAGATAAGGAACTTGGCCTTGTGACGAAGGATCTAACCCATTACTAGTTTTATCACCACAATTCTTAGCTTCCATTCCACCACCTCCAGCCAACAAGGACAAGAAATCGAAACTCTGTAAGTAACAGAGAATGGTTAAAGAAAAAGGGGGAGAGAGAATTTTGAAGGGAAGAAACCATTGGCAATTGCAGTAGAAGCTTACCTGCTTCTGTGAAGTGTATGACGCCTCAGATGCCAGAGCAGCAGGGGGCTGATCTTGATGGAGTTGCCGTTGCCAAAGAATACCGGTTTTAGCCACATTTGAATTTCTTTCATCAGTTGAATTGCATTGAGTGGTAGAAGAAATAGTGCCATTGAAACTAGTCCTCACCCCATGAAAGCTATTAACTGCCATAGGATCTCCAAGATTTGGTCTTTTCTGGAGTTTCAATTGATCAGATTGCAGCAGCCGCCTCCCTTGGTTCTCTGGCATTTGTAAATTCTGAATGAGCTGACTTATATGAACATGAGCAGAGCACCTCTTCCATGTATCTTTTTCAACGGCAACTTTTGAAACCTGCACAGTTGACCATATACCAATCAGATGATCAAAGTAGCACACAATCATTTGTGAGGAAACACACAGCCTCATATTAAAGTTGTGAACAACAGCTAAGAAGCATAAACGCGGTATAATCATAAGATTACAAGCCATCTTCACCTCTCCACTTGAAGAACCATTTTCAAATGACCTGTGTCTACAGGCAATCATATCGGTATCGAGCCAACTTGGAACTTTAGCAGCAGAGGACCTGAGAGTTGAGACAGCTAAAAGCGTGAGGACATGGGAGCACCCAAAAAATTGCTACATTAATGGTTCAAAAGTAACAAGAATGTTAGAAAATTACTGCAAAGAAGAACCAGGACTCCCGACACCATGTGGCACAACCGAAGACAAGCCTGGCCACAATGCCGAGACTGTTGATCAAAGAAAAGGGTATGATAAGAGTAACAATATGCATATTATTAATATGCAACCTGCTGGTCAAAGAAAAGAGTACGATAAAGTCCGGACAACATCATCATTAGACATCTAATCAAGCTAGAAATTTACCATTTTTCTTGGGCTCCTTGATCATTTTTTGTTGTTCCGGTTCCCTTGTAATAGTTACTGGCCCCATTGCCATGTCTGATTTTTCAGTTAGTGGGGTCTCCGGTTGTGTAGGTAGTTTTAATCTGCAGGGTCATTTAAAAAAAATGAAAATAGTTATACACAAAATAAAACAAGAAAAAGGAAAAGCTGGTAAGAGAGCACTTAATTATTTAAAAAAAAAAAAAAAAAGAACACGCACCCAGTCAAGGTTGGCTCATTGCACAATGGCTTTTCACCGTCACTGCCACTATCACTCTTAGCCAATGACATAATACTTGCATTCAATTGAGGAACAGGACAATCTGACTCCATATGATTTATCTTTCTGTTAGATAAATATTGCTGTTCTTGAATACTGGGTTCATTCAAAGAATCTACTTTTCGAGTTTCTTTAGGTGAACTATCCGTGTTGGATGAGGGATTGATAACATTGGATAATTTCCAAGGCATTCTACTTAAGTTGTCATTTGTAACTGCAGAATCTGATAAAACAATACAAATTAAAACACCACAACAAATGTTTTTTTTTTTTTTTTGAAAAAAGAAAACCTTAATACCATATAAAGAAACCATATGAAAGAACCTTGCATAGACATTGGACTCTCCCTTGACTCTGGAAAAGCCAAAGGTCTTGCTTCTGTGTATTCTCTGTCTAATTTACTCTTCTGAGTTGCATCATTGTTGGGGAACATTCCAGCCAATGCATACAAGGTTTCCACTACTTCTTCCTCCTCTTTTGTTATTTGCCCAGAGAATGTCTGTTCTGGGGACCAGTCTGAGCCTTCATGTTTCTATGAAAACAACTTGAAGTCTATCAATTGAAATGCTCAGTGAAAAAGGCAAAAGAGAGCAATACGGTGATGAGCTAGAGAAGACTAACCAAGTTCAGTTTAGATTTCTTTACACCATTTTTTATGGGTGATTCTTCGACTCCACTGATTGTACTGTTCACGCTCTTTGAATCTGGTAAAGGTGGAGAAACTGATTCGTAATTGCGCTTCTTCATGGCTGCAGATGTTAAAAAAGAAATTCTCAAAAAATGAGAAAAACACTTATTGGAAATGTCAAACTCAGAACAAAACAAAGTAGTCCTGAATTAAAAAGAACAAATGAACAGTAAAGGTTGCAGTATCACTATATTAAATAGTATTAAATAAAGAACTGACAGAATCTTGCGTCCAGGAAAAGAAAGAAAAAGGCAAAAAGCTTCCGAATTTTCTTCGGTCCTAATCAAACTCACAAAAGGAACAGTAAAAAAACAAAAGAAACTTCCAAGAAGAAGGACCGAATCTTAAACCCGACGCTCTAAGTTTCTAACAAACAATTGAAAAAACACTAAACAAATAATATTGCAGACCCTCGAATGGAAGCAAAATCAAGTAGAAAAATAAAAGCAAAATTCTGCCAGCTTGTATGATTCACCACGCACCTGAACGCAGCCTTCTCGGAACAGAGGCCTGATCCACACCATTGAAGTCATAAAAAAGCTGTGAAAAGTATCAGAAATAAAGCTAAAAAATACCAATACATGAACATAACCAATAATATAACATCGACTCATCAAAATATATCTACCTTTTTGTGAATCTTAAATCTCTTGCTAGAACCAATACGCATAGACGGTGCTTGTAAGCGAAGCTCATCTTCTTTGTCGGACAGATCGCAATCCATTTCGTCGTCTTCGTAGCTCGAGGTTGTCCTACCAACAACTCTCATTCTTCTATCTTCATTCGATCATTCCACATGTATGAGCTCCCCACCAACACCGTCTAACCCTTGAAAATAGACAGAAATCGAAACACAAATACACAACAAGAGCCCAATTTAAAGGAAATAATAAGGGACACGGGACACGAATAATCGGCGAACCTTATCATAAAGCGAAACAAGGAAAGCCCAGATAACGACAAGTACAAAACGGATGGGAGATTTGTTTTCTTTTGGTATATTTATGTGTGAGTGAAAATTTACCGGAGAAGGGCTTGTCGGGCTTGGCAGGAGAGAACCGACTGGCTCCACACCTCACGTCTCGAACTTTGTCCATTTCTGACCTCCCAACATCTGAGTTTTGAAAAAGGCTTCGACGGCTCAGAAGGAATTTAATCGGACCCAACCAGCCACGAGAAACGCTGAACGCCCAGCTCTTTATTTATTTATTTTTTTATGTATTTATGATCATTCTACTTCGGAGAGTTTGAGTTTCTTCAATCACAGAAGAGAAAGACGAGTCAGATAAATCGAAGCTCGGAGAAAAATAAAATGATTTCCGTTATTGCAACGAACGAAAAAATAAGAATGTGAATAAGAAAGTGGATGAGAACAGCGACCAGCGTAGTCTTTTTTTCTTGTTTTGTTTTAGTTTCTAGCGAAAAGCTCGCCGGGAAGAAAACGGGAAAGGTGGCATTTGGGTTTTCCAACGAAAGACAAATTAATTATAGTTGCCACATATCCCTGAATCCCTCCGTCTCTCTCTCTCTCTCTCTCTTTGAGCTCACAGTAGAAAGTGCTCGCAACTCGCAAGAATCGCGACGGTGAAATAAAAAAAAACAAACACACGAACAGAGGAGGCTGAGGAAGGAAATTGGTTCCTCGTGTTCAGAGAATCGGGTTCTTCGTGAAATAAAGCAGGGTAACAGAATAAAAAGGGAAAATGTTTAAGCAATAAAGTTATTATATAAAAATATATTTATAAAATGATTAGTTACCAAATTTTAAAATATTTTTTATTATAAAATAAATATAATAAATTTTATTAAATCACATTAATTTATAATTTTTTTTATTATAATTTCTTACCATTTCTAAAGATATATATATATATATATTTAATAAATAAACATCAATGCTTTCATTCATAATAAAACTAGATAATAAAACTAGAGCTCTAGATCTTCAACCTGCCAAGCCTTTTTTGCCAACATAATCAAACTAGAGTTCTAGACCTTATTTCCTATCCTTCAAACCTTCAAACATATTCAACCTGCTATTCTTCAAAATGTTGCAGTAGCTTCTTCAGAAATCAAATACCGCAGAGAAAAATACCGCAACACTAACATCAAATAACCACTGTTTTGTAATGCTTCAACTATCATTAATGAATCGCTTTCAAGGATAAGTTCAGTAATCCTATATGAATCATTATACTTTTTTAAATTCATATATAAAATATAATAAATAATTTAATTTTTTTAAATTCCAACTCAATTTTTTTAAATCTTAAAATAATAATAATATTAAATAATATTTTCTGTAATTTTTAAAACTCATCTCAACTTATCTCATCTCATCTTCCAATCCAAACGAGCCTAAATTGAAGACCTCTTAACATTGCAATTAACTCAATGGCCTCTGGAGCAAGCTATTATATTGATTATAGCAGCTCTCTCTCTCTCTCTCTTTTTGCTATTTGAATGTGGATTAAAAGTCTCAGGACATGACCTTTTTGCATAATCTAAAAGAACACAAATTCAATCAACCAAGGTTATCGTATTTTTTCATTAAAAATAACTTCAATTTTATAAAAATTGACTTAAAAATCAAAAGAAGATTAATTTTTATAAAATTGAATTAACTTTTAATTAAATTACAAGATTATATTAATTGATTGAATTTATTTTTTTGTAAATCATGCAAAACGGTCATGTTCTGAAACTTTTAATTAAGATTCATATAGCAAAAAGAGGAAAAAAATAACTGAATAGTAAAACAGTAATAAATAAGGTAAGGATATTATTATCTAAAACAAAATTCTTCACTATGTGTTCACATGTGGCAGTGGCCTAGACAAAGGTAAACCCTCCCTCCCCCTATCTCTCTACCCAACAACACAATGTTGTGTACTTTATAATATGAATAATGTTACTTGGTTATTTGAAACTTATTGCTCAGATGACCTTCTTGACATGGCACAATTGTATAATGCCACGTGGTTAGTTAAAAAAAGAAACCACATATGTAAAGAACGTGTTCCACCATTAATTGTAACCATTTACCTGCTACTAGTAACGCTGGCAGCACAATGTGCTTAAGACACTTATGATGCCTAACAGCATCCGCATTGGGTGCATTAAATGTACCAAATGCTCATATTATGAAAGGTGTTTACACTCTACATCTAGTCCCCTATTTTGAGGGGATCGATGTGAATAGTAGCTCTTCATCCTTAAATTATTGTTCATGTATTTATTTATTATATTTTATTGAAAATAAGAAAGAAAAAATAGAATAATGTTATTATAATAGATGAAAAAAAATATAAAGAATAAGATGCAGGAAATTTTTTAAAGATGAGTAAAATTTAAAAAAAAATTATAAGAAGTGAGGTTTTTAGTTTAAATTTAAAGAAAATTTTGAAGATTCGGATGGAAATGCTCTAAGCCAACAATAAATGAGGGATGATAGTTTAAAGAATGCTCACATTATGCGATCAGAGGGTTACCTGTTGTCTCCAACTATTATATTGATCATAGTAGTTATCCTTTACAAAAATGGGCCTTGGGCTTCTAACTAGGGCCGATTCAACATTAACCCCTCTAACATATACAAATTACAAAGTGCTAGAGAAAAATCTCTCTTCCAATATAATTATATTTCGAATTGCCTTTTATTTTGAATTTGTTTTTTTATATTAACCACGTGATCGTCAAGAGGGCTATTTAAGCGGTAAGCTTCAGTACTCTTTTATAGTAATTTCGCGCAAATCTTCCGCTATTTGTAAGCTTTCTTTCATCAATGCTGCGAGTAACAGGGGCCACCTGCATTGCCTTATGGACCGTTAGATTTAATGTGTTATAATTGAATTTCTCCATAAAGATAGGAAACAAGAGCAGTTTCCATATATAGAATTATGTTTGTGCAAATTCAGAGCTTTTACACACGGGGGCTTGCAAAAGGTCAGGGCCTAACACATTTGAGGATAGGTTCTAAAACAAGCATCATGTCTAGAAGAAACTGTTCAAAGCTCACAACTGCTAAATACCAACCCTAACATTACAATACTTGACTTGCTGAGTGGAACGATCCGGCTTACAAAATATTGAGGCATCATCCCAAAGTTTACACCACTCCTGAGGGGAGTCGCAGAACAAGTTGTCCGCCGAGAATGCTGCATCCAGAGGAAAATTTCGGAGTTCACTCGCTAGGAAGATACAGTACAGTGTCTAAGGATTTCAAAATCAGTGAGTTTTTACCTACCTTTTAACGTAGTAGTAGCAAAAATCTGCAAGAATGAAGGTCTGCACAATTTCGCAGAGGAGAACCATTGGAGGCCACAAACCATAACCCAAAGCTGTCAACAAGCGTCCTCGAGTATCCCATACCTGTGTAAAAGAAGGAAACCATAAACTAAGGAATTAAGAAAGGCAACAATTACCACACCTTAGGACAACAATCAATGAAGCAAATCCCGGATTAGTTCCGTCAACATGAAAATGGTCAATGACACGAGGATGAAGAAACTTGGGCATTCATGCAGAACAATTTAATGACAAAAGAAAAAGAAAAAAAAAAAAACTCTATGGTCGTTCTGCTAGTTTTTGTATAATGTTATAAGATATCGTGAAAAAGCTTGCAAGTTTCACTTCACTTTTTGACACATGCGAAGCTGGTGAGGGTTGAACATCTTAACTCTTAGCATAGGTTCAATATCAATGGCTTGTAGCTTCTGAAAAAGCAACGATTGCTTCTGTAGCAAAATTGAGCTCGCACATTTGCACTCAATTACCAGAATATAGACAACTGAATTGTATCTCAAATATGGCATATATGGCAGTTTTGAGCTTCATTATCAAACCTGGAGAAGCCAGTGTGCACAACTCAAGAACCTTGCAACCCCCAGTGCAAATACATAATGTGCAGTGAATGGTTCCACAATCTGAGAGTTTGAAGAAACAAAAATAAGAAAAAAAATATGTCAAAACGTTATTTTTGAAAATTAGTTAATAAAAAACAGCTTAAAGTGCCATGCACGATGGACCATCGGAATAGAAAACTAAGTGAGCATGCGAGAGTAACTTCGAAACCATACCTTTGTGTTCTGCATTACCCGCAGCTGGGGTAGCACTGAAACAGCTTCAAGATAAACACAGAAGGCCCAGAAAATCCTGTTCAAGATGTGATGCCGCGTTGAAGGATGGATCATAAATGATAACACAGAACACGGTATCACCTGCACCAAGAAAAGATGAGAGCATAAATTACCTAAATAGGTTCACTAATCAGAATACATTAATACAGCGAGTCACTATTTGCTAGATTATAAGAAACAATTATTTTTGCTTTTCAATGCATCACAGAAACTGGGAACTGCCTAGAAATTATGAAAGTGAAAATATCAAATTTAATGAAAGCCTGTCAGGATAACGATAGTCCAGCCAGCCCAAGAATCTCTGAGAGTAAGGAAATATGACTCTGCTCATGGATGTATAACCATATCAAGCTTATCAAGTGTTTTCAAATCAACAAGCCATACCTGACTTTTGAGTTACACATGGGAAGCTTGAATTGGCATGCTTATTCGAGCACAAAAAGGTGAACTGAATCCTGACTATACAAACCCCCAGAAGGGAATTATTAAGTCATATACAAACTATGACCTGATCAATCTGTAAAATCTATGGAAGTTTCTCATAGCTAAGAAACATGCATCATTTATAACAGAACTAACAGATGAACCATATTAGCAAAACTATGTTTATTGGAATTATGAGAAGTGCAAACAGAAATAAATTTTACCAAAATTTGAAACGTTAAAAAGGTTTCTCACCTTCAACACACCAGAGTGTAGTATGACACATATAATGTTTTACTTTGAATGAGGACAATTATGTTTAGCAGTGAACTCAAGAGGATGAGATATTGAACCCAAACGATTTGATAAAACTGCAAACAAATGTATACATGTAGAGAAACAAAAAATTGGCTCCATATCTCAGACAAATAAGCAATATTGCAATGAAATAGCCATGCATGACCAGCAAGGACGCCACTTAACAAACTAGGAAATCAAGTTTAGCTCGTATTGGCAATTTTTCCTACATTCACTTGCTTTTAAAAACATATAAAGGCCACAAATGATAAGATACAAGAAGGGAGGTTACTTTGTTCTGCAAAATGATCGAGGACCCACCACATAGTAAATTTTGAAGTTGTCCTTCTCCTCCATGTAACTAGACTTCAAATTCATACGAATCATATAGATCACCCAAAGGGTTGTCACCAGTGTTGCTGAATCAAGTAGTGTGTGTAAATCAAATTCCATGACAAAACTGCAATAGAGTCTAACTGCCAGAAACAGGGCAGTTAGTTCCTGTGATTTGAGTGAAAGCCCTGCAGATGGTTAATAATATTGAATCAAAAAGAGCATTTCGGCAGTTATAATCGTAACAAGATCTGGCAATTGGTAAAGGCCTTGGTATTGGTGGTATGCTCCCTCCAAGGTTTGAGCTTTGAATCCCAATGGATGCAAACATAGGGGCCATTGGACAGGGAGATTTTCTCCTTGAATTACCTAAGGTGCACTTGCGAAAAATTACTTGCCGAGAACCTATGCACCCCGGGATTAGTCGAGACTTTGTTCCCGGACTCCCGGTGCCAATAATAATAATAAAAAGACCTGGCAGTTTCCCCAGCTAGAAACTGATGCCAGGGCAAAAAGGGAAAATGATGAAGGAAGCTTGAAAACCTTTATAGTTAGGAGATCAAGTTTTTACCCTTTCACTAAAAAACGGAACCTTGTCTAGCTAAATGCCCATCAAGAATATCTATCATATACCGGGAGTTCAGGGAAAATACATTTTGCACTTTTGAACTGCCATCATTTTTTTTTTTAAGTTTGCACCCTAAACTACTAAAAGTGATAATTAGAACCCAAAACCATCAAATTGAGTCAATTTTCACCCTCAGTCAATGATCATATCACGTACTACTTTCATTGATCGATTTTGAAAGTCAAATTCTAATCAGGTGCAAATTGAATAAATTGATAACTTAGGGTTCTAATTATCAGTTTTAGTCTCTCAGGCAGTAAACTACTTAATAGAAAAAAGAGTATTTCAGGGAGTAAATTGAAAATAACGGTAGTAGTTCAACTGTTCAAGGGTGCAGAATATAATTTCCCCTATAAATTGAGAACACCAACAAATCAAAGAGCGAAAGGACATATATAATTTTCCAAATAAACAATATTTTGGGACATAATAGAACACTGACACAATTTTCGATATTGGAATTGTCAAAAGAATATTATCTTCTATATTCTCCCATAAAAGAGCCACAAATTAGTAACGCTAAACAAGTTTCAGTATCCAATACCCAAAAGAATTCTGTGGCTGGAAAAAAAAAAAAGAACACAGATCGAGAACGCAAGAATGTATCACACCATATATAAAGGAAGGACAGCCATTTGTTTGTTCATATCAGTCGGGACGGTAATCCAGAGTGCGATTTGCCTCCAAACCACCGGAAAATAAATCACAAGTATTTGCCAGATTCCAATACTTCAAAAAAGTCCCTTGTAAAATGTCAATCAGAGCTAGTCTTCTCTCTAGTTGCTGAAGGATTATTCTCAAATCATTATAGTCAAATATTTCACTTTTTTTTTTTTACTCCCGGGAAGTTCCCAAGCCATTTTGCCTAGAGTTTTAATCTATTTTACCCTTTTATTGGTGTCAAAGATATTAACTTTCCGCATAACCCACAAGGGTCCAATTCCAAATCAGAATGTTAAACTGAAAAATAAAGGCAAAAACAGAAACCAAAGAAGGAGATGAGTTTTTTCCCCCTTACCAGCACAGGTCTTCTCCTTGGTGAGCTTGTAGATAAGGACGGAAATGCCAAGGGCGTGAACAGCCTCGGCTGCGACGAAGAGGTTGTCGTGATCGTGAACGACCAATCGCAGGAGAACAAGCGCGGCCAAGGCAGATACAACCGCAAGAAACACCTTGATCTTCGGTGGCTGTCTGCGAATCCATGTCGCTACGGCGTGGATTGGCCTTTTCGGTCCCTTCATTGCGTCTACTTTTTCTCTCTCACCCACTCTCCCACCCTATCTATCTCTACCTATAAGATGTATCAGCAAACAAACATCCTATGATCGATTCCACGAAGTTTTCAATTTTCATAGAAGCGAGCTCTCGCGCTGTGCATGCGCGCCTCTTCCTTTGTTGCTACGTACGTTTAGATGCGTGTGCAGGTTCGGGCTGAAAGACTTTCGAGCCGTTTGCGGGGGAGAACCAGAACAGTATTTTGGTTAGGATTGGATATTGAGCGGTTCAATCTCTTAGAGTATTAGCATTGAATTAGCTAAATTTTTTTAAAAATAATATAATTTTATATAAATATTAAAAAAAAAATTATATTTGATCAAAAATGACATTTTTAAATGTAGAAAAAAAGTAACTGATCAGAATGTTGGGATACTTCCATTAAAAGACTTGTTTGGTATCATAGTACTTGGGTAGTTATTGAAGCTTACTTTCAGATCAAAACATGTTTACATTTATGTTTTCAATTAAAAACATGCTTAGCAATGAATGCTAAACTATAAATAGAAGAGTAATATTAGAGAGTATCTACTATTTGAGAATATCTATCACACTCATTAGTAATATTTAAGAATAAATTAGTAAATTTTTTCTAAACATTATTTATGAGTGTAATGGATACTCTCAATAGTGGATACTCTAAAGATTTTTTCTAAATAGAATGTGGGTGTAATATGGCAAATAGTTACCTGTGTTTTTGGAACATGCAAGAGAAAAGTAAATGGCATGACCCTTTTACCTAAGAGCTTCTTAGTGGCACATTGTTCAAGGTTGGATGGAGAGTGGCGTCAGTGATCATTCTTTAGTGTTGCTCAAAGAAACAATAGTCCTAGAGCAGAATGGCTTGGTGAAACAGAGCATAGAATGATGCTTAATTTTTTTGTTCTTTTGTAATTCTCCCTGTATAAAGAGATTGCTATTCGAAGTCTTCTAATTTACCTCATGTAATCAAATAGTTATAATTATACTGACTACTATATATTGTGGAGGGAAGACCAAAACCTGCAACAATCGCCCAATTTTTTAAAGAAAATAGATTCAGATTTCAGATTTTTATGGACATTTTCTAATGCAAGGCATATGATAATGATATCATGGGGGTTTTGTTCCAATACCAATTGTATCTACATTTACTAGTTTCACGAGTATTGTTTTCTTTCGTGTATGTCTTTCTAAAGATTTTTCTGTAAATAATCTCATGCTAATGGTGGCCTAGAGTGTGATGATGTTTTCTGAGAAATCCATTGAGGTAATGCCTGATACTGATTGACTGAGTTCAATTTTTGTTATACATCGTCAGGATGTTTTTCTTGCATACATACCCCTGGTTTGACTACTAATGCAGTTACATTTTCCAATCATTACTCAGAGGTAGATTCTTGAGAAATGAAAGACCTATTGAGGACGAGAGACCACCTTCTATGGCAACGAGTGAGTTAGTTCAGTTAAGACAAAGACATACTGTTTCTGGTTTGTACATGAACTTTTTTATTTATTTCTTAATACTCAATGATTCTAAATTGTTCTTTTCACTTCCTTCTAATTGATCACGCTATCATTTGTATAATAGCCTATTGGATTTATTGGATTAGAAGCCTTGTTCCTTGAAAGCTTACTGTCAGATCAAACCATGTTACCATTTATGTTCTCAATTAAAGGCATGTCTAGCAATGAATGTTGAAAGAGTGAAAATTCTCTTGACAGAAGATTTTTGTTGGCTATGTAGCTTAGCCATTGTAACTTTGTGCTATTAATATTTTGGTTCTTTATATTGTTGTGGCAGTAACATGACCCACTAACAACAATGCTAGTTGAAGTTATTGGACTGCAAGAGCAAAAGCACAAGTTGGTTCGGAGAGACCATTTTGCTATGGAGAAGAGTATAAAGCAACCTTAAAAGTGACAATTATTGTCATGGTTTTGTTTTGTTGTAATTTTGGTTGTAATCATTTTGTATCCTAGCAACAATCATGATATTTGTGGAATGTGATGATACTAGTACTTTTGGAATTGAATGACATCATTTTGTAATGCAGTTGAAACTAGTACTTTTGGAATGTAATGACACTTGATCTTTTAAAATGTATTACTATTCAATAATGCCCCAGAATACAAGATAGGTTCTGTCTTAAACGTTTGTTCTGTCTTAAACGTTTGTTCTGTTAAAGTCTTCACCAAAAGCCTATTGCAAATTTGCAATCGCCAAGCATACAACCAAAATACCAAAACTTGGAAGCAGGTATTTTAAATACTTAAACCTATGCTCAAATTGAAGGATAAGGTACCACTTATAGTTCTCCTTCAAGAAAAAAACAATGGATACAAAACAATTCTACAATTTACAATTCCAAGCTTGGGTTATTATTGTAATGCTAAATTTACAATTTTAGTAACCCAAAGAAGATTTTACATTTTATCTTAGTGCCAACGCAAACTAAAATAAGAGAGATTAATTAACACTTAACAGTACATGAGAATATTCCCACTTCTATTCTGGCCAGTTTGTATATATCATACAATTACACAAAAATGCATGATGAAAGTGTGGCTACTCTCCATTGCACTTCAACATGTCCTAAGTAGCACAACCTCCAAAAACTGGTTTTGCCAATATATGGCCCTTTTTCTTTGAACTTCTTATACAAAATAGAAGACTTTTGTTAGAAAAATCAGTACGAAAACTGGTATTTCATTGAGTAAGAAAACAGCCTTGGTCACCATACGAATTAAAATGTGTTAGTATGCAAATGCAATATCAAAGCCAACGAATCAACAATATAAACTGTCTTTTCAGAGTTGTTGTCTCTATTAACTATAGTACTTGACTGCAGAGTTGGTTCTGAAATTTTCAGGTTGTTACAAGTTTATTTAGCTATGATCATGCAGTAGTTCAATGAAGGAAAAATAGAGAAAAAAAGGTATGTGCACACCAAAACCAGAAATTCCAATCCATTCACACTAATTAAGTTCCATTACATAAGAAAACAAGTTTAAAATTTAAAGAAAAAAATATATTCCAGCCTTTTTCTATACCCTTTGCACACCAAAAAATAACAAAAAGAGAATCCATTTCAATTGGTTAATCCTTATTTTTTTTTTTCTCTTTACTCTATAATCTTTCATCATATATAGGCAAGCTGCAACTGCCAGTTGAACATGAGCACGATAAATATATACGGCTCCGATATTTGGTAAAAAATAATACTTTTGATGATTGATAAAATCAGAATAGAAGATGATGATGTAGCCAAGTTTTGAATTTTCACATTACTTAAAATAATTAAACTATAACATAAGGAAAATGAACTTTACAAATAGATCAAAACTATCCCCTATAACAAAAATTAAGGGTTTCAGTGTGCAATATTAAAGTTGGCACTAAGACTGTTCATCCGGTGCCCAAACCGGAAATCCGGGTCAACCCGGGCCGGATCCGGATGCCCAAAAACGGTTTGGACTCCAACCCGGGTTCATCCGGGTTGAAATCCGGTTTAGATCCGGATCAATCCGGTTTTTAAAAACCGGAAATCCAGTTTCCGGATTTAAACCGTTTTTATTTATTTTTATTTTTTTATAGCTTGTTTTATTACTTTTTTTTTAGTTGCATTTTATAATTTATTACTATTACTGATGTATGTTTTGGTTATATATTTTAGGTATTAGACGAATGGGGACGTTTTCATAGTTTTTTTGAACTATTTTCTTGATTTCAGATTACATAAAACAAATACAATTAACATTATCAAGTAAAAGGATTCGCGCGAGGTCATGTACTGACTTAAAAAAGTTGTTCCTTTCTTTAGCTTTAACTTTTCTATTCTTTCCTTCAGCTGGCTGATATAGCAGCACACAAAAATCACTCAAACCTTGTATTCAATCCCAATCAGATTCAAAATTACCAAAGTAATCAAAGTCGTTCAAATTAATTTTAAGACCACAAAATTTATCTTCCACTGCTTTCTGATATTCTTGTTGATTGAAATAGCTCTTTCTCTCTGCAATTGGATTAATAGCTCTTCATCAGCCGTAAATGAACTCTGATCCTCCTACTTATTCCCCATCTGAAGCAAGTTAAAACAAATATCTTTACCAAGTAAAGAAGCTAGAGTTGTAACACTGAAGTAAGGTAATAGAGTTGTAACAAATATCTTTACCCAGAAATTGCCTATCATAATTTTTAATAACAGGACAAGTTGTAAATTGGTGCAACTTAAGAGTTGCATTAAAAAAAAGCACATTAAAGTAATGGAAAAGATGCATCAATAAGTAGAATGAGTAGTACTTAAGATTGTTAATCCATTTAAAGCAGGACTCATGATGATCTCACATGTTATGAATGAACACTAGCAGCTTTTTATTAATCTTCCTTAATTAATTTGCATAATATGTATTGATTATGTTCATAGATAGGCATGTGGCCCCCTGTGGGGGTAATATAAATGTGGGTACATGCATGAAGTTCCCCATCCTGGGTAATGCAATTATCAAGATTCTTTAAAAAGTGAGGTTGAGCTTGGAAGAAAAATTACAATAATGTAACAAAAACCAAAGTCACTAACACATCACCATCTAATCTCCATTGAACAAGTTGTAACACTGCTCACAAGTTTTCTCTATTGGGTACTACAAACTACAAAGTTTTTTCTTTGTTTTGGTTCTACAAAGTCTGGACAACAGAAATATCAGTACAGAAACTACAAGCACTTCAGAACAGTCATTTACCGAGGAACAATGGAGAACAAATCAGTAGTATATGATTAACAGTGTGAGCAACTAAGCAAAGCATTATTAGCTTACTACATTTAACATTCCCTGTCATATCACCAATTTATGGGTACATTTATTTTACAGCAAAGGAAACGTGCAGTAACAATCCATGTCTCACATGAACATGGAGAAGGGTTGCAAGAGAAAATCCAAACAAGGAAAGGTCAACTACACCATACCAGGGCACTGAAAATCTAAACGAAACAGAGCAAAAGAGCAGCAAATATACAAAGATGATATAAATGAGAGCAAACTAACTAAAAAGGAATTAATGTGACATAAAGAGCACTACATCATGATCAAGATGAAACTCCTCTGCATAACTCCAAGTCTCCAACTAAATTCTCACAAAATCAAACACAATAACATTGGAAATAGTAGAGTATTTTGAAATACATTAATAATAAAAACTAATATTAAATTAAAAGGAATAATATACCTTCTCTAGTTTCGAAGTAGGGTTTGGAGTTGGATTTTGAGACTTAGTAGCTTCACCAAACCTTCAATCTCATATTTCTTACAATTACCCTGCTTGAAAGATCCTTCTTAGTTTATTAACAAATTTTCTATAATTATAATATGGATCTCATCAAGAAGAAGTAAGTTTTCACGACATGGAAGGGACCCAGCCAAGCAAATCTTCTTTCATGAACATTTCAGGCCTTCCTTGATCAAATTGGTACAAGGACCCAACCAAGCAAATCTTTCATGATTAACTACAAACATAGAGAGAAACACGTTTGAATCTTTGATTAACTATAAGCAATGCTCAAACCCATCGATGTTATAAAGAAGATCATAGCTAATCTCTACTGGGTAAAATGGTTCTAGATTTCATCCAGAGGGCCTCGATATATGTAATACAGAACTCAAATACAGAAACAAAGAGCGAGCGAGAGCGAGAGCGAGAGTGAGAGCGAGAGAGCGAGAGAGTAAGAGAGTACCCTAGAATCGACGGACGATTTAAACCCAGACGTCGACGGCGAACAGTTAAGGTCACGAAGATGGACGGGATTGTTGCTCGACGACGAGGTTAGGGTTTGAAGTTAGAGAGAGAGAGAGAGAGAGAGATCAGATTTAGAATAAATCGTGCGGAACTGCGGATTAGTTTATTTAGAATCTGGGTACCGGGTGTTAGATTCGGTACCAGATCATATTAAAATATTAAACTGGATATATTTTAATATGGATACCGGATTTAAATTATCCGGTTCCGAGATCCAGATCCAAAATCCGGATATCCGGTTTTCAAACCGGACCGGATAAATAACCGGTCCGGATGAACACCCTTAGTTGGCACAAATATAAAACCTGTACTAGTCCTCTCAAACATAAACATCTAACGTTTGGAGACTCGCTTGATACATGTCGACATAACACCACCACCATCTCCTCCAACATGGAACCAAACCCACTGCTGCATTATTCAGAATATTAAATTTGGCATGGAGAGCGTGGTTGAGCTTCTGAGGGTGGAGCAGTCATTGATGTTGGTGGCATGTGGGGTAAAGGTTGCTTGAATTGAGAAGGAGCGGAACTCGAACCATTGGGCTTAGGTGCACTGGAAAACCGAGACTTATTATTGGTACGATTGGTTGGTTTAGAGGCAAGTTTATTGGAGTAGAGTGCATAGGGACCAGCTTCAGGTTGAATGGACGGATGGTGGAATTTTTGCATAAGATCATAATTTAATAATTTTGCATAAAAGTCAGAAAACGACATAGATTTCTCCTTAGCAAGGAGCATATATGTCGTGACAAAGGAGTGAAAAGAAGAGTTCAGACCATTAAGAACGGAGAGTATTAAGTCGGAATCATCAATTGGTTTTCCAACAGCCGACAATTCATCAGCAAGAGATTTAACCTCATCCAAAAAATCTTGGCAAGACTTGGAACCTTGCTGTAGAGATTGCAATTTTCTCTTAATAAGAGAAATTCGAGAAGTGGAGGGCACGACAAAACGTGCGCTAAGGGCTTGCCAAGCAAGCTGAGAAGTCTCAAGCCTATAGATGGTGGAAACCACCGCTGGAGACAAAGAAGACACTATCCAGCCAAGTACCGTTTGGTCCTTATACTGCCAGATAACAAAAGCAGGATTAAGAGTACCTTGGGCCTTGTGTGCATCTCTGGTAAATTGAGGAGGACAAGGATCGGAACCATCAACGATTCCCATCAGGGGCGGAACCAGGATTTAGTTATTGGGGGGGGCAATCAACTTTAGGCTCGACAACAATCTTTTATTGATATAAATAAAAATAAATTTGAGAAGTATCAAAAATGTAATGATATAAAATTATTAGATTTTTTTGTATAATTTATCAATTAACGAATATTTTTAATTAATCTACAAACTTACAATATCCAACTTAAAATTCAAGATATACAAATATTAACAGTCATATAAAATTATAATGAACCCAATTTCCAAAATATCAAAAAATCATGAAGCAACTAAATCAGCATATCCGTAAGTTAGCAAATACTAACCAAAAATAAATAAAATGACTATATGAAAAAATGACTATCCGTAAGCGGTAAGCATGAGATTTGGTGTAAAAAAATAAAATACAATTATGAGATTTAAGGGGCCAAGGGCCAAGGACCATAATAAAAGAAATACAAATATAATATGACTGACTATATAAGACTAATTGACTAAGGGCCAACCGGCAAGCCTCCAGGGCCCATAACAAATATAATATAATTATATCACTGTGAGGCAAGTTACGGAAAGTAGAAATTTTTACTAGATTCTAGAAGAAGAGAGAACTGCATATGAGAAATTGAGAACAATAGAACCTGATTTGAGGCAACGCGTGCAAGCGGTAAGCTAAAGCGATTATCCAAGCGCAGACTGCAGTTATGCAAGTGGCAAGTCTACAGTGGACCAACACCAAACGGCAAGATAAAGCCATTTTCAGTACCTCGCATGGACCATTGGTTTTGGACTCCTGAGCTTATAGACTACTAGTTACACTGTTACAGCCTCTGGCATGATTACTCGCATCCTCCATGAATCATTGGTAATGGACTTTTGACCATTAGTTTTTGTACTTTTAGACTTATAGTTTATAAATTTTTTTTGGGGGGGGGGGGGCTGTAAGAGAAAATTCTCAAACTTGGAGGTGCTGTAGGAGAAAAACCTTTATATTTGGAGGCTGTTCTCTAAGAATCTATATGCTAAACTGATTTTTTGAAAAACTTTGGGGGGGCGATAGCCCCCCCTAAGTACAAGGTAGTTCCGCCCCTGATTCCCATAAGACCATAGCTTTTAAACAAAGGAAGCAATTGAGCACTCTAGGCAAGGAAGTTAGTTCCATCAAGTTTGATGGAAATAACTTGAGCTGGAAGATGAAATGTAGCGGAAGATGAGGAAGACTCCGAGTAGCAGCCATAGGATCGACGAAAGCGTGAGCTATTGGCTGTTCTGATACCATGAAAAAATAGAAAGAACTCTGGAAAACCTTGCCAGAGACTTGTATATTCATCAATATTTATAGGCAGCCGAAGTTGTTTACAAAGATTACAAAGGATCTATATTCTGTTACAAGAATATCATTTACAAATAATGGAATACAAAATCAAATAAATGCAGTTAATAGCAGATAAAGTCGAAACAGAGCAACGTGAAAACAGAGCAGACTAACGCCGAAGATCTCGTCTACGTTCAAATTTAAATATGCCACAATGCATATCTGAAGTTTGAATTTAAACTTCAGGTGTAACCGCATAACCAATGTGATCTAGATCCTTAACAGAAAACACTTAGCCAATAAGAAAATAAAAATAGATAATAAGCGATGAATGATAAGTAAGAAATTCTTTTGAAGCTTACCCCACGAAGAGACCCACGTCGACGCCACGAAATCGACGAACCCAAACCAGATTGACCTGAACCCAAATCAGATTGACCTAGAGCCCGACAAGCTCCAAAATGTAGGATGAACTCAAGTTGGACGAGGTGACCTAGACGATGACAACTTCAAGCGGGATGAGCGACCCAGACGACGGTGAGCTCAAGCAGGACGAAGAGGGAGGAAATGCACGACGACGAAAAAATCCAAATCAAAAGCGGGAAATGGGTATGCTTGTCCGCGAAGTAGCTGCGTTTTGATTTATTTTATTTTCTTAAAAAAATTAAAATAGTGGCTAACGTGGCATTAGCCACGTCAGTCGTTTGTCCGGTGCTTGTTATCTACCGTCTGTCTATAGAATTACTCAAATTTTTAACCCTAGACGATTTTCTATATTTATAAAATTATATATAAAATATAGAGATAAATTTATGATTTTAAAAAATTTGGGGGCCAACAGTGGCGAAGACCAGTTACCAATGCAACATCTTGGTGGCCTGACCCAGTTATCTTCTTCGTGTAGAAGATCTATTTCAGCGCATGAAAAGGAGTTCACAGAATAAGGAGAAAATTTCCAAATCGAACTAAGAGCACTTTAATGGGTAGTTAAACATTTATTTTTTGTAAAATTTAGTTTAAATTTAGTTAAAAGGTTCAAAATCACATTCTATTGAACTTTTTAAAATAAAATAATTATAAAAACATTAACAATGTTTACGCTACATGTAGCGCAACACTGTTTATCCTTCAAATATTATTTTATTATATTTTTCATCTTTAGATTTTATGTTCGGCAGTGGGTTTTGTTTAGCAGTGGGTTTCGGATATCACCGGCTTCAACATTGGCCACCACTAGAGACACCATCGGCGTCACCGGCATTGTCTCACGCCTGCGATCATTCCCCGGCGATTCCAGCTCCGGCGATGCACCATTTATTCCCCATGCCGATAGAAATTTGAAAATGAGTTTCGGCATCACCGACGTCGTTGGACCTACAACCGGTCACTATGTGCTACACTGCCGGCCTCGCCTCATTTCGACGATCATCCCCTAAAAATTTCATCTTCGGCGAGCCAGCTGTTGGCTTTCACGTTGCTCTTCCAGCTTCGGCAACCATTTCCAAAACAATCGACCATTTTTTTAATTTTGTAAAATAAATTTATTTAAAATAAAATATAAATATTTTAAAAAATGTAGAGAAAAAATAAAAATGCTGATGGAAGGTAAAATGTAAAAATAAATAGTTAAAATGAAAAAAGTGAGCTTTTAACTCTTTAAAATAGAAGAAAACTAACTACTCTATTAGGAGTGCTCCAATCTATTTATTTGAAAACATCCGACACCAATAACTTCATGCTACGTAAAGACCACAATAAACCATCTCTGCCCTGCATCATAAAGAATTTCACGTTCAGGCCACAACCCTCCTTTGATGCCTTTGTTCTGTCTCTCCGTCTTTGTCTCTCTTTCGTAGAAGCCTCCTTTGAAACCCTAATCGTCAAGTTTCAGGCCACAGCTGAAGAAAACAAGTTGCAACGATTTTAGTAGGTTCAAGACAAAGAAGGAGATCAAGACCAAAGAAAATCATAGACCAAGTCTTGGAGGGTCTATGTGATATACGGGAAAATTAGCGTTTTTAGAAAAAAGTTCTTCTCATTCTTTGTTATTGAATTCGTCGTCTAAAACTTTGGGTATTCTTCCTGGAAGATTGTCCATAGATGAAAAAGTGATACAACGGAAAATACTTGAGAACTCGGATTCTTTGACCAATAGTTTGGGAGTGGATCTAGAGTGCTGCAATATGGGTTTCAGCATGGGTTTCTATTCTCTAGCTATCGAAAAAGGTTCGAAACACTTGCGTAAATCGGACAGGAAAGTTTATTCCAGGTATATGAAAGATATATCTGCAATGCGTGTTTCAGACCTGAATATTCCGAACCCAGTATCATCGAATAATTTTCCTAGGCCAAACAAGTTTTACATAAGAAATGTAATCAAGAGTATGAATTCGTTTACGGGTGCCATGTCACAGTGGACATGGTCGTCGGGGTGATCCGGCTCACCGCCATTAATGCCAATGAGAAGAATGATGAAGAATGTGAGAAGACAGAAGTAGCTGACAAAAATAAAACCCTTAAGAAGCATCTGAGTAAAATGAGTAAAACAAATCATGAATTTGGAAACAAGGGGAAACTTGCTAAGAAGAGTTGTGAAACGGAAAAAGAAGGGTTATCTGTCGAAGGGAGATGTGGAGGTCGCCAGGAGGTTGGAGGGAGAAAGGGGAGGTTGCGAGAAGTTTGCGAGGGTCGAGAGGTTGACAGAGGGGAGGGGAGGGAGGGGAAGTCAAGGTCAAGGGTGCGGAGGGAGGGGAGGTCGGAGTCAAGGGTTTATGTAATTGTCTAACGATATTGTGCGTGCAAGTGTAGAGAAGCATTTTGTGAAAAGTTGATGCGTCTACTTTGAATTGGTGTCCATTTTTTAAAGCTAACGCGCATGCCCCACCCAAAGAGGGATTGTGGAATAAAAGGGGACACTCCAACTCGCCTACTTTTTTTTTTTATTTGGATTATCCAACTCACCTACTTGAGTTTACTAGATGACCGCTTGATCTGTCTTAAGTAAATGTGTAATCAGTCTGATTTAGTTCGATTTTGAATATATTATATTATAATATATTGTTGTACCTTATAATATATTATAATTGTATTGTAGACTATAATGATATATTATAGGATATAATATGGTATTAGTATAACTATTAATATAATATACTATAGTGATACAAGATTTTAAAATTTAATGTTATATTAATTATTTATCATATAATACAAAACTCCTTTATCTATAATTATATATTATATATAAAAATCATATAAAATATTTTATACGATACGAAAAATTAAAAATATATGAGCCAGTCAAGTCCGGTTTGATCCAGTTTTAAAAAAAATGAAAATTGGGACCGAATAGATTTTGAGAAAAATAAAATCGATACTGGACCAAATCAAATTCAGTATCATACCAAACCTATTGATTCGATCTAGTTTACTGATTCATAGGTTTTTTTTCACTCCTAATGTTAAATTCGCATTTTCAAAAAAGAAAAATAAATATCAAATTTGGATAATTTTTTTAAAGTAATAAATTCTAGTTTTTATAAAAATGAATAGAACTTGCACACTATCTTGTATTATTCTATTAAAAAATGGAAACAGAATATCAAACTTGTTATAAAACTAAAAGAAAATAATATTACAAGAGAATTTGCGAGAGAAAATATTTAGAATTTTTATTACTCAAGCATGAGAATACATATTCCGTACAAATGAATGCCTTGCATATATAGAAAGGTAGGTCGGTTTATGAATGGCACCAAGTCGGTTTATGCATGCGATGATCATACACAATAAGTCACTTTAGAATACTCTCATTAAAACTTTGCAAAAGAAAACTCAACGAAACAAAATCTTAACGAAGGAAAAAAAGTATAATAAGCACATGTCTTCAAGACATTTATTCCCCTTGAAAAGTGCATGACGATAGATTTTTAAGTTTTCACATTCCAATATTCTATATAATTTTCTCAAATGTTATAGTTAGTAATGCCTTCATGAATAAATCTGCTAGATCATCACTTAATCATATCTGCTTGATATCAATTTCACATTTCTTCTAAAGTTTGTGAGTATAAAAGAATTTAGGTGAAATATGTTTGGTTCTGTCACCTTTGATATATCCTCCTCTGATTTGAGTGATACAAGCAGCATTGTTTTTATATAAAATTATTGGGCTATCATTAGTCATGTGAAGAGCAAATTTTGCTTAAATATATAGGATCACTGATTTCAACCAAGAATAAGTCTATTATGTCCACTCAATTTGACACATTTTTGACATTTCATGTATTTTGATTTTTTTTAAACTTTATTTACTTAATGTTTAAAGAAGTGATTATTAGTGTATTATTATTATTTTTTATATTTTTTAAAAATATTTTAAAATGATAATAAAATGATAATAAAAAAATAGATTTTTTTTTTTAAGCTCAATAGTAAGCTTCAGTGGTCAATTGTGGGTGACATAGTAGCACACCCCTTCACCCAAATACACTCTCGACTTACTTTATGAATTTCAATGATTTCTGAATGATTTAAAGATGTGGTAGATAGTGTTTGCTTAATAAGCCTCTATGATATAACAAAATTTTTATAAGTAAATACGTATCCAATTTGAGATCTACTTTTCTGTGAACTTGAAAAATAACATACATCTACATATCCAATTTATTTTATACTTGATCCATGTTGATAAAATAATTTCATATCAAACATACCTTAGAGATAATGAAAGACATGTTTAATACCATTTAATGTCTTCGAATTGGTGTAAAACTATATCTTGCAAATAAATTAACTGAAAATGCAATATTAGGTTGACTGCAAAATGCAAGATATATCAATATTCCAATTGCACTGAAATATGATATTTCAAGACCAATAATTTCTTCACTATTTTCACAAGGACGAAATGGATCTTCTGTACATTAAGAGATCGAACAATAATTGGAGTATTCAGCAGATGAGTTTTGTCCATATGAAAATGCTTCAAAACTTTCTCTTATACATTGATTGATAAATAAGAATTTCATTTAACAATTGCTCGAGTTGTAGGCCGAGACAAAATTTCGTTTTACCAAGATCTTTCATTTTAAATTCATTTTTTAAATATGTAGCTTTAATCCATACAAAAATCTTTAAAGTTTGATAAAGTACATATTTCTAGATGTATTTGTATTAGATACTTAAGGCATTTTATATCTTTTAGTGATTTTCATATATATGTTATGATCTAATAATCCATATAAACATGCAGTGATCACATTCATCAATCGCAAATCCAATCTTTTTGTAACTACCAAATTAATCAAAAATTTGAATGTGATTGCATCCATAACGGAAGAATATGTTTCTTCATAATTAATCCCGAGTTTTTGCAGAAAACCTTTTACGACAAGTCGTATTTTGTACTGTACAGCTTCATTATTCTCATTATGCTTCTGTAAAAATACTCACTTTTATCCAACAAGCATTATACCCTTTGATATTTGGACAACAAGTCCAAAGACCTCTGCCTTTGCTAATGACTAATGAGTTTAATTCAGTTTTAATAATTATATTTCATTTTGGCCAATCATTTCTACATTGACATTTTTCAACAGTTCTTAACTCACTTTCTTCATTACTTTTGGTAATGTCAAAGGCAATCTTATATGAAAATATGTTGTCGACAATGATTTTGTTTTTATCTAGAATTTCTCCAGTACTCATGAAATATATCGAGATCTCATTAATTTTAGGTACCTGTCCCTCTTTAAAGAGTGACAATTCATTAAATATTTTTTTAGGAAGTTCTTTTTTAGGAGATCTTGAAACAAAAGATTTGACCTCTTCAAGAGTATCAATTACTCATGTGGTCTATGTTGAGTGTATGGGCTCTTCAAGAACACCAAATTTATTTTGCATTTTTCTTTTTCGAGAAATTTTATCTTTTGCACCAATAGGTCGTCCACACTTCGAGTGTGTCTTAAACTCATCTATTGCTATTTTGGTAACTTGTCATTTAGAAGGATGTAATCCTTGTTGGAGTATTAACAGCAAGCATATGTGATTTTACCACGCCTTTAGTGGCAGTAAATATATCCGATAATTGATTTGTAACACTTTGCAAATGGATAATCCTCTGAATTTATAATTTATATTCATTTGTAGGATGATCAAATTGAAATAGAGTTTTATTTTCTCAAGTGATTTCCTGTCGTGCTTCACGCACCGATTTTTCGTTACCTAATGGTAGAAAAATGGATTTGTCAAAAAAAAATTTCTCAAAACGTGCTTTAAACATATTCCTTATAAGAGGATCAAAGTATTTAATAATAGATGGATAATCAAAACCAACATATATCACAAGTCTATGTTGATGACCCATATTTGTATGTTGTGGAGCTCCAATTAGAATATATACAGCACGTCCAAAAGTACGAAAATAAAAAAATATTTAGTTGTTGACCAAATACAAGCTGTAATGGAGAATATTTGTGGTATACTGATGATCTAATTCGAATAAATGATATTGCATGAAGTGTAGCATGTCCCCAGACAGAAACATGTAATTTCTATTTTATAAGTAGATATCTAGCAATTAGTTAAAACTTTTTGATTAATTATTCAGCTAAACCATTTTAAGTGTGTCTATAGGCAATATGATGCTCAACATATATTCCTATTGATATTTAATAGTTATCAAAAGTTTGAGATATAAATTCACCTTCATTATCCAATTGAATAATTTTAATTAGATAGTCAATGAATTGTGCTCGTAATTTAATTATTTGGGCAAGAAGTCTAGCAAATGTAACATTTCTAGTGGAAAGTAGACAAACATGTGACCATCAACTTGATGCATCAATTAAAACTATAAAGTATCTAAATGGTTCACTTAATGGATAAATAAGCACACATACATTCACATGAACCTATTGTAAAAATGATAGGGATCAAATAACCTTTGATGGAGATGGTTTGATAACTAATTTACCTTGAGAACAATTAAAGCACAGATATTCATTAGATAAAATAATTTTTTGATTATTTAGGAAATGCCCATACAAATTATCAATAATCTGCCTCATCATTATTAATCTTGGATGTCCAAGGCGATCATACCTAATCATAAATACTTTGGGGTCAATGTACTTCTGGTGCATTACCACATATGATTCAATTGTTTTTATTTTTGTATAAAGCAATGCTACATACAGTCCCTAAAACTGGACTCCTTTACAATTCAAGCAATAAATAAACAGAAAAATTCTTATTTTAAAATAAAATTAGTTAAAATACCCTTATTTACAAATAAAAAAATACTAAAAATTTGAAAAATTCATTTTATTTATCCATAAAACAGGAGCATTTTAATGAGGACTGCAATGCAATCCATCAAATATAAACTGTAAGAAGAATTATTCATTTTCTAGTACGAGATTTTGGCCCGTAATTATTTTAGTAATGAGGAGATGTTCTTTATTGTCTTCATTGACGTTTCAATCAATGTTTTGAATACCGTACCGGTACCGGTACCGGTCAAGTCACTGAAACGAAATATTTCGGTACCGGTACCGTTTCGTGTATCGTTTCGTAATAATTTATACATAAATAATTTATATATATAAATATATATAAATTATAAAAAGATAAAATTATTAATTATTTTATAATTTATACAAACAAAATATACATTTTATATATATAAAAAGAAAAAAAATTACAAATATATTTAAAAAAAAAAAATCCAAAATCCGAAATCCGATACCGGCGGAAATCCAGTATTTCGGCCAGTACCAGCCGAAACAGGCTGAAACGGCCGAAATTTTGACCGAAACGAAATATACATTTTTTTGTACTGGTCAGCGGCCGGTACGGTGCATTTCAGCCAGTACGGCCGGTACCGGTACGAAAATAAAAACATTAGTTTCAATATAATAATCATTACGACGTATATCTTTGAAACTAAATAATTTTATTATAGATTATGAAGAAAATAGAACATCATCAATACAAAATCTGATGTCATTAGGCAACACAATATAAACTCTTCCGGAGCCTTCAATTAAATTTGATGAACTTAAGATTGTATGAATATATGCTTTACTTAGTATTAGATTTTGAAAATATTTCTTATCCTTAAGAATTATGTGAGCTGTAGTATTGTCAACTAGACATACATTTCTATAATTTATTTCAGAGATAAAAAATTCATCAATAGGACCTATGATTCTACAAAATGTATAAAACTCTCATTACTTAAAAAAATCGCAAAATATTTAAAAAAATCTACTATAACATATAGAAACTTGATATAAGTCAACTAAATACTTGATCGTACGATAGATACGTGATCAATGTCCAATCATACCACATTTATGGCATACAATTTCATATTTCTTTGAAGAATTGTTATGAGAGCCTTTACTATTTTTTGAGTTGTATCACTTCTGGTTATATGATGTATTTTTATTATTATCCTATTTAGTGTTGTCGATTATTAGACCTCCACTTTTATAATTCTTCCCACTACATTCATTTTCTCAACTTCTTTAAAAGGATGCACCATTTGGCTATGAAAATAGTGTAAATTTAGTATCATTCACTTTAAGAAATGATGTGGAACTAGTAGGACATGACTCATAATTTTTTAACAAAAGCTAACTATTTTACTCAACCACTAGAGGACAATATATAAGTTTAGAATATTTTTTGAATTTTCGCTCTTGATATTACTGCTGCAAGAGCAATTCGAAGTATGAAAAGTAATATATGTCTTCTCTAACATATCATTATCAGCGACTTTTTCAAAGTATTATTTCAATACTGAGCTGATTTTAAAGAGTGTAGAATTGTACTCACTAACACTCTTGAAATTTTGTAACTTCAGGTACAACCGGTCATGACGACCTTTTGAGAGGATTACGGTTTTCTAGTGAAAATATTCCATTAAATCAATCTACAAAGTAAGGAGATATTTTATCATGAGATACTCAGTTTTTAATTTTTCGTGAAGATCGTAGTGAAGTAAAATCATTACCTTAGAACGATCCTGCTAGAACATATGATTTATTTATTTGATCGTATCTTTCAGGTTCATTGCATTCAGATAGATCTCATCAAGAATTTAAAATAATTTTTTTTAAGAAATGTCAAGAGTAACAAATTCTAATTTTGTAAGATTTGACATTTTATACATATATGAATCACGAAAATAAATATGTATATCTAGAAACATATTCACGAAATCATGAGAACAAACCTAAAGTTTTATCAAGTAATAATAAGTAATATAATCTTTCATAATCATCTTAGGGATTATAAATAATATATTGAAAAAATTACGCTTGAAATAGAAGACCACTAACTTTAGAATCGACAGAATCTCGTGCTGATAAAGTGTTATAGAACTAAAAGAAAATAAATTTGCAAAACAAATTAGCTTGTGTAATAGCCCAAATTTTCTAAGGTAAATTATTTTATGGAAATTATTTTAAGGAAATTTATTTGATGTATTTATTTTCTAGGAAAATAGAGTGGGAGATTTAATTGAGGAATATGAGATAACACTTGGTATTGGGAATTATGCATTCTCGGATTAATCTATCGAGTTTTAGTGAAATGGGCATAAGTTATTCATATGAGGTCCAAATGAGGTGATTCTAATTGGTATATAACCTTGAGAGATAGATATAAAACTTATATGTTTTAAGTTTTCCGAGATTAGGAAGGGATCAATAACTTATTTGGGAAGCAAGTGGGCAGCTCTGGAATAGGCTTAAATGGAACTCGAGTTGGATGAAGTGAACTAATTTGAGGCACGTAAATAATTAGGCAATTGGTTTTGAGATTTTATGGGATTAGGACATGTGTAGGGATAGTTGGAAATGGATGGAAAGTTGATTTGGAAGCTAATTGGTTAGTTAGTGTGATGGAAACACAAGGGGAGCCAAAATCTAGTTGATAGATGACTAAGTGGGTCAGATTTGGCTCTACCCTAACTAAACTAAGAAGTGGCCTTCTAGAACTTGTTAAATGGAGACTTAAGGGAGTTACGAAGTATCCAAATGAGTGGAAAAATCTGGAGAGGGGCGTGTGACACAAGGAAAGGGCTAGAGAAGGGAGGTCTATGTATGGTTAGGTGAAATACCACCTTACCTCTTATCCCTTTAGCTCACTCCTCAGCCATGGATCAAAATTGGCAAAAAAAAATCTCAAATGTGAGCCCTTGGATGACTAATCTAGCTGCAAAGCCTAGGATTTGGGAGGCGTAAGCCTCATCATAAGATATGCTTAGGTGGACACCTCATCACCCATACGAACAGACAACTAGTGCACCTTAGGGTTTTTCCCTCTTCTCCCCTTCATGTTGGTTGACCACCATCCTATAAATAGACCCTTGAGAGCTTTCTAAGCTCCTTTAGAAGGAGAGAACACATTCCCTTTGGAAGATAACTACTCCAGAAAGACCCTCCCAAAACCCTTAAAGATTTCCTTTATAAGCTAAGTGATTGAGTTTGGGGAAAAGCTTGCAAGAAGTTGGTTGGATCCATTCTCTTGAACTTTGAAGAATTTGCAAGTCCATATTCTAGCTTAACTTAAGCATGGAAATGGTTTATTGAAGTGATTGAACTATGCTAGTATTGAACTTTTAAGAACATGATTAAGTGACAAAGTGACATATGAGTAAGGTTGGATTTAAATTGTCTTGTAAAAATGTTCAATAAAATTTTAAGAACTTAGATTTAGGTTTTTAAGAAGCCAAATAAAGTATAGTAAAAATATTGGCATGTTTTGAGTGGAAAAACTCCTAGAGCTGTGATCTCGCTTGACCATCGCTCGACCTGTGGGTCGAGCGAAGGCAAAATATGACCCCTCGCTAGAGTATCGCTTGATACTCCGCTCGAGCGAGTTTGAACCTGTGACTTCGCTCGATATTCGCTCGACACCCGCTCGAGCGAGTTCCAACCCGTGACTTCGCTTGATGATCGCTCGACACCCGCTCGAGCGAGATGCCCTGTTTTGCTTAGACTCAGGGTTTTCCTAGAATAAAATCGGTGTTCCAAATAGTAAGGGTTATAAGTATGAATAAGAAAGGAACTACTAAAAAGAAAACGATGTATAAGAATAAGTTAGTTACGTCGTGATGGGGACGGCGAGACGTAACGCCCGGATGACTGACATGCCGATAGGGACGACGATACGTAACGTTTGTCTTGTTAAAAGAGTGTGTGATCTTCACGGGGATGGCGATACGTAACGCCCGTGAGACTGGTCTAAATAGCGGGGACGGCGATACGTAACACCCGCAGTGATATATGTATATGTTTCGTATCAAGACGGGAACGGCGAAACGTAACGCCTGGATGATTGATGAGTATATGTGATGGGGACGGCGAGACGTAATGCCCATCAGTGATAAGAAAGAATAAAAACTTTTAAGGAAACGGTGTAATTCCATATAAGATTACATATTCGGTTGAGACAAGAAAGGTACCAGTTAGACAGTGGTCTTATGATGTATATCTTAGGGTAAATTTCCTTAGTCATTCAGTAGTGATAATATCATGGTTGCTTTTTTCCTGTTTCTTTTAAGCTGCTTATGTACTTACTGAGATTTCAAAAGAAATCTCACTCTTTTGTGGTTCTATATTTTTTTGTGCATATCAACTATATACAGGATTCCATGACCAGTAAGGGGAAAACCCCGATGAAGCAGCAGACTTCGGGGAGTCCTAAGGGACTCTCTGACTATAGTCCTTATATAAACATTTCTTTTGTTTCCTTCGGACCTCCTATCAGTAATCAACCTACAGGAGTTTGGAGCCTTGACGCATCCACTTTTGCTGAGGAGAGGCGATGCACAGGATGCTGTTTAACATTAGAACTAGATGGCTCGTTTTCCATGTGTGGGGTTTACGTGACTACACAAAGACAACAGCTCCAGCGAGACTTTAGTGTTAGTATGGATGGGTTTCGCTATGGGAGAGAATTCCCCGAGGTCAAGAAAGAAAATGAGTGAGGTGAAGGAGAGTCTTTTGGAAGAATGTAATATATTTTTAGCTAACTTGCTACCATTTGGGCCTTGTATATGTAAAAAGGTACAATGCTAAGCTATTAATGAATGACGTGAATGTTGTGAGTATATTTTCCATGTGATCTTTAGAAAGTTTTATATCTAAAACCAAATCCGCTGTGAATTACATGATATATGCATTTTATTCTTGTTAAGTACGAGGGTGAGTAGCCAAGTGTTACTTATCCAGACACCTTAATTTACGTTAAATCCCAAACGTAAATTGGGGGCGTCACAGCATGGTATCAGAGCTATTACGTCTCTGGGTAAAATCCACAGTGTCCTAGGAGAAATGGATTATAGGGCACAAGAATAGGCTTGAATCTTTATCAGATTAGAATTTGGAATAATATGGATGAATGTTTTGGACTTTAGGAATTTGGAAGTTTCTAAAGCAAGTATAGCTTATGGTAAAGTTGGGTATGTTTTAAGAAAACAATATGCCAATAGGTCGTCCTCCTTTGAAACGAGTAGACGTGTAGCCCAAAATCCTTCTCTGGTTACCCCTCCACGTACAGAAGAGCAGACGGCACCGAACCCACTGTTGGGAGAAGGACAAACGGCACCGAACCCACCGTTGGGAAAAGGACAGATGACATCGAACCCATCGTTGGGAGAAGGGTAGATGGCACGAAATCCACCCTTGGAAGATGGACAAGTGGCGCAAAACCCCCCGTTAGAAGGAGGTCAGGCAATAGCTGAAGCTATTCGGCAAATGACGGAAGTAGTGAGAAATCAAATAGAACAGAGCCATCATCATCAGCAGAATGAAATTAGAAGAGAAGCTCAAAGGTGTTCGTATGAGAAATTTCTGGCGTACCGATACCTGCCCTTTACCAGAACGGAAGGAGCATTAAAGGTAGACAAATGGATTGTAGACCTGGAACGTACCTTCGAAGTCAGTAGTTGCACCGAAGTTCAGAAAGTGCAGTATGCGGGACATTTGCTACAGGGAGTAGCAGGACTGTGGTGGGACACGAAGCGAAAGCTGCTAAAGTTAGAATTGGGAGAAAATGTAGTGCCCACATGGGAAAGGTTCAAGAAAGAATTCGACGATCGATTCTTTCCGAAATTTGTGAAGCGGCAGAAAGTTTTAGAATTTACTATGTTAATACAAGGCAGCATGACGGTGGAACAGTACGCAGCGCGATTTATGGAATTGGCAAGATTTGCCTCGCATTTGGTAGCTACTGAAAAGATGAGAGCCCAGAAGTTTCAGGAAGGACTGCAGCCACGAATTCGTATGCAGGTGGCATGTTTGCAAATTGAGAACTTTCAAGAACTGGTGAATATAGCGGCCATAGCAGAAACTGAACAGAGGAGTGTTATGGCGCAAACTCAAGCATATGGAAAAAGAAGATTTCAATTTTTTGGGGGAAAAGATGCTAGGAGGAAACCAAATTTTAGATCCATGGATAGAGGAAAAGGAATAGCAATTAATCCAAATGTGTCGATTTTATTTCCACAATGTGCAAAATGTGGGCGTCGACACCAGGGAGAATGTTGAGTGGATACTAGAGTTTGTTTCAGATGCGGCCGGCCAGGACATTTGATCAAGGATTGCCCTTAGAATACCCCTCAAGGAGTAGCTCTACCTGGAGGAAAAGCAAAAGCTCCCACGAAAGCTAAAGTTTATGCTATCACGCCTGGAGAAGTAGACATGGAGGCAGACGAGACTATAGATGCTAATGTTATTACTGGTAAAATTTTAAGTTCCCTCTTTTAGTCAATGAAAGGATTCTTTGGGAGTGGTAATAATAATAATAGTAGAATAAAATTTTCTTTAGGTAAGGTTAAGCTGAAGCAATGCATGGTCTATGCCTTGTTTGATTCGGGAGCGACAAGATCTTTTTTTTCATATGATTGTGTTCCAAGGTGTGACTTAGAAACAGAATTCTTGGCCCAAAAGGTTATGGTAGTCATGCCCAATGGAAAGGTAGCAGGATGCCACCGGATGGTAAGAAGTTGCACCTTGGAAATTGGAGTTTCATAGCTAGTCGCTGACCTGATACTATTCCATTTGATGGAATTTGATTTAATTTTAGGTATGGATTGGTTGGCCAAATATTATGCTAAACTTGACTGTTGCAAAAAGGAAATAGTTTTTGGCTTACCCATGGAGGAATTATGTTAAATTCCTCAGAAGTTGTTAAGAGTATTCAAGGAATTCCTGTTGTGGAAGACTTTCCTCAAGTCTTTTCTGAGGATCTGCCGGGACTACCTCCTGATCGAGAAACGGAATTTGTTATTAAATTGGAACTAGCCACAACTCCAGTTCATAAAGCTTCGTATAGAATAGCACCAGTGGAATTAGAAGAATTGAAAGCTCAGATTAAGGAACTTTTAAGGAAAAGATTTATCAGGCCCAGTTCATCCCCATGGGGAGCACCGGTACTGTTTGTGAAAAAGAAAAATAGGACAATGCGGATGTGCATAGACTACCGAGAATTGAATAAGGTCACGATTAAGAATAAATATCCGTTGCCACGGATAAATGGCCTGTTGGATCAATTAAGAGGAGTAACTGTATTTTCAAAAATAGACCTTCGGTCTGGTTATCATCAGTTGAAGATCAGGGAGCAAGACGTACATAAGACGGCTTTTCCATCTCGATATGGGCAATTTGAATTTTTGGTTATGCCATTCGGAGTGACGAATGCACAAGCAGTATTCATGGACTTGATGAACCGGATATTTAGACCATATTTAGACAAGTTTGTGGTGGTTTTTATTGATGATATTTTGATCTACTCTCAGACTGACGAGAATCATAAAGAACATTTAAAAGTAGTAATGGAGATTTTGCTGAAACATCAACTGTACGCCAAACTTAGTAAGTGTGAATTTTGGCTACAAGAAGTTAAATTTTTGGGCCATGTTATCTCAAGTGAAGGAGTTTCTGTGGACCCAGCAAAGGTAGAAGCAGTGATAGAATGGCAGCAACCAACCAATGCACATGAAATACGAAACTTCTTGGGATTAGCTGGATATTATAGAAGATTTGTGGAAGGATTTTCCAAACTATCTGCACCTCTGACAGTATTGACCAGGAAGAATGCTAAGTACGTTTGGAGCGAACAATGTGAAATGAGTTTTCAAAAGCTAAAGAAGAGATTGACTACAGCACCAATTTTAGCCTTGCCAGAACCTCATAAACCTTACGTGGTATATAGTGATGCCTCAAAAATGGGATTGGGGTGTGTACTAATGCAAGAAGGAAGAGTAGTCGCGTATGCATCCCAACAGCTTAAGGACCATGAACAGAACTATCCCACACACGACTTGGAATTAGCATCTGTAGTGTTTGCTCTAAAGATTTAGAGGCATTACTTATATGGACAAAGATGTGAAATATTTACGAACCATAAGAGTCTCAAGTATCTTTTTAGTCAGAATACCTTGAATATGAGACAAAGAAGGTGGATGGAAACTATAAGTGATTTCCAATGCGAAATCAAATATCACCCTGGAAAGGCTAATGTGGTAGCCGATGCCTTGAGTAGAAAAGATCAAACGGAAGAATTATCAGTGCTGGCAGTAATGCGAGAAATTCTGATAGACAGATTATCACAGGACCTCAAGCTAATGGAGATTCAAGATGAAACAGCAAATACTGGAAGGAAAAGGATGCTAAGCTGGAGAAGATGAAACAGCAAATACTGGAAGGAAAAGGATCTTCGCACTTTATGATTTCAGGCGATGGGATGCTATACTTTGGGAGAAGGAAAATCATTCCGGATACCCCAAAATTGAAAGAAAGGTTGATGAAAGAAGCTCATGGTACACCATATACTGCTCATCCTGGAAGTACTAAGATGTATCAAGATTTATAAGAAAAGTTTTGGTGGGAAGGAATGAAGAAGGATATCGCGACCTTTGTAGCCAAGTGTCCAGTGTGTCAGTTAGTAAAAGCTGAACACCAAAGACCAACCGGTAAGTTGCAACCTCTTCCAATTCCCGAATGGAAATGGGAGGATCTATCTATGGATTTTGTGGTAGGATTTCCAAGAACATCTGCGGAGAAAAATTCGATTTGGGTAATAGTGGATCGGTTGACGAAGAGTGCTCACTTTTTAGCTATCTCCAACACGGATTCTATGGAAAGGTTAGCAAAAATTTATGTGAAGGAAATAGTTCGTTTGCATGGAGTACCCAAGACTATAGTATCGGACAGAGATCCTAGACTTACATCTCGATTTTGGCAAAGTTTCCAGAAGATGATGGGTACCAATTTAAATTTTAGCAGCGCATACCATCCTCAAACGGACGGACAAATAGAAAGAACTATTCAGACTTTGGTAGATATGTTGCGAGCCTGTGTATTGGATTTTGACAAAGATTGGGAAAGTCTGCTACCGTTAATTGAATTTGCTTATAATAACAGTTTCCAAGCTACTATACAGATGGCGCCATATGAAGCACTTTGTGGGAGGAAATGTAGGTCTCCTATTTATTGGGATGAAGTGGGTGAAAGTAGCGTTTTAGGACCGGAGTATTTACAAAAAGTCAAAGAGCAGATTACAAGGATTAGAAATCAGATAAAGACGGCGCAAAGTAGACAAAAGGGTTATGCAAATAATCGTAGAAGGGCTTTAGATTTTATGGTGGGAGACTGGGTGTACTTGAAGATTTCGCCTCTGAAAGGAGTTATGCGATTTGGTAAGAAAGGGAAGTTGAGTCCTCGTTATATCGGACCTTATGAAATTCTGGAAAAAGTAGGTCCAGTAGCTTACTGCCTAGCCCTACCTGATGATTTGCAAGGAGTTCATAACGTCTTCCATGTATCTTCTCTGAAAAAGTGTTTGAATGATCAGCCAATAGCAGTAATGGATCCGCGTCCTAATAATTTGCGTCCCAATTTAACTTATGAAGAGTGGCCAATACGAATTGAAGATTAGAAAGAACAGACCATTCGGAATCGTACCATAGTGTCAGTAAAAGTACTCTGGAACAATCCTATTTTTCAAGAAGCCACCTGGGAATGTGAGGATGTAATGAGAATTAATTATCCCCACTTGTTTGAAACGTAGTTGTAATAATATGCGTCATAAATTGAATCAACTGTATGACATTTGTATGATATTTGTATTTTCTTTTATGTTAATATTCATTGATATTTGACCTTACATAGGATTATGGCTCCAAAAAGAAAAGCAAGTATGTCAGTCACCCCTATAGAACAGTTAAGGAAAAGATCTGAAAGAATTAGAGAGAGTTTTCGTAGGGAAAAACTGAAGCAATGGAAAGCTGAGAGATTGAGCTGGTTAAATAAAAGTGAGAGACTTAGAACCCATATTATGGACATACACGAAAATGGTAACCCTGTAAGTAGAAGAGCGTTACCGGGTGAGGAAAGACAACCTGCTCGAAAATGGTTAAAAGCATAGAAAAGATTTTTGAGAAGAGAGGATAAAGGAAAATCTGTCATAGTAGAGTCATCTGATAGATCTGAAGATCGGAAACGTCAATGTGAAGAGGGACCCATAATAGAAGAGACAGAGGCAGAGAGATTACGTGCATTGCAAGAAATGAGTGTGAATATGTATTATGATCCAGATGTAGACATGATATTTTACTACTCTCAAGATTCGCTGCTTAATGAGGAAAGAGTACCTACCTCTTCAAAAGAATCTATTGCTGCTAGCAACCGAGGTATAGATTCCTTAATTAATTAATTATATCTTAGCAATTTCGGGGACGAAATCCTTTTTAAATGGGGGAGGATGTAATAGCCCAAATTTTCGAAGGTAAATTATTTTATGAAAATTACTTTAAGGAAATTTATTTGATGTATTTATTTTCTAGGAAAATAGAGTGGGAGATTTAATTGAGGAATATGAGATAACACTTGGTATTGGGAATTATGCATTCTCGGATTAATCTGTTGAGTTTTAGTGAAATGGGCATAAGTTATTCATATGAGGTCCAAATGAGGTGATTCCAATTGGTATGTAACCTTGAGAGATAGATCTAAAACTTATATGTTTTACGTTTTTCTAGATTAGGAAGGGATCAATAACTTATTTGGAAAGCAAGTGGACAGCTTTGGAATAGGCTTAAATGGAACTCAAGTTGGATGAAGTGAACTAATTTAAGGCACGTAACTAACTAGGCAATTGGTTTTGAGATTTTCTGGGATTAGGACATGTGTAGGGATTGTTGGAAATGGATGGAAAGTTGATTTGGAAACTAATTGGTTAGTTAGTGTGATGGAAACACAAGGGGAACCAAAATCTAGTTGATAGGTGACTAAGTGGGTCAAATTTGGCTCTACCCTAACTAAACTAAGAAGTGGCCTTCTAGAACTTGTTAAATGGAGACTTAAGGGAGTTGGAAGTAACCAAATGAGTGTGGAAATCTGGAGAGGGGCGTGTGACACAAGGAAAGGGATGGAGATGGGAGGTGCATGTATGGTTAGGTGAAATGTCACCTCACCTCTTATCCCTTTAGCTCACTCCTCAACCATGGATCAAAATTGGCAAAAAAAATATCTCAAATGTGAGCCCTTGGATGACTAATCTAGCTACAAAGCCTAGAATTTGGGAGGCTTAAGCCTCATCATAAGCTATGCTTAGGTGGACACCTCATCACCCATGCAAACAGACAACTAGTGCACTTTAGGGTTTTTCCCTCTTCTCCCCCTAATGTTGGTCGACCACCATCCTATAAATAGACCCTTGAGAGCTTTCTAAGCTCCTTTAGAAGGAGAGAACACATTCCCTTTGGAAGATAACTCCAGAAAAACCCTCCCAAAACCCTTAAAGATTTCCTTTGTGAGCTAAGTGATTGAGTTTGGGGAAAAGCTTGCAAGAATTTGGTTAGATCCATTCTCTTGAACTTTGAAGAATTTGTAAGTCCATATTCTAGCTTAACTTAAGCATGGAAATGGTTTATTGAAGTGATTGAACTATGTTTACTAGTATTGAACTTTTAAAAACATGATTAAGTGACAAAGTGACATATGAGTAAGGTTGGATTTAAATTGTCTTGTAAAAATGTTCAATAAAATTTTAAGAACTTAGATTTAAGTTTTTAAGAAGCCAAATAAAGTATAGTAAAAAGATTGGCATGTTTTGAGTAAAAAAACTCCTAGAGCCATGATCTCGCTCGACCTGTGGATGGAGCGAAGGCAAAATATGACCCCTCGCTAGAGTATCGCTTGATACTTCGCTCGAGCGAGTTTGAACCCGTGACTTCGCTCGATATTCGCTCGACACCCGCTCGAGCGAGTTCCAACCTGTGACTTCGCTTGATGATCGCTCGACACCCGCTTGAGCGAGATGCCCTGTTTTGCTTAGACTCAGGGTTTTCTTAGAATAAAATCGGTGTTCCAAATAGAAAGGGTTATAAGTATGAATAAGAAAGGAACTACTAAAAAGAAAACGATGTATAAGAATAAGTTAGTCATGTCGTGACGGGGATGGCTATACGTAACGCCCGGATGACTGACGTGCCGACAGGGACGGCGATACGTAACGCCTGTCGTGTTATAAGAGTGTGTGATCTTCATGGGGATGGTGATACGTAACACTCGTGAGACTGATCTGAATAGCGGGGACGGCGATACGTAACGCCCGCAGTGATATATGTATATGTTTCGTGTCAAGACAGGGACGGCAAGACGTAACGCCTGGAAGGTTGACACGAGACTCATCACAATGGGGACAACGAGACGTAACACCCGGATGATTGATGAGTATATGTGATGGGGACGGCGAGACATAACGCCCATCAGTAATAAGAAAGAATAAGAACTTTTAAGGAAACGGTGTAATTCCAGATAAGATTACATATTCGGTTCAGCCAAGAAAGGTACCAGTTAGACAGTGGTCTTATGATGTATATCTTAGGGTAAATTCCCCTAGTCATTCAGTGGTGATAATATCATGGTTGCTTTTTCCCTATTTTTTTTAAGCTGCTTATATACTTACTGAGATTTCAAAGGAAATCTCACTCTTTTGTAGTTCTATATTTTTTTGTGCATATCAACTATATACAGGATTCCATGACCAGCAAAGGGAAAGCCCCGATGAAGCAGGAGACTTCGGGGAGTCATGAGGGACTCTCCGACTATAGTCCTTATATGAACATTTCTTTTGTTTCCTTCAGACCTCCTATCAGTAATCAACCTACAAGAGTTTGGAGCCTTGACGCATCCACTTTTGCTGAGGAGAGGCGACGCACAGGATGCTGTTTAACATTAGAACTAGATGGCTCGTTTTCCATGTGTGGGGTTTACGTGATTCCACAGGGATAACAACTCCAGCGAGACTTTAATGTTAGTATGGATAGGTTTCGCTATGGGAGAGAATTCCTCGAGGTCAAGAAAGAAAATGAGTGATGTGAAGGAGAGTCTTTTGGAAGAATGTAATATATTTTTAGCTAACTTGCTACCATTTGGGCCTTGTATATGTAAAAAGGTACAATGTTAAGCTATTAATGAATGACGTGAATGTTGTGAGTATATTTTCCATGTGATCTTTAGAAAGTTTTATATCTAAAACCAGATCTGCTGCGAATTACATGATATATGCATTTTATTCTTGTTAAGTACGAGGGTGAGTAGCCAAGTGTTACTTATCCAGACACCTTAATTTACGTTAAATCCCAAACGTAAATTGGGGGCATCACAGCTAGAGTTTTCTTACTCAAGTATCGGAATACATATTCCGTTCAAATGAAAGCCCTACATATATATAGACGGGTAGGTCGATTTATGTATGGCACAAAATCGGTTTATGCATGGCAGTGGTCATACACAATAAGTAGGTTTACAACAAAACTCATGTTTTTCTATTTATTGCTAGTATTAATTTGTTTCCATGATGGCAAGCATCTGTAGAATGATTCACTGAATATACATAAGCCAGTTTTATTTTTTATACCACACACCGATCTGGTTTCTCCACGTCACTGTTCTAAACAAAAACCCACCCTCTTATTGACCCCCTGCCCACTAGAGCTATCCCCTTTTAAAGAGACTTGTGCGAGAAAATCATTTTCTTCGTCAATGAATAAGTATAACAGTGACTCAAAGAATCTATAGAATAAGAAAGTAGATGAAAAATCTCTCAAGGAACCTCTAATGGCCTACCGAGAAAGGATGCTTTAACTGGCTCAAAATCATAGCACATCTCTCTGTGGATCGATCCGCTTCTAAATGGAAGAGATTGGTGATAATTTACTGTTCAACCATAACAAAAATATTTTTAGTTATGGTTTGCTGTCTTCCATTTGATATAACGTTCGAATGTTCTATTTCTTCTGACAGTTGAATTGTGTCATAGAAAGTAAATTCAAATGTCCATCTTGTCGTTCAAACGTAAACCCGCCCGGTTGACATTTGAACAACAAAAATTGACATTCGTTAGATCCAAGATTGAACGTATAAAGTTTATGTTCGAACATATGTACAACCGAATGTAAACTACAATGTTCACGTTTGAATGTAAGTTCAAATATTAACTTACCAATGTTCGAAAGTTAATTTACACCGTTTAAACGTTTTTATTCGTTTGAGGTTGATTACATTTGACGTTTCAAACGTTCGATCGTAAATAAAGGAAATTGTAAGAACACGTTCGAACGTTAGAGACAACATTCAGTTTGTTCGAATGTGAACAAATATTCGAACGTTTTATATTTATATTCGAACGTACATGTTAGCAATGATAAATTTAATCAAATTAAAAAGTATACAAATTTTATCATATTGTATCATCAATTTAACAACTTACAATGAACATATCAAAATTAGATACTAAAAGCTACAAACATTAATAAAAGTGATAAAATTTATTTCTTCTTTTTTTCTCGTCCACCGTGATATTGCTACAGTGACATAACATACTCTATCTGGGCCACCATCTCCCTTTGAAGTTATTCTTGGACTGCACTGCGTATTGTTTTCTCCTAGTCTCTCTGCTCCTGCTACATACACGTCTTCAGATTAGACTTTTGCTCCAAGAAAGACTCCAACTCCTGCTGTCTCGACCTCATATACTTGTTTTCTTATTGTATTGCTTCTAAATCTTTGCTAAGATTATTAATCTGTGAAGTCGATGAATCGACGGAATGCTTGTGTGAATGTCACAAATCTCTGACCATGCCAAATTTGGTTCCGAACATTTCTGTGAATATGTTTATGTCACTCACAGAGGATTTCCCAGAAGCTGAATGCATCTCTAACATTTTATTTTGCAATTAAAAAAAATAAATAGTAAGCAATATATGAAAAGAAATAAAAATAAAAATAAAATATTTAAATATTGCATAATTTATTTAATAAAATTAATACCGCTTACATAATTTTCTGCAGCTGCAAGATCTATTCATTCACTACATTCATTAGTGTAAGCAACAACATAAACTTAAATGAGGAAGAAATTTTCAAGATCATTACGTTTCTAACAAAGATACATTAACAATAGAAGAATTTAATGTCAGTACTTAAATAAATGTATATAAGAAAATTGAATGAAATTCTATAAGTTATAATTACCATCTTATCAGCAAGATGGTGAAACGATCTTAAACTAGCACGATGGTGAAACGATCTTAAACTAGCACGATGGTGGACAATAAGAACAAATCTATTATGTGCATTTTTCGAACTAAGCCCTAAAAAATTAATTAATAATGTTAGTTGTAAGTTAGAACGGATATAAATGTAAATAACTAACTAATCGAGAATATATGATAATTAGGACTTGCGAAAAGATCACAATATTTCACCCAATCGTCTAACTTCATCTTCCGAAAAGAAAATTTTGCAGCCTCTTCCAACATCTCAAACTTTTTGAAGTATTCTATGATCGTCTCTTGTGAAGTTGAAATAATGTAGCCATCAACACATTTACAGTTCTCAAATCCTCACTACGAGTAAAATCGAGATCAAACTCATCCTAAGGAATAAATTAAGTAAAAAGTGTGATATACTTATTGATGTAGAAAAAATATACTTGTAAAGCGAACTCATCAGCACACAGCTCCGAACGTGCTCCTTAACCTCATTAGGAATATCTCGTCATGATCGCACATAAAATAGACCATAAGCTCGAACTAGTATACTATATAAGAGAAAAGTGATCGCATATCATCATTCACTCCCCTAGAGGAATTATTAGGAATGGTGACCTTAATTTTTGCTTGCTTTCTATTTTCCTCTAGAGAGATACCACAAGAATAGCAACGACCACGTCGATAGGACAATACATTAATTAACATATACAATAACATAGTATTAATTATATATGTTATTGAGTATTAAAATATAATTAATTAATTACCAACTACATTTCATTACTAGTAGGTGTCAACTTGCTATCTATCTCCTGCGTGTTTACTTCTTCAAGAGCTCATTCCTCAGGTGGGGAGTTCAGAACGAGTTTGATACTTGGAAGACGATGCACATTTTTTCGTTGTCTTTTTTTTGTGACATCCTTGATAATGAATAAAAAAAAATAAAGAAAACTAATTAGAAGAAATTATGAATAATATAATACTGTATAGTCACCTATATGATATTGTACTTTTATTCTTTATCTTCATATGTATTTTCCATGCTTGTTTTATAATCTCCCTCAATAATATCTTTGTTGTCATCTTGCATGTCCTCTTCTTCTTTTTTAGACTCTTCTTCTTCCTCGTCACTCACTTCTATTGGATGATCGTCTAGTTCGGATGAGTCAAGGTGGATGAGTGCGACGTCATCTCTACATAAGGAGAGTATCTCGAGTACACTGAGGTCAACAAACAAGTTAGAACCCTCTCATCTTCTTGGTATGCCTCTAGAATCAGAGTGACATCTTTATCTCCGTTGTTCTTGTAATCCACACTCATTCCTGCTTCATAAATATTCTTAGGAATAAATTTTTGTACGACTCGCCAAGTTATCTCTCCATAATTTTCATCAACACCTTTCATTAAATCAATCAAGTAATAGACTTGCATAGCTTGACAAGCCAATATGAATAGATTATCTTCGTACCATTTTGATGCACGATGGGATGTGACTCAAAGTGGCTACTCGATCTGGGTGTATTAGAACCAAACCTCATAAAGGAAGAAGATCCATTCTCAAGATGGTCTACGATGGGAGAGGAGCTGTCTGCATATCTGCCATTTGACCTTTCATCAAAGAATCCATTTTTCTCTACATGAATCGGCGTCGGTCTGTCCATTGACCCCAAAATATAAAAGTCTTCAATTTCAAATACAGAGCCCGACGTTTCAAAACTCTTCTTGCTCCCATTTTGAGACATATTCGTGACACCTAATGACATTCTTGAAATCTCAAAGCCTCAAATACCCTTATATAGTCTACAAAATTAACATTTTAAAATCTACGATATGTTAGCATTCGGGACGTATTTCACAGCCCAACCCTCCGTGGTGACCCAATAGACTTCATCCTACAAGGTGGGAGAGAAAGTAAGGTTGGGGTCTAGGACCTCTCCGATGATAAAGTTAGTTCATGTATGAGTAGCTTAAAATGACGTTGCTAAAGTGAGGGAATGTAAAATCTAACCTGATCTTGGACGGGTTGTGTGTTATTTATAGGTGCTCTCACATCCAACCCGTGAATGGATGTTGTTGATGACGTTCAGTGACACTGCCCAATCGTCACTTAGCAAATGATGGCTTGACTCTCTCTGTCCCATCTCAGCCGTATTAATTCTCCTAACCGGTAACTGGTAGGGTTGGATTTTGACCCCGCATTTAATGCTGCACAATCCGTCCAGTCCCAGCAATTAATACGGCACATCTGGACCGACCTCACATTTAATGCGACCCTCTGGTAGACAAAATCTTGTCTTATCGTCATTAATGCCAGGACTGAGATGACGAAGGGAGGTAAAGACCCTACATCCTAATACCATCCTGAATCTTGTTGACGCTCGAGTTTGTTAGGGCTTGCCTTCCCAATTAAAGGGGCAACCAAAATCTTTCGGGTTCCTTCCTCTAGCTTTTATCTGGGTTTGGGTTCGGATCAACTTTATGGACTAAGGGCTTTGCACCGTGTTTGGACTGGGCTCATCAAGATTGTTCAATTAGCATATGACAGAAGATAATAAAAGATCATGCTAACCAGAATCGATCTGACCGATTTATGAACCTTAACTCTGTGGAAAGATGCCTCGGAAACGCCGTGGGGCTGCGGAGAAACAGACGCACGATACCTTCGTGCGCATTAACGAGAATGAATAAGAAAACAATCACGTTTACTGCAAGCCATCATTTTATTTCTGGGTATATATAATATAGCGGCATGGTGGGTTGGTGAAGTTAGTCATAGCAAAAACCTGACATCGCTGGTTAGAAAATTTGACTCGGCCGATGCAGAGCCGGGGAAGTTGGATATCAGGTGGAAAGTGAACAGCTCGGAAAATCCGATGATGGGTTGGGAAATTCACTCACGAACTTGTCTTTTTTCAACTTTTGGCAAGAGAGCTCTCGTCAGAAACTATAACCTGTTTGGTGGGATCCACTGTCTACTACTTGACTGGCTTATTTTAGAGCGGTGCTATTCTATTCTTAACACCCAATGAAGTTTGTGTTTTATTTTTATTTTTCATATTTTTTTAAATATATTTTAAAAATGTATAAAAAAATATATCAATTAAAAATTATTTTTTTAATCATGAAATAAAATAATTTAAAAAAAAACTAATTTGTGAACGATCATTTGAAACGGTCTACTTGAGACCATATATTAGATTTATTCTTTATTTTATTATAATTTATTCCGGTCAACTAAATATTTTTTCCAAAGATTCTCGAGGTTAATGCCAGATTCTTGGCCACGTCATACTGACGCATGAATAATCAAGTATCAAGAAAGTCAATATTTGATTGATATAACTTAAAAAAAAAGTGCGTTAGAAAAAATTGAAAAATCGAAAAATTAGATTAGATTGATCTAAATCGATGAAGTCGGTCTAATTTTAGGTCGATATTAATCCAAAATCTGTTCATGTAATATCAAAATCGATAGTAATTGGTCTGGCTCCGGTTCTAAGTTTTTTAGAATCGGACTGGACTGATTTAATATAATATATTTTAAATTAATTTTTTAATATTATATGTAATATATATAATATTTTTTATATTAATATGTAATGTAAATTAGTTATAATTTATATTTTATGATCTAATACTAATTGTCTAATACTATATTATTATTAGTAATATATTTTAGGTTTGTATATAAATTACTGTCCCAAATAATTTCATATGAAATAATAATATGATAATACTAATATTAATAATATTAATATATTAATACCATAACTATTAATGATATAGTTATAAAAAATTAACTTACTATACAAATACTAATATATAATTATTCTAATCCTAAATAATTCCATATGAAATAATGATATAGTAATACTAATACTAATAATATTAATATATTAATACTATCACTATCAATGATATAATTATAAAAAAATTAACTTACTATACAAATACTAATATATAATTATTCTAATCACTATAACTAATACTAATATATATACTAATAATTTAATAGACTAATACATATTAATTTAAACTGAAAAATCAGATGATCGAAACCGGTTTTCGATTTTGAGGAATAACTGATACGTAATCGATTTTAAAAAATACAAAACTAGTAATACCAATTTGATTTTAGATTTTATCTAAAATGGGACCAAACCAAACCAATTATACCTTACTTAAAAGCAAATGATGCATTCGGGCATGCATTTTGATAAAAGCATCGTGATAGAAGCAATAAAGTGTTTTTAAAAGAGTTTATGATTTTTTAAATAGAAATAATATTTACAATTACGCATGTATAGGCGTCACATAATCTCTTAAAAAAATAAGTAAATATGAGATTGATATAAAAAAATTAATTTTTTTAATAATAGATCACTTTACTTTTTTTCAAAATGAATATACAGTACTTATATGTTCTATGATTATATATAATATTACTCTTTTTAAATATTTAAAGGAATTTAAAAAATGAGTTATTCTTGCTGCAAGTGACACAGTTAAAATAGAAATATCGATGGCTCATCAAGTAACACCATATAAGGGATAAACGGTACAAGTAGTGAGACGCGCAGCAGGAAATAACGGTTTCAATCAACCATCCCCCTATCTTTGTTCACTCATTCACTCACTCTCTCTCTCCTCCTATCCCTCTCTGTGCTCACATCTTCATCTACATACTAGCAGACTCTTTTCATCACAGAGCTCTAATGGCAGGGCAGGAAGACACTGAACCTGCTAATATATTTTAACACAGTTTGATTAAGTACTAATAACGATCCCTAACTTTTTTTAATCCAAAATCTTTTGTAATCCCTAAATTCTTCTAATTCCTAAATTTTTATATCTATAGTGTGGATTGTATCTATAGCGCACTTGAGTAATATATTGAGAGCTTACCGCTCCAGTTTTGTGAGATGAGAAATGTTCGTTGTGTTTAGCTGAGAAAGCTGCGTGGATTATATCTTGTTCGTCTTTAGTTTTGTTATATAGATGTAACTCAATTGTTGTATATTAAAGTTTCATGCCAGAGGAGAACAACATGGATCTTTTTTTTTTTTTTTGTAATCTTTCCCACCCCCTAGTCAATACCTTCTGTGAATCAAATCTACTGGTGTTCTGCTGGAGTTGCTTATGTTGTAAATTGTTCATGTAACTAAACAAATCATAAATGTAAGGTTCATTTACTTGAATAAAATCTGTTGTTTTTCTTTGGAAAGCATCGTTTTTTCCAGTCAAGGATGAAGACGAGCTTCATTCAAAAGTGACAGCAGACCCGTTTAAGACGAGGGAGATAGTTGTGCGAGTTGCTAGCTTATACAAGATAAAAGGCACACCCGTTTATTGCAACTGAGTGTTGAATGCTTTTCCATGGGAAAAGGGGGTCGCAACGATATGAGAGCAGCTGAGCTTATAGCATACAGACTCTCGGTCTCAACAGGGAAGGACTTTCTCGTGGTGGTGATGAAACAAATGTAGAGAACATAGAAGATAAAACAAATTTATAGAACATTTTTCTATAAACTCAAAATTTTTGGATCAAAACTTCGCACCTTAACAGCAATACAATATATCAGTTACAACACACCATAACGCAAAATCAAGAAATTAATCTACCGAGCATTTTTTATGAGGAAAACAGAATATACTATAGAATGATGAAACAAAGGTCGAAACTTGAAGTCAAAAACAGAAATTCTTGTTTTTTTATCTATGCCCTAACCTTCAATATCCATCTCACAAAACCCAAAACTCACCTATCTCATCACACAAGAAAAAAAAATAAAAAAAAAAAGCACTGCACATGAAAGGAACATAAACCAAAGAAAATGTTACCAAAGAAAATAAACCAAAGGAGAACAAACCAAACACTGCATATTTTATGTTCAATGGCGGCGAGAAAGCAGCGTCGCTGGTTTGCGTTAAATGACCTTGCGAGGATGGACGGCGTTGGGCAGATGGGTGAGCTTTGTGGGGTGGCACTGAACTGAACGATAGCGTCGGGGGTGGCACTGGGCAGAGGTAAATCGCGAGGTTGAGGGAGGAGGCGAGTTTGCTCCGTTCTCTCTGGATTGCTCCATTCAACGATTTCCCTGGTAGTAGCGGGATTGGGCAGACGGAGGAAGGTCGTTCGTCGTCGCTGGGCAGAGACGCGTCGCTGGTGGCAGTGGGCAGAAGAAGGTGACGCGCAGGCGGGGAGGAGACGTTTTGCGGGAGGCTCGAAATGCACCAATCCAAAACCAGTTGCTTTCAAAAATTCAAAACCTCAAAAGGCGAAATGCACCTGCGTTTGATTCTTTTTTTAAAAAAAGAGACATGGGTGTGCATGGGTGTGCAGTGTGCAACTGCTTGAATTGCTGATCCCTAGCATTTCTCAATAAAATATAATTTGATTCCACCGATTGTTCAATAGCATAAACTTATTACAACTTTTAAGATCCAAATGCGAGTTTATTCTGCTTAATCACAATCATAAATGTGTCCCAGCCAAATAATTCATGTGGAAATATGGCGACACGCAACATTTATAACACTTATTTTATAGAACAAAAAATAGCTACCCTTCAACCCGTGAAGTGCTTGAATTCCATTGTTTCATGTAGGATTTAACATATCCGTAGATTATTGGTCAAATGTTGAAGAAAAAGGAAATTTATTTGAGAATGGAGATACGAGTTTGGACACATCAAAAAGTTGAGGAGGCAGATCTTTTTACAAGGGGTTCCATCTGCTTGTCTTCCTCGAGTGATATCATTCCCAAATGAGAAGGGTCTTCAAGCATCATCTTGGCCACCAAATATCCGAAATTGTCCAGGTTTGGAACTTTCGAGCCTGCTTTCCAACATACCGGCCAAGCTTTCCATCATAATATTCTGGCCAGTGGTCCTTGGACAACCGGGTTTCGGCGAGTTCAATGGCATTTCTTGCTATATGTGGACGTCCGGTCTTGATACATGCAGCTATGAGCAGCCATAAAAGCACTGCAGACAAAGATGATTGCACAAACTGATCAATATCTCAGAACATCTTTTTCAATGGCAAAAAGAAGAAAAAGTGTCATGATATCGAAAAAATAATTATTTTAGCCACAAATAAATTATACAAGTAATTCAACAAACTGACCGCGATATGATGTGGTTCGTCAAATTGTAAACTTATTTTTATAATTATAAAGCAAATCTAACAAACTACATGAAACTATGTCGGTTTATAAAATTAGTTTTATGTAATCTATTTGTAGTTGTAGCAGTACTCGAAAAAATCATATGCCCAAGTTTAACACATTAAGCATTCTCAATGGATTAGCTAAAAGCTAAATCCATTGAGTATATAGCTATTAGACAATAAAAATCTAGTGTAATGGATTAGCTAAAGTCATAAAAATTCAACTTTAGCTACAGCAACTTCTAAAATAATTTATAATTTTCAAAATTGATGGTTACTGTGGCTACATCAAATTGATATTTTATTGTTGTTTCTATTTCTTCTTCTCATCAACCATCAGAATTTAGCTTATTCTATTTGCAACTATCCCCAATCGTGTGGTCTCAACGTTGTTTTTGCTTTAGGCCTTGATACAGTGTCTTGGTTTGTGGGTGTTTTAGTGGGTGTGTGTGCATGGAGAGAGGGTTTTACTAATTAACATATAGTTGATAGAATGGTAAAATATGATAAAATTTAAATAAATTAATAATTGAAAAATATATATTTTTTAAATTAATATTATTATATTATTGTGTAATGAATAAATAAATAATTTAATGTAAAATTTGATGTGAATGGAATAGCCAAACTCAAATTCATCTCATATTATTTTACTATTATTTAATAAAAAATGGCTATTCAATATGGGACTTGATGCGAATGAAATAGCTAAAAATGTCTTTCGACTTTGGCTAAGCTTCATTAAGTGACAATCTTTAGCCAAAACTAAAAAAACATAGGCAGAAGCTAACCTGGCCAAGATCCTCCATTATGGTAACTCCACCTAGTGTTTTTGGGGTCACAGCCAGTTGAAATTCGCCATTCATGTCTTTCAAGTGCTGGGTAAGCAATTTTCAATGGCATTTCTCCAACCAACTCTTCCCAACGCGATTCAATGAGATCCATTATAGCTACAGATTGTTCAGGAGTTGCCAAAGATGACAAAATTGCCATACAGTTACCCAAACAGAACCAACGGAAATCCATTTTTGCAGGACTAACATTCCCAATGAAGTAACCACCGCGACGTGGCACGAAATCAAACACCCAATCCGGAAGAGAATCAGGCATTACATTAAACTTGTTAACAGCAGTATGAGAGTACTCTTCTGTTTTATACCGATAAATGTCATTGAGCTGCTTCGAGTCCAGCCAAAAATAACTCCTCATGTGATAACTAAGAGCATGTAGACGATTAACTATTCGGTCCACAAATTCCTTCCCTGCTTCATCTTGCTTGAGTAAAAGCAAAGCACACCTTAAAGCCATAAAGAAGAGTGCTTGGATTTCAATAGGGTATCCGTATACTCCCTGAATGATGAACAATCAGACAATTAAAAAAAGAAATACTTTAGATATAAAGAGATTAAACAAAAGTAAACCCACAAATCGATGTGATTTGATGTGATACATCAGATTGTAAAATTATTTTTATTGAAAAATAGATTTAACGGACACCATAAAACCATATCGGTTTGTATAATCCTTTTATATATGTAGCAGTTTTCTCTCTGTTTCGATGATTATTTTATTATATCACAATTTATGGAAATAAACTAACCATTCTTCTGTCAATCATGCTGCATCCATCAGCACACAGCAGAGTTGGGAAAGTATCAAAGCCTTCTGAGAGACACAAACTCAAAATAAGGCGCATACCCTTTTGGCATTCAGGCATGTCTGCCAAAGAAGAGTCCCCTGTATGTTTTGTATATGCACGAAGTAATATAATCCACCAAAATCCAGAATCAACAGGAGCTACTCTTCCTATTGCACTCTCACCAAAGTCTGCAACCAAACTTTCATTGTTTCTTTCTGGATCGTGGATCACTTTAAAACTTGCAGGCATAACTCCTTCTCCTAGCTTGAACCTATCTATCATCTTCTCCCTTGATTGAAGATGAAGAGTTTTCAGCAGAAAATTTTTTACTATTTCATCCTCCCCATTCATCAAAAAAGCCAGAGCGCTTGGTACAAAATCTCTAACAAAGACCTGCCATGTAAAGTAAATTCAATTGTTTTCGGTGCTCTAAAAGAAGAATTAAATGCAAAGAACTATTTCAGAGGAAATTGTACGAAATGTTAAAAGAACAAAAAAATAAAAAAAGCAACTCAAGAAGTTTTCAATACATCAAGAACAATACTCTAGCCATAAATAAATTACACAAAAGTAATACTATAAACTAATGTGGTATGATGTGATTCGTTAAATTATAAGTTATTTTTATTATAAAGTAAATTTAACGGTTTACATAAAACTATGTCAGTTTGTAAGATTACTTTTATATAATCTCTTTTGTGATTGTAGCGGTACTCATAGACAAACAACTTAGTTTCTAAGAAATATCTCAATAAAGAAATAATATTTGCAGCTGTGAGTTGTATAACCGCCGTGTAATCACTTTTAAAAAAGTGAATAAAACACAAGATCTAAATGAAAAAAATAATTTTTCAATACTATATCTCATTCTTTTTCAAAATGATTATACGACATTTACGCACTCTTCGATTGTAGATAACATTACAAATCAGAATATTACAAGTTAATTTCAAGAAGCTTTCAATGGAAATTGGGATGCACCTGATCATAGTTAAGTTCTTCAGCAGAATGGTCAACTGCAGCAATGGTCCCAACAGGCTGCCCCCGAGAGTAAACCAAAGAACGCCTCAAGGCTTCCCATGCCTCAGCTACCATGGGATGTGACTCAAAGTGGCTACTCGATCTGGGCGTATTAAAACCAGACCTTCTAGAGGGAGAAGATCCATTCTCAAGATGGTCCACGATGGGAGAGGAACTGTCTGCATATCCGCCATTTGACCTTTCATCAAAGTATCCATTTTTCTCTACATGAATCGGCGTCGGTCCGTCCAATGACCCCAAAATATATAAGTCTTCGATTTCAAATACAGAGCCTGACGTTTCAAAACTCTTCTTATTCCCATTTTGAGACATATTCGTGACACCTGACATTCTTGAAATCTCAAAACCTCAAATACCCACTACAAAATGAATGTTTCAAAGTCACACTTGGTTGCTGAGAAAGACGTTTATTTGCAACATAAAGACTTCCAAAGCAGGGGAGGATCTATATGGGGCAGGGGGGCAATTACCCTCCCAAAAATCTGGGAAAAAATATAATATATATGAGTTTTTTTTATAATTTAATAAAATCATATTAATTTTATTTTATATTAGATTTTTTTTTAAAATTATATTCTCTTTATTTTGATCTAATTTAAAAATAAAATATATCTCTTATAAAATAAAATAAAATAATAATAATAAATAATATTTAAAAAAAAAATTCCAACTTTACAAAAATAAAATATTTAATATTTATTATTTATTATTTTAATTTTGTTTAGCCCTTGTTAAGACAAATTTCTAACTCTATCACTATTCCAAAATGAGTCGTGATTGACAGCCTTTACAGTTTGAGGGCAGCCGGGAGAACCCAGAGGAAAAATCATTACACGATATTGGCATATGACAGAAGATAATATAAGATGCTTACCAGAATCCGAGCGATTTATGAACCTTACTGAGTGCAAAGATGCCTCGGAAGCGCCGTGGGGCTGCGGAGAAACAGACGCACGACACCTTCGTGCGCATCAACGAGAATGAATAAGAAAACAATCACGTTTACTGCAAGCCATCGTTTCATTTTCTGGGATATATATAATATAGCCGCATGGCGGGTAGGTGAAGTTAGTCGTAGCAAAAACCTGACATCGCTGGTTATAAAATGTGACTCGGCCGATATAGAGCTGGGGAAGTTGGATATCGGGTGGAAAGTGAACGTCTCGTGAAATCCCATGATGGGTTGGGATATTCACTCACGAACTTGTTTTTTTTTTTTCCAACTTTTGGCAAGAGAGCTCTAGATTGGTTAAATGTCTAATTTATCTCTTATTTAACCAATACCTTAAAATATATATCATTGAATCGGCTAAAATTTAAAAATTTAGGATTTGAGTTACAATATTGTCAAAATTTCTTTCATTTTGATAATCATTTTACATTGGCTAAATATCTATTTTATTATTTTTTTCTCTCTCTTATTTATGCAAATGTTTATTTTATTAATTATTTTAGTAGTTAATGTACATAAAAAAAAATGTCTATATTCATGCAAATGTTTATTTTATTAAGTAGATTTTTTTAATTATTAAATAGTAATTTAATTTAAATAAGATATGATTACTAATTAATTAAAATAACTCATAATTTAATAATAATATAATTATTAACTAACATATAATAGGTAGAATGGTAAAATATGATAAAATTAAATAAATTAATAATTACAAAAAATTAAATACTTTTTTAATTATTAATTACTCATTACTATATAATAAATAATAAATAATTTAATATAGAGATTTGATGTGAATAGCTAAAGTCAAATTATTGTTATATTATTTTATTATTATATAATAAAAAAATAACTAATCTAATATAGAGACTTATGTAAATATAATAATCAAAAGCCAAATTCATCTTAATTGCATGTTCTCAAATTTTAAACAATTGAATAAAAGTTCTCTTAAAAATTATAACCTGTAATGTTATAGATGTTTGCTAGGATCTTTTTATCTTGTAATGACTCTTTATGTTATGTTATGCCCCATTTGTCGAGAAAAAAAAAAACTATAACATGTTTGGTAGTGCTATAGACATGCTTGTTAAGTCTGTTTATTGTGTACCGTTTGAGGTGGTGTATCACTGTAGTTTTTAATGTGTTTTTTCACTTTGTGCCCTTCTACATCGAAAAAAAGAGATTTCCCCAAAATCCCCAAACACATCCTCCCCCTGCCCCTCAAATCCTGATTGTGTGCTCCATCCGGGATCTCCTCTGGCATTGGGATCTCTTTCGTCTGACCTCAAATTCAGCATATTGAGACTATCCTTCACGATAACGTGGTTGCTGTGTAACAAATTTGTAGCCTACTGAGACTATCCTTGACCAATATTCCATTAATGCTGAAGTGAAACGTGTTATTCTCAAAAAATTGAATCAAACTAACAAAAACATGAAATTTCGGGGTAGATCCAGAAAAATAATTTCATAATGATTCCGCTTACTAGAGTAGCATACGTCAGAACTCGAATTAGAAGGCTGAAAGTGGATTTTTTTTTTTTTTTTTTTTTATAATGGCTGAAAGTGGGTTTTCAGGAGAGAATAAGAAGTAGGTTTTCGAGAGGTACAACATGTGATTTGAGGGAGAGGAAGGCATGTAGATGGGAGGAAGAAAGAGTTTTCGGGAAGGGAGAGAAAAGGGGGAAGGGTGATTTCGAGATGCAGGCTGCGAAAATGGAGAAGAATGCTGCGTGGCAATTATTTTTCTTATTAGTTTAACCACTTGGATGCCAGGTCAAGCGGGGAATGGAAACGTGAAAGAAAGAACGGTGACTCTAGCATTATTCTAATAAAAATGTTTTATGTACCAAATTCGGTGCACGAATTCAAATTCTTTTTTTTTTTTAATTATTTTTAACTGATTGATTGAAAAAATATTTTTTAATAATGATATGATTTTTTTTTTAAAAAAAAAAACTTTAAAACTACCAAAAAAATGATTTTAAAAAAAATGTTCATTCCGTAGAAAAAAATTATTTAAAACTACATCTCCGAGAGAATGTAGCACCGCCCTTATTCTTTTGGTGGGATCCACTGTCTCTACTTGACTGGCTATTTTGGTTTTTTATGGTTTATTCTGGTTAACTCTATATTTCGCTCAAGGTTATATCAATCATCGCCGAATATTGACTTTCTATATACTTGATGATACATGCGTAAGTTTGAAGTGGCCATGAGTTTGGCAAAGGAAATGATGCATCCGAGCATGCATTCCGATAAAAACATCAGCATAGAAGCATAAAATTGTTTTTAAAAGAGCTTATGGTTCTTTTAAATAGAAATAATATTTACAATTACGAAGGTACATATGTCATATAATCTCTTAAAAAAATGAATAAATATAAAATTAATATAAAAAAATTGATTTTTTAATAATTAATTTTACTATTTTTTTTTAAAATAATTATACGATACTTATGCACTTTACAATTATAAATAATATTATTCTTTTTAAATATTTAAAGAAATTTATTAATTACAAAATAATAAAAATGTATTTTGCACTTCGATAGAAATCCTCAGGACCCCAAGACTCATAATATAATATTCTTTATAGTAATATATTAAGTTTTAAATTTTATAGATTTTTTCGACCTCTCGTTAAAGAGAAATACTGTTCTTCATTAATAACTTTCAATCATATTAGGATGCAATGCATTTGATTATGGTGGGATGAATTGATTAATCTAAAAAATAATTGATTGACTTGGGAATTGGACAACAAATGTGGCCCGTGGATGCTCCATCATGAGTATTATGGTGCCAAATAAAAAAAAAGTTGAGGACTAAAATAGAATTTAAAGGAGTCATTTATAATTATATATAATATAATAAAATATAAATTATTATATAAAAATAAAATAAGATTTTATTTAAATTCTTAAGTAAATTATTTTTAAATTTATATTTAATACAATAATTTATATAATAAGATTTTAATGTACATTTTGTGCCTCAATTTAACATGATCTCAAAAAATTTATTTAAAAATAAAAATAATTCATTGTATTAAACATTAAGTTTAATATCATGAAGCTTTGCACATATTGAAAAATATAAAATTATCTAAGTTTCATTTAATGAGATGATTTTTTATTTTTTCAAACAAACTAAAAAGAAAAACATCTGATCAATTTTATTTTTGGGGGCATAACATATAGTGGAGTCTTAAGCAATGGCCTAAATGATTTTTCCATTGAGTTGGCCTGCTCAATACTCATGACTCATGAGGAGTGCATTATTTGTTTGCCTTCAAACGTCTATTTCCATTCAATCAGCTCAAAGAAAAGGGCATGGGCATTGAACCTCATTGTTGAATCAAATATTTTAAGTCTCATATCTACGTATAGATTTTGATGATAACAAATAATATTTAAGACTCAAGTTCAAGTTGTCTACGCATGAACGGATTTAAGCACATTAAAAAATCAAGTATGAGCAAGAAGAAGAACAAGTTTACAAATAAAACTCATAGAGTAATTTTGTACATCTCTTAATAAAATTTGAAATTGGATTAAGACTCAAAATTAATCTTCTCTTACAAAGCATCAAATTTCTTTTTTCACATATGCATGATATCATTATAATGTTTAATTTTGAAAATTCATATTTTACATGTGCATGACATATGCAATGACATCATCAAAAGGTTTAAAATAAAAAATTATATTTTACATTTGCATGACACATGCAATAACATCATCAAAAGGTTTAAATTTGAAAATTATATTTTATATTGCATGATATATGCAATGACATCATCAAAAATTTAAATTTTGAATTTGGAAAATGATTGAGTATCATCTTTTGATATGTGCATATGTTGTTTGAACATTTTGAAATATGAATGATGTTGTCTTGAAAAGAGATGCTTTTATTTGAATATTTTTAAATATGAATGATGTTTTTAAATTTGCTAAGATTTGAAATTGAAAACTCATTTGCCTATAAATAGCTCACTTGAGTTTTACAAAATCACAACAACAAGAGCCTACACATCAATTGCAAAGTTTTGCATCATTCTTTCAAAACTCTCATTCTCTTTCCTCTAAGTTTTGTGCCTTAATTCTTGTTCATTTTGAGAGAGATATAGGTTGCGTTGTATTGTTCTTATCTCACTTATTAAGGCAATGTACTCTAATAATCTATCTACTATCAACTCTTATATTAGTAAGATAGTGCATATAACTTTTATGTGTGTAGAAGGTATTCTACACAGGGAATAGTTGAATCATCAAGTGTGAAGTAATTGCAAGTATAGATGGTGTTCTATACGGATTCTTTGTAACGGTATTGCTCAAAGTTGTAATAGGTTTTTATCTCCACTTGAAGGAGATTGAATAGTAAATTTGAGAATCCTCAAGCGGTAACTTGAGGATTGGATGTAGGCAGCGGGGCTGAACCTCATTAAAATACTGAGTTTGATTCTTCGTACCCTAACTCTTTATATTTTCTGTTGCTTTACATTTTTTTATATTTTATATTGTGTATTTGGTTTATAAGTGTTAATTTTTTAATATAATCTAATTCACTCCCTTCTTGTGTTAGTCATCTGGACAATAATCCTCATATTTAGGGTTGGGATAACTTGCCTTCTCTTAAGTCAACATCCTAAATCCCATTTTCTGCATGGAAGTATGCTATCATGTTGACTTTTCTATATACATATTAAATTTGATAGATAAGAAATTTTATATTTATATGCAAGTGTAGATAATACACATAATAAGTATTTATATGGGGTAATTTGATTCAGAAAAAAAATAATTTAATTTTACAAATCAAATCTTTCTATTTAAGTGATGTGTATTATGTATTTTATATACCCACTTGAAAATAGAATAACTCGAGAGATAAACCTCTCATTGCAGAGACAATATCTTCCCACATCTGCTTGAAATCTCAAGCTACATAAATATATAATCAGGTCCTATCTTAACCCAAAGAACCTTTGAACATTTGAATATAATCTCAAGAACTACTTTAAACTCAGTTTAATCATTTGATAGCAACCATAGGTTAGCAAATCAAGTCAAGATAGATACACAGGCATTCGATTGAGTACCATTCTTCTCTGTTGTTTTTGTAGAAGCATGACTTGCCCTCCAACAAAGAATCATTTCGAGTGTTGAGGAATAATCTTCTATTGCATGTGGATAAGGTTTTGGATATATCTATAAGGAATGAGCAATCATTTCTTGTTGAATCGATTTTATGAGATGAGTGTTGGATGATCTTAGGCCTCTCTCAATTTCAAAAGCTAACTCAAGAGATAAGATTTTCCCTCACACTTCTAAACTAACCACCAGCCCTTTCTACAACTGATGTGGGACAACCCTAACAATCTCCCCCTCACACAATGGGCCTTAGGTCAGAGGCAGCGACAACTTGTTTTTCCCGTGGATTGTTGGGACAGAGAATGTTGATAAACCTGGACTTTAATAACAGTGTTGGGTGGTCTTGGGCCTCTCTCAGCTTCAAAAGCTAATTCAAGAGGTGAGGTTTTCCCTCACACTTATAAACTGACCACCAGCTCATTCCACAATCGATATAGGATAATCCCAACAGTAAGTTAGGCCTATAAATTTCTTCTTGGTATCAGAGCCTACCACGAGATGAATAAGAGCCCGCACTACTTATCTTGTAACAAGGACCAGAAAAAATACTGGCATGCACGTGAGAGGGGATGTTAAGGAATAATCTTTCATTGCCTGTAAACATCAGCCTGTAAACAAGGTCTTGGTGATGTTTACAAAGAATGAACAATCATCTCTTGTTGAGTCAGATTTATGAAATAGGCCCATGAATTTCTTCACTAAAGTAAGGAAAGGAGCTCCTACTCTTTCCATCCTTCCCACTTCATCTACAACTCCATTATCCAACCAATATCTCCCCTTTATATGATCTTATTTTCTATTTTTAAAAAAGAAAATTAGGCAATTATTTCACTTTTGTACAAATATGCATGGAGACGTCGTTTGGACAGTGAATTAAGATAAAATAAATTAAGATAAAAGTTAAAAATTGAATAAAATATTATTAGAATATTATTTTTTTAATATTATTATTATTTTGAAGTTTTAAAAAAATGAACTATTTATCATATGTTATATGAAAATAAAAATAAAAAATTATAATAATGAGATGTCTATTTGTTGCCTCCAAACTCAATTGATGCCTGCTCGTTGGCTCCACTCATCCCTCTTGCCATCAACATTCCAACGATCTTGGCCCAATCATTAAATAATGAGCACGTGAGCTACACACGCATTCTCTTAATTGCATCATTTCTCCCTTTAAAACATCACAAATTGTTTGAGTATTAATATTGGTGTAGGCAAATGTAAATGTAAATGTAAATGCAAATCAAGATTTAGCTAATAACTTTATTAAATTGTCTATAATAGAAGATATAAATGCATTTTCTTTCTTACAGGTTACCATAAATCTACATATTTAGAAGGTTATTATTCTCCATCTATTGAATATTTTACGAGTTATTTCTATCTATTTTAAAATATTATTAAGTTGATAGAAAAAGATAGTTAGTAAATAGTAATTTAATTATTAATTAACATATAGACCGTATAATTACACAATATGAAAAAAAAACTAAAAAAGAATTATTATTATTAAATTAATAATATTTTTTATTAATAATGAATAGATGAATAGTTCAATTTAAGAATCTCTCTTGAATAGAATAGGACATGTGATATGCCTACAGATAATCCACAGTTTCCTTAACCGTTGACTACCAACCACAAAAAGGAAAAACTCTCTTTTCTCTCACTAGGAAAGTAGAGGCTTCCACGCCTTAATAGTGTTCTTCAGTTCTTATATCACAAAAATCCTCTTCAGTATCTTCTAATTTGGTATTGCAGCAAATTCTCACCCTTTTCGTTTGGAAAAATTCCATAAAAGTTCACTCATGGAGATGAAAAAACTTATTCTGCAGACAGAGGCACTCTCTTGGCATGATTTGGATCTGAAACTTGAACCTGAAGCGACAAAGAAAAACTGAGACAAGAGGCTAGTCGGACAACTAATAGTAGATAGAAATGTAAACAGACAAGCATTACAAGCAAGCATTAAAGCAGTATAGAATTTTGCAAAGTTCTTCCGAATACAAGAATTAGAAAACAACCAGTTTCTCTTCACTTTCCAAACTACAAATGACCAACAAAGAGTTCTCAACCAAGGTTTATGGAATTTCCATGGACATCTACTTGTTCTTAAGCGGTGGCCGCCAGGATCAACCATAAAAGAGATATGTTTCAGGTATGCAACTTTCTTCATACAAATACATGGGTTCACTTTTGAGCATATGAAGGTCCGTAATGCCACAAATAATAGGAAATGCTTTAGGTAAACTTATCCTAGTAGAAGAGGACCCAGTTTTTGGTATTGCCTGGTGCCATTTTATCAGAATCCAAGTGGAACTAGATCTTACACAACCATTAAAATAGGGATTTATGATGCCTAAAGATGAAGAATGTGAATCTTAGATAGCAATTAAATATTAGAAAATTTATGATTTTTGTTATCAATGTGGTATTTTGGGTCACACACAAATGTATTACAAAGATGAGTCAAAGATCAAAGACCAACCAGAATACAGATCCTTTCTGAGATCAGAGTACATCAACACAAATACAAAAAATAATATTCATCAAATCCAATCAAGACAAGCTACTGTGGACACAATTGGGAAAAATTCAAGCTCAAGGAAAATGCAAGATCAAGTTGAAAGCAAAGGAAAGGAATTGCAAATCTATGATGAAACCAAAAAGAAATGCTATTCATTGCAGTTCACTTCTTTGAGATTCAATTTCAGCCAATTAGATGAATCACATATGGAAGCATCGACGGAACGGCGACTTTTCTCCCCAGGTTCGACAACAACGCAGAAGGAGCAATCGTATCAAGAACTGGTAACCCTGTCCATAGCAGCGGAGACATTGCACCCTTACAATTTCAACAACACATCAATCAAATATCTACAAGAATTAAACTCCTTTACTGTGTGATAGCCCTCCATTAAAGAAGGAAACCAAACTTTCGGTCAACAAATCCTATCCTCCCCACCACCAAATCAGGAGATAAGTACTGCTGAAGATATGGTAGACATAAATTCATCTCAGATGATATTTTCCTCTCGTAAATATGCGACTCCCCCAGGGCGCACCCAATGAAAATTGAATTGGAGGAGATTGAACTATCAAACCAGAGGACTACAGTTGCATAAAAACCTTTTCAGGTCTTCCACGTCACTTGAAATAGGCCAAGCCCAAGAAGGCAGTAGCTCTTCACTTATCCAATCTCTTGATGAGGGCCCAAATCTTACTAAAACACAAAGCCATATAAGGGTCTCTTCATCTTAACAAAACATTTTGAATTACAAAGGCCCATATCTTTTGGGATCCCAGGGACAAATGACGGTGGGATTTTCAAGTCAAACTCTTCCCCAAGCTCAACTAGGAAGCCCACCTCTAAAGAGCCACAGCTTACTTAGGACTTCATTGTTCAAATATCCTCCAGTTACCAAAGTTTATGAAGTTGAAAAACTATCCTCTCCTATGATGCACCTGCGAGAAAATATTTCAAATGAGAAATCCACAGAAACCATGAAGCAATCAAATTTTTTTCATCCTCAGAAAGAAGCTTCAACTTTCTTTCATGATCTAGATAGATCAGTTTTCAAGCAGGTGCGCATTGATACTTCTCAACAATCTTTAGGCACCAAACTGATAGTAAAGGAAGTTCCAAAGATCAAACATCAAGAAACAAAAATTCTCACGAGCTCCAAGAAGCAAATAAAGAAATGGAGACAAAAAAAAATGTTTTACCTCTTGATAAGGAAAAATTACATCTACTCTTTTTGAAGATACAAGTATAGTTTCCCTGAAGAGATCATCTATTGAAGCGCAAGATATTTCTACACAGCCAATGAAGAAGCATCATAGGGTGGAAGTAAAAAAAAAGAGAGAAATTAGATGTTGAAGAGAAGATAATTCCGAAGAATCAAGGCATGATAGATTTGACTGAAGATCAGTCTACGTCTACTCCAGTCTCAAGCTTCACAGGCAAAATGAAGAATAAAGAAAAGGCAAGACATAGTTCTTATAGTTGACAGTATAATACTCCCCTCTGATGATCCAAAAAAGCGAAGGAGGCCTGCTCTAAGGTGCCTCCCAATTTTAAATGAAGACAATGACATGAAATTGTCAAGGTTTAGTTAGACCAAAGGCAATTAGAAACTTTAGAGCTAATATTAGAATAAATAACCCGAATACTGTCTTCTTGTTGGAAACTCTAGTAGCAAATGATGACACAAACAGCTTTGTAAATAGTTTAGGCTTCCAATTTTTTGTGCACTATCCAGTTGTTTATAATAAAGGAGGCCTACTTTTGTTATGGTGACCTGGATTAGATATAGAACCGGTCAATGTGAATATGAATGCAATTTCTGATCTAGTTTACTCAGACCCCTCTTATATAGCTTGGTTATGCACCTTCGTTTATGCACGGGCAAAATGGAACAACAAAATAGCTTTTTGGAATCACCTAAGCTCTTTACAGCAAGCATTTTCTGGGCCATGGATTTGTTTAGGTGATTTCAATGATATTTTATTTCAATTTGAAAAACATGGGGTCATCCACTTCAAGCTAATAAACATGGGGGATTGAAGGATTTCATGAAAATGCATGGTCTTATTGACTTAGGCTTTAGAGGACCACAGTTTACTTGGACCAATAGAAGGCAGGGTCTTGCACAAATCAGGGAGAGATTAGATAAAGCGATTGCAAATCAAGAATGGAGACAACTTTTTCCAGACGCAAATCTTCAACACCTTGTATCAGCAGCGTCGGATCATCATCCCTTGATACTCAACACAGTAAGAAATAGCTGCAAGCCTATCTCATTCAGACTTGAAGAATTCTGTACGAAAGATCCTCTTAGTACAAACGTAGTCAAAGAAGCTTGGAGTACTTTTTCAATGGCAATCTAGCTTTTATCCTATGTAAAAAAATTAGAGCAACAAAGGATGCCTTAAAGCTGTGGAACAAAACATATTTTGGGAGAATACAGGACAATATCAAGAATATGGAAAATGAACTTCTTGACACTCAAAGTGCTCAGGTAAATTTTTATGATCAAGACCGAGAAGAAGAACTATTAAGGGATCTACACAAATAAATGGAGTATGAAGAAGCATTGGGGAAACAAAAATCAAGGATTTCATGGCTCACATCCACAGATCTGAAAACCAAATTCTTTCATCTCTCAACGACAATCAGAAAAACGAACTCAATTGAATCCATCAAATTGAGCCAAGGTAATTGATCTATGGACTCAAATCTCATTGAAAGCATTTTTATTAATTTTTTACAAAATTTATATGCCACCTCAAGCCCAATTTTTCCAAACTAGCTAGATCATCTTTTTGAAAGACGAGTAACACCCTAGGAAAATGAAATGCTCAAAAAAATCCCAGAGGAAAAAGAAATCTATGAAGCTTTAAGACAAATCTCGAACCACAAAGCCCCTGGTCCTAATGACATGACTGCATTATTCTACAAGCACTATTGGCAAATCATTAGGATAGAAGTGATAAAGGAAATCCAGAATTTCTTCAGAAGTGGCAAATTGCTAAAACAATTAAACATACTAACATTGCCTTGATCCCAAAAATTCGAAATCCAAATAACCCCAGTCATTACCATCCCATTAGCCTAACCAATGTCATATACAAAACCATAATCAAAATCATGGCAAATAGATTGAAAAATACACTTGATAAAATCATTTCCCCATTACAAACTGCTTTCATTCCGGGAAGGAACATTAAAGAAAATTCTACTATTGCACAAGAGCTATTCCACCAATTAAAGAACAAAGCAGGAGCAAAGGGTCTAATGGCAATAAAGCTAAATGTTGAAAATGCTTTTGACTCAGTAGGGTGGAATTTCCTATTTGTGGTTATGGAACAATTGGGCTATAGTTCACATTGGATTAAATTGGTAAGAGAATGCATCTCCTTAGCAACATTCTCAATTATTATCAATGGATCACCAAAGGGATTCTTTACAGCACAGAGAGGAATCTAATAAGGTGACCCTCTGTCCCTTTTTCTCTTTATTTTAATTACTGAAGCACTGTCAAGAATTCTATTGAAGGAAGAAGCACAAGGACAAATGGAAGGATTAAAGATCAGCAGAGATATCCCACCTATGACTCATCTTCTCTTTGCGGATGATACAATAATCTTTGCAAAAGCAATAGAAAATAATGCTAAGTCATCTCAGAAAGCCTTACGAAATACCAACTTTGGTCAGGACAAAAGGTTAGTCTAAGCAAGTCTTCTATTTTCATAACGAGGAACACAAATGTGAAAACAAGATTAAACATCACTCAATAGCTTCCATACAAAGTCTCTACAGAAAAAATGAAATATCTTGGACTTCCTACCTTTTTCAATAGGAAAAAATCAGCAGATTACAGAGAATTATTAAGCAAAGTGGAAAAGAAGGTTGAAGGATATAAACAGAAACTTCTCTCTCAAGCAGGCAGAACAACACTCATCAAATCAGCGGCAAGTGCAATTCCATCATACTACATGTCATCTTTTAAAGTTCCACAATCGGTATGCAAGTTTTTGGATACTAGTTTCAAAAACTTTTTGTGGGGTTACTCAAAAGGGAAAAAAAAAACATAATCTGACCCTAAAACCTTGGAGATCTATATGCCTTCCTAAAGCGCAAGGTAGATTAGGAATAAGACAAATGGCTAACATGAATCAAGCCCTCCTAGCCAAAAATGGATGGGAAATGAGTGAAAGCAATAAGAAATTTTGGATTTTATTGCTCAGATCAAAATACCTCAAATTTTATTGCTCGGCCATCGGATTCAAATACATGGAAGAACATACTAGGCACAAGAGAGATCATCAAAAAAGGAAGATTCAAATCAAAATGGACTCAATACTTATCTTTGGACAGACCCGTGGATCCCTTTAATGTCGTTGTTCAAGCCTACTCCTCTCTCGGGTGTAATTGAGAATTATCCACTCCTTTTAGTAGCCGAAATTATTCAAGACAATCCAAAGAGATGGAATGAAGTAAAAATGAAAGAACTGCTAAAAGAACACAGCATTACAGAAATTAAGAAGCTGCCTCTACCAGTTAGCTCACAAAATCCAAACAAAGCGATTTGGACTCTAAATTCCAAAGGGAGCTTTACAGTGAAAACAATTTACCATCAAATCCTTAGGGAACAAGGTATTGACTTTCACCCTCCCTTACAAAGCCTTTTCAAATCTCTTTGGAATCTCAAAGTGCATGATCGTCACAATTTATGCTGTGGAAACTTCTGTGGAATATCTTACCAACAAGAGCAAGAATCAATGAAGCTCTAAAGAATGAAGAAGAGGGATCTTGCCCGCTCTGCAATGACAATGCTGAAACAATATTTCATCTCTTTATCAAATGTCCTATTGTGCAAATTCTATGGATAAATAGTACCTAGCCTTTGAATGTAGGAATGCTACCTATACAATCAATTTCCGACTGGATCAAATTGATTTTTGATGCAAAAAAGGATATGGGTCTATCAAGAAATTGAAGCTCACAAATTCCAGCTTTTCGCAGTGATTGTTATGGATTTTATATGGAGAATACGAAATGAAATAGTGCACAATAATTTTAAGCTCTCTATCGAAAAAGAAAAATTGCAACTGGGAAAAATTTATCAGAATTACTATGAAGCATGGGAAGCTAAGAAGATCTACAAGGAATGTTGGAAGCCACCGCCCACAAATTATAAGAGTTTCTCCTATGATGCAGTAGTTAGAACAAATTTTTCGGTAGCAGTGACAATCTGCAGAGATCACTTAGGGAAAATCTTAGATATTCACTCTAAAAAGCTTCACACTTCCTCCTCATTGATAGCAGAATCGAAGGCAACCTTGTTAGCAGTGAATATGGCAAAACAACGAAATGATTCTCTTGCTTTTTTTGAAAGAGATTCCCAAAATGTTTTCGATGCGATCCAGAAAAATGAGTATTTCTAGCAAATCTCTTCAATCATAGAAGATATACAACTTAGTTTTTTTTCTAATTGTAATTGGAAACTGAAAAGAATTCACCGATCTACGAATTGGTGTGCGCACTCTGTTGCGCAATGGGTAGCGACAAACCTTATGTTTAGTAGCATATCCACTCATCCCCACTCTAGATTTATTATTTTTATAGACAGTGGAAAAGAACCTCCATCTTTGTAATAATTTTCTTTTCCTGTATCTTTATATTAATATGAAAGCTTGCTTAAAAAAAAAAGAATAGGACATGTGATTTTAGTCAGCTTTTACCTTTGCCTATACCTACCCCGATGCGAATGCTCCCCTCACCCTTCAAACCCCCGCCACAAATCTACTACCCATAGCCATGGGCACGTGTTGCACACAAGCCAATAATGAAACAAATGATCATAACTTGTCATCTTTCTAAAACTGAAAAATTATACTCATTATTCTTGTATCACATATACACATGATTTTATTTGTTTTTTATTTTTTTTCTTTATTAAATATATAGTATATAGATGATGAGTAGAAATATATATTTAATTTAATAATAATAAAATAAAATAAATAAATAAATCACAGTGAGCGCATGGTATATAGATTATATGTCCAAGTATGGGTGTAAGAAATTCGGTCTGGACCAATGGACCGAACCGGACCAGCTGTCCCAGACCAGACCAAATTTTGATATAGTCCGGTCTGGTTCAAAAAATGTAGGATCGAATACTATTTGCTTCGATCCAGGTCCATGGGATTTCTTCATTTGAACAGGATCGGACCAAATAGGACTCTTTAATTATAATAATAAATATATATACATATATATTCTTTAACGTATAACTGTAATATATATAAATTTATAATACTAATATATAAGTCTTAATATATTAGTATTATAAATTTATATTATAAGACTTCTAGTATAAAATAAATTATAATATATACATACATATATATATATATATATGGACCCCTTGGATCGAACTGAATTGGGTCGGTGTTGAGTTCGATCTAGTCCAGGGTAATGAAAATGACGGACTGAATAAAACTAGTCCATTACTTTTCCGGACCAGATCATTTACACCCTTATGTCTAAGTACTCTTCCAGAATATCCCCCAATCATTGCCTCTCCAAAAACAACCATTGCATCAAAATTAGATTATTGTTACGAATCTCACTCACCTTACAATTTGGCCTCACCTAAAAATATATTGTCAGGCAATTATTAATAAAAGTATAAAGGTCATGGATCAGACAAAAAATGAAGCACTTGACAAGAGTCCAATTAAATAAAATATGTCTAGCGCCCTATTGAAAATAAATTACTATTGTAAACAAACGAGGCCCAAAGGGAAAATTATATTAGCTCATTCTCTCTCATTTATTTCCTCTATGTACCAATTGATTTTTGACGAGGGTTCTCACCATTTTTCGTCCGTTTCTGGGCAAGAATGAGTGAGAGCTTTGGCTCCGATCACCTCCTCCCCTATCGTCTTCCTTTTTCGGCCTTTTTCTTTATATTTCTCATTCATTTTCCGTTCATTTCCCTTCCATCACTGAAGCCAGTCCTTTCTTCGTCGATATACTGTTAGTTGGCCCTCTCCGATCAACATGCGCCGTCTCCTCCTCTTCAACAGGCACCGATTTTCGAGTTTGGGGGTGACTCTGTTATTCCGTTGGATGAGTGGGCTTCACGTACGACCTGGAGCTTGTTTGGAAGCCATCTGCAGTAGCCCTTGATCCGTTGGATCAGACTGCGGGTTCGTCTGTTCCTATGGCGCGTGTTCCACACGCGCCACCTCCGTGGCGATTGGTTATTCATCGACGACCTGGCGTAGAGGTGGTTTCTTCTGCTATCTTGTTATTTTTTCTAACCAAAGATCAAGTAAAAGTGGATACAGATATTTCGATCAATCAGCCTAGACTAATACGGTGCTACACACACCTCACCGCTGCGGCTAAACCGTCTCCTGATGGTTCCTTCCTTGTTTGAAAACTGGGGAAGATCTATTTATTTGACTCCAAAGTCCTGTTTTTGGAAACCATTCACTTGGCTTCCTTTTTCATACAACATTTTGTGTTAGCTTTTTGGGATGATTGTAGAGAATTCTCATCCCAATTAAACTTGTGTCTCATAATCTTTTAATTTTATCTAATGCTATTAACTTGCTAAATAAAATGAGGCCCAAAGGGATGTTATCTTAGAATACGATATTCAACTTGATGATGTGGCTCAATATCATTGGTTAATATGATACTACAAGAAAACTATTTATTTGCAACCAATTAATTCGAGCGAAATGACTATTTACAGCCAAAATTAGTTGTAAATAATCTTTTCATTATAATTAATTGGTCACAAAAGCAAAAGCCAATTTTTCTTATTGTAAATTATATAATCTGTTAGTTAGCTACATTCACCCTTACTTCTATTAATAAATTGATGTAATCAAGTTGAACTCATACGAAATCATTCAATACTGAACCAAGTTCTCATACGACTTTGTTCTCTTCTTTTTCTTTTTGCTTCCATCTCTTTCTCGTATCAATAATTCATGGCAAGATTAAGAATTTGTCATAGTATCATAGCAATCTGATTTCTTTGATAAATTTGATTCTTCATTGATCTTTTAGTCTAAATCTCAATCACGATCCTACTCAACTTCTTCTACGATGTCGAATCCAATTTCACAAAGTTCAGCTGACAATTCCTAGTACTTACATCACAGAGAAAATCCTACTTTGCTGCTAGTGTCACAGTAGTTAAATGGAGACAATTATCCTACATGGGCGTGAGCCATGTCCAAAGCACTTAGTGCAAAGAATAAAATGGGGTTTGTGAATGGAATCATAAAGAAGTCTGCAAATGCATCTAATCCAATGTTTTTGGCATGGAAAAGGTGCAACGATATGGTGTTGTCGTGGATACCCAATTCAGTTACCAAGAATATTGCTGCAAGCATCTTGTACATTAATGTAGCAACAGATGTCTGGAAATATTTGCAAGAACGTTTCTCATAAGGAAATTGACCTAGAATTTTCCAGTTGATGAAAGCTATCAGTTCTTTAAGTCAAGATCAAATGTCGGTTAGTAATTACTTTACAAAGTTAAAAGCATATTGGGATGAATTAGCCAATTATCGCCAATTGCCACAATGTACATGTGAAATTGTTAAATATTACCTAGAATTCCAACAAGAAGATTACAATTCTTGAAGGGATTGAATGATTCATTCACTAGCATTAGATGACATATTTTGTTGCTAGATCCTCTACCATCTATGAATCGAGTTTTCTCTCTTGTTCGACAAAAGGAAAAACAATGTGAAATCAAGAACAATTCTACTTTAAGTTTTGATTTTATTGTTGCTGTGACAACCAAAAATCACAAGAATGGCACAAGCAATCTGGTTTTCGAAAAGATAGACATGTATTTATGGAAGAGCATTGACTGGTTTGGACCGAAAAAATCGATCGGATCAGCACAAGACTAGGACCAGTTGGTCTCGGTCCAAAATAACAGGACTAGACGGTCCTGTTCTAGGGATTTTCCACCCTAAACCAGACCGAATGTGCACTATATATATATATATATTATTATATGATTATAGTTGTATATAATTGATCATTTATTATTTATATATTAGTTAGTATCAAAGTATTATCATATTGTTTAATGTATAATTATTAACTATAATATATAGTACTAGTTTACATTAATATTTTAAAATATTAACATTTAACATATCATAAGAGTTATAGTATAAAGATAATATATGTATAAATTTATAATAGTATATTTAACTTAATATTTTAATATTAAATAACTATAGCTACATAGAGTATTGTTTAATAAGAGTATTACCAATTTATCACTAACATTTAGTATATTAGTATTACAACTAGACTACTAGTATAGACTAATGACTAAAGACTATACTTATTAGTTATAGACTATAGTATTGGAAATTTAGACTAGTACTAAGTCTATAACTTTATATATTTAGTAAATTAGTTTCAATGTATTATTATATTCTTTAACGTATAAGTTATAACTATAATATATAGTATTAGTATATATTAAGAATTTAATATATTAACATATTATAAGAGATAGTATAAATTATAATATATGTATAAAGTTATAATAGTATAATGTATTAGTATAGTTAAATTAACATGTTAGTATTAAAATAACATCTAGTATTTTAGTAAATAGTAATACTACTAGTATAGAGTCTATAGACTATATTACTTACTAGTTATAGTATTAGATTATTGATACTAACTACTAAGTCTATAACTATATATATATATTTAATATCAACGTATTATTATATTAATTAATGTATAACTATAATATATAATACTATTATACATTAATATATTATAATAGTTATGGTATAAATTATAGTACATATATAAGTTTATAATAGGATAATGTATTGGACATCTATAACATCTAGTATATGTAATAATAATAGTATAGTATACATATTATAACATCTAGTATATTAGTAATACTTCTAGTATAGACTACACTAATTAGTTATTAGTTATAGTATTGGACTATTGTACTAAGTCTATAACTATATATTCTGGGGTTTAACTTGTTTTATAATTGATTTATAATTAATTTTCTAACATTCTAATTAACAAATAACATGTATTAAATATTTTTTATTCATATTTGTGCCAAATATGAAAAAATAGAGTATACCTTGTAATATTACAAGGTATGACGTTGTTTAGTGCAAATTTAGACCTAAACGACGTCGTTTAAGCTACACAGAAACGTAATTAAAGGATTGGGTGCGTTGTTTCATGCACCCCAATTATTCAAGGCCACCCCATTCGAAGATTAGGCCCCCAGCCCCCTCCCCGTTTCATTTTCGAAATCAAGAGTTCAAAACCCTACCCTCATCTCCTCTTTTCTTCTCAGTTCTCAGCGCAATTTTGAAACCCTAGCCCCCCTCCTCTCTATTGCAACAAATCACCCTAACCTTCCCCTCCGTCACAGTCACTCGCAGCTCTCTCTCTCTCTCTAACTCAGTCTCTCTTGCTCGCTCTCTATGATGGTTGGATTGTAGAAGCTTTCTCTACAAGCATCGAAAAACACTGATCGAAGGTAAGGAAAAATGCTACGTGACTTTATCTAATTAGGGTTTATAACTTTGTTGGATTTGGGATTTTGGCTTGAATGTTGATTTAGTTCACCGATAGTGTTCATTATTCACTTGAGATGTTTTCGAGACTTGTTTCTTGAGTTTACTAATTAGTTATAGAAAGAAAGAAAAAAATCTTCAAACTTAAAACACGTACAACAAGAGTCAAGAATCTTCTTCTATTTAGTTTAATTTGATTGAATTTTTATGAGTATATATACCTTTATTTTGCCTTCTATTTTTTTGTTTACTCATAAAAAAGATTTAAAAAAAAAAGAAGTATATGTGACTAAATTACCTAATATCGTTGGAGATGATGATAGAAGATGTAGCACAGGCAAAACATTATCATTAAATTTTACATATCAGTTGCATATTTACATGTCACTCGCATTATTGTATCCTAACTCCTAACTATATATTTAATCAAATTAATGATTGCATGTTTTGCTAGATTGACCCAATAACAAACGATAGTATAAATGATGTGAGTGAGTCAACACAAGATCAAGATATGCCTGCACCCACACTCACTCTTGATAATGCAAGTTCTAATAATGGAGCAATTTTTTTTTTGAAAAAAAAAACAAGTATAGGAAGGACACGGTCTTGGAACATGTATTCTTGAATGTTTGATGTTATGCCCACATTTTGAACTTAATTGTCCGTGATGGATTGAAAGAATATGAGGAGTCTATTGTGAATGTGAGGCTTGTTGTGAAGTATGTTAAATACTCCCCTCAAAGGTGGAGTACATTTCAGAAATGTGTGAGATTGGAAGATATTCAATCCAAAAGCCATGTTTGCCTAGATGTACCAACTAGGTGGAATTCCACCTATCTTATGTTATAGTGGGCGTCAAAATTTGCAAAGACTTTTGATCGGCTGGAGGAAGAAAATTCGGGCTTCCTTGGTAGTATTAGAGACGAAGATGATGAAAATGATATGGTGAATATAAGAAATTTAAATAAGTTAGGGCCTACCAATGCATCCGACTAGGCGAAGGTAAAGTTGTTTGTGAGGTTTCTTCAATTATTTCATAATGCAACTCTACGCTTCTTGGTGGGTGAATATGTACCTTGCAATGTTTCTTTCTGGAGTTGGTTAGTATAATTGATGGTATTAACATAGAGTGTAAAGAAGGAAGCATCGTGGTGAAATCAATGACCAAAAATATGAAGAAAAAGTTTGGAAAGTATTGAGAGAATTTGGACAATCAAGATATGTTATTGTACGTTGGAGTTCTTCTTAATCCTTGTTATAAGATGCGAAATATTGATGTTGTGTTGCAACAAATGTATGCACGTGATCTTGCAAAAGCCACTCATTTGAGTTTAAAGGTGAAAAATGCATTTACTAGCATGTATGAGGCATACATGGAGAATGAATCTGGAAGTTCTCCACATCGGTCAAGTTCCCCACATGAAGATGTAAGTTCTTCAGTTGGCTCGTTTGCATCTAGAAAGAAAAAGTTGATCACCTAATTTAAATCCAAGTTACAATCAGAAAACTCCTTGGAAAGCAAGTTAGAGGTTGAAAGATATCTAACTGATAATTTGTGAGGATCAAGATGATGGTTTTTACCTAAATTGGTGGAAAGTAAATGCAATTAGATATCGTATACTTTCAAAAATTGTACGCGATGTACTTGCAATACTAGAATCTACTGTAGCCTATGAATCTACATTTTGTGTTGCGGGTCATGTCCATGACTATTTCCAAAATAGTTTAAATTCAGTGATAATTGAGGGTCTCATATGTGCACAAATTTGGCTTCGTTCTTCTTCTACTCCAATAAGCCTTTGGAGTTTAATGGATGAAGTGGAGCAATCTGAGAAGCGGATGGATATGGGTATGTAATAAATTTATTTTTCATATCATTTGTGGGTTATTTTGTTTTTCTTCTATGTTATATAACTTTATTTAACTTGTTTTGTTTTAAATTTATATGTGTAGACCTTGTTGTGGACTTTGCTAAATCTATGGAGACGTCAAATTCAATGCCTACAGACCATATACTCAATATTGATTTAAGATTAATAAGGTGAAAAAATTAGTTATTACTAGTAATGCAAATGAATTAGTTTATATAATACATAGATTGACTTGGATTTTTTATTTTTGCTGATAACTTGGGTTCACTTGTGGAAATAAAATTTAATGATGTTTAATTTGGTGTTTTTGGTTGTTAGTAACTTAGTTAGTTATGTTAAGTTGTTAACTTATTTAATATTACTGTCTAAATATGGACATTGCATTATCTTAGACTTAGAGAGCATTGTGAATTGAGGTTTGTAATTTGTAAATTGTAAATTGTAAATTTGTCATCACTTTTGTGTGTATTTTTTTGTTTTGGTTTTTAACTCCTTTTTCTTTTATTTAGACTCTTTGAATTCTACTTGTGAACTGTAGACTGTAGTACCTTTCTTTTTTCGGTATTTATTTTATTTTTTCACTATTATTTAAAATTACATGTGCATGGATTCTCATGTACCCAAAAAATGGACCGATTGGCATGTTTTAAAAGTTAGGACTTAGATTGGGCTGATTGGCCCATTCCTACCCTGGCTCAAACCAAAATGGACCAATCGAACCAAACCAGACTAAAATGGATCGGTCTGGTATGGTCCTATGGGGTACTCAGTCTGGTCCGAGATGGGGAAACCCTGGATCAAATAGGTCCAGTCCATAAAACCCCTCGGGACCAACCAGACCGAACTCCCCCTACTTATATGCAGTCATTGTGGATATATAGGCCATAAATAAGATAAATGCTATAGAATACATGGTTTTCCACCAAGGTTTAAATCAAAGAAAATGAATGTTCACTCAGCAAATCAAGTATCCTCCTCTCCTACAGATCAAGCAAGTAATAATGTTCCACAGCTATCATTTACACAAGAGCAATGTTAGCAAATTTTTGACCTAATCAATCCTCCCCCCAAACCTGTACATTCAGTAAATCAAGTTTCCACTTCGTCTACTAATGTACCCAGCAAGTAGCACATCTTCTGATATTTTTCCAACACCAACTCTCCAATATTCTGAAACCCTTTCAAGTAAAATTTCCTTAATTTATTTTTCTCTTTCTAAAAATATGGCTCTTGCCTTTGTCAATTACCCATCTATCTCTTGGATTATTGATAGTGGAGCCACATATCATATGATCTGCTCCACTAGTTTCTTTTCTTTAATTAAGCTCCTCTGTTTCGTCATTTGTTAGGCTACCAAATAATAATCTAGTTTTGGTTACTGTTGTCTTATTTTCATTTCCAATTTGTGCTTTGTACATGACCTGTCTATATGGAAAACGATTAGAGTGGGTGAAGAGAAAGCTAGTTTATATTATCTCTTGCAAAAACCTTCAGTTGGTTCATCATCCATTGCTCTTTCAACCACTCAACAATTTGATCTTCGAAATTATAGGTTTGGTCATCTTTCTTTGTCTAGACTAAAAGTTCTAAATAAATATGTACTAGATATTAAAGTTCCCAATTCTTTTCCATGTATTGTTTGTCCATTGGCAAAATTGAAATGTTTTCCTTCTGAACTCAGTAATAATACTTCTTTGATTCCTTTTCATTTTGTGCATTGTGATATATGGAGACCATTTTCAGTTCCTTCCTTAGATGGTTCTAAATTCTTTCTCACGATTGTAGATGATTTTTCCAAATACACTTGGGTTTATCTTATGAAATAAAAATCCCAAACTAGACAATACTTACAATCCTTTTTCTGTCTTCTTGAAGATCAGCTCAATTCCAAGATTAAATACATTCAGATAGATAATGGAGTTGAATTTAATATGACTTATTATTATCTAGCTACATGTGTGATTCATCAAAGGGGTTGTGTTGAAAAACCACAACAAAATGGTGTGATGAAAAGAAAACATCAGCATTTGTTGAATTTTACTAAATCTCTCAGATTTCATGCCTCATTGCCTTTACAGTTTTTGGGTGATTGCATATTAACAGCAACTCATTTAATCAACTTTACTACTTAATAAATCACCATTAATTCATGTCCATCTAGGGCTGTAAATGAACCAGGCTACTCAACAGTTCGCTCGGTACTCGTTCGGTTAAACTCGAATCGAATTCGACTCGTGAAAAAAAAAATAGCTTGTAAAAGCAGATACCTGCTCAATTAGTAAATGACACATACCCGACAAAATTTGAATCGGTTCGGCTAAGGCTCATTAGCTCGTTTATACTCGAATTGACTCGATTAAAATCCATTCATATATTAATAAATATATACACATATATATGTGTTATATATATATATGTATTGCTAATAATATAATCATAGCACTTTTATAATTAAATATGTAATATGTAATCTAATTACTTATGTCTATATAATGAATATACTTCATAATTATATGTTATTATTTGTAAAATAATTAATCTATAAAATTTAATAATTTTATATATTAATATGTAAGAACCATGTATGAAATGTATGCTATCATATTATGTATATTTATTAATAATATATCTAAGCATTTAACTTATTGTTATGATAAATAAACTAGTTAGATATTAAGTATTAATTTTTATTATATTTTTATTTATTTATTTATTTTTTAATTTTATTCCAAAAATTAAAAAAAAAAATCGAGTTCGAGCTTGAATTGGAAGTTTAGCTTATCGAGTCGACTTTGAACAAATAATAAATAAAAATTTCGAGCTCGAACTCGAGCTCGAATATTTTGAGTCGAGTCAAGCTCGACAAGCCAAAGCTCGGCTCGACTCGGGTCAATTACAGCCCTACCTCCATCCTACAACCATTCGAAAGTCTTCAGGTGTCTATGCTTTGCATCCACTCTGACTTAAAATAGATCCAAGTTTGACTCTCGAGTCAAAAAGTGTATCTTTATTGGATATCCTTTTGCTGTAAAAGGATATAAATTGTATGATCTTAAATCTCATACAACATTTCTTTCTCGTGATATAGCATTCCATGAATCTACTTTCCCTTTCTCATCCATCAACTCTAATTCTTCTTATGATATTGACCATTTCTTAGTCCTACCAAATGTTGTTTCTAAAACTTCAACTTCCTCTCTTTCTATTCCATCTATTGTAGATAACATGCTGTCAACAGAATATTCATCCTTTGACTCTACCATTTCTGATTCAAGCAATTCATCTTCTCCCTCCCCTCCCAATCCTCTTAGACAATCCACAAGACAAAGAAAACCACCAAGCTATTGCAAGATTATCATTTATAAGTAGCTCTGACAAAAAATAACCAAGCTCTTCAACCTCCTCAATTGGGTTTCATGGCAGAAAATCCCTTAAGGTACATGTTATCCTCTTTTACACTTTGTTTCTTATGACAAACTCTCACTTTCTCACAAATGTTTCACTTTGTTAATTTCTTCTCACATTGAACTAAAATCTTTCACTCAAGCCATAAAAATACATGAATGGCAAGAAGCTATGCATGATGAAATCAAAGCTCTTGAACAAAACAAAATGTGGACTCTTACTTCTTTACCTGTAGAAAATAAACCTATAGGCTATAATTGGATTTATCGTATTAAATACAAGACTGATGGCAGTATTGAAAGGTACAAAGCCCATTTGGTAGCAAAGGGCTATACACAAGTTGAAGGTTTGGATTTTCAGGAAACTTTTTCTCCTACTGCCAATAGGGCTGTAAAAAGACCAATCTGGTTCACCGACCGGACCGGACCTGTTGGACCGAATCAAGACTGGACTGGACCGGATGGAGTTCGGTCCAGTATGGTCCAATTTTTTTATGACCGAAAATTTTCGGTCCGGTCCAGGGGGAGAGCATTTCTCCCCCTGGACCAGACCGAATGCACACATATTTTTTATTTTATATATATATATATATATATGTATATATAAGTAATAGTATATAAATATTAATATTAATATTAATATTAATATAGATTAAGAGTGGTAGTATAACATATTAATATATAATATATACTCTTATAATATTAACATAATATAAATAATAATAGTTGTAATATAAAAATAAAAATTATAATATATCTATATAGAGTATTAGTAATAACTTATAAGTAATAAGTGTATTATTATTATTTAATATATTATTACTAATTTATCACTATTCACTAATATATAAATTTATAATATACTAATGTAAATCATGTAATAGTGTTATTAGTTATAGTTAACAAACTAATGATGTATCACTAAATCACTATTAACTAATTAATAATTACTCTTCTTTTGATTACATGTAACAATTATAAATATTAATTATTAATGTTGTTTTTGACTATATATGAAGTATGATCAATGATTATTAATATCATTGATTAATTGATATGACTTATGTGGATTAAATTAATTAATCAACCTATGAGTTATATATAATATAGAATATTAGTTATAATTTATAGTATAAGTATTAAGTCTATAAACTATAAGTTATAACTATATATTTTGTTTAATATTTAGATGAGATAGAAATTGATAATTGACAAAAATGATTATTTTTTTATGAAAGTAGTACTAATATATATTTAATAATTTATAAACTTAGGCTAAAAAAGTATATTTAATTATTGCAAAATTTTGGATTAAATTTAGCCCATTAAATCAAATGGTACCTCTGGACCGGACCGGACTGCCCCTGAACCGAAATGGACTAGACCGGTATGGACCGAATCCTATTCGGTCCGGTCCAGGGTCGGAAAATTTTTGGACCGAATATAACCGGTCCACATTTTTTCTGGACAGGACTAGACCATTTACACCCCTAATTGCCAAGTTAACTTCAGTGAGGTGTTTACTGGTTTTGGCTGTTGTTAAAAACTAGCATTTACATCAATTAGATGTAAATAATATCTTATTGCATGGTGAATTCAATGAAGAAGTGTATATAGACATCCCACCAGGATTTGCAACAAAGGGTGATACTCGGATCTGCAAACTTATCAAGTTACTTTATGGGTTAAGACAAGCTTCATGCCAATGGTCTTCTAAGTTGTCTTCTGCCATTCTTCGTTATGGATTTATAAAGTCTAATTATGATCATTCACTCTTCATCAAGTCTACTGCTTCTTCATTCATTGACTTGTTAGTCTATGCATATGACATAATACTAACAAGCAATGATCTTGAATCTATTGCTACCTTGAAGTCTTTCTTAGACAATAGATTCAAAATAAAAGATTTAGGTGTCCTCATATATTTTTTGGGTTTGGAAGTGGCTAGATCCGACAAAGGCATCAATTTAAGCGAAAGGAAATATGCATTAGACATTCTTCAAAACTCGAGTTTATTAGCAGCAAAATCAGTCCAATTTCTTATGGACCAAAACATCAAACTATCCTCATCAGATGGTGATCTGATTAATGATGCCTCAAGCTATTGCAGGTTAGTTGGTAGGTTGATATACCTTACCATCACTTGTCCAAATTTGACTTATGCAGTCCAAGTTCTTAGTCAATACATGGACAAACCACGATAACCCCATCTTGATGCGGCCCACAGGGTGTTAAGATATTTGAAAGGAACAACTGCACAAGTTTTGTGTTTTCCTGCAAATTTTCCATCTCAAAACACCTTTTGTGACTTGGATTGGGCAAGATGTGTGGATTCAAGAAAATCAGTCACTGGATTTTATATTTTTCTTGGTGACTCATTAATCTCTTGGAAGTTCAAAAAGCAGCAAACTGTATCAAAATCTTCAGCTGGGGTTGAATATAGAACTATGACATCCACCACTTGTGAATTATCATGGTTGCTTGCTCTATTAAAGGACCTTCAAATTAATCATCCTCAACCTGCACTACTATTTTGTGATAACTAGGCTACTCTCCACATTGTGGCAAATCCTGTGTTCCATAAAAGAATAAAACACATGAAAATCGACTGCCACATTGTTAAATAGAAGATGTTGGCCAACCTCATCAAATCACTTCATGTTCCTTCTACTCATCAACTTAGTGACATATTTATAAAACTTATCGGCTGCACTTAAGTTTCATAGTTTGCTGTCCAAGATAGGAATTCTAGACATCCATTCTCCATCTCGAAGGAGACTCTTAGAATACAATATTCAACTTAATGATGTGGCTCAATATCATTGGTTGTTTAATCTATTAGTTAGTTACATTCACCCTTACTTCTATAATAGATTGATGTAATCAAATTGAGCTCATACGAAATCATTCAATCCAGAATCAAGTTCTCATACAACTTTGTTGTCTTTTTTTCCTTTCGCTTCCGACTCTTTCTCATATTAAGAATTCATGGCAAGATTCAAAATTTGTCATGTTACAAGGCCCGTTGAGCATGCCCAAGTTAATTGGGTGTATAACAATTGTCTTCTGTTCTTTATTTATTTATTTATTTATTTATTTGAGTAGATGCTTCGAAACTTGATCTAATCTTCAAGGAATTAAGATGTTAAAGCTTTCCTGGCACTTTTTAAGGAGGATTTCTACACAATCTTTCATCATCCACACATCATTATTTATTTTTTTTAGTTTTTTTAATTTTTTAATTTTTAATTTTTTAATTTTTTCTTTTTAAACTATTTTTATTTTTTATTTTTTATTTATATATTAAACATTTAATTAAACATAAAATAAAATGTGGTGTGTGGAGATTATGTGAATAGTAAGAAGTTGAGTAGATTTTTTTTCTTTTCAAGAGCCTGTATGTCCTGGTGAACCGAGCATTAGGGTTACGGGTCCCTAAACGGAAAATGATATTTAAATCGATGATTTTGACTGGTAAATTTGATCGATTGGCTTTCTTATTTTTAATTTTTCTTTATTTTTATTTAATAATTAATAAATTGATTATTAATCAATTGGTATTTTTTACATTTTTTAAAAATGTTTAAATATATTAAAAAATGATTAAAAAAAGAAAAAAAATCATTTACACTGATCAGTCTGAATGTTTATAAATGTTTATAATAATAAAATTACATTGATTTTAGTTTTTTCATTTCGTTCTAACTTTTTAAAATAAGAAAAAATATATATTCAAAATGGAAAAAGATAGCCGCTTGGGGGTCTCGTTCCCAATCTCGCTCCTTAATTTATTTTTTTTTTAAGTTTTTTTTTTTAATAATGATTAAGAAAATATAGTTTAATAATATTGTGATTTTTTTAAAATTTTTAAAAACAATCTAATAAAAAGAAAAAAGAAAAAGAAAAACTATCCTAACAAGACTGGACAACAAATTCAAGAGGAAAAAATAGTAGCATAGAGAACCAACCGGAACTTCTCAAATTCAAGAGGACTATATAAGAGTCTAGTCGACTTTACCGTTGCTAGTTTCTAAGCGCTTCTACTTCTCCAACGGTCTTATTTTCCACTCTTTAGTTACTCAAACATCTTCGCTTCTTTCTTTCTTTCTTCTTCTTCTCCTTCTTTTGCGTTGCGATTGCTCAGCCGTATCTCGCACTTCGACAGCCTTATTTTACTCTTCTACTGGAATTTCTTCTTCCTCTTCTTTTTCTTCTTCTTAGTTTATTATTGTACTATAACTGTTATGTGACTTGGTATGGGCACAATTAAAGGCTCCGAAATCTCCTCCTATCGACGGAAATGGGACAAGATTTTCCAAGGTCTCGTGCATATGTTGCAGAGCCAGCAGGCACAGCTCGAGACCCTCGCTATTGAGAGGAAACTTCTAGAAGACCGTATCCGAGTGCAACACGAGCGATGGATCTCGGACGTTCGCCTCTACGAAGACCGGATTTCTCAGGCATGTACGAATTTTTTAAAATATGTTGAAATTTCTCGGTTGGAGTTTGAAAATTTAGGGTTTCGAGATTCCGGGCTCTAGGGCTGTTTCTAATTCATCAGCCTTGTTATTTTAATTTCTTACGCAGATGAAGGGGGATTTGCTGATGCAAGAAATGACACACTCGCTCGAGGCGGCCAAGTCAGATTTTCTCGCGAGTGTGAAGCGGAGAGAGGGTTTTCTTGAAAACTTGAAATTAGGTTCGTGTTTCTACTTAATGTAACGGTGCTTTCCAGATTTCCTTAACAAAGGAGCAGGCTTCGATTTAATTACGACGAGTTGACGTACAAGAAAAGAGATTAAGGGATTGAAGAGAATTTAAGAACTACGAGTTGTATTATCTCTTCCTGTGATTTCGCCGGTTTACGGTTTGAAAAAGTAAATAAGAAGCATATTTTCTTACAAGAAAGCATGAAAAATAGGTCCCAATTGTGGTTCTAAGGGCTTTCTCATTTTTGTATTTGTGCTGCGAGAGTGGCTGGGAACTTTTTTCCTTCCTTTGCCCGCTCAAATTGCTATGGATGTTAGTTGAAACACGGTCACCCAAAGTGGTATCTGATCCCAAGTTATGATGGACAAGACGCCTGTAGTATTTCATTTAATTTTGATAAGGGTTCTATGTAAATATGCTTCTAATATGAGTCACACTGTCGTCTTCCCCATGTTTTCATGTTTTAGTTTGTAGACTGATGCTTTTGTTTCATTTTGTTATAATGATTGGAAATCATATATTTTCATGTGTATTCCTTTACATTTCAGTTGTTGGCACTGAATGTTGACAAAAATTGCCAGTTTTGAAGATATGGTGGTTTTGGGATTCATATTTACCATTGCTTCAATTTCTACAAGGTGATTTTATTTTCCGTTTTTGCAGAACATGCAGAGTGTGAGTTGGCAGATTTCAAAGCATGGCTTGATTACCTTTCTCATAAATCCTCTGACCCAAAAGTATGTTCCATTACAGTTTCATTGATAGGTTTTAATTTGTCTGTTAAATGTTGTCAAGAGCTTCCAAATTTCTCTAAGAAAATTCGATGATATGCAGGCAGAAGAGCATCATTGATATAGGTTTTAATTTGTCTGTTAAATGTTGTCAAGAGCTTCCAAATTTCTCTAAGAAAATTCAATGATATGCAGGCAGAAGAGCAGTGTTCTAAGATATTGGAAGGTGAAGTAAGGAGGTTAAAGCATGAATATCAGAAGATTGCCTCGGAAAAGGATTCTGACATATCTGCGCTGTTGGCAGAGAAGAACCTTCTGTGGAATCAGTATAAGATTTTGGAGAATGATTACAGCAATAAATTAAGGAGTAATCATTCTGAAGTTACACAAGCAAATGAGACGATAGCAAAGCTGCTTGGCAATTTGGAGCAACTGCAGTCAGTGAATGATAAAAAGGATGAAATGATAGCAAGTCTTAGAAATAAAGTGACTAAGATGGAGGTTGATACTACTAAATTAAATGAAGAAACTTTCAGACTCTCCCAAGAGTTGGATTTGCTAAAGTCATCTAGAGTTGTGGCTGCAGTTACACCTATATTAAATCGTTGTTCAGCAGGAGCTAAACCTTGTTTGGGAGCCAAAAGTAATGACAGAAGTAAGACAAATGTCAAAAAAGAATCATCTGCTGCTCAAGTCCCTGGTTCTGTGAAGGAAAATGAAAAGGTATTTTTGAAGTGAAATAGGCTAAAATTACCATATCCCATCACTTATTCTTGATGGTAGTTGACCCAGTGAACGTTCCTAGGATATTTTCATCTGCTTTTGAGGGCCCTCGGCAAAATGTTCAAGTTAAATTGCTCTTACTAGCAATAACAGTTTTTGTACATGAAAGGAAATCTTTGAAAAAAAAAATTAATTCAATTTGCCTAAGCATGTAATATCTTAGATTAAAATTTCAATGAATGATACAAGTTAGTATTACTGGCTACATGACAAATGTGGTGAGAGTTTTGCTATCCACAATGTTGTTCGTGAAGATTACTGAAAAAAGGAAGTCGTATTTCTGTTGACTGTATTATGAACTTAAGAGGCTTAGTACTTTGTTTTGGACATCTTATTTTTTCAACGTCAAGCCATTCTTCCGTATGAATTAATTCCTATTGTTCATTCCCAAGAATAGGCATCAAGCATTATGAGAGGCTCCTTTTGAGTCTCAAACTGTTAGTGCTTATGCGAATGGGCTGTGACATTGTCTGGCCATGCCCAAGCATGGGCTGCCGAAACTTCTCTTTGTTCTGTGTGAACTTGGTTTGTTCCTCCGAGGGGGTCAATCTTCTGGGAAAGGTGATGATGGAGTGTCAACATATGCACACAGAGTAGTCATAGAGCATGATGAGTAGGCATCCTTTTTATTCTCTAATTTGTGCCGAAACCTATTGGTTTGATTGTTTTTAATTTAATGTTTGTAATCAAGAAATACTTTTTCCCGTACTCTGTACAACAAGAAAGGCTAACATGTCAAAAGCTATTTCCTTCTTTGTTGATCAGGGAATCAAAGGTTCAAAGAGAAAAACTGGTGTTATCTCCATTTCAGATACCCCAAAATTGTTCTCATCCAACTTCAAGGTTCCAAAGCTGAAGACAATAAGATGATGACTCTTGAACAGCATCTTCCAGCCCTGCTTGTCATTTGGGGAGGGGGGTTGGATAACAGCTTAATTGTCATTTGTTATTTGTTTGTTGAACTTTTACTTGCTAATGTTGTAATAGCCTATTACTTCCTGTTACTATTATTTTATGGTAGTCTGAGCCAAGTTTGTCTGGTTTTAATGAGTATAGCATATATTCATTTTTCTTGTATATAACATATATCAATTAATGTGTATATTCTATTGAGGTAGTGCACACTGCACAGGAACCGACCCTCCAGGGTTGATTTTGCATTTGAATGTTGAGAATGTTTGAGAGTGTTTGTAAAAAATAGTAAAAAGTATATAAAAAGTAATAATAAAATATTGAATAGTAATGAAATTAGGTGAAAAGTAATAATAAAATAGTGAATAGTAGTTGAAAATGTTTAAGAATGTTTGAGAAACTTCTGTTTCCAAACTTGGCTTTTCGCTCATTCTTTGCTTCTCAATCTTGTTCTACTGTTTTGTTTGATAGACTTAGGATATTGGTAAATAGTTTTGCTACTCATTATTTTACATACTACATATCACACTTTTTTTTATATTTCTCTTATATGTGCTATATACAATACAAATTCGATAAGGAAAAAAATTAAAAATTAAAAAATCATGTTGAGTGTGTGATGGGGATGAAGAATTGAATTTTTCATTGGTAAATAAATGTGAAGGGGGGATAAAATAACAAAGTCCGGGCCATCAAAGGGCCCTACTAGAAGACAAGGAGAGAGAAAGAAGAGATGGGGGGATAAAAGCGAAGAAATGGAAAAGTGTCAAGATGAAAAGTGGAGATGCAACATAAAAGAGAGAATATGGGGCATAAAGCAAACGAGAAGCAGAAAAATAAGGGGGCTTCTGTCGGAGAGTAAGGAGATTTCTTCTTCTTCAGCTTCTTCAATTTTACGATAGGGATTTCAATGACGAGTTCTCCCCAGAAGATAAAGTTTTAATCTCTATTGTATAGTAAGGATGAGAGACCTTATGAGACTATAAAGTACTCATATTATAGTGGTCTCTCTTTCCCAAACAACCAGTAGACGTAGGGATAGTGTCGAATTACGTAAATCCGCATATCTTTCTCTTTATGTTTTTTGCATTTACTTTTGTTGAGTTTGGCTTGGTTTTATGGTGAAAATGTGTTTTTTGAGGCGTGGCTTGATGTTGCTTGACTCTGGCTTGACTGTGGCTCGATACTGTAGCTCTAGCTTGACACTCATTTGATACTTGGCTCAAACAAGATTTGGACAAAGAATTTCGCTCAACTTTAGCTTGACATCCAGATCGAGCGAGATGTAAACCCTAGTTGTTGCCTGAGTGAAATTTAACTTCGCTCGAGCGAGTTTTTCTTGTTTCTAGGTTCCGCGTCATTTCACTATAGATACATGAATTTTCATTGTATTTTCAAAGTGTGAAAGCAGCCATACTTTACTGAGAGAGATAGAATTCTTTTGTAAACCATCCTAAAAGTATATCGAGTGTATTGGGGCTTTGGAATTGTGAGGATTGTGTGATTGATTTCTTGTACTCCATCTCCATTGATAGTGAATTCATTCCAACTATCCCAACAATAAACATAGGCTCACATTGAACCGAAACACTTGAATCTTGATGTTCTTTGTGTGTGCTTGTCGTATTTTCTTTTGTATTTTATTTCCATTACGATACTTTAAATTTACCATTACGGTTAAATTTAACAAACTGGTATCAGAGCTTAGAATCTGTGCTAGATCCATAAGGGATTGCCATGACAAAGTTTGAAGTGGAGAAATTTGACAATCAGAACAGTTTCAATCTGTGGCGTATCAAAATGAAGGCTATGTTGTGACAACAAGGATTGTCTAATGTGTTGGAAAAGAAAGACATTAGATTCTTCCTCTACACCAAAGAAAGAAGAAGAAGAGAATGTACATAGTATTATTCTTTTATTGCTGTCTGATGGAATTTTGAGGGAGATTTCTAATAAGGAGACCGTTGTTGATCTTTGGAACAAACTTGAGAATTTGTATATGAAGAAGTCGCTCACCAACCGTCTATATTTGAAGCAGCGATTATACACTCTTAAGATGAGGGAAAGTACTCTTATTTTTTATCATTTAGATGAATTTAATAAAATAATCCTGGATCTGAGGAATATTAATATTAAAATTGATGATAAGGATCAAGTCTTAATTTTGTTGTGCTTGTTGCCGATTTTCTTTGATAATTTTATGAATTCGATGTTGTATGGTAAAGAGGTATCTCCTTAGTAGATGTGAAAGCTATTTTGAATTCTAAGGAATTGAGAACAAAATTAAGAGTATTAGGCACGAATAATCAAGTCAATGGCTTGTTTGTGAAAGGTTCCTCTAATGATAGATTTGGGGAGAGAAGTTCAGAAATGAGTAGGTGTAATTTCAGTAGTAGCTCTAAATTTAACAATAAAAATGTTAAATGTCATTACTGTCACAAATTTGATCATTACAAAAATGAGTGCCCCAAATTAAAAAATAAGGAGGAAGATAAAAAATTACACCAATGTTATTACTTTCGAAAAATAGTCTAACAACTCTGATATTTTCCTACCAGTTAGCAGCCCCAATAGTCGTTTTAGTGACAAGTAGGTCATGGATTCAATTTGTATGTTCCATCTGTGTTCCATGATAGATTAATTCACTACCTATGAATTAGTCAATGGTAATTCTGTTTTGGTTGGAAATGATATGACCTATGATATTTTGGGATTGGTTCAGTCAAGATTGAGATGTATGATGGAACCGTTAAAATTTTATCTACTTTTCGACATATTCCGTCTTTGAAGAAAAATCTCATATCTTTGGGCCTTCTTTATTCCTTTGGTTACCAGTATTTCGCTGCAGGTGGAGTTATTTGAGTCTACAAACGCTTTTTGGTGGTAATAACAGGAAAGAAAACAGATGATCTTTATTTTCTTCAGAGCAGTATAGTGATTGGTGGAGCATCTTCAGATGTTCCAGATTCAGGTATTACTTGTTTATGGCACATGTGATTGTGCTGAACGCATAGTTTTTTGTACCGTACCGTACCAGCCAGTACAGTCGGTATATACCATACCAGTCAATTGGATGGTACAAGTACACTGCCTATACCGTACCAGCTCAAATACCAGCCTGACTGGCCGTATCGAATTTTGATTTTTTTTTTTCATTTATTGCTTTTTTTTTACCTCAATTCAAACTAGATTATTTACATATATATATATTTATATATATAATCTATTCATATATTGACTATTTTTTAGAAATATAATTTATATATGTATTTATATATATAATTTTTTTTATATATAGACTATTTCGAAATGGTACACGAAACGATATCGGTACCGAAATATTTCGTTCTAGTGCCTTGACCGGTATAGTATTCAAAATTTTGGCCGAACGAGTGTGGTCATTTATGAGTAGGCATTTTTTTTTTGTGTGTGTGATCAGAAGATAGAAAAAGTTGACTCTTTGTTTGCATTGTATTCTTATGAAGCAATGCAAAATCAAGTTTCGTGCAGTTATTTCTTTCTTATTTCTTTTTGGCACATCTTGTGTGATGTTGTGTTCTGTTTGTACTCATATTTGTTGATGATCATTTGAGAAAGATTGTGGATTTGTTTATTTGTTTTGTGATATGTTTGATGTGTTTAAGCATTTGAGAAGACTAGTGATCTCCAGACAGAAAGGTAGAGCATTGTTTAGATCATATAAATGGATCCGCTCTATAGAAATAGAATAGCTAAATGGAATGAGGTGAACTCGTGTGTGAGGGTTCGTAGTATGCTTTGAATTTACCAAACTTGTCTACAGATTTGGGTAAAACAGTCAACACAACTTGCTATTGGGTGAACCTTCTCATTTTACAATTTTTTTTTTTCAGTTGTTATTTCCACAAGAAATGAGAGTAGAGTTTTAGCAAGAATGTGAAATTGCTAGGAGAGCTTCACAACAAAATACAAGCGGTACTCTAGATCATGCTATTGAGATCAAGCATGATTTTGATTTTGGTTCTGATTTTGGCATTGGCGCATGTTGAAAGCAAGTCTACAGTTTCATCAGGTAGATAAATGGGGCAGTTTGGCCACCTTTTGGAATATGTTTATGCAGGCTTTGTGGCATCTTACTTTGGCAGAGAATATTTGTTGATAGTTTTCGTATGTATTTATAAGCTGTTATTCTAGTAAGCAGTTTGTAAAGTGGTGTGTTGTAGTTTATGTGAAGATGTTGACTCTTCATTAGGACCAAGCTTGTGATTTGGTCAAGTTGTCTATGGTATTGACGATTTTTGTGTGAAGATTGAGTTTTTCAAGGATAAACGTTGTGTTTAGGGTTGATGATTTCCTTTTGTGATTTGGTAGAGGGAATTGGTTGGTCTTCATTGAAGAATGAATTTGCTCAGATTTGACGGAATTCAAGCCAATGAGGAGATTTGTTGAGTTTGGTTTGATTTCCTGGTCAAAATGTGTTTTTTGAGTCGTGGCTTGACCCTAGTTTGATTGTGGCTCGACACTGTAGCTCTGACTTGACATTCGCTCGATATTTAGTTCAAGTGAGATCCAGACAGAGAGTTTTACTTGACACTCGCTTGACATCTCGCTCGAGCAGGATTTGCACAGAGAGGTTCACTCAACTTTTACTCGACATCCAGCTAGAGCGAGACATAAACCCTAGTTGTCGCTTGAACAAAATTTAACTTCGTTTGAGCGAGTTTGTTCTGTTTTTAGGGTTCTGCGCCATTTCACTAAAAATATATGGGTTTTCATTGTATTTTCAAAGAGTGAGAGCAACCAGACTTTTCTAAGAGTACATTGGGTATGTTGAGACTTTTGGATTATGAGGATTATGTGATTGATCTCTTGTACTCTATCTCTGTCGATAGTGAATTCATTCCGACCGACCCCAACAGTAGACGTAAGCTCACATTAAGCCGAACCACTTAAATCTTGATTTTTTGTGTGTGCTTGTCGTATTTTTTTTTTATGTTTTATTTTCACTGTGATACTTCAAATTTACCATTCGATATGGTTTATTCCCAATAATTTTTTCGTTCACTGCCATGGAAACAAGTACGAACACCTTATAGCCGCATTGGACCACCATCAGAGATTCAGGCCTCATTTGTTTATGGGGATGAAAACAAAAATTAAAAATATATTTCAAATTCATCATTGCACTTTTTTAAATCTTTATATATAATATAATAGAAATTTTAACTTTTTCAAATTTTAAAACATCTTTTTCAAATTCTAAAATAAAATTAATATTAAAAAAATATTTTATAATAATATTTTATTTTATTTTAATTTTTATCTTATTTTATTTTATCTCATCTTATATTTAAAAATAAACCAAACCTCAAATACCGATCTATGTTCGAATAGTCTTTGAAAATAAAGTAACTCTTTTTTTTTTATTCCTTATGACCTATTGCGCTATTTTTAAAGTTGACAACCTGCATGGCTAGAGTATAAAAAAAAATACATTATCTCACTAGTTGTAAGTTCAAAATCTGGTCGCAAGTCTAATTTATTTTATCGAGTACTAACTTCCAAACACTTAACAATGGCTCATGTTATAATTTTCTTTCTGTTATAAAACTAAAGAAAGAAACCACTATTGTAAGAGAGAAATATATAAGAAACTTTCTTAAACTCTTAAGAACTGAAACTTTCTTTCTCTCTCTCTATATTTTCTTATGAATTTCATTACAACTGAAGTCCCTATTTATAGGCTTTGAAATTACTATGCAAGTTACTATGCAAGTCACTATGCAGGATTTAAAATAATAGTAGTGAGGTCATTCACATAATTTTAGTAGTGGGACAGGGGGCGGCAGCCGTCCCTCCACTTACGTTTAATTCATTACACTCCCCCTTGAATGACTACCCATAAAGAATCTGCCTCGTTAAAACCTTGCCAAGGAAAAACCTAGTGGGAAAAAAAAAACCAATGGCGAAGGAAAAAGAGTACAGTCTTCTTATGTATCCACAAGTGCTTTAAGATTGCCTCATTAAAATCTTGCAAAGAAAAACCCAGTGGGACAAAATCTTAACGAAGGAAAAAGAGTACAATTAGCACAAATCTTCAGGACTTTTACTCCCCCTGAAAAGTGCATGACGATAGATTTTTGAGTTTTCACATTTTAATATTCTGCACAATTTTCTGGAATGTCGCAGTTGCTGATGCTTTCGTGAATAAATCTGCCAGATTATCACTTGATCGTATCTTTAATATATCGTTCTTTAATTTGAATGATAAGTAGCATTATCTTCGTATAAAATTGTTAAGCTATCATTAATTATAAAATACCACACTTTTTTCGGATATGTTGAGTCGTTGATCTCAGCCAAATATACTCTTGACTTGTTTCATGAATTGCAATAATCTCTGAGTGATTTGAAGATGTGAAAAATAATATCTGGTTGACAGACTTAATAGAAATCTGATACCTACAGTAATACTTAAACTCCCCCTGATAATATGTATTAGTGTTTCAAGTAATAAGTAAACATTATTTCAGCATATATATAACAGATTACGAATTCAAATATGATTTCCATCTAAATAATGCATTAAAGAGAACATGATAATATTTTCATCTAAAATTTTCTCCCCCTCATTCGGCGTTATTAGGGAGAACTTATTTATATACGGCGGAAATAGCATTGGAAACCATCTATGTATGATAAAAGCTGTAAAAGTTTGGGGTCTAATATTATCAGTTCGGTGGAAAATCAAATCCACTTAACATTGTTGACAAACGAGATCTTGAAGAGATTTGAATGCTTCGGGTTGTTATTTAAATATAACCAATTTTACCATTGGTTTACTCCAGCAAAAAGATCTCGCATTCCTCATAGATTCAGTTGTTGTTCATCCAGAACGATATTCTAATGTCCCAGATTTGAACCATGAACCTTTTATACCTCAACCACTTATATTTTCTCCTGAGGCCGTAAATACCATGATAGGAGCAGAGATATATCTTTCTAGTAAATCTGATCCTGAAATTGTTGTAGCATCAAGGACCCTCAGTACTCAATATGCAGCCTCTCTTACAACCATGTCTCAGAGGCTACTGGCGAGAACGAGTGAGGTTGATCATCTTAAAAATCAAATATCTGAGTTGCATCAAACGCTTGCAACTAAAGATAGAAAAAATAAAGATTTAAGACAAGAAAACAAGGAGCTAAAGAAATTTGTAGACTGGTATTCTCATGACCTAAAAACACTAGTAGAAGAGCTGGAATGAGAGAGAGCTCAGATACAAAGTCAACAACAGTAGCTAACGGTAGAGGCTCAGCGTTTACAAGAAAATAGGGATAGCTGTAATTAATCTCGCTGGCTTTTGAAATTATGCATCCAGCATATCTTGTAAAGTAAGATTTGAAGAGATGATGGTTTGTCTTGTACTTATTTCCATTTCTATAAGAACCGTCTTTAACTTTATTTAGTACGCATCAAATCTTCTTCTCATATCTATAATTCATTTGTATTTGTATTCTTATTCTACAAATTCCCAATGGTTCATCAATTTCCTTTCACTATTTCTCACGATCAACATATGAGGTGTCCTTCACCTCAATTACAAATTATTCATGCATCTTCTGCAGGTGCCATGTTGCAGCAAGCGAATGATCTCGCTAATAAGTCAGATCGTGAAGCCGTTTATGAGCTAGTGACTCTCGGCACCCGATACTCCTCCTCTATTGTCGAATTTTCTAACCGATTACAATCCAAAAATCGTGAGATTGAGGAGCTTAACGAGAAGGTTTCCGTACTTCAACGACTCATTCAAGAGTCTGACAAAAAAATTGCAGACTTAAAGCAAGAAAATAAGGATTTAAAATCCTTACTTGCCTATTCATTTCGACTACCTAATCCTTTAGATAAGGATGGTATGTTATTTTATGAAGAACAAATGCATTTGAGAGATGAGGCTAGAAGTCTCAAATTCTTGTAACTCATCTATCAGTTGAATAATAAGATCTTTCCTTTTCAAATGCATTCCTTAAATTTATAGCAGCCCTTGTAATCTATTCAGGAGTTCTAATAAGGTAAATCATCAACGTAAACTGCAATAATGGCAAATTCGGATTCTGATAAAACACATGGGCATATAGGATTATTCTCAAATCCTTCTTTCAATAGATACTCGTTGATTTAATTATGCCACATGAGTCCGGATTGCTTTAACCCATATAAAGATCTTTGAAACTTTATAAAGTACATACTCCTAAATGTACTTGGATTAGATGCTTCAAGTATCGTATATCTTTATAAAAGTAATGATTTAATGATCCTTATAAATATGTATTAATCACATTCATCAATTGCATATCTAATCCTTTTGTAATAACCAAACCGATTAAAAACATGAATGTGCTTGCATTTATACCAAAAAAATATGTTTTCTCATAACTATTCTCAGGTTTATTCAGGAAACCTTGTGCGACAAATTATACCGCACAATTTCATTTCGTATTATGCTTTCGTATAAATATTCACTTATATCTTATAGGCATTACACCCTTTGTTATTTGGACAACAGGTCCAAATACCTCTCGCTTTGCTAGCGATTTTAATTCAGCTTTTAGCTGCTTTTCATTTTGGCCAATCATTTCTACGTCGACATTCTTCGACGGTTTTTGGCTCACTTTCTTCATTACTTCTGGTAATGTCAAGGGCTATCATATATGAAAATATGTTGTCGACAACAGTTTTATTTCTATCCAGAATTTTTCCAGTATTAATGAAATGTAATAAGATCTCATTATTTCAAGTATCTGTTCCTCTCTAAGGGAAAACATTTCATGAAACATCTCTACAAGAAGTTTCTCTTCAGGAGGTTTATACTCTTCAGGAGTTTTCTCTTCAGGAGGTTTCTTCTTCAGGAGTTTTGTACTCTTCAGGAGTTTTGTATTTTATACAGAAAGTCTGGATAGATCTTATTTTGTAGGTTCGGTCTCTTCAGGAGCATCGATTTATTTTCATTCTTCTCTTTTGCATCAATAAGTCTTCAACACTTCAGGTGTATTTTAGACTCATCTATTGCTGTTTTAACAACTTGTCTTCCAAGGACTTCAATTCTTGCTTAAGCATTAACAGCAGTAATATATGATTTTACAACACTTTTAGTGTCAGTAAATATATCATGTAATTGATTTGCAATACTTTGCAGATAGGTAATCCTCTGAACTTCTGGTTCACATTCATTTGTAAGAGGATCAAATTTAGACAGGGCTTTATTATCCCAAGTAATTTCTTGTCGTGCTTCAGGCACCGAAATTTTATTATTTCAAAATATGATGAAATATTAATAAGCTTATATATAAAAGCTTAGTAAATCAAGTGTTTGGCCGTATAACAGGTACGTGACCACTGTTCAATCATACCACATCTATGACAAACATCTTCATCTTTGTATGAAAAATTATTCTGAGGGTCTTTACCTTTATCTAAGTTGGATCACTTCTGGTGATACAATATATTTTTTATCATCTTTAGTGTTGTCGCTTTTAGGACTAACACTTCTATAGTTTTTCTACCACGTCTACGTCCTTAATTCCTTTGTCCTTATGCACCGTTAACTTCTGAAAATTGTGTAAATTCAATATCATTAATAGGACGTAACTGGTGATTTATTAACAAAAACTCATTATTTAGCTCAATCACTAGAAGACAAAGTAAAAGTTCAGAATATTTGTTGAACTTTCACTTTCGATATTACTACTGCAGGAGCACATTCGAGGTATGAAAAATAATATGTTTTCTTTTATATATCATCATCAGTGACATTTTCACTACATAATTTTAATATTGAGCTGATTTTAAATAGTGCAGAATATTCAATACCACTCTTAAAATCTTGCAAATTTAGGTGCAATAAGTCATAATGATTTTTTGAGAGGATTACATCTTCTGGTGTTCATATCTCTCTCTTAATTCATTTCACACAGTAAGATGATTTTTCATCATGAGATACATAGTACGGTCCTTCAGGGACACATGATTTTCTTCTATGATTGTATCTCCTAAATTCATCATCATATCCAAATGGATATCATCAAGGATCCTGGATAAATAACATTTTTCCAGAAATGTCAATAGTAATAAATCTCAATATTTGACATTATATTACAAAAATAAATCTGTAGATTTAAGAAATATATTCACATTATCAAGAGAATAAAAGTAAAATTTTATCAAGTAATATTTAGTAATATTACCTTTAATATTTATCTCGAAGATTGCAAATAATATATTGAAAAACTTACTTGAAGTAGAAGACCACTAGTTTTAGTATCGGTAGAACCTCGTGCTGATAACGTGTTATAAAACTAAAGAAAGAAACTACTATTGTAAGAGAGAAATATATAAGAAACTATCTGAAACTCTTAAGAACTGAAACTTTGTTTCTCTCTCTCTATATTTTCTTATGAATTTCATTACAACTGAAACCCATATTTATAAATTTTGAAATTACTATGCAAGTTACTATGCAAATCACTATACAGAATTTAAAATAATAGTGGTGGGGTCATTCACATAATTTTAATGGTGGGACAGGGGGCGGCAGCCTTCCCTTCACTTACGTTTAATTCATTACACTTTTTGATATTTCTTGGATGGGATAATTTTCTCTGGAAGAGTTGCTGCAAGCGTGGCAGTCTGCACGTGATAACGTTTTATCTACACTGAATTCCAAATAAATGGAATTATCCGCCACTCCTGCGGATCCAGTCGAGATGGATTCCGCTTAGGCTTAAATTTATTTATTTATTTTATATATATATTTTTAGCAATTTTAATATATTTTTTAAAAAACTAAATTTATATTATTAAATAAATTATTTAATTATTAAATAAAATAATAATAATAGGAAAACAAGAAATTATTAAAATTTAATATTTATTTATATTTTGAAAAATAACTTTAACATTTCTCATTATTTTTTAACCTTCCATATGTATAAACCTTGTTTCTTTGTTTGTTTCACTTTTCTTTTTGCAGAAAATTTTCATGTCGCCCAACTCCAATCTCACTCGCTGGCCAAATACAATTTACACGTGGACTACATGTCCTACTGTGAGTCTGTGACACTGACACTGTAACTGCATAAGCTCTAGGTAGTGCTATACTCACCTAATGTAGTTCGAGAAGAGTTCCGATAAGTGTAAGATGTTTTTTTTTTCTCCATTCATCTTTTTTATATCTTTAAACATTTAAAAAAATAATATTTTTAAAAAGACTTTTTTAATTATTAAATAAAATATTATAAAATTTTCAAAATCTAATCAAGACCCATTTATCGATAAGAACATTCTCATTGACTTCACAAAATAAGAAAAAGGGTCAAACTTTAGATAATTTGTGCCATAAAAAATTCACAATGAATTGGACATCTCTAAAATAATTTAAATTTTCTCTATTGTGCTTGACTAAAGATAAGAAATTACAATTACTTAGTCAAATATTTAAAAAATATTTCTCACTCTGATTAAAATGTGATAAAAATAAATTAAATAATTACAAAATGTGGTAAAAATTAATTCAATAAAAAATAATAAAATGTGATAAAAATAAATTAATATTAAATAATATTAATAATTATTTAAATAAAAATAAGCTGCTAATCCAATCTGATAAAAATAAATAAAATGTGATAAAAATAAATTAAATTAAAAAAATTTAGCAGTGTCATCCAACCCTTTTCAGCTTTCTATCCCACCCGCATTCCATTTCTAGCTCCCCGTTGGCCACTGATAACTGGTAAGCTCACATATGCAGGTCTTCTACAAACCTACCTCTCACAATTCTCTTTCAGTCTTATTATTTAGGTCCGATTTGGATTCTTCGTTCGCTTCAACTCATCTCAAATTATTTTTATTTTATTATTATATTTTTTTAATTTTTTATATAAAATATAAATTCTTATACATATTTTTCAAATTTCAATATATATTTTTTAAATCTCAAAATAATAATAATATTAAAAAATAAATTAAATCCATCTCATTTCTAAATTCAAATGAGGTCTATTCTATTTTTTTCAAACACTATCTGTTTGCATGCTTTTTACATACATATTATATATAAATATTATTTTATATATCCTAAAATTTAAATATTTATGTTTTTTGTTTTTGTTTTTGTTTTATCATATTTTTATTTTTTTTAAAACTAATTTTCTTAATATTTGGACTGATATGACAATAATGCCGTGTACATGTAACATTTTTTTTTCTCTTTGGTGTATATGCATTTTACGCACATGGGTTTTCTTTTTCTATTATCTAATCTTACACCTTGATATTTATAATGGGTTGTCCCCTAGAGTAATTATAGGGGGCAGCTCAGCAGTCGGCAGTCTCTTATATGAACAGTATATAAACAGTATTCATATATTGTTGATATGAGGAGACTGTCAGCTGTTGGGCTGCCTCCCATCATTTTCCATTTATAATTAGAGATCTTACGAAATTTTCTAACTAAAGGTATCTGTAATCTAATTGTTTCTTCCTTTTGAACCAGATAACACGTTAACCTCAAAACTTGTACCTCCTGGCAGAGCAATTGTATCAGTCTGCTGTATGGATATAATGGTTCAGTTTTGGCCAAAATAAAAATAGAAATGGTACTGTTAATTTTATAAAATGTAAAATCGATTACGTTTCAATTATCTTCCAAAATTAATAATATCAATTTTACTAATTTCAGTCTAATTTTCTAATTCTAATAAATTGTAAATTTTTAAAAATAAATCTACATTTTTTTTAATAAAAAATATTGGTTTAAAATCTCTTTTTTATTACAAAAATCTATTGGACAAACAAAAAATTGTTATATAAAAAAAAATTGTAATAGAAAAATTGTTATAAAATAAAAAAATGTTATATAAAAAACTTATTATATAAAAAAACTATTATATAAGAACTATTATATAAAAAACTGTTTTAATTTCATGTTTAAAATTAAATTTTTATTTTATAAATATTATAGTATTATTTATATATGATTATGTTATTATGTATCATATGTATTATTTATATATGATTATAGTTACTAATACCGATCCAGTTCGATCTAGCCCAGTTTTAAAATGAAAAGAACCAGAATCAGATTAGATTTTACTAATTTTGTATTTCTAAAAATTGGTTTCAAACTAGACCGATTCAAATCAGGTTTAATCGGTCCGATTTGGACAGATTTGAGCCCATTTTTTGATTTTTTTTACACCCCTAGTCAGCTAGAAACTTGGGATTTGGCCCTTGTGCAGGATTGATCCATTGCGGGACATTGGGGAGATTGATGGTCTTTGTACAGGGTTTGGCAAGGGAAAAGAAAGACGGGAGAGGAAAGAAACGAGAGAGAGAGGGGGGGGGGGGGGGGGGTGGGGGGGGAAGGAGGGTCTCTTATTTTTAAAAAAACTATTTGGTATACTGTTATATCAGTATGTAAGATTTGTTTGTAAATTTTTTTTTCTCTTTCAACAATTGATTAAAAAAGTTTTAAAATGAGCAAATCTCAAACATTACTTTTAAAATATATGATTAAATTCGAAAGTCAGAAGAAAAAATCTTTGTGTTAATATTGGACTCAACTTTTTTAAAAATAAATATATAGAAAAATGAGAAAAGCTGGAGTTCGATCCGATCGAATTTCATATGTTTTGCAGCCCCCGTCGTTGCCCGTGGCGGTGGGCTACACCGCCTACCCCATTGGGACTGGCGGGTTCCGACGACTCCCGGAAATCTTTGGTGTGCCCATCGCAGCTTTAAACCCGTTTCGGACCCATCAGAGCTCACCGGTCCCGATGGGGTGGGCAGTATACAGTGTAGCCCACCGCCACTAATGACGGTGGGAGTTGGGTTGAGGCCGAATTCCCTTAAAAATTCATTTTCATTTTATTTTTTTTATTATTTTTTTGTTATTTTTTATTCATTTTATTATTTTATTGTATGTTTTATTGTGTTTTCTAAATTTTAATTTTTTTTTATTGTATTTTGTATTATATTTTTTAATATTTTTTATTGTATTTTTATACAAATGATAGGAAATTAGGGGGTGGGCTGCAAAACGTTGGGATACAGCCCGACTGCATCCTAACGTCACCATAGAAAAATTCTATCGACCATTTTTACATATTACGTACCATACATTACACTTATTTATTTATTTTTATTTTTTTTCTTTTACCAAATATTTATTATATAAATAATGAATTAAAAAAATTCAATTAATTTAAAAGAATAAATTCACGTTTTCCTAAAAATTAAAAATTAAAAAAACATAATATTTAATATCAAGACTAATAAGTAACAATGCTCCTTATTTCTGTTTTTATTCAGACTATTATATTTAAGTAGTGCTACATTTCTAACAGGGGTGTAAGAAAAAATTGGTAAACTGATAAATCGGATCGGACTAGACCGAATTGGTAGAATCGATCTAATTTTGAGTAAGTACCAGTTCAGAATCAATTTTTATAATGTTAAAACCAGTAAATACTGGAGGACCGATTCAATATAATATATATTTTAAAATAATTATATATAATATGTTATACATTAATATATAATATAAATTAGTTATAATTTATATTTTATGGCCTAATACTAATAGTTTAATACTATATTACTATTAGTAATATATATTAAGTCTATATATAAATTATCATACTAAATAATTACACATGAAATAATGATATAGTAATATTAATACAATTTGTTTTTGAGCTAATACTAATTATATTAGTTATAACTATCAATAATATAATTATAAAAAATTAAATTTATTATAAAAAATACTAATATATAATTATTTTAATCATTATAAATAATATTAATATATATATATTAATTGTCTAATAAATTAATATAGACTAATTTAAAACCAAAAAATAAGACCAAAACCGATAAAATCGATATTACCGATTCTGAAAAATAATGAGTGCATAATCGATTTAAAAATTAGAAAATCAAACGTATCGTTTCGATTCTACATTTTATTTAAAATTGGATTGAATCGAATCAATTACACCCTTATTTCTAATACATATTCTTGGAATGTGCAAGTTGGAATTTGTTTTGCGAGGCATAATTTTTTGTTTTTGGATTTTTCGCATATTTTATTTTCTATTCTTAAATAGATTTTTCAAAAATTATTTAAAAATCATTAAAAAATATTTCTTTAATTATGATTTGATCGAAAGATTTTATAGTGTCATTTATCATTAGCAGTTTAAAAAGAACTTGCGGTGAGCACGTGCAAAGCACGCCCGCGCTTCTTCACTAGTTGAAAAATGAAAACTTGATGTGAAACTCGTAGAGTATTGGACAGAGACTATGAACCCTAGTCCTACTATGACCACAATCTATCATCTAAAGGACACGTGTCTTCAGGAACGACCTGGGTTTCTTTCTCTCTCCTTTATATGCACGCACAAACCCCGTTCCCAAGCAACATGTTCTTCTTCTGTCTCTTCCCACCCCAATCCTTTACGGCTTTACCCTCTTTCCCTCTCGCTCTCTCCTATTTCTCTGCAACTTTTCTCTGTTCAAGGAGATTTGACTTCCAAACAAAAGATTAGAGTGAAGGAGAGAAACTCCAGACGATAAACAACGATGCAACGGAGCAAGGACACTCCGTTTGACGAGTTCACCGCCGGTGAGATTGAGGTCGCCGACATCTTGCTCCAGCTCCCTCAACTATTCGTTGAATCCGAGAACCGGTTCAGATTTCCTTCATGGGGCGCCAAAAGAAAGAGATCTCAGGGGCTTCCGATTCAATCTTTCCTTTGTGATGCTTCCGAGTTCTCACCCGACTCGGCCCCATCAGAGTTTCGTCGTGAGACTGAGGATGGTGCTGTGGTTCGTAAATGTCAGAAGAAAGGTCAACCGTTGGTCAAGGCCGAGGCTTCAAGCCCTGCGACACCTCTTGCGTTCATGCCCAGCAGCGAGTCTGAGGAGAAGCCCGAGCAGTCCTTGAAAAGAAAACGGCCACCTAAAAAGGTATATCTCTATTGCTTTTGCAGTCTTTTGTACTTTTCTTGTTGGAGTTCGATTTTTCTTGGCAATATATGTGCCTCTTCCTAGTTTTCTCGTCCTTCTCAAATTTTCTCTACGAAGTTCAATTTTCTTGGAAGTTTTGAATTCGGGGTTCGGAGTTTTTACCATCCGTCATGTATTCCCTCTTCAAAGGGTCCCTCTCTCTCTACTCTCTCTCTCTCTTACAATTTTCTTGGAGTTTTGACTCCTGGTTTTTGTCTTTATTTACTTTGTTTTCATAATTTCTTTCCATTATCTTATCACATCAATTTAATTATTATAAATTTTTTAATTATTATATTTTAAAATAAATAATATTAAAAAATATATTTTAATAATATTTATTCAACCTTTTAACTTTAACTTTAATTTCAATTCAATTGTTTCTTATCTCAACTAATCTAAATAAACAAACGGCTTGTTGTTTTATTCACTTTTTGTCTGTTTGGTTTAGGATCAGACTCTGATGTTTCTTGTTACCTTTTTCGGATGTTGTAGAAAAGAGAGGATTGGCTGGAGATCATAGATGAGTTAAATCAACAAAGGGATTCGCTTAACGAGGTGAGGTCTTTTGTTTTGTTTTTTTGTTTTGTTTTGTTTTTTTTATCTTTTTCATTTTTCTATTGATTTTCGTTCCAGTTTTCTTTCTAATAATTCTCGTGAAATCCAAACAGGAGATGGAATATCTGAGGCTGCATTGCACCCACTTGAGAGCTTCCAATTTGGAGATGAAGGCAAAGGTATTATTTTTACCATATTTATTTTTCTGGGTTTAGTCCCTCTTTATACATAAATTAATATGCGCTTCTCTACAGTTAAGTGTCGGACCCATTTCGAAGACCGTCGATTCTCTCGGTACTGAAAATCAAGACAAGGATCGGACGGTGCCAATACACTCCACGTTGTCATCTAGCCGGGGACTTGGCTTGGTTAACAACAATGTTGACCGACCTCCTATTCCCGATCTCAACCTCTCCGCAGAGGAGACGTTTGAGATCGACTCATCCGGACCGTTTGATGTAAACCCGATCAACGGGGACTTCAATAGGGTTGTGGCAGCTCAAGCTAGACAGAGAAGGATGCAGATCTACAGGGCCAAGAAACTCCATTGCCGGTAATAAAAGCAAACTACACGAAGAGATTATAGATTTTGTCTTTTTTGGTATGAGAATTGGGATGTAATGTTTCTGTTAATTGAGTATGAGGGTTTTGTTTTTTCTCCAAAATATTTGTTAAGGTAGGTGGGGGTTAGATGTAAATTGGAAGAGTTGCAGGGAAAATAATCAATATGTTGTTAATTTCTTGTTTCAAATCTTGGGGAGCTTTAAAGTCGAAAGAACAACACAAGTTGCCTATATTTTTGTTGAATTTTATAATAATATTTAATGTTAAATATTTTGTTTTATTTATTTATTCGAGATTCTCGAATTCTTATAAGAATCTTGAATCTTGAATCTTGATCGGATCCGTTATTTTGAGTCCAAACTTCTTCGATATCTATATTTGTAATTTTCTTTTGTCAATGATTATCTTAATTTAAATTCTAAATTTAAAATTTTGAATACTAATTAGGGAATTAAAATTATAAATGTAATAATATTTTTCTATTATCACAAGTACAGCATCTATCCTTGTAGTTTTGGTACCCTATCCGTACTAATTCGTGCGGTAATGATATCCAACCAATTAATCAATAAAAACGCTTCATTTTCTCGTTAAAGTACAGCATCTGTCCTTTTCATTTGTTTGATACCTGAATTAATGGAAGCAGAAGGACGTGTGTTTCTTTTTTCCATGGAATGAGATAAGAACAACAAAGGATTGATGGGCTGACAAATCAAAGGGAATTTCTGCATGTTCAAGATCCAATTAAGTCCGGTTTGCATTTAAGGATGAGTTTAATTTATTTTTATTTTATTATTATATATTTTTTTAATTTTTTATATAAAATATAATTTTTAATATAATTTTTTAAAAATTATAATATATTTTTTTAAATTTCAATTCAATTTTTTTAAATTTTAAAATAATAATATTAAAAAATAAATTAAATTCATCTCATCTTTTAATCTAAACAAAATCTTAGATGATTTTTTTTTTGTTTTTAATTTAGATAAAATAAAAGTTGAATAAAATATTAATTTTAATATTAACTTTATTTTAAAATTTAAAAAAATTATATTATTTATTGTATTGTTAATTATATTTTATTTAGAAGTTGATTCAAATTAATAGATTTTTAATTTTTTAATTTAATCATTATAATTTTTAAAAATTATATTAACCCTCTTCTAATTTTAGGGTATTGCTAGTAGGCCGCCCAGAACTTTTGTAAATAGATTTTGATCATTTTTGGGTAAATAATTTTTAACTCCCTTAATCATAAAAGAAATTGAGAAAAATATATATTATTTCAATAATAATTATTTCATTAATCATTAAGTAAAATATTAACAAATTAAAATATTCGAACGGTAACTTTGAGCAGCGACATTGAGAAGCTAGTAGCATTTTTCTTAACTTTATATATATATATATATTTATATTTAATCAACTTCTTCTTTCTCATTTTCTATAATTCCATAAAAACCTTAACTCAAACTAGTTCACTATTAATAACAAGTTGTCTCACAATTATTCACAAGTTTCTAATCTAATCACATATCATTTATATAACCAAATGAGGTCTAAGACTTGATTTAGATAGTGAGATGAGATGAAATAACTTGTGAATAGTATAATATAAATTTTATTTGTTGGTTGTATTGTATTTAAATTGATCACATGCAATCACGTGCACCATAGTATCATGCACTTTAATTGGTTTAGTATAAAAGCTATTTTTCTGTATTTTGTACAATTTTCACCTTTATTGAAACTAGTACTCAATTTCAAAATCTTTTATTATCATGTATTAGATGAAATTTCATCTCTCTGCGATTTGAAACCCTAGTTTTGTGAGACATGATTGTCGATCTTCGATCTCCTCCTCCTCCCCCTCCTCTGATTCCTTCTCTAAAAATTACTTGAATTCCTGTTTTCTTCACCGTGGTGATCAATCCGGTGCGTTCTTGTCTCTCAGCCCCATGTCTCTTATCTCCTAAAACAAGTTGTGTTTTGTTGATGACTCTTTACCAAAGCCTTCTGAATCCGATCCTTTGTATCGTGCTTGAATCCGCTGCAACACCATTGTTCTCTCATGGCTTCTCACGTTGTATCGAAGGAAATTGCTTCCTCTGTTTTATACAACGATTTGGCAGAAGAGATGTGGTCTAATCTTAAGGAGCATTTTGCACAGAGCAATCGGCCACATGTTTTTCAGATCAGGAAAGCTATTACATTCTTATCTAAAAAATATCCTCTGTAAGTTCAACTTTTACTTGACTTAAAATTCATTGGGAAGAAATGGTTCATTTTCGCCCCGTCTTCCTATTCATGTGGTATTGTGAAGAAAGTTGTTGAATATAAGCAAGATAACTATGTTTTGCAGTTTCTAATGAGACTTAACGAGTCATTTGCTCCTCTAAGGATCATTTGCTCCTCTAAGAAGTCAAATCTTGCTTTCTGATCCTTTTCCCCAATTAATAAAGTTCTTTCTCTAATTTTCAAGAGGAAAAACAATGTGCAATTGTGGCTGATTCTTTACCTTTAAATGAGGCTATTATTATGTTTACTAATCATGACTTTGGTAGTACTGATGCTGTGAAAAGCTCTACTGGTTCTAAGAACAGCAAGCAATTTACTCTTTGCAGGGAATGATCTCTTTGTACACACTGTGGTCTTTTGGGCCATACTGTGGATAAATATTATAAGATTCATAGTTATCCACCTGGCTACAAGGCCAAACCTCGAAACCCTAAGGCCAATTAGCCATTGTTAGCCAATCTATAAATGATTCGATTTTAATTCCGGCATTTCCTTTTTCTCAAGAGCAATGCCAACATATGCTGACATTTCTCCAATCCCATACTAATTCTTCTTCCGTAAATCAGGCATATACAATTTCATCATCTGCACCTAACACTTCGTTTTCAAGTATATCCTTCACTCCTCAATCATTAGTTTTACTTATTGTTGATACACAAAAGTTTGGTCAACAAACTTGTATCCTTGATTATGGTGCAACTAACCATATGGTTGGTTCCCTCTCCCTGTTTTCCTTGATTAGAACCTCTGCTAACATTTCTATCAAATTACCTAATGGCTCCTATACTTGAGTCACACATATTGGCACAGTTAGAATCTCTGCTTCATTAGTTCTAACCGATGTTCTTTATGTTCCAGATTTTACTTTTAATCTCATTTTTATTAGCAGGTTCTTCTCAGTTATCTTGTTTCCTATTTTTCTTACTTGAGTGTTTTTATAGTTAGGACCTCTGCAATTGGATGGTGATTGGAGTAGCTAAACTTCAACAAGGATTATATTACCTTCAAGTTCCGGGCACTTCTATTTCTTGTAATACCATTACTTTTTCCTCTTGTAATTCTGTACACAACTCATATTTTTGACATTGTCGTCTTGGACACTTACTTGATTCTAGATTGCATGATTTAGCATCTGATATTTCTTGTTCACATAATATCAATAATTATTCTTGTTCTGTTTGTCCATTGGCAAAACAGAAAAGGTTATCATTTCCATTAAGCACTTCAGTTACAAAGTCTATGTTCGAGCTTATTCATTGTGATGTCTAGAGTCCATTCTCAATTACTTCATATAATGGATTCAAATATTTTTTAATTTTTGTGGATGATTTTAGTAGATGTACTTAAATTTATTTACTTGAATCTAAACCTGAGATCATCCATCCAGTCATTCTTTTATTTTATTAACACTCAATTCAACACCAAAATTAAATTCATTCATATTGATGATGCACTGGAATTTGATATGAAATCTTTCTTTTTCTGAGAAAAAAGGAGTTATATATCAACTTAATTGTGTCTATACTCCTTAACAAAATGCAATTATTGAGCAAAAATATCAACATATATTAAATGTGGCTCAGGCTCTCTGATTTCAATCTCAACTTCCTTTACATTTCTGGAGTGATTGTATATTCACTGCTATCTATTTTATTAATAGAATTTGTACTCTTGTTTTGTCAAATAAATCTCTTTATGAGATTGTATTTTCTGTTAAACCAAAATACAATCATCTTAAGAGTGTTTGGGTGTCTCTGTTATGCATTTGTTCTTAGTCATTCATCTCATCACAAATTTTTTTCTCGAGTTTAAGCATGTGTTTTCCTTAGATATCCTGCAGGAATCAAAGTTTATTAACTTTATAACCTTGATACTCATAATATACTTATATCTAGAGATGTTGTCTTTCATGAATCTGTTTATCCTTATAGATTCCTCTATTAATCATCAGCTCTATGATTTTCATATTCTTCTAATCCTGTTCTGCCTATACCATTCTCAGATCTACAAATATTCCTTTACCAAATTCTGCTGACACTTTATAGAACTCAGTGAGCAATAATTCCTCTGATAATTCTATTATTGTCAAAAAATCTACAAGAATTAGGAGAACCACTAGTTACTTGTAGCATTATCATTGCTTATTGATCTTTAAAAATAATGCTATTGCTTCTTCTCTAGTTGCTGGTTCTTCTAATTCAGGTATTTCCTATCCTATTTCTTCTTATATTTCATATTCAAAATTTTCTCTTTCATATCAATCTTTTTGTGCCTTTGTTGATTCCATATACGAGCCTACATTCTTTCATCAAGCCATTAAGCATTCTCATTGGAAGGATGCATTGGTAGCTGAAATCACTGCTCTTGAAGCAATAAAACTTGGACTTTAACCAATTTACCTCCTAGCAAGCAGCCTATAGGTAGTAAATGGGTTTTATAAGTGCAAGCTAAATTTTGATGGCACTTTAGAGAGGTATAAAGCTCATTTGGTTGCGAAAGGGTATACTCAAAAGGAAGTGATTGATTATTTTGACACATTTTTCCCTATTGCAAAGCTGACCACTGTTAAATGCCTTTTCAGTTTAGCTACTATAAATAATTGGACATTACATCAATTGGATGTAAATAATGCTTTTCTCAATGGGCATTTGGATGAGGAAGTTTATATGACACTTCTCCTTGGTTTCTCAAAACCAGGTGACACTCGGATTTGCAAATTTCTTTATATGGACTTAAATAGACATCTAGACAACGATTTTTCAATTTCTCTTTAACTTTGATTACTTATGGTTTTCACCAGTCAAAGTCTGATTACTCACTGTTTACAAAAGGATCTGGTGGTTCTTTTATGGCATTGTTGGTTTATGTAGATGGCATTGTCATTGCTTCTAATGATTCTAAGGCTATTGATAATCTGAAAGATTTCTTGCAATTGCATTTCAAGCTAAAAGATCTTAGTAATTTGAGATATTTCTTGGGTCTTAAAGTTGCAAGATCTACTAATGATATTTCTTTATCTCAAAGGAAATATACCTTTGATATTGTCAATGAAATTGGTATGTTAGCTGCCAAGTCTACTTCCTGTCTTATGTATCAGAATCTCAGGCTGTCTAAGACAGATTCCTTAGGACCATTGTTGGAAAATTCTTCTTCTTATAAAAGGTTGATTGGTAGACTTTTATATTTGACTATTATCAGACTAGACTCATTATTTTCTGTCAACACTTTAAATCAGTTCTTGGATCAGCCTCGAAAGCTACTACAGGCTAGGGATTATTTTTCCCTTCTTCCACTTCAGTAATTCTCAAAGGCTTTTGTCACTTGAATTGGGCCACTGTCCTAAGTCCTGAAGGTCTATTACTGGATTTTACCTCTTTATTGGTGACTTTTTGGTTTCTTAGAAATCAAATAAACAGGTTACTGTTTCTAGATCTTCTGTTCATGCCAAATATAGATTAATGGCTCCTACTTGGTGTGAGATTAAGTGGCTTGTTTCTTTGCTTCTTGATTTTGGTATTTCTCTTTCTACTTCACCAATATTTTATTGTGACAATCAGGTAGTGCTTCACATTGCTACCAATCCAATCTTCCATGAAAGGATTAAGTATATTGAGATCGATCGTCACTTGGTTCGAGATATGGTTCAAGCCAAAACTGTGGTTACTCTTCATGTTTCATCTACATATCAATTAGCTGATTTTTTTTATTAAGCATTTGTCGTTAGACAGACTTCAGTTACTTCTTAGCAAGTTGGGTATATTGTTAGCTTGTATATTCTAACTTGAGGGGAGCTAATATAATTTTGAGCAATGCTAAGGACAAATGTCAAAGACAAGCAGCGGACAAATGCCAATTAATATAGCATGATAAACAAAACGTTTCGAATTTATTTCCTTTAGTTTTAAATCCATTTCTTCATTTCTCAACTCACAGATATTGTGCACTACATAACAAGCACCAAACATCACTGATTATTAGTTGACGTTTGTCTGCCGCTTGTCTTTAATGTTTGTCCCTAACATTTTTGTATAATTTTTATTTGTTAGTTGTATTGTATTTAAATTGATCACATGTAATCACGTGCACCATAGTTAGCATGCACTTTAGTTGGCTTAGTATAAAATTTCTGTATTTTGTTCATTTTTCACCTTTAATGAAATTAGTATTCGATTCCAGATCCTCTATTATCATAGTAATGAAATGATTTATGAATAATAGTGAATTGATTTGAGCTAATATATTTTATGGGACTTTATGAAACAAGAAAAAAGTTGACCAAAAATATTATAAAATTAAAATATAATATAATATATATATATTTTTTGTATTCGAAAAAGTTTGAATTGTTTTTTGTATTTTGTTTATAAGTTTGAAAATTTTGTAATAATTAGATAATTATTAAATGATTAAATTTAAAATTTAAAATTTAAATTTGAAATTTAAAATTTAAATTTGAAATTTAAAATTTAAATTTGAAATTGAAAAGCCTTTGTGTTTATAGTGAATATTGAGATGGTATGATATGAGATGAAATGAGTTTGGAAGATTTTATATCATCAGGCCTAAATAAAGTGCAGAAGTAAAAATATACACAGATATGCGTTTGTCCATAACGTTTGGGGGAGAAGTTCCACCATGAAATGTGTAAATATTAAGAAATGGATGTCTTTAGTCTATGACTGATACAAACTTTTCAGATGAGAGATGATATTTCTTCCAATGAGAATTAGGTGAAGAGTAAGGGAGAAATCGATTGAAGATGAAGAAGAAGCCCCCGGCCTGTCTATTGTAAACCTCCGTTGACTTCATGTTGTCCTAGTGTCTCATGCATGTTGTCCCATCGAGATTTAATGTGTGGGATATTGAAAATTAGTTAATATAAAGTTATTGGAGTTTATACAAGACAAGACAAAACAGGACTTCATATTGGTTATTTCAATAAATAATCTATTATCAAATATGCTATAAAAATATTGAATTTAATAAATGTTTCAAATCTTAAGATTATCAACAAGACGTGTATTGTTACACAATGTTAGTTAGGTGTAACAACTTCGGCCATGAACACATACATTACAGTTGGTTCACGAGTATCTTCCACCACCATGTTACTGCTAACAATGTGAATGGGCCATTACATACTCACCAGCAAATTTTGCAGACCCATTAAAGGGTGTGAATGGACTGGGCTTAATATTTTATTGCATGTTCAGAACTCACCCAAAGTACCAAACTATTTAGAAGGAATTCGAGATGCACATGCAATCCTCATGTCTATAGTCTTTTATTAACTAGCCACGGACCAAGTTCAATGAAGTTATAGAAACACTTATTTCTCTTTCTTAAAAAGCCTAATAGGAGGAATTGAATAATTCTTTATAAAAATTAGGATGAGTTTATTTTTAAGTCGTCTAAGATTTCTCAACACGCTACCTCACATGTAGACCGGTATATCCAATACCATCATCATGGATAGGTTGCAGGAGCCCATCATTGGTCATAAGTTAACCTGCTTTGATATCACAGGACAAATAGGGCCCCATACTATTTACCCTATGATAAAGACTAGAAAATATACTGACCTGCAAATGAAGAAAGGTGTTGAAGAATAATCTCACATTGCCTGTAGACAAGGTCATGTACATGTTTATAAGTAATGAACAATCATATTTTATTGAACTGATTTTATAAGATGAGTTAGGCACATGAATTTTTTTTTTTTATAATATCAAAGTCAAATTTTCCAACAATGTGCTCTCCCCATTAATCCAATGAGATCCACTAGTAGGAGTACAATAAAAAATCGACCTACAAATAAGGGAGAGTGAAAAAAATCTCATATTATTTTAGAATAAGCTTGTCTTGAATTTTATATGAGTCATTATCTCTCATTTTTAATAAAATATTTTAAAAAATGATACATGAACTTCACAAGAGTTCATATTGGACAAGATTTCCAAAATCCAAGGAACGTTAGAATTCAATTACCTGCATTACGCATTAGTAGTTGTGTTGTTTGTCACTTAGGACTCGCTTGTAAAAATATCTCATCATATATTCTATTAAATATTGCTTAAATATAAATATTTTAAAACTAATTATTATACTTTTTCAAAACAATCATTACATTTTTTTAGTTTTCAAATAAAAAAAATATATAACTTTTTCAAATTCTTAAAAAAGATTAATATTAAAAAATTAAATTCTAACAATATTTAATTTTAAAATATTTGTATTCAACATTTTCTCTTTCATTTGTCAAAATCTCATAAAGTATTTTATTTTAACTATTTTATTATCATTTACAAACTATTTTCTTACCATTCATAAAATTCTTATCAAATCTCAATCTCAAACTTGTCCTTAAATTGTATCTAAGTTGTATCCACGATATTTTCTCTATTTCTCTCAAATATAAGAGCTCGGATTAAATAGGAATTTTAATTACTATTATGTCAAGTCTATAATAAGTTACAGAAAAAATCTAAAGTCACTCCCCAAACTCATAATCCAAAAATCCGACTGCTTGTTTTTATTTTTGTACTTAGTGATGAAGCATATATGTTTTAATGATGCTGTATTTTTTAATAAAAAAATATTTAAAACTGTTAAAAAAATACATGATATATATATATATATATATATTTTTTCACTTTTGCCTTGACAGGGACCCGTTTGTGGCAGTAGAGCTGCTCAAGTTAGAACTGTAATTGAGCCGAGCTTTGACTTGCCGAATTCGAGCTCAACTCAAAACACTTGAGCTTGAGTATTTATTTATTCTTTGTTCGAGCTCGACTTAATAAACTAAACTTCCAATTCGAGTTCGAGCTCGAGCTCGTCCTACAAACAAATTCGAGTCGAGCTGAGTTCGAGCTCCATTTTAAAAAAAAATATTTTGAATAAAATTTAAAAATAAATAAATAAATAACTAATAAAAAATTAATATTTAATATCTAACTAGTTGATATTTATTCATCATAATAATATATTATATGCTTATATATTATTAATAAATACACATAATATGATAGCATATACGTATTTTACATGCTTCCATGTACTAATATATGAAATTATTAAATTTTATAGACTAATTATTATAAAAATTATAAAACATAACTATGAAATATATTCATCATATAAATATAAATAATAAGATTATATATTACATATTTAATTATAAAAATATTATACTTATATTATTAACAATACACATATATAACATATATATATTTATCAATATATAAATGGATTTTAATTGGATCGAGCTAACGAGTCGACTTAAGCATAAACGAGCGAGCTTTAAAAAACCTTGACCGAGTCGAGTTGATTTTTGTTAGGTATGTGTCATTTATTAATCGAGCGTGTATCTGTTTTCACGAGCGAGTTTTTTTTTGTTTTGTTTTGTTTTTTTCACGAATATAGTTCGATTCGAATTTAACCGAACAAGTACTGAGCAGACTGTCGAATAGTCTAATTTATTTACAGCCTTAACTCAAATCATAAGATGATTTCAAATTCCTCATTGTTGTAAACTCTATTTGTGGCAAACTCTGTTTATATTTGATAGAGAAAATCTATATAAACCTTTCTTTCTTCCTTTTTTTTGCACATCCAGCATACTCTATTTATTAGGCTTAAAAAATTTTGGTATTTCCTTTTTAAATTATAATGAATCCTGCATAGTGTGTTAACTCACCGATTTATGCGTAGCACCTTTATCGAATAGTTATTTTTCAAACAATATTTTTAAATGTATTTCACTCTTTCCTCGTAGCGTGAAACGAAATTGATGCATTTTCATGTTTCATTTAAGAAAAATGAAAACAGTACATACCACCACACTTATATCAATTTTGTGGTTTGGTACCGATCACTACTACGTACATAAATTACGAGCTTTTGCGTCGAATGAGATTGCTGCAAGAATATAAAAAAATACCGCAAATAATTAATTCCATTCAAAATTACCCAAAGTGGAGGCGATTAGACCGTCTCAAAAGGTTTATTCCGATGAAGCTAGTGTAGATCACAAATAGCTCTAATATTTGCAACGAATTTTGTTACCACAAATGTGTTTCAATTTAAGCCGATAGTAAAAAAAACACAATTGCAACAATATGTTTGTGTCCCAATTGAAAAATATGGCTGTAAAAAGGCAACTCCCCAGCTATTTTTAGTGTTGCGAATAGATATCACATTGTATCAGAAAGTTATTTTTAGCGACAATTTTTTAATCGTTAGAAATAAAACTAATGGAATGCAAAAAATTAACTTTGAAGAGAAGTGGTGATTCACTGATTTATATAATATTAGAGCAAAAATCTTAAATTTAAATTCTGACTCTATATTTTATCTTCTAGAGGAGCCAAGAATTTATTTTATGGAGGTCAAGTAAAATTAATACAAAATATATAAAATATTTTTTTATTTTATTTCTATACATTTTTATGCAGTATAAAACAATATGATATTAAAATCTATAATAAAAATAAAATACATTTAATATAATTTATATATTAAAAATATATATAATATGTTAACAATATGTCATCATAATAAAAAAATATTAAAACATACGTTAGAAATCATCTAATTTTTTATTTTTATTTTTATTTATAATAAAAACTTGTTATCATGTTATTATATTATTTTATTTTATATGAGATTAAATTAGATTAAATTTTGTAAATAGAGGCCAAGATAATTTTTAGAGAGTGAGCCAACACAAGATAAAATTAATATTTATCCTATTAAATTATAAAAAAACTAATCTATATTATTTTTTTCTTTAAAAATATATATATATTTTAATTTTTTTTAAAAGGTGGGGCCGGGGGTAGGGGGCCATGGCCTCCTGCCCCAATGTGACTCCGCCACTACTATCCTCATTTAATTAAATAGTCCTTATGTTGAACGCTCTATTAAAAGATAGTCTAGCCTCTATGTGAGTGGGGTAATAAAATATAAAATAAATAATAAAATTTATTTCTTTTTAAAATTTAAATTTTTGAAAACAAGTAGCGATTTCATAAAAGAAGAGATTAGCTAGATAGTTGGAGTTTAGGAGTGCAGATGATATCTCAATGCCAAAAGCTCAAACCGAGCACGTAGATGTAGTTCATTGTCTGCAGAGCCGTTTCAAAATCATTTTCCGTTCAGAGGATAGAATATTGTGGCGTATTACCAATAAACATTTCATTCAAACAAAGATATAATAATCATATCTGATATATATATATATATATACACACACACTAGGAGTGACGCAACATGCCTTGCACGTTGTATTATTATAAAATAAATTAAAAAAATATGAACATCTAGTATAAAATTTATAGTAAAAAATAATATTTTTTAAGTAAAAATCTGGAAATTTCTTGAAGACATCACAAATATCAATATTATTAACATAAATCATGACATAGCTTCAAGTTAGACTCCTCAAAAAATCTTTTCAATCCAAATATATGTTCCAACATGCCAAAACCAACAATTGAAATAAATATATACATTCAGTGCATCGTCAGTTACCTCGAGGCTACTGGTTGTAGAACAAAGAAGTCCAACCGATTAAGCAAACTCAATCGAGCCGAAAAGAATGGAGAATGAAAATTAGAAATGGACTACCAACAAAAATAAAAATGGTATGACCCTTTTAGTGGCATTATAATTGAGACCTAACTATATAAACATTAAATAGTAAAGTGGGTCATGCAACCCACTCTACTGAAGATTTGCAAGTTAACCATCAAAATTCTTGTAAAGAACAAGTTGATAAATAAGCTGTCTTATTTATCAACTTAATGGCATGTGGCATGTTTCATATGACATGTTCAAGTTAACCATCAAAGTTTATGCAACCCACTCTACTGCATATGGCATGTGTCACAAGTCACAAAGAATAAAAAAAGTCCAAGGGGATGTGTCTTAGCATTTAAAGTATCTTTTTCAAGTAATAAACCAATTATACTTAATCCCTATAATACTCAAAAGGAAAGGAATTAGTCACCATCAAAAGCAATTAACTAAATCTCTAGTAAGAAAGCCAAATTTTTAACTAATCATTGGCAAAATAATCATGATTGCCCACCAATAACTGTATGGGAACACAAAAAGCACAAACTCATCACAAACTTATCAAGCAAAAAATTGGCACCATTCAAGTAACAAATGTTTCTATTTCTTTTGAACAAAAAATAGATAATACTATTTCTTAGCATATACTCTTTGAACAAAAAATAAATTAAAGGTCATTTTTTAGCATCCAAATGTTTCTATTTCTTATTATATATATATATATAAATTATTGCTAAAATCGATAGCATATATGGATATGGAATATTACCTTGTTGTATTGACTTTAATCTCACTTGCCAACTATCCCTATTGGGACGAGTGAGTGTAATTGTAGTTTCAGGTTCGGAACCAAATAGTCTTACAAATTTGTTAGGGATTGATGAGTGCACGAAAGTGCACTCTAAATATCCTAATATTTGATTAAATTGCAAATAATGAGAATAGAAATAATTGGATTTCACTTATTTTATTAAATTTGATTTCTATTTATATTGAGATGTCTTTAATCAATATTTATCTTCTTTTATTTTTATTCTTTATTTTCTTCATTTTTTATTTTATTTTATTATCTTATTTTATCTTATTCTATTTTTATTTTGTTTGAAAGAATGAAAAAGAATTAAGGGCTGGAACGAGATGCATGCAACCCTTTAGGCCCATGCATATGCAAGTCGAAAGGCATGACCCACTTTAGTTCAAATGAGGCGCACCTATTGGTTCTTGGGCTTTATTCACTTCTTCATATCACATTCACTTGGGCCCACACGGTAATTAATAGAAACTTTTAGTTCAAACGGCAACATCAACTCAATTGAAGTCAAATGCCCGTTAACTCATATAACAAACGGCATCTCAAGAGTGGACTTTCACGGGGACACGGCAGCAACATATATATATGAATATTGAAAGGCAGAGGAGAGAGCACCGCACAAGAGGAGGCAGACCTGGACGTACGTAGAGGAAGAGAGGAAAATATTTGGAGCTGCGTTTTAGATGATTTTCTTCTTAGAGTTTTTGTTGTCCATTCTATTTATGGATAACTAAATTCTCAAGTAGGGTTATGGAGAACTTGCATATTAGATGGTATTTTTAATTTATTTTTAATTCATGTATTTGATTCTTAATTATTAAAATCATTTGTTTTATCATTCTAAAGCTATTGTAGTGTTTTCTTGTCCCAATAATTTTAGAATTTATTTCATTTATAGATTCAGTCATGCTTTTTCTATTGAATAAATTTGTTCTTTGATTATGTTTAAATCTATTGATTATTTATATTGATTTAATTCTCTGCTGCAATATCGCTCCCTGGGTATATTGTCATCGTTGGATTTTCTCAATGTGAATAATAATTTGTGTGATTTAAAGTGATGAATGATTTTTCAAATAGTTACATTTGATTTAATTTTTTGTTTATAATTTTATATCTTCCGATTGAGAATTACGGAATTGAATTTTTAATTGAGTTATCAGTGAATTGAAAATAATTAAAATATTGGATATGTGCACGGAATTCCCGATACTCTACTGTTCGTCAACTTCGATTATTTTTTCCGTTAATTCTTTAGTTTAATTTTCATTTTCATTTAAAATCACTTTTTCTTTTCTCATCAATCATTTAATATTTTTTTCTTAGTTTCTTTCCTATCCTACTATTCTTCTAATTTGTCTCTCTGTGGAATCGACACCCCAAAGCTGAACTACAATTACCGCGTTATCCTTTGGGCGTTATCAAATTATGACGCCGTTGCCGGGGAGACGGTAGAAGAATTGTTAGATAATTTTTTTTCTTTTCAGCAGTTTGTAAAGGCGGTAACTTCGTTTCCTCTTTTTACTTGCTGCATTATTTTCTTTTTATTTTTCTCTTTCATAGTTTTTTTTTTTTGTGTTGCATTTTTTTTTTTTGCATGCATAATAGGTATAGAGACACATTAGGTTTGCTCGTAGGCCTGTGATAGAGTCAAATTCATTGTCTAATTTTTCTAATCCTTTGTTTGATAGTCATTCTGCTTCTAAAAATATGAGTGAACACAAGGATCAACCTACTAAGGCTCTTCAGAATTACCTCCACCCTACACGCATAGCCACACCATCATGCATAATGTTTCCACCCAATACGCGCGTCAACTTGATGTTAAAACGGGAGTGATACAGCTACTCCCCACTTTTCATGGGTTGGAAAATGAAAATTTATACGTGCATATTAGGGAATTTGAGGAGGTAGTTGCGACTTTTCATAGTCAAAATGCAACTGATGAAATTGTGAGACTTAAGTTTTTTCCTTTCTCTTTGAAGGATAGAACTAAGAGTTGACTATACTCATGAGACCACGATCCATTAGGTCGTGGAATGAGATGACTTAGACTTTCTTTAATAAGCATTTTCCCCAACATAAGACCAATGTTTTCAAAAGATAGATCTTCACCTTTGCACAGAAGGACAGTGAGACTTTATATATGTCTTGGGAGAGATTTAAGGAGCTATTGAGTATGTGCCCTCACCATGAGTAGGAGAGTTGGCGTCTGGTGAGTTACTTCTATGAGGAACTTACACTTAGAGAGCGCCAATTTGTGGAGATGATGTGTAATGGTGAGTTCTTACAGAAAAATCCTGATGAGGCCATAGAGTACCTCAATGAGCTCGCTGAAAAAGCTCACACTTGGACTGGACCTAGTGCGAACTGAGAGCACAAATAGGTCACGACCTACAGGGAACCAAAATGGTGGTGAAATTTACCATCTCAGGGAGGAAGACAACTTGAAGGTTAAAGGTTGAGGTGCTTACTAGAGAGTTAGAGTTGCTAAAGGCCAAGGACTTCAAGCTAGCACACTTGGCTAATTATGCAGAGTCTTCTGGGCCATGTTTTGTGTGTAGAGGGATAAATCACCTCGTCCAAGAGTGTCCCACATTTGCTGAGATGAGAGGGTTGTATGAGGAACAATGTAATGCCTTAGCCATGTACAAGAAGCCTTTTACACTTTTCTCTGAAACTTACAATCCGGGGTGGCGTAATCACCCCAATTTTAGCTGGAAGTCCAAAAACCAGCCACTTGCATTACCTGCACCACCTGCACAACCCACTAGATCATATCCTACACCATATCATGCACCTACATCTTCTAGGAGTCCTTTAGAAGATACTTTACATGCTTTTATTGAAGCACAGGGTAAGACTAACCAAAAGTTTGAATCTTTGATTACGCAGGTTATGGAAGAAAATAAAGAAATAAAGAAATAAAGAATCAAGTGTCAAAACTGATGAGCTCCTTGAGTGTGACTGAGCGAGGTAAGTTTCCTTCTCAAGCTCAGTCCACACCCCATGGTCAACACATGGCACAAGAGAATTTGAAGGATGTGAATATCATTGTGACTCGTAATGGTAAGTCATCACATATCCCAACAACAGATAAATCAGAGGATGTGGAGAAGGATCGAGATAGTAGTGCTCTCGAGCTACCCAAGGAACTAGAGGTGACAAAGAGCCATGTTAAGGTACCATTCCCTCAAGCTCTAAAATCAAGCAAGCTAACTATGAATCCTAACAATGAAATTCTGGAGAATCTCAAACAGGTAAAAGTCAATCTCCCTCTTTTGCATGTATTTAAACAAGTTCCTACTTACGCAAAAGTTCTCAAGGATTTGTGTACAGTCAAGAGGAGGCACTATGTGAAGAAGACAACGTTCTTGACAGAGCAAGTTAGTGCTCTAATTGAGAAACGGATTCCTCCCAAATACAAGGATCCGGGTGCCCAACCATCGCATATAGCATCGGAAATCAAGAGTTTGGACAAGTTTTGCTAGATTTAGGAGCTAGTGTGAATCTTATGTCTTATTCTATTTATTTGCAGCTAGGGTTAGAAGAAATCAAACCAACCACTGTGGTGTTGCAATTGGCTGACCGTTCAGTCAAAGTACCCTGGGGGGTGGTAGATGATGTTTTAATTCAAATTGATAAATTTTATTATCCTTTTGATTTCTTGATTTTAGATACTACCTCTGTTGTTGATATTACTTCTAAAATTCCTCTGATTTTAGGTAGGCATTTCCTTGCCACTGCTAATGCTCTTATCAATTGCAGGAATGAGCTCATGAAGCTATCTTTGGAAACATGACTCTGGAGGTGAATGTCTTATATATTGCAAAAAAACCGGAGGAGGATGATGAGTGCCACCAGACATATATGATTGATTCACTGATGGATAGGGGAGTTTTGAAAACTCATGATTTTGATCCCCTTGAGCATTTTCTGGTTAATTCTGAGTTTGACTCCATTACTGATTCATCTGATATAGTTGATATTTGTTCTATTTTCGACAAAACTCAGGATTATGGCACACAGAAATGGCAACCAAAACTTGAGGAGTTACCTAAGAAAAGTGAAAGACAGATTCCTTAAAGCATGGAAGCACCCAAAGTGGAATTGAAGCCTTTTCCTAAGGGTTTGAAGCATGCTTTCCTTGGTCCAGGTGATATTTTTCCTGTTATTATCTCATCTGAATTGTCTAAGTCTCAAGGTGAGAAATTAATTCGGGTTCTAAGTGAGCATAAGTCAGCCTTAGGTTGGAGCATTGCTGATATAAAAGGTATTAGTCCCTTGATTTGTTCACATAAAATTAATTTGTAGGAAGGAGCTAGCCCTCGTAGAGACCCACAATGTAGGCTTAATCCCACTATGAAAGAAGTGGTGAAAAATGAAGTGTTAAAATTGTTAGACACAGGAATCATATATCCTATTGCTGATAGTAAATGGGTTAGTCCTACACAGGTTGTTCCTTAAAGGTTTGGTGTTACTGTAGTGAAGAATGACTTAGGAGAGTTAGTCCCTACCAAGCTTGTGACTGAGTGGCGGATGTGCATTGATTATAGAAAATTGAATGCTGCCACCTGGAAAGACCATTTTCCTCTCCCTTTTGTTGATCAAATATTTGAGCGTGTAGTTGGTCATCCTTTCTACTATTTCTTGGATGGTTATTCTGATTATTATCAAATTGAAATTGCATTAGAAGACCAGGATAAAACCACTTTTACTTGTCCTTTTGGTACTTATGCTTTTTGTAGAATGCCATTTGGATTGTGTAATGCACCTGCTACTTTTCAACGTTGCATGAGTATCTTTAGTGACATGATTGAAAATTGCATGGAAGTTTTTATGGATGACTTGACTATTTTTGGATCCTCTTTTGATGCATGTTTATTGAATTTAGAGAAAGTGTTGACTCGTTGTGAGGAGAAGGAACTAGTTTTAAATTGGAAGAAATGCCGCTTTATGGTACCTTCAGGTATTGTTTTAAGGCATATTATTTCTTCCAGAGGGATAAAGATTGATCAATCCAAGATTGAATTAATTTCTACGTTGCCTACACCTAAGACAGTAAAGGATGTGAGATCATTTCTTGGTCATGCGGGCTTTTATATGAGGTTCATACAGAAATTTTCCATTATATCCAGACCACTTTGTGACCTTCTAACTAAAAATGCCCTATTTGAGTGGACACAAGCTTGTCAAGAGGCCTTTAAAACGCTAATTGGCAAGCTTACCTTAGCATCCATAATGCAGCCACCGGATTGGACCTTACCTTTTGATATTATGTGTGATGCTAGTGATTATGCTGTAGGTGCTGTTCTTGGACAGCGAAGGGAGGGGAAGCCCTTTGTTACTTACTATGCTAGTAGGACTCTAAATAGTGTTCAGATGAATTACTCAACCACTGAAAAAGAGTTGCTAGCTGTAGTGTTTGCTTTGGATAAATTTTGCTCTTATTTGATTGATTTTCCTATTATTATTTTCACAGATCATACAACCCTTAAGTACTTTCTTACAAAGAATGATGCTAAGGCATGACTAATACAATGGATTTTACTTTTGCAAGAATTTGACATCACCATCAAAGACAAGAAATGAGTGGAAAACGTAGTGGCTGACCATCTCTCGAGGCTCACATTTGAGGAAACTTCTGACCATCTGCCAATCAGGGATGATTTTCCCGATGAGCATTTACTTTCTATTATTTCTCTACCATAGTTTGCTTATATTGTGAATTATTTGGCTACAAGTGAGATACCGGTGGATTGGAGCACTCAGGATAAGAGGAAATTCATCACTGAGGTACGTAATTTCTATTGGGATGACCCTTTCTTTTTAAATACTACCTTGACCAAATTTTGAGGCGTTGCATTCCTGATGAAGAGATTGCTAGCGTCTTGAAATTGTCACTCCAAAACTTGTGGAGGCCACTTTTCAATGAAGAAAACTGTAGCAAAAATTTTGTAGTGTGGATTTTATTGGCCTACCTTGTTTAAAGATGCAAACATCTATTGTCGGTCATGTGAAAGGTGTCAAAAATTAGGAGTTATGTCCCATCGTAATATGATGCATTTGAACCCAATTTTAGTGATTGAAATTTTTGATTGTTGGGGTATTGTTTTTATGGGACCATTTTCTCCTCATTTTGGATATCAATATATTATTGTGACAGTGGATTATGTGTCAAAATGGGTGGAAGCAGCAGCTTGCAGGAACAATGATAATAAGACGGTAATTAAATTTCTTAAAAAGAATGTGTTATCTCGATTTGGTACACCACGTGCTATTATTAGTGATCGGGGTACACATTTTTGCAACCATTCTTTTGAGGCTTTGATGAAAAAATACGGGGTAGTACATAAAATTTCTACTGCATATCACCCTTAAACAAGTGGACAGGTAGAACTTGCAAACAGAGAAATTAAGCAAATTTAAAAAAAACGGTAAACTCAGATCACAAAGATTGGTATTTGAGACTAATTGATGCACTTTGGGCCTACCATACAGGTTTCAAAACTCTCTTAGGCATGTCACTTTATAGACTTATTTTTGGAAAGCCTTGCCATTTACCTGTGGAGCTCGAGCATTGAGCCTATTGGGCTATCAAGCATTTCAATTTTGACATAAGAGAAGCAGGTAAGTTCAGAAAATTTCAATTAACCGAGTTAGAGGAGTTGAGGAATGATGCCTATGAGAACTCTAAAATCTATAAGGCTAAAATGAAAGCGTTTCATGACAAAAATATTTTGAGAAAAACATTTAAGCCCAATGATCGAGTGTTTTTATATGACTCTAGACTCCATAAGCACCCAGGAAAACTTCGGTCTAGGTGGACCGGCCCTTTTGTAGTGAAGAATGTTTTTGAAAACGGAGCAGTAAAAATAGAGGATCCTAAAGATGGTAGGATTTTTAAAGTAAATGGTCAGTACCTTAAAATATTAATTGATAGGGAAGTCCCAGAAGTGGAAGAGATTCCACTTGTGGACCCGGTCTATCAACTTTGACCACGCCACGCAGGTATGTTTTCTTTTTATTTGTTTTGTTTGTTTTTGTTTTTGTTTTTGTTTTTTTTGTTTTTCATTTATTTTTTTCCCTTTTCTTTTTCTTTTTGGTTGCTGTTGGTTTTTTTTGTTTTTGTTTGCAGGTTAGTGTCAGTTTGTCATTTCAGTTTGCCATCTCTAGTGCTTAACGAGTCATCCCACGTCCTACATCAGGTGTATTCTATTATTTTCAGTACCCTGCATTTAGTTTTTATTGTTAAACACTGAGGACAATGTTTCATTTAAGTTGGGGGGTGAGAATGATGCATGTTGGAACTCTGTGACATATTTCCATGTGCCAAATTTTTTAAAAAAAAAAAATTGCATTGTAAAGGCACCATTTCACATGTGTACTCATGCCCATTCATGGTCATCTTAGTGAATTCATCAAACCCATTTTGATCTTTTTGCTGAGGCATTCACAGAATTTTTAACGCACGTATCCAAGTTTTGTGGTAAGATGGTAGTTTGACACATGTAGCTAGATAACTCTTTTGCTTAAATATTCATGTGAGTTTTGGAGAGAATTGAGAGCTTACAAATGTAGAAAATTGTGATAAGCGTTTATTGATCTGCTGAATTTGACACTTCTTTTGAGAATATCATTACATGATTTGTGGTAAGATGGTGGATATACTTGGGATATGACGAAGGTCAACTTAGGATTAACGTTTAAGCCTTTCGAGCTAACCCTTCTCATCATAGACCCTTAGTAGCTAATTTTGAGCCAACAAACACATATAGACTTTTTCTTTTCGTATGCCCACATCATTAATACCTCTCTACATTAGAGTATAGTTTATACACTAATTTTTCCTATCCTTATTGCTTCCAAGAGTGTGCTAGGTGTGGAATTTGTATATTTTCTTTAAAAAAAAAAATAGAGAGCGACTGAAGAAAAAAAAAAAAAAAAAAAGAAAAATGGAAGAGTACAAGTGCAAAGTGTTCAATTGAGTGAGCTTCAAAATAAAAAAAAAACAAAAAAACAAAAAGATCGAAAAAAAGGAGATTAAAAGAAAAAAAAAAGAAGTTGAAGAAGGAAAAATATTATTTGATGATCTGAAAAGTTGAAGAATGCATCAGGTGAGAAATGTAGTCTATTGAGATATTTAATAAGATTCCCTTGGTATGTACTTGGAAGTTTTTGAATCCGTGTTTATCCTTTTCTTCATATAGCCCCTAGCCCAAGCCACGCTACAACCTTTTTGTGTTGATCGTTCTGATCCTAAGTATGCTTGTGGAATGAGTGGTGGAAATTCTCAATTGTTAGTGTTCCTATCATAAGATCAATGTTTGCTTGTTGCTTATACATAATTGCCTAATTTTTCATGAGAGTGTGTATACACCCCTTGTCAACTCCATGAAGAGAACCCCTACATGAAACACTTTTATACCCGTGAGATATGGAGTTGAACATTTTGCTTGAGAAGTTCTTGATGTTGCATGTGTCATGGTTTGTGATTAGATAGATATAGTTTGGATCACACACACACTCTGTGGATTGCTATAGGTGGATTAATTGTGATTGAGTTATTGGATTTCTAAGATTGCTGTGATATGTGACTTTGGAAAATGTGACTTGGTAGCCTTTTGTGTGTGATCTTCTTTGGTCTCTTTCATCATTTTTGCATGGAAATTGCTAGGGACTAGCAATGAGTAAGTTGGGAGGTGTGATGAGTGCGCGAAAGTGCACTCTAAATATCCTAATATTTGATTAAATTACAAAGAATGAGAATAAAAATAATTGGATTTCACTTATTTTATTAAATTTGATTTCTATTTACATTAAGATGTCTTTAATCAATATTTATCTTCTTTTATTTTATTCTTTATTTTCTTTATGTTTTATTTTATTTTATTATTTTATTTTATCTTATTCTATTTTTATTGTTTGAAGGAATGAAAAAGAATTAAGGGCTGAAACGAGATGCATGCAACCATTTAGGCCCATGCATATGCAAGTCAAAAGGCATGACCCACTTTAGTTCAAATGAGGTGCACCTACTGGTTCTTGGGCTTTATTCACTTCTTCATATCACATTCACTTGGGCCCACACGGTAATGGATGGAAACTTTTAGTTCAAACGGCAACATCAACTCAATTGAAGTCAAATGCCCATTAACTCATATAACAAACGGCATCTCAAGAGTGGACTTTCATGGGGACACGACAGCAACATATATATATATATATATATATATATATATGAATATTGAAAGGCAGAGGAGAGAGTGCCGCACAAGAGGAGGCAGACCTGGACGTACGTAGAGGAAGAGAGGAAAATTATTTTGGAGCTGCGTTTTAGATGATTTTCTTCTTAGAGTTTTTGCTGTCCATTCTATTTATGGATAACTAAATTTTCAAGTAGGGTTAGGGATGAACTTGCACACTAGATGGTATTTTTAATTTATTTTTAATTCATGTATTTGATTTTTAATTTTTAAAATTATTTGTTTTATCATTCTCAAGCTATTGTAGTGTTTTCTTCTGCGAATAATTTTAGAATTTATTTCATTTATAGATTCAGTCATGCTTTTTCTATTGAATGAATTTGTTCTTTGATTATGTTTGGATCTATTTATTATTTATATTGATTTAATTCTTTGCTGCAATATCACTCTCTGGGTATATTGTCGTCGTTGGGTTTTCTTAATGTAAATAACAATTTGTGTGATTTAAAGTGATGAACGATTTTTCAAAGAGTTACATTTGATTTAATTTTTGGTTTATAATTTTATATCTTCCAATTGAGAATTACGGAATTGAATTCTTAATTGAGTTATCAGTGAATTGAAAATAATTAAAATATCGGATATGTGCAAGAAATTCCCGATACTCTACTATTCGTCAACTTTGATTACTTTTTTCATTAATTCTTTAGTTTAATTTTAGTTTTCATTTAAAATCGCTTTTTCTTTTCTCATCAATCATTTAATATTTTTTTCTTAGTTTATTTCCTATCCTACTATTCTTTTAATTTGTCTCTCTATGGAATAGACACCCCAAAACTGAACTATAATTACCGCGTTATCCTTTGGGCATTATCAGGGATGCTTTGCAAAAATGAAAGAAAGTTAAGATTTTATAAATATCTTGTAAATAGATGCTTTTACAAAAATATGTCTGTAATTAGAATAGCATTGACTTCACGAATATAGATAGAAGTCATGTTAGAGTTATTTTTGTTTAAACATAATAGAATTAATTAAACATAATAGAAGTTATAGAACTGATTAATAGAAAATATTTAATGGATATATGTATTACTTACCAATCTTTTGTTGGTTAGAGTAGAATGTATTATTATTTTGAAGTGTGGTGGTGGTGGCAAGCTGCTACTCCCACTTGCCATAGATTGCTTGTCAGGATTGGGAGAAAAGGAAAAGCAAAACCTTGGCTGCATAGTTGGGTTGAGATAGTAGACATCTTAAAGAAAAATGAAATAAAGAAGAGAATACATTTGCAAGATTTCCAAGATATGCCAATGATAACAAATAGTTGAAGAGAATAAATAAAAACAAAAAACAAAACATTGAACCCATTGAACACAAAAAAGAAGAAGAAAGAATTACTAATATGATTCTTTTAAGAAAATGAATGAGCTTTCAATCTTATCCATAAATGCATGATAACTAATATCAAACTTTAATAATCAATATATTAACGCCATCACAACCGCCCATAAATCAAAGCACCTATTAACACTTCATTAAAATAGAAAGCAAAATAGAGACAAAAGATTAAAAAAAAAAATAATAACAAAAGTAAAAAATCACAAAAGGCAAAAAGAAACAACAGGAAAAAAGAAGAAGCCAAATACATTAATTGTGTTAACAAATAATGTGTCTTCAAAGTGGATTTATTCATTGTTGGTCCTTCATTTATTTTATATTAATCTCTTAAGTTATTAACTAAGGGCATTTTAAGGTTACGCTTGTAAGGAAGAATTCTCATTTTATTTGCTTCTTCGTTTGCTTTTTGAACCAAGAAATATAAAATGATGCATTAAGTGTACTATTAGCTACATATAATATCGTGATGGTATCTACTACAGAAAAAAGGAAAACAAAAATTCATATTAGTATGTGAGTGTGCTTTAATTATGTGTTATAGTAACGTAAGCACAATCACAATCATGAAAGATTGTTTGACATTCAAATTATTCATTGAAACTTACCGTATTTCTTCAAAGAAAAACCCTACTTCATAATTTTATTTTTAGTTTATACAAAAAATTATATGTAGCCTCATATGGCAAACTTTGTCTCCTCGCATACAAAGTGAAAAACACAAACCTACATCAATTGAACTGGAGGTCTGGGTAAAAAAAAATTAAGGTTTTATTCATTATGTCTTGCTTAAACTAAAATAGATTACATTTTTAAATTATACCTTGCTTTCAACCAAAATAGATTGTGTTTCTATTTTAGTTGGTTTCAATCTAAACTGTACCTTTGCATGCCTATTCTTCTAGATATTAGTCCAATCTGATGCTATGAAATTATGCTTCATTAAAGAATATATATATATATATATAATACTAAATAATTAGTGAAGCACAAAGTTGTCCATTCTCCTTAATTTTTTAACCTTTTTATAAGGAGTGTCAACAGAACATTACTAATATTTAGCCTCATTACATAGTAGAATTAGAAATAAGAGGCTAAACCCAAACCACTTGAATATCAGAACAAAGAAATTATTAAAAAAATTGAGTATAGGTGCAAAACGTTGAGTATAGGTGAAGAAAACCTATGTAGATTTTTGTATTTTTTTAATGTTTCAGCTATATATCTTGGAATTCTGAAAATATTTCCTTTACTTTTTGTACTTTTCATTTATTTTTGAAGCTCATGGATTTCAGTATCCTTGGTATAGTAGGATATTTTGAATGGAATTATATTTGGAGTGGATCAGTTGTAGTCACTGTTTGATAATATTAGCATTTGTTGGACAAGGTTTCAATTCAAGTTTCTATGAAGCAACCAGATGAAAAAATATCAGAAATTTGGAAATGAATAAATCTTCATGAAGCACTCACATAACTGAAGACTAACAGCCAAGCATGCCAAACAAAAATCAAGAGGTTGAATATGTTTTAATGTTTCAACATTTGTAAAAGCTAAAGTCTTAATTTTTTTGAGAAAGCATTTGTTTTTTCTCATTTGAGTAATAAAAATGCTTTATAAAATGAGAAAGCACAAAAACATAAATAAAGAATAAACAAATGGATAAATAAAGAGATGGGAAAGCACAAAAACATAAATAAAGAGAAAAAAAAATTAAGATATTCTCTTTATGCATTTGTTTATTTCTTATTTATGTTCTTATGCTTTCACATTTTAGTATTACTCAAATGCTTTCTCATTTCAGTATTATCAAAAAAAAATTCTCTTTATGCATTTGTTTATTTCTTATTCAGTTAAATCAAAAAATAAAAGAGTTGGAATGCAGAGAACACGAGGAATGTTCAGAGATGAGGAATCTCATGTCAGACGCCATGTACAAAATGAAGGTGGTTTGCAAGTAGGAAGGGTTAATATAATAAATATTATTTTATTTGCTTTGAGGGGTGTGTTTAGTAAGATTAGGCTTTATGGTATTTAGATTATTATATACATTGATTAGCTTCACATGATATGCTGTTTATGTTTTTATGCAGCTTTAGAATGTGCAGTATAATTTGGAGAGAATATTTCACTCTTTCTTTCTTTTTTCTCTAGAAACTTTAATTTCAATTTCAATAGTGACCCATAAGTCTACCATAACCTACATCAAACTCCAATAATCAATATATCAATCCTACTACAACATTCCATAATTCAAAGCTACTATTAACAACTCAATAAAACATCAATACACATCAAACTTTTCTCCATTCAGAATTCCACAAAAATATCCAAAAATAATCAGCACCCAACCATGATCACTATTATTTATCTCACAAATTAAAACTCACTTTCATATTATTTTCCAACAACCAACCAAGACAGAGTCAATGATGTTAGTGAACAGAATGGGGATGTCCAATAACTTATACACCGTCGTGTAAGCCAGTAAAATAATTCCAACACTATGTTTTGAAAAGTCTAAATGTAGAATAATAAGACGCACAAACAAATGCATAAATATAAAAAATGCAAAATGAAAACCACAAAAAACATACCAGCAGTTATTTAAATATGGGAATGAAAACCACAAAAAAAAATACAAATGCATAAATAAACAAATGCACGACAATCTCAAAGCACAAAAACATAAATAAAAAAAATAAACAAACGAACAAATATTTACCAGAAAGAAGTAAACAAATGTATAAATAAAAAAAAAAAGAAATATGAGAATGAAGACAACAAAAACATACCAACGAAGAACCCTCAACGCACGAGAAGAAATTTTGTTTTCTCTCTTGCAGCTCAATCTCAAAGCATTGCAACAAATGCTAAAAAACATGTCCCCTTTCTCTCTCGTAGTCTCAAAGTACTGCAATAGTAGAAAACTGAAGATAAATCTCACAGCCCAATCTCAAAGCACTATATCCAAGAATTTTATATTAATCACTATATAGAAAACATAGTTTTCACGGAGAACTAATAGAAAAAATTGAATTTATGTCCTTCAGAAAACCAATAATCTCACCTAATTCCACTATTGACTATAGCAAAAAACCATTATTTTTGGGAGAAAATCACCATTTACTTACTGGGGCATGCTGGGTAGCAGCCCGACTTCCGCATCCGCCACTCACATGAACAATGGTTTCATTGTTCATGTGAACAGTGAAACCACTGTTCATGTGAGTGGTGGGCACGGAAGCCGGGCTACTGCTAATATTTTTTCTTACTTAAAATAACATCAAAATTTCATGTAGGAACCCCAACGAAGAAAAATTAAAACTATTACCACAAAAAAATGCTGAGAGTAACCAGACAAAGAAATTCTGAGAATAAATAAAACTAACGAGAGTAACCAAACCCAACGAGAACGAGACATCCATATGCAAACTGGCAATTTGATAAAAATAGGAAACACATTTACATGACTAAATACACATCGTTTGGTTTCAAACGAAATGAAGCACACCGCATTACACACTGAATAACAGACTAAAATGTACCGTTTGGCATAAAAAGAAATTTTGAGAATAAATAAAACTAACGAGAGTAACCAAACCTAACGAGGACGAGACATCCATATGCAAACTAGCAACTTGATAAAAATAGGAAACACATTTATATGACTAAATACGCATCGTTTGGTTTCAAACGAAATGAAGCGCACCACATTACACACCGAATAACATACTAAAATGTGTTTGGCATAAAAACACATTTAATGATTTAAATGACTGAAAAAGCACCCTTTTTTTATGACTAAAAACGCACCATTTTCGGATGACAGGAACCGTTCTCTCATCTTCGATCTTTCTCAATCCCTCTTTCCATCTCTTTCTCTTCATCAGGTCTCCATTCTTCTCAACCTTGATCTTCTCTTCATCGGGCCTCTTGGGCCTCTCCAATATATTCGGCCTCTCTAAAATAAATTGTTCTTGTGAGCTTTAATGGAAGGGTTTCTCTAAACGCACCGTTCGGAATCGAAGAGGAAAGGGTTGGAAGTCGTGGGTTTCGTGCGTCTAGGGAGGAGCTGCAGGCTCCGGGTGAAAGAGATGAGGATGGGGTGGTCCTGGGTGGTCGTGGTGCTCTACGGTGGTCATGGTGGCTGCTTAGGGTGGCGTATGGATGCGCAATGTGGGGAACCCGTTTTGGGTTCTCGTTTCGGGTTCTGCTTGCGTGTGGCTGAGGGAGGCCTTAGCAAGGGCATTCGACGATGAGGTGTTCGTCGAAGCCTGGGGGAGATGCCAGAGTTAGCGGTGAGGCTGGATAGACGGCGGCAAACCCTAGCTCTATATGGCTGTGTGCATAATCGAAGAGAGTCCGAACTTGTATATGTGGATGGGTCTGAGTTGGGAGAGAATTCGGGTGGGAGAGATGCGAGCTTTGTGGTCTGGAATTGAGAGGGGCATAAGAGGAAATGAAAGTTAAACAAATTCAAATTCAATTTTACTATTTATTACTATAGACAATCCGATAGCCACTTTTTAAGTATAAAGATATATATATATATATATATCTCTATTTAATTAAATAAAAGCCAGATCAAAACTGTCTAGGTGTCAATCACTCTATAAAAATAGAGAATGAAAGGGTGCAAAGGAGACTTACACCAAGTGATGCAACAATCCCAAAGCAGTGGTTCAGTTTGTGACTTTACCAGTTACCTTGACATTGCTCTACTTCTATCGGTGTATTTGTATGGTACGATTACTTAGTCGATCTGGACCATCCGCTTCTTTAATGATTTGCTTTATCCGAACGATTAACATAAGTGAGGAAGATCGGGGGGTCATCTCGAGAAGGGGAGACTCAAGAGCCATAAAATTGTTACAAAATGTAGCCATATCCACCTATTTATTCCTTGCACCAGAAAAATGCTTAAACACCACTTTCAAATGGAATGGGGGGTTTTTCAAGTTCTGGACACAAGGGCATGGAAGCAAGAGTAGAAAAGAAAGTCTGTGAGAGAGAGAGAGAGAGAGAGAGAGAGAGAGAGAGAGAGAGAGAGAGAGAGAGAGAGAGATAGAGAGAGAGAGAGAGAGAGAGAGAGAGTTTGTGCTTCTTTTTGTAGTGAGAGAGCTGATAAGGCTAAATTAAGAATTGTAAATAAATGAACACTTGGTTTTCGAGGAGCCAAAACCTTCAGTCACAAATGTGAATAAACACTCAAATGATCTTTCATTAGCATTTGGTTATAGTTTTAATACAATAAGCAACAATGACTGAATCAAACTATTATTGGATTACACATACAAATAGGCTATGTGACCCATAGACATTAAGTTAAATAACTTACAATAACTGACCCACAAAACTCAAATAGAGCCCAACCCATTACAATTAATAACCAACCCATTACTATATACCAAGTGACCAACAAGGACATACCAAATAAATAAATGACATACATATATATATATATATAAACATACAAAACCCTAAAGGCTTCAGCTTCAAACCATCTCCCTTGAATCGCGACATACCTAACATACCCCCATTATTTAGAAGATCTTGCCAACAAGATCTAGGTAGCGTTGCCTCAGTGTTGCAATGTCTTCCCAAGTTGCCTCTTATTTTGTTGTTCCTTTCCATTGAACAAGAATCTCGACTCCAACTTGTTGCCCCTATTTCATCATTCTCCTTTGAAGAACTCGATCTGGTTTAGGATCTAGGATTCCTTTGGGAGAGACATAAGGTAGATTAGGCATGGGTTGGATCTTGGTTCCAAGTTACTTTTTGAGGCAAGAGACATGAAACGTTGGGTAAATCTAGCCGTCCTTTGGAAAATCAAGCCAATATGTTACATTTTCCATCTTGTGAAGGATTTGGAAGGGTCCATAAGATTGCGACGATAACTTGAGATTTCTTCTAGCAGCTACTAACATTTGCCTATTTGGTCTCAGCCTGAGGTACACCCAATCCCCAATCTGGAATTCTCTTTCAGTTCTTTTCATGTCAGCATAATGCGTCATATGATTTCTGACTTCTTGCATGTTTTCATGGACTAGGGAGGCTATAAAGTCTCGAGCTTTGACTTCATCTTCCACTGCTTGTACTTGGGTTGATCCTGGTTTGTATGGTAAGTGTCTGGAGTGGTTGTCCACAGATTATTTCAAAAGGAGACAGTCTAGTGGAGCTATGTTGAGAAGTGTTATATACGTACTCTGCTAGGGCTAGCCACTTAGCCCAATCTTTAGGTCGATCTCTTGAAAAATACCTCAAGTAAAATTCTAGCCTTTTGTTGGTAACCTCTGTTTGTCCATTCGTTTGCGGGTGGTAAGTTGAACTCATCAATAAATCCGTTCTACAAATACGAAATAACTATTTCCAAAACTGGCTAGTAAACATAGGGTCTCGATCACTTACTATTATGTGAGGTTTTCCATGCAACTTAAAAATATTTTCCATAAATACTCTTGTGTACTTAGAGATGTAAATTGTGCGTACTTACTGAGTCTGTCCACTGCTACCATGACCACTGTCTTCCCTCCTGAGGGGGGTAGTCCCTCCATGAAATCCATACTTATATCAACCCAGTTGTGATATGTAATTGGAAGAGGTTGAAGCAACCCCGCTATGTGAAGGGTTTCCACTTTATTCCTCTTACATGTGGCACATTTTCTGATGAAGCTTCTCACATCACTATGCATGTCAGGCTAGTAAAACACTCTTTTAATTCTTACATTTGTCTTATGTACCCCTATGGTCGGATTGTTTTTTTTTTTTTTATGCAAGAAAATATCGGATTTAAAATATCGATCTAGCTACAAAAGAAAAAAAAAAAGGCCGGATTGAAAGTTCGCTTCATATGATTCTTAAATGGTTGTAAAAATGAAGACAATTTTTTTTTTTGAAAAAATAAAGTAAAATTAATCTTCACATTGAATATTATCAAAATAGAACTAAGGAACTTTACGAAGACAAAAATTAAAAAATATTTTTTTCATATGTGGGAGAGTAAATTAGTAGAAGGTATGAATATTTTAATCCTAAAAAATTATTTAACAAGCCCAAAGGGCTAGTTATATTTATTGAGCCAAACCATTAAAAACTATTTTAACTATTCATTTATTGAGACTATTACAATTCTATATTCATGCTTACTAATTATTATTTGGTTAAATATTAGTTTTATTGAGTCTATTGTGAGTGGTCTTAATTATAAGTTGTTAGTCGATTTTAAAGCTGTGCAATTGGTCAAGAAAAGGAAAAGAAAAGCCTCGTTTGTTTTTACACGCAGATATATGGTGCGTAAATAACCGTCCGCACAACTGATCATCAAATATGTTGTGTTTCAGATGATGGTGAAGTGTAAATTCTGGAAAAGGTTTTGACCTGACTAAGCAAATAATCACAACTGTAAGCATTACGGTCGGTTACCATTATCTCTCTCTTTCTCTATTTTCTTTTTTATGGGTTATAATAGGAGAAGTAAGCAAAGTAAAATGTATAGTGACTCATTACATGTTAGTGATTTGTTTAATATATATATATATATTTATATTTATTTCAGTTGTTATTGGGTGCAATGTCGTTTCATTTTTATTACTATATATAAAAGTGAGTGATGTAATTTCAATGTGGCACTCTTTTCATTCAAATCGATTATTGATGGTAATAACAAGGGAATAAGATATAATATCGAAATTTGTGTTAATGATCCTTTTAAAAATGGAAAATGATACACCCATTACAAATCTTATAATAAATTTCACAACAATATTACACATGTTGTTGTATAATAGGTGGATGACCATCAACTACTACTCAAATGTGAATTGGTTGTTGGCATGTGAGAGTTTATTGTACTTGTCACTTGGTTGTTGAGCATGTGAATTGATTAGCACAACCACCATGTAAGTTGCCTATAAAAAAGGTCTTGAGGATCATTTGTAAGACATAAGAAAAGAAGTGAAGTGAATAATATTGAGCTCTTGAAGAATAAAGTATTTTGCAATCTCTCAATCTTCCTTCTTCTCTTTTGCAATCTTTCAATCATTTGCTATTCTTTTTTAGTTTTATAACACATTATCAGCACGAAGTTCTACCAATTCTGAAGCTAGCGATCTTCTACTTCAAGTAAATTTTTTCAATATATTATTTGCAGTATTCAAGATGAATATAAAATGTAATATTGCTGAATATTACATAATAAAATTCTGTTTTTATATGTTGATTACATGAATGTATTTCCCAGATCTACATATTTATTTTTGTGATTTATATATATATAATATCAAATCTTATAAAATTGAGATTTATTACTCTTGACATTTCTAAAAAAAATTATTTATCCAGGATCCTTGATGAGATTTATTTGGATATGATGAAATTGAGAGATACAATCAAAAAAGAAAATCACGTGTCTCTGCAGGACCGTACTGTGTATATCACGGTGAAAAATCTTCTTATTGTATGAAATGATTAAGGGAGATATATGAATACCAGAAAATGTAATCCTTCCAAAAAATCATTATGACTTATTGCACCTGAAGTTGCAAGATTTTAAGAGTAGTTGTGAATATAACTCTGTACTCTTTAAAATCAACTCAATATTAGAATTATGCAGTAAGAAGATCACTGATGATGATATTTTAAAAGAAGACATATATTATTTTTCATACCTTGAATGTGCTCCTGCAGTAGCAATATCGAGAGCATAAGTTCAACAAATATTCTGAACTTTTATTTTGTCTTTTAGTGATATAGCTAAATAATGAGTTTTTGTTAATAAATTACCAGTTACGTCCTATTAATAATATTGGATTTACACCATTCTCAGAAGTGAATGGTGCATCATTTCAAAGGAACCAAGGACATAGACGTGGTAAAAAAACTATAAAAGTGTTGGTCCCAGAAATGATAACATTAAAGATGATAATAATATACCGTATCACCAGAAGTGATCCAACTCAGATAAGGGTAAACGCCCTCAGAATAATTTTTCATAGAAAGATGAAGATGTTTGTCATAGATGTGGTATGACTGAACAATGGCCACGTATCTGTTGTACGGCCAATCACTTGATTTAATTATACTAAACTTTTATACATTATAGTAAAGCTTTATCATGTTTTGAAATAACAAAAAGTCAGTGCCTGAAGTACGACAAGAAATTATTTGAGATAATAAAGCCCTGTCTAAATTTGATCCTCTTACAAATGAATGTAAACCAGAAGTTCAGAGGATTATCTATTTGCAAAGTATTGCAAATCAGTTACAGGATGTATTTACTGACACTAAAGGTGTTTTAAAATCATATATTACAACTGTTAATGTTTAAGTAAGAATTGAAATCTAATAGATGAGTCTAAGATACGACTGAAGCATTGAAAACCTATTAGTGCAATAGAGAAAAGCAAAAAGAAAATAAATCGGTGCTCCTGAAGAGTGTAAACCTCCTGAAGAGGAAAACTCCTGAAGAGTATAAACCTCTTGAAGAGTGTAAAACTCGTGAAGAGGAAAACTCTTGAAGAGTATAAACCTCCTGATGAGTGAAACTTCTGAAGAGTGTAAACCTTCTGAAGATAAAAACTCATGAAGAGGTGTTTCATGAAATGTTTTCCCCTGAAGAGGAACAAGTACTTGAAAATAATGAGATCTCAATACATTTCATGAGTACTGGAAAAATTATGGATAAAAATAAAAATGTTGTCGATAACATATATGATGACCCTTGACATTACTAGAAGCAATAAAAAAAGTGAGAAAAAAAACCGTCGAAGAATGTCGACGTAGAAATGATTGGCCAAAATGGAAAGCAGCTATTTAAACTAAGTTAAACTTGCTAGTGAAACGAGATGTATTTGGACCTGTTGTCCAAACACCAAAGGGTATAATGTCTATTAGATATAAGTGGGTATTTGTACAATGAAATTGTGTGGTACAAAGCACGATTTGTACAATGAAATTGTGAGGAAACATATTTTCTTACCATGAATGCAATCACATTCAGATTTTTAATCGGCTTGATTATTACAAAAGGATTAGATATGCGGCTGATGGATGTGGTCACTGCATATTTATAAAAATCATTAAATCATGACATATATAAAGATATACAATGCTTGAAGCATCTAATCCAATTACATTTAGGAGTACGTACTTTATAAAACTTCAAAAATCTTTATATGGGTTAAAGCAATCCGAACGCATGTAGTATAATTGAATTAGCGAGTATCTATTGAAGAAGAATTTGAGAATAATCCTATATGTCCATGTGTTTTTATCAGAACCCGAATTTGTCATTATTGTAGTTTACATTGATGATTTACCTTGTTAAACTTCCTGAAGAGATCACAAGAACTGCTATATAGAATGGATTTGGAAACGAAAGATCTTATTATTCAAAATGTTAGATGAGTTATAAAAATTTGAGACTTCTAGCCTCATCTCTAAAATGTATTTGCTCTTCATAAAACAACATGTCATCCTTATCTAAAGGATTAGGCAATCGAAATGAAGAGACAAACAATGATTTTAAATCCTTATTTTGTTGCTTTAACTCTACAACTTTATTGTTAGAGTTTTGAACGAGTCGTTGAAGTATAGATACCTTCTCGTTAAACTCCTCAATCTCACGATTTTTGGATTGTAACCGATCGGAAAATCCAACAATAGAGGAGAAGTATCGAGTGCCGAGAGTCACCAGTTCATAAACAGCTTCACAATCTGACTTATTAGCCAGATCATTTGCTTGCTGCAACATGGCACTCATGGAAGATGTAGGAACAATTTGTAACTGAGCTGAAGGATGCCTTATATATTGATCAGGAGGAATATTGAAAGGAAACTAATGAGCCATTGAAAATTTGTAGAATAAGAATGCAAATACAGATGAGTTATAGATATGAGAATAAGATTTGATGCGAACTAAATGAAACTAAAGATGGTTCTTATAGAGATGGAAATAAGAACAAGACAAACCATCATCTCTTCAAATCTCATTTAATCAAGATTACAAGATATGCAGGATACATAATTTCAAAAGCCAGCGAGATTAATTACAGCTATCTTGATGTTCTTGTAAATGCTGAATCTCTACCGTTAGCTGCTGTTGTTCACTTTGTATTTGAACTCTCTCTCATTCCAGCTCTTCTATTCGTGTTTTCAGGTCACGAGAATACCAGTTTACAAATTTTTTCAGCTCCTTGTTTTCTTGTCTTAAATTTTTATTTTTTCTATCTTTAGTTGCAAGCATTTGATGCAACTCAGATATTTGATTTTTAAGATGATCGACCTCACTCGTTCTCGCTAGTAGCCTTTGAGACATGATTGTAAGAGAGGCAGCATATTGAGCATTGATGGTTCTTGATGCTGCAACAATTTTAGGATCAGTTTTACTAGAAAGATGTATCTCTGCTCCTATCATGGTGTTTATAGCCTCAGGAGAAAATATGAATGGTTGAGGTATAAAAAGGTTCATGGTTCAAATCTGGGACATTAGAATTTCTATCAGACATAATATTGTTCAGTATGAACAACAACGGGATCTATGAAGAATGTGAAATTTTTTTTGCTGAAGGAAATCAATGGTAAAATGGTTATATTTAAATAGCAATCCAAAGCCTTCAAATCTATTCAATATCTCGTTTGTCAACAATGTCAAACAGATTTGATTTTCCGCCGAACCGATAAAATTAGACTTCAAGCTTTTACAGATTTTATCATACATAGATGGTTTACAATACTCTTTCCGCTGTACATAAACAAATTCTCCTTAATAACGTTGAATGAGAGAGAGAAAGTTTTGGATGAGAATATTATCATGTTCTCTCTAATGTATTATTTAGATGGAAATCATGTTTGAATTCTTAATCTGTTATATATGCTGAAATCATGTGTGGTTATTACTTGAAACACTAACGCATATTATCAAAGAGAGTTTAAGTATTACTGTATGTATTAGATTTCGACTAAGTTTGTCAACCAGATATTATCTTCTACATTTTCAAATCACTAAGAGATTATTGTAATTCATGAAGTAAGTAGAGAGTGTATTTTATTGAAATCAATGCCTCAACATATCCAAGAAAAATGTGATATTTCAATGATCAATGATAACCTAACAATTTTATAAGAAGATAATACTGGTTATATCACTCAAATCAAAGGATGATATATCAAAGGTGATAGAACTAAATATATCGTGGCAAAGGACGTAATAATGGTCGTGGTGGTCGACCTCCTCAACCCATTGATGCAAACTCTCAAACACCTGGTGGGTCAATACCCGTTTGCCAACGAGTTGGTCATGTAGCCCTCCAGTGCTACTATCGATTTGATCATTCCTATCAAATGGATCCTCCCCGTTCCTTTTTTGCAAATTACACCACTCCAACCAACACAAATACTTACTTTGCTTCATCATGGTACTCGGATTCTGCCGCCACTCATCACATCACCAACAACTTAAGCAATTTGAACGTTTCCTTAAAGCCATACAGTGGACCTGAAGCAATCCATGTTGGATATGGTTCTTGCCTCTCGATTCAACAACACGGTGACTCTAATTTTCTTTCTCAATCTTCCTTTTTTCATTTACAAAATTTACTTCATGTTCCCAATATCATTAAGAATTTGGTCTCTGTTCTTCAATTTTGTGCTGATAACTATTGCTTTTTTGAATTTCACTCCACTCATTTCTCTGTGGAGGATCTTTGGACCAAGAAAACCCTTATCACAGGTCCCACCCATAATGGCCTCTATGTCTTTTCTCCATCGCCGTCGTTTCTCTGCTCAACTATACTTCTGCATCTGTCTCTCTCGGCGAGTGCACCTCCATTGCACAGTGACATCGTCGTCTGGGACACCCATCCTTCGAGATCGTCTCTCGTCTTCTTCATTCCAACAACTTGCTCACTGCTCCGAACAAAGAACCCTTCCAGTGTCATAAATTCCCGATGGCAAAATCTCATAAATTACCCTTTGTATTGAGTCAGGCCGTTTACACAAGGCCTCTTCAATTAATCAGGGTAGGCATTTGGGGCCCAGCTCCTGTTATTTCCATATTAGGTTTTAAGTATTATATTTCTTTCATTGATCACTTTACGCGTTATACTTGGTTTTATCCCCTTAAATTAAAATCTGATACTCATCACATTTTTACCATTTTATTATCTCACGTTGAATGCCTATTTAATATTAAATTACTCACTTTCCGATGGAGGAGGTGAGTTCAAACCATTCACACAATTATGTCAAAAACTCAGAATTGCTTATCGATTCTCATGTCATTACACACATCAACAAAATGGTGTTGTTGAACGCAAACATCGACATATTGTCAAAACCAGACTCTCTTTACTTGCTCATGCTTCTCCTCTAAAATCATATTGGGCCGATGCTTTTGAAACATCTATGCACCTCATCAATTTACTACCCACTACACTTTTTCATAATAAATCTCCATATTCTCTTGTCTTTCATCAAGACCCTGACTATAATTTCTTAAAAGTCTTTGGGTGTTAGTGTTTTCCAAACCTACGACCTTATAATAAAAATAAACTTCAATTTCGGTCCACTCCTTATCTCTTTCTGGGTTACAGTCCAACTCACAAAGCCTACAAATCTCTAGATCTCACCACCAACAAATTATACCTCTCCAAAGACGTGTCCTTTCATGAGTCCACTTTTCCTTTCACCAAGCCCAATCCACATGCTTCTTCAGCCCACACTCCCTCCCTGCTTTACTTCCTTTTCTCCCTTCCTCAATTCTTGGCCCAAGCCCACGTCACTCCATTAACACTTCCTCCTCGCTACCTCTTACCACTACTCTTCCCAAATATTCAATCTTAGGTGCACCCCCCTCTCTATCTGATAACCTTAACGCTAATCCTCCCGTTATGCCCTCTGCTCCCATCACTAGTCAACCTCTTCCTCTCACTCTACCACCATCCTCTCCTACTCCTCTCTGTTTCAATCACACTTCTCAAAAGCCCAATCCATCCTTAAATTCAACTCCTAAGTCCATTTCTCCTCCCCTCGCTTCCCGCGCCAACCCAACCCCCAGACCTCCTCGCGCATCCACTCCAATTCTTAGACCTCCTCGGTCACCTATCATCACTCGTAGCCAAACCCAATCTTCTCGACCTCACATCTTTACAGATGGTATGGTTCCATATCCGCAACGGAGTTGCTTCTTGTCCATTGCTACAATCCTTGAAGATACAAACAGTTTCTCAATTGCATACAAACATCCTGAGTGACATGCGGCAATGGCTCAAGAGTTCTCTGCTCTTCTTCACAATAATACCAGGAGTCTGGTACCCTCTGATACTTCTTTTAATATACTTGGTTGTAGATGGGTCTTTACGACCAAATACAATTCTAATGGGTCCCTTGAAAGAAGAAAGGCTAGGTTGGTAGCTAAAGGCTACCACCAACAACCTGGCCTTGATTATCATGATACCTTTAGTCCTGTAGTCAAACCGACTACGATTTGAGTGGTTCTGTCAATTGTTGTTAACTATGGATGGCCCCTGCGCCAATTAGATGTTCAGAATGTATTTTTGCATGGTTCTCTATCTGATATTGTTTATATGCAACAACCTCAAGTATTTATTGACAAAATTTTTCCTAATCATGTATGCAAGGCTCATAAGGCCATTTATGGTCTAAAACAAGCCCCACGGGCTTGGTTTGTTCAATTGAGTTCTTGGTTACTTGATTATGGATTCTCTGCCTCTGTTTCGGATCCATCCCTTTTTATCTTACATCATGGTGACTCGCACATGTTTTTGTTAATATACGTGGATGATATTGTTTTAACCTCCTCCAAGCCATCTGTTATTGAGAGTTTTCTCCAAGATATTGGTTGTGCTTTCCCTGTTAAAGATTTAGGTCGTTTATCCTACTTCCTTGGTCTTGAGGTTGAACACTCTAAATCTAGTCTCTTTCTCTCACAAAGGAAGTACATTTGTGATTTATTGGCCAGAAGTAATATGCTATTAGCTAAGCCCATCACTTCACCTATGGCCACTCCAACCAAGCTCTCAAAGTTTGATACACCTTCCTTCACTGATGACACACTATTTCGGAGCATTGTTAATGCATTATAGTATCTTTCTTTTACTAGACCTGATATTGGTTTCTCAGTTAATAAAGTATGCCAATTATGCATTCTCCCAAACAATCTCACTGGTCTGCTGTCAAGCACATTCTCTGGTATCTCAAAGCCACCATTAATTATGGCTTGCTGTTTCGGTATTCCTCATCATTCAATCTTCAAGCTTACACTGACGCAAACTCGGCTGGATGCCCTGATGACAAACGCTCTACATCTGGTTTTTGTATCTACTTGGGCAATCATCTCATTTCTTGGAGTTCAAAGAAACGGAAAACTGTTGCAAGATCAAGCACAGAAGCTGAGTATAAGTCCCTTGCCACAACTACTGTAGAATTGATATGGCTGCAAAAACTATTGCAAGAACTTGCTATATTTTTTTTCCATAGCCTTCAGTTTTATGGTGCAACAATATTGGCACGACCTAATTGGCAGCTATTCCTATTTATCACTCCAGAACCAAGCATATGGACATTGATTATCACTTTGTATGTGATATGGTGGCTGCCAAGACTTTAAAAGTTTTGTTTTGTAGCTCCAAAGATCAGTTGACTGATGTATTAACAAAACCACTGGTCTCAGATCATTTTTCAAGATTAAGATCGAGTCTCAATGTGGTGGACACCCCATTGGACTCGCGGGGATGTATTAACCTAGAAAATTCTCAAAAATCTTCTTCTTAGAATATCCTAGCATTTGTAAGATGTACAACTGTCATTTTCTCGTTTGTTTTATATGTAACAGAATCACTCTTGTAAACGCTATAAATAAGGCATGATCCTTCAATGAAATATTGGGAGAACAGTTATACAAATATTCCTTCTGACAAGGAAGAAGGAAAAGGAGAAGAATAGCACCATTAAGGGTGAAAATAAGAGAGGAAGCTGTTTGTGTGCAGGAAGCCATTGCACAGTACTACTACTGCATGCGCAACTTTGCCGGCCAACGTTCTATCAGAAGGAGGGAAAAGGTAGATGTCGGATCGCTTTAAAATCCCAATTCACAAACGTCTAATAATATGCTGACACGTAGCTATTACACTTTATCTCCAATACACTCGGCTACACACGAACTGCTATTACACAAACTCTATCTTCCCTCTGATCTCCCCCTCTGCTATTTTCTCCAAGACCCCGATGACCGAAATGATACAGACGGCCTTCCTCACCCATCGACGCCGACAAAGCGTGAAAATACCATAGTACTTGTGGAGCCTCTCTGCATCTCCAATCGCAGTGAAAGTGCCCAATAACTTTACAACTATAACACTTTGATCCGAAGGCCGTCCTAGGCAAACCTTGATTCTTCCCCTTGCAAAACCTTTTCCTGCATCAAAGGAGAACCAATGAAATCAAGTACATTAACAAAACATATGGTTATTGGCCTTATATTTAACAGATTTTGTGTCCTAAAGTTCCTGCATAAAATATATTATATTATTATTGTAGCCGATTCAAATAATGGATACTAGTACAAATATCAAATATAACCACAAACTTTCTTCTTATGTTAACTTCAAATTTGATTTAATTTATTTGTTGACAAGTAAAACTTTACAAAAGAAAAAAAAAAGTACATTCAAGACTCATATAGCTTAATGCCCACTCTGATGTATCTTTCAACCAATTGTATTTTGACATCATTGATCACAAAAAGTCACTCACTTCTTAGTAAAGCCTCAATCTCGCCCATGGTAATGACCTTCCACTTTCCTGGATTATTGTTTGACATAGATATGTTGTGGATGATAATGATAGGAATTCTTGGAGAATGCTCTTCACCTGGATCAATTTCCCGTTTTGCGATATGGGCTTTGGCAACTTCAGAGAGTTTCTGGAGAACTTTTCGAGATGCAAAAGTGGGGGTTCCTGATATTTGCTGGGCTTACTTGGATTAAAAGAGAGGAAGGTCATTTGTATCATATCGGGGTCTCGAAGAAAATAGCAGAGAGGGGGAGAGGGAAGATGGATTTCTTGCAATAGCAGTTTGTGTGTGGCTGGAAGGAGAACGATCCATAACTAAAAAGGTAAAAGATCCATAACTAAAAAGTGGAAAGAGAACAATCTCTAGCCAATCACTCCTCCGACGAAGCCAATCTCTCAGGTAGAAACATCACATGAGATTATGACATCTTAGCAGGTAAGCAACCACACAACATCCAAGAGTTTAAAAACATATTTAAGCAACCAGCACATTCACAAACACACAATAAAATATGCAAGAATAATTCTACCCATTTTCTCAAAAAGACACATTTACTCACATACGCCAAAAATCCCATTTTTGACCCACAACACAAATCTCTAATAAATTTACACCATTATCTTATCTCGAAACCATCTGTACATCCTAACTCCCTTTGTCATATCACTAGTAACGACCATGCATGTGACTTTGTACAAGCGATGCTCAGTTCCGCGCCTAGCGTGTACAATGACCAGGCATTCTCTAGCCCCTGCCAGTAGGGGTGTTCATCCAGGCTGGTTTTTTTCCCGGTCCGGTATGGAACCCAGATATCTGGATACCCGGTTCCGGTTTTCAACCCATATTAAACTAGATCTGCAACCCATATTAAAAGCGGTTTGGACTCCAACCCGGATTGAAATCCGGGTTGGACCCGGATTGAAATCCGGGTTGGACCCGGATCCACCCAGTTTTTAAAAACTGGAAATCCGATTTCTAGATTTTAAACCGTTTTTTTTTTTTTTAGTTTGTATTATTACTTTTTGTTGAGAAATTTGTTGATAATAAAATAAAATAAAAATTATAAATATTTTCAGAACAAATTTCTCAGAAAAAAGTAATAATACCAGTTTTATAAATTTAAAAAAAAAAAGGTTTGAAATCCGAAAACCGGATTTCCAGGTCCAACCCAGATTTCAACCCGGGTCCAACCCGATTTTCAACCCGGATGAATCCGGGTTGGAGTCCAAACCGCTTTTAGCCATTTGGTTCCGGGCCGGATTAACCCGGATTCCCGGTCTGGAACCCGCTTGAACACCCCTACCCGCTAGTGAGGGGCCACGGAGTCGACACGAGAGTGTTACCGTTTTGTTCGATCCCGTTATCGCCCAACGACAACCCAAGGGACAATATGGCCTACGCACAACACCCAAGTTTGGCTTGGGGTCGTGATACACACACACTCACATATCATAACCGAGTCACATTACCCAATTTTCTAAACATAAAGCATGGCATCACAACACAATTAAGTAATTAAAACAAATAAATAAATGTGCATATGCATGACAAACAGATATTGGACGACATTGCAAATCACTTAGCAAGTAAATGCACAATACACAGCAATCATAAAACAGTTCCACAAATATAGTTTTACAAACACGATTTCACAAACAAGTTTCTCAAAAAGTTTCACAAACAAGGTTTCAGAATCACAACCAACTACACACATAACCCCATCCTCTATTATCGACCTTAGCCCAACCAACAAAACCCCAATTAGATCCCAACACTCCACTAGGCTCAAAGCCTAGTCCAACCAACCAGGCAATAGAAAATATTAGCGCATAAATATTATTTTAAACCTAAAGCTGCATTGGAAGATGTCGAACTCAAGGTTTCAAGTCTGATATCTACGTATAGATTTTGATTATAACAAATAAATTTAAGACTCAAACTCAAGTTGTCTACGCATGAATGGAGCTAAGCACATCAAGAAATCAAGCATGAACAAGAAAGAAAACAAGTCTACAGATGAAGCTCATAGAGTAATTTTGTACATCTCTTGATAAAATTTGAAATTGGATTAAAGCTCAAATTAATCTTTTCTCATAAAACATCAAATTGCATTTTTCACATGTACATGACATCATTAAAAGTTTTAATTTCGAAAATTATATTTTACATGTGCATGACATATGCATGACATCATTAGAAGCTTTAATTTTGAAAATTATATTTTACATGTGCATGACATCATTAAAAGTTTTCATTTCAAAAATTATATTTTATATGTGCATGATATATGCAATGACTTTATCAAAAAGTTTAAATGCAAAAATTATATGTCACATGTGCTTGGCATATGCAATGACATCATCAAAATTTGAATTTTGAATTTGGAAGATGATTTAGTGTCATCTTTTGACATGTGCATGTATTGTTTGAATATTTTGAAATATAAATGATATTGTCTTAAAAAGAGATGCTTTTATTTGAATTGTTTGAAATATAAATAATGTCTTCACATTTGCTAAGATTTAAAATTGAAGACTCATTTGCCTATAAATAGGTCACTTGAGGTTTTGCAAAATCACAACAACAAGAGCCTACACATCAATTGCAAAGTTTTGCATCATTCTTTCAAAACTTTCATTCTCTCTTCTCTAAGTTTTGTGCCTTAATCCTTATTCATTTTGAGAGAGATATAGGTTGGGCTGTATTATTCTTATTTCACTCATTGGGGAGTGTACTCTGATAATTTACCCACTATCAGCTCTTATATCAGTAAAGAGGGTGCGTATAATCCTTGTGTGTTTAGAATGTGTTCTACACAGGGAATAGTTGAATCACCAAGTGTAAGGTGATTGCAAGTGTAGAGGGTGTTCTACACGGATTCTTTGTAGCAGTATTGTTCAAATGTATAATAGGTTTCTATCTCTACCTGAAGGAGATTGAATAGTGAATTTGGGAATCCTCAAGGGGTAGTTTGAGGCGAGGACGTAGTCAATGGGGCAAAACCTTGTTAAAATACTGAGTTTGATTCTTCTTGCTCTTACTCTTTATATTTCCTGCTGCTTCGTATTTTGTTTATATTTTATATTGTGTATTTGGTTTATAAGTGTTAATTTTTAATATAATCCAATTCACCCCCCTCTTGTGTTAGTCATTTGGGTAACAGAAGATTACTTATAGCCTGCATAGGCAAATCTGGATGGTCAAGCGTGCATTAGTCTACGGTATCCTGCAATTAAATGAGCACGTATGCCACGACTCATATGAACACCAAAATATTAGTAAAATTCTAGAAATGAAAACAATATTCAAATTAATCAAAGCGGGCGGATTTAGCTCACCAAGGTGGCGCCAAACTTGGCGGGACAACAAGATACGTAGCGACAACGACGGGTCACAATAAACGATGGCGATGTGTGGTGGCAAGAGCTGATTCAGGATAGAATAGAAGGCTTACGGTGGTCTTTTGGTGGTGGCGAAGGGCTGAGCACAGCGGGGAAAGGGTATAAAACCCACGAGTTAAGGCACATTTGAGGGGAAGGGCTGCAAAATAAGGGTGGTTGGTTCTCGGGATAGTCACGCAGCCTCTAGAAGGCGCTTAGGAGTGATTGATCACGATGAAACCCTAGGAAAAATTTACTAAACCGAACGAAATGCACAACCAAAAAGGGGAAAGGAAGATTGCGGATGAGGATGAGATTTGAGATGGCTAAAGTGCAAGAAATAGAGAAATCAAAGGGAAGAGAACCTTACTGATACTAGAATGCGAAATGGTGAACCCGAGACACAAAAATAGCAAGAACTTTCTGAGAGAGAGAGAAAGAAAAAGACACAAGGAAACGATGTTGAGGTCTGACAACAATCGACGATGAGAAGCAAGCGATGAGCAGCGATTGTGGCTGATGGAAGAAGAAAGCGTAGAAGCGTTGGGGGGAAGAAGAAGAAGAGGAAGAAGAAGAAGGGAAGTGAGTTAGGGTTAGTGGCTTTGTAAAACGATGCCGTTTCGAAATATGGGGGCTGGTCTTGCCTACTCACAGGCTGGGCTTGATCTGGGTCTTGTTCTCTCTACAAGTCGGCCTAAGACAACACTTAACACCAAATAAAACAAGCTCAATTTTAACCTACAATACAAAGAAAGGCCCAAACTGAAAATTAGCAAAATAAAAGCACATAAAAATAAATGCTCAACAACTTATCAATAATAAAATCAAATCATTAAAACCCAAAATATTACTTAATAAAAATAAAATAAAGAAAAATTAATATAATAAAATAAAGTAAAGTAAAATAACCAAATAATAATACAAATAAATGCACTACACAAAAAGCATAACTCAAAAATAGAAATAGAGGAAAAAGATTCAATAAATCAAATTAAAATACCACAATATGAAATAAAATAAAATAATAAGACCCAATAATAATAATTAATTAAAATAACGAAAAACACTGAACTTAAGGATCTCAAAAGCAACTAGTAAAAATAGTAAATAAAATAAAATAACACATAATAATAATAAATAAGATAAACCACAAATAAAAGTAATAAAAATAATACATAAAATACGCAAAAATCTCGAATCTCACAACAACTCTCATCCCTATTTTTTCAGAATCTTTATCATAGGGAGCATCAAAGTTAGCTTTCAAAATAGGCCATGTGGGAGGCTTCCACCATAATCCCAACCTATTTGTCTAAGCAACATCATCCATATTTATCTTCATATTTGAAGCTGTCATTTCAATTAAAACTATAGGAGATTTAGGTTTATCAGCAAACACATCATCATTTCTTCTTCCCTATTGCATGAAGCACCATTGACACCAACTTCAATTGGTCCACATCAAGATACTGAATTAAAGTTGCCCAAACAGAGTCAAAAAAAAAAAAAAAGATCTCCATTTCTTCACATTAGGATACACCATTTCCCCCCACACATCTGTGAAAGCAGGGCATGTCCATAAGACATACACAATAGTTTCTTCTTCATTTAGACACACGGGGCATAAGTGACTATCAACTTGCTTTTTCTTAAATAAATAACTTTTTGTAGGCAAGATATTGTTGCTTTTAGACTTAACTAAAACCCTTTAATATTAATATATATCTCATGTGAATAATAAGATATTTTATCAAACTTTAGAAAATGAGAGAAAATGAGTTGTTTGAAACTAATTAGTATCTTAATTTAGGACTATCTATTTTAATGGGACATTTATGGTCTTATGGATATGATCTCCACCATGAATACAGAGCGCCTCACATCTTTTTAGTGCATCCACATCTAGCCATGCTTTTTGCCCACCATCGTCTCTCATGAAAAACGTATTATGATCATTTGACTCCGTTATTGTAGCCACATGACGAACAACATCATGCATGTAAAATAATATAAAAACTATATAGGCTATTGAATCCAATATAAATTTTGTCTCACCTATATAATCAAAAAGAAAAAAATATGTAAAGAAAGTAAAGGAATATACAAACTAAAATGGAGGAAAGAAGCAACATGCCTGAATCAGAAGAAAACGAATAATCAAAACCCTCTTTGAAGAAAAAATTAAATAAGCATATAGCACATCAAGAGAACACTTTACTCACCATATCATCATCCACCCCACAACTTAGTCCTAACCAACTTTTTAGATCAAATATGTTTCATACACAAAAAGCCTCTCAACAACGCAATCCTATTATTACCTTTGGCCGTTCGGTAACGAGAGGGAGATATCTATATATGATTAAAAAGCATCCTTGACAAACCCATGATCTGCACAATGCCCACATGAACCTAGAAAGCTAAGCCCAAAACCCTTTCCAAACAAACAATAATCAAATCAACTTCCCAAACGGCAAAGAAGACAATTATTTATTTTAAAAACATTAAAAAATATAACGGAAGAGATTAAGAGAAAACCAAAAAATACACATCGTTAGAAGAACAAAGCACAGAAATCTTCCTTCGAAGTGCAAATAAACACACAAAAAGACCTATTTCAATGGAGATTAAGGCCTAGGTCGCAAGTGGAGAAAATCGCTCAACAGACTGGAGGAAGAAAAATATTCATTCACTACAACACATTTAAGTTTTAGTGACAGACGAAACTGTTATAAAAAAAAATGACAAAAACGTCATGAAAGACTTTTGGTAATGGTTGGGGACTGTCACTGCAACCGTCACGTAAAGTGCATTACGGATAAGTAATGGTCATAGTTTACTGTTCAACCATCACAAAAAAATATTTTTAGAGACGGTTGGATGTCTTCCATTTGATGTAACATTCGAACGTAAACCCGCCCGATTGACATTCGAACAACAGAAGTTGACGTTCGTTGAGTCTAAGTTCGAACATATAAAATTTATGTTCAAACGTCAGTACATTCGAACATAAATTGCAATGTTGACATTTGGATGTATGTTCGAACTTTAACGTGCCAATGTTCGGATGTAACTTGTATAACGTTCAGATGCTACATTCGAATGTTACGATGAAGCATTTGAACGTAAGTGGTATGTCCGAGGCTTGTTCGAATGTTAATTGATTAAACATTCGAACGTTTAGTTCGTTTGAGGGTGAGTACATTCAAATGTTGTCTATAACATTTGAATGTGTTCTAGCAATTTTTGCTGTTTACATCGAACGAATGTGAACAAATGTTCGAACGTTTTATATTTACATTCAAACGTATATGTCAAAAATGATAAATTTAATAAAATTAAAAAGCATACAAATTGTATCATATTATATAATCAATCTAACAACCAACAATATCTTATAACATATCAAAATTAGATACTAAAAGTTACAAACGATAATAAAACTGATAAAATCTATTTCTTCTTTTTTCTTGTCCACTGTGACTTTGCTGTAGTGACATAACACGTTCTATCTTAATCGATATCACTTTGCATTTGTTTTTGGACTGCATTGCGCATTCTTTTCTCCTAGCCTCTCTGTTGCTTTTGCATACTCGTCTCTAGATCAAACTATAGCTTGACGAGACTTTAATTCCTGTTGTCTCGAGCTTATACACTCATTTTCTCGTCGTGTTACTTCTAAATCTTTGATAAGATTATTAATCTGTGAAGTCGAGGAGCTCGTGGAGGATAAACTAATGGAATGCTTGAGAGAAAGGCTAAATCTCTGACCATGCCATACTTGGTCTCGAGCATTACCGTGAATACAATATTAATATAGTATACTATACTATATACGTACTACTAGTATACTATAGTAATAGTAATGTTGCACTTAATGTAGTATATTAATAGTATAGTATATAGTATACAAGTAGTACTAGCACACTATAGTAAAGCTTTACTATAGATTATTAGTATTAGTATAGTATACTATATAATAGTTAACAAGATATGCTTTTTTTTTTCTTAATAACGACAATACAATATCACTAGTACTAAATAGTACTATATTACTAATACTAATATAATATAACTAGTAATACTATACCATATAGTATTACTAGTAATACTATACCATGCTAGCATTATTAGTAATATTATACTACTAGTATAGTAATGTTAGTAATACTATACTATACTGGTAATGTAGTGACACTATATATAGAATTACTATATATTATAACTATGGTATAGTAATGTTATTAAAAATATATTTATAACATTACTATTAGGGGTGGTTCGGTCCAGTCCAGAAAAAATGTGGACCAATTCTATTTGGTCCAAAAATTTTCTCACCCTGGACCGGACCGAACTCCTATTCGGTCCATACCAGTCCAGTCCAATTCGGTCCAGGGGCAGTCTGGTCCAGTCCAGAGGTATTCCATATGATTTAATGGACTAAATTTGATCCAAAATTCTGCAATAATTAACTATACTTTTTTTGCCAAAGTTTATAAATTATTAAATATATACTAATACTACTTTCATAAAAAATAATCTTTTTTGTCAATTGCCAATTTCTAATCTCATCTAAATATTAAACAAAATATATAGTTATAACTTATAGTCTTTAAACTTAATACTTATACTATAAGTTATAACTAATATTGTATATTATATATAGCCCATAAGTTGATTAGTTAATTTAATTCTCATAAGTCATATCAATTAATCAATGATATTAGGGATTATTGATCATACTTCATATATAGTTAAAAACAACATTAATAATTAATATTTATGATTACTACATGTAATCATAAGAAGAGTAATTATTAATTAGTTAATAGTAATTTAGTGATGCATCATAGGTTGTTTAACTATAACTAATAACATTATGACATCATTTACATTAGTATATTATAAATTTATATGTTAGTGACTAGTGATAAATCAGTAATAATATATTAAATAATAATAATACACTTATTACTTATAAGTTATTACTAATATTCTATATAGATATATTATAATTTATACTTTTATACTATAAATATTATAAATTATAATATGTTAATATTATAAGAGTATATATTATATTAATATGTTATACTACCACTCTTAATCTATATTAATATTAATATTATAATTTGTATGCTATTACTTATATATATATAAATAGGTGTGCCTTCGGTCCAGTCCAATGGGAGAAATGTTCTTATCCTGGACCGGACCGAAAATATTCGGTCCATAAAAAAATTGGATCGGACCGGACCATATTTCATCCGATCTGGTCCCGGTCTAGTCCATGCAATCCGGTCCGGTCCGGTCCATGCAGTCTGGTCCGATCCACCGGTCCGGTTCAATCTTCTTACACCCCTAATTACAATCCTATAGCATAATATATTTGTGAAACTACTAGTATAGTAATGTTATTACAAATATATTAACATATTTTATATATTATAACTATATAATATATTACACCACAATGTTAATATTATAATAGTATATATTTCATTAGTATAGTAATATATAATATTATAGTATTAATATAATATATATTAACACTATAGTATAATATATAGTTAGTATTATTATTTAACACACCATGTTTGAGCGTAATCATTACACATTTGAACTTTATTTTTGAACATTCAATTATCAACGTATGAACATTTGAAACTTTTATTGTTAACGTTTGAACATTCATTTAGTAATGGTTGAACGTTTGCAACAGTTATTGTTAACGTTTGAACGTTCATTTATAAACATTCGAATGTTAACTATATATATATATATAGTGGTCCCAATTTCTCTTCCTCATCTCATTCAATTTTCTCTCAAACTCACCAGTTTTCTCTCCGTCAAACTCCACTGCCATTATCGCCAAATGTTGTTGCAATCGTCAATAAAGGTAGGCAATCCTCTAACATTCATTTATGTGTATTTTAATCAAATTTGGAGTGGGTATTGTCCAAATCCGGAACTCATGGAGGCTGAATTTTCTTCTTCAATTTTCAGCCATCACAGATCACCAATGGCGAAATGACCACCGTATAAAAATTCCTTGAAGTGTGTACTTCATTCCTACAATAACCTTTGGCCCAAAACTCTTAGAATTGGAGTTTTAGAAAATGGTTGAGTTGACTCAGTCATTCCATGTTGTAACATTTGAATGTCAATGACTGATGTTCAAATGTTACTTTTTAAAAAACGTAACCTTAAACTAACATTCGAACGTTAGCACTCTAAAGTCTACAAGTTAGGTTTTCACATTTGGATGTCAAAGCTAACATTTTAACATATGTAACATGCGAACGTAAACTGTTCAAATGCTCACGTTAAGGTGTACGTTTGAACGTAAACCATCCTTACATTCGAATGTTAGTAACATTTGTGCAAATTAATATAGGTTTGAACATTGTTAATCTAATGTCGAAATGGATTTTTTAGTTTTATTGTTGCCATATTTATACACCTACAATATTCGAATGCTGTAAATAGTTACATCCAAACGTTCTTGTGAAAACAACATCCTATGTAACTGGTTACAACATTCAAATGTTGTAGGTGTTTGACATACACATTTGGATGTACATCTGTGTACGTTTGAATATTACGTACAAACATTTGAATATAACGTTCGACCGTTAAAGCATTACATTCGATCGTTTCTTCGTAGCCTGTCATAATTAATTTTTAATATCTATAAACATAAATTTGGCTAATATAGTATTCTTTCTTTTCAGTGCAGAACATATATGGTTCATTACATGACTAGAAAGAGGGAGAGGAAAGAAGCCACCCTAGATGCTACTCATTTGGAGGCTCGCATGGCTATGCTCGAGCAGAAGATTCTAATCAATGAGTTCAATGAACTCTTTTGGGAGTAATGACCTCTCAAATCTGTCTTCACCAGGAAAGGCTGGGTACTAATCTAAACATTGAGGGGTATTGTTTACCCTTCAATGGTTCGCGAGCTTTACATTACAATGTTGATGATGTCAATTGATGCGCAGTCCCACACTGTCACGTTCCGCAGTGTGCAGATCAAGGTCTTGCTAGATGTCATTGTTGAGTTACTGCAAATCCTACAATACCTTCTTGTGGCAGTACCTGCATAGCCTCAAGTAGATGTAACTATTGCACCGGTTCCATCCACATTTGAGCAGGAAGTAGGGAAAGCTGCTTCATCAACTAGCCCAATTGATTCTACGGCCAATCATCATGTCTTCCGATCAAAGGCCAAGGATACCAGTGCTAGGGATGGTGATGATGAGTGGGAAAAGGATTTCTAGATCCTTACTAGTTGAGTTCGCACACTGACGAGACGATGACCACCTTCCAACAAAGTCAGTTACTGGATTCCTTTTGGATGTTGCACATTATTGTTGCAACAAATATAGATCTGGTGGCACATACGAAGACATTTAGTAGGGCTCGCGTGCAGTTTACATCACGATTGCACAAGGACAGTAAATCGGTGATATTTTAGCGGATTCGTTTGTATTGTCTCAATGGACAACCTCCCGTACAGAGTTATCATTACCCGATTACTACTAAATTGGGGAGTGGCAGAGCAGGTGGGGGACATAGTGCTACGACAGATGAGCCCCATCGACAAGACCCCTCTTCATCAGAGCGTCGGACAAGGGAGGGGTCATCAACCTGTACCAGATCTTGTTCCCCCAATCCAGCCTGGGGGCAGTCTTGCTCCCCCTATTAGGGGCAGCAGTGAGCAGCAAGCAGGTGGCGCAGCTGGACTGGATGTGAGGCTTGCTTAGGTAGGCTCGATGATGACCGAGTTGTAGGCCCATATCGATCTACAGGTCAATAGACAGATGGCGTATATCGATCAAACTATGCATCAGCTTATCAGTCACATAGATGTCCTAAACAACAAGATTTAGACATTGAATGAAGAGTTTCAGACATTTAAACACACCAAGCAGGCCACCCCGTAGCAGTTCCCACAGCAGCTTCCCCCGTAGTTTTTCACACAGTGATGGATTTATTTTTTAGTTATTTCTTTATGTGTATTTTATTTTTATTAATTATTGGACAATATTATCATGTAATATATATTGTTTTTTAATTTCTTTTAATATTAGATTAACTAAATTTAATTTTAAATCATTACACTTCACATCTTTTTTCAATTAATTTTTTTTAATTGAAACATTTTTAATCTTTTTTAATATTTACTGGGGCCCCACTAGAGTAAAATTAGCCTTTAATCTTTTTTCTATTTTCTATTCATATTTTTTATCATTTTAAAATATTCTTAAAAAATAAAAAAATCAATACACTAAGAATCAATTCCTTCCCTATTAAGTAAAGAAAAAAAAATGTAAATATATTCAAATAAGAAGGTGACAAAATAAGGGGTCACAGTAATACTATAGTCATTTTAAAAATAATAATAATAATCTCAACGTTCGAACATTAGTTACTAACGTTCAAATGTTGACACCATAAAATTTCACATTTACACGTCAAGAGCCTCATCATTCAAACGTCAATGTAACACTCAAATGTAAATTCGTTCATGTTTGAACGTAACAAGATCTCGCACATCTTTAGTGACGATTTCCATAAACCTTCATAAAAAATGAATTTTGACGACAATTTAAAACTGTCACAAATTCTAAATCATCACTAAAATCCAATTGTGTTATAGTGATTCTTGGCCCACTAAGACAATTCGGGCCTCATTCGATATTGTTTGGTGACCCGACGGGATTCCCATGAGGCTGGATGATGACGGTGCGTACATCCATAGCAGTAGGGGTGTAACTGGTTCAGTTTTGAAAAAAATCTATAATCAAACCGGTAGCACCGGTTTTGTATTTTTTTTAAATCGATTACACACCAGTTACCCTCCAAAATTGGTAGTACCGGTTTTACCGGTTTCAGTCCGGTTTTCTAATTTTAAATTAGTTTATATTAATTTATTAGACTATTAATATATATATTAGTATTAGTTATAATGATTAGAATAATTATATATTATTATTTGTTATAATAAGTTTGATTTTTTATAATTATGTTATTGATAGTTATAACTAATAGTATTAGTATGAACTCAAAAACAAAAAGGCAATGCTACATACAGTCCAAAAAATTGGACTTCTTTGCAGTCCAAGCAATAAATAAATAGAAAAATCTTCATTTTCAAATAAAATTAATTAAAATATCCTTATTTACAAATAAAAAATTTTTAGATATATGAAAATTTATTTTATTTAATCATAAAATAAAAGTATTTATATGTGGACTACAATACAGTCCATCAAATATGGACTGCAAAAAGAATTATCCAAAACAAAAATAGTATTACTATTACTATATCATTATTTCATATGTCATTATTTGGTATAATAATTTATACATGAACTCAAAGTATATTACTAATAGTAATCTAGTATTATACTATTAGTATTAGGCCATAAGCTGATTTTCTGGTTTTTTTCTGACACCCTTACATATCAGATGAATTAAATAGAAATTAACACATAATTTACGTGCACTACATCAAAATAGGCTTTTGCCGCGAGTCTTTTTTTTTAGCCATACTTTTGTGGCAAAAAGTCACTTTTTACTATGAAAATTTCTTAAATGAATAAACATTCACTTGTTCTCACGATATTGTCGTGATCGATAATATTTTATGGCAAATGACTTTTAACTGTGATGTAACTATTTTTTCCACCAAATTCTATCATGGGATACAAAATTGGTTAGAACATGTGCCTTTAATGGGAAAAAAACTATTGCATTGAGTTCAACTACCTTTTGCCATGGAATGAAGTCACTACAAAAATTTATAATTGCATGACAAATTCTATCATGGCTTACGGGTTTTTATGGCGACTCATTTACCAATTGGCACGAATGTTACTCGCTGCAAAAGATAATCATAGTTTTACTATTAGAATAAGCCTTTGCGTCAACCCCTATTACTGAACCTGGTTCACCTCAGGCCCCCTCTCCACGATGCCCTCAGTTCCCATTCCCCTCTCGAAATTAAAAATTCTTTTGACCAAAACCCATTCTTTTTGCATCTCTGTGAAACCCTAGTTCCCTCAAGTTTCTAATCCCTTTCAACTTTTTCATTGTGAATCCTTCAAGTTTCCTTACCAAACAACGTTACCTTCCTCTTTTCTACGAATCGCAAAAATCCCCAACTCAGTTTCAAAACCCCCAAATATTGTCTTTTGCTTTTCAATCGCAAAAGATGATTTCGATGTCGAAACCTTCTTCTTATTCTTCTTCTTCTTTGTGATTCTCTCAGTCCCCTCACGTGTTTTTTGATTTCTACCTCCCTTCATCTCAGTCTGGCGGCGTTGTAAGTCCAAACACTACAAAACCACATCAGAGATATGTGGGTGAGGTGATCTTCTTCAAACTATAATTGTAAACCATTGTTCTTGTCTAATTCTTGGGCTGAGGCATACATTCATTGTTTTTTTTTTTTGTGTTTACTTCATTTATTTTTATCTCTAGAGTTATATCCTGGTTGGTTGCTAATGGTATTATGTTAAAAACCTTGCTATTATTCACTGTGTTATAATAAGGAAATGGTATGGAAATAGAAGTTGATTGTTGTGATAGGTAAACAGAATGCGTATCAGGTGTTTAATAGAATGACAGTTTGGGATATAGAGTTTTTTTCACAGCACTTTTTGGAGAGCAATTTCTCTTCTTGTTCTTGGAACAAGCATATTCTCTATTACTTTTGTTTTCTACTTATGTATTGTACTTGGCTATGCCTACTCATTGATTAATAAAATTTGTTTACTTATCTTTATATCTATATATATATATAGTAGCTATAAGTTTGTTAATACATATTTCATCTCTTGCTTTTGTTTTTCCTTGTTTTTTAGGGGTTTATGGTTGTGAAAACAAATTTTAGATTGTATGCGTACTCATCTTCAAAGTTGCATTGATGGGCACCATGGTAGGCCGAGTCTTAAAGATCCCTTGCAAGTCCCAGTTGGGCCAATCACAAGGTCAAGAGCTAAGAAGATCAAAGAACCAATGCAAGGACTGATGCAATCCACCCGAGCCAAGTTTGCAAATTCATCGAGTAAGACCCCAACATTCAAGATGGGCTTGAAAGAAGAAGAATCAACTTTAACCCATGTGATACAAGCTACAGAGGGGGGCGGCATAACTTAGTGGCTAATTGAAGACTATTATTTTAATAAGTATAGGCGTGTAGGCCTATTTTTATGTTTTTATGATTGTAGGCATTTAAGCCTATTTAATTCATTAGTTGGACCTTTTTTATTAGTTATAGAAGCGTGATTTAGGAGTTTTTGGCTTAAAAGTGTTCAACCCATGTCTTGTTATTCCAAACTGACCAGCTTATAGGAGTAATCTAGAGGAAACAAATGAGCTTTAAAAGCAATTTGAAGATTTGATGAGTAAAGAGTACGCGAGAGAGAGCATGAGCCCATGTACATTACTAATGCTACTAGTGCCAAAGAAAGATGGAATTTGGAGGATGTGCATTGATTGCAGAGCGGTCAACAATATTACAATAAAATATTTTCATCTCACTCCTAGATTAAATGATATGCTTGATGAATTACATGGCTCATGTATTTTAGTAAAATAGATCTTAAAAGTGGATACTATCAAATTAGAATGAAACATGGAGATGAATAGAAGACTGCTTTTAAGATTAAATGTGGATTTTATGAATGATTGGTTATGCCATTTGGACTCACAAATGCGCATAATACTCTTATGAGATTAATTAACTTTGTTTTACGTACGTTTATAGGCAAATTTTTAGTTGTGTACTTTGATGATATCCTAGTATATAGCAAGAACTTGAATGAACATATTGAGTATTTGAGATGCGTGTTGGATGTGTTGAGAGTGGAAAAATTGTATGCTAATTTTAAAAAATGTACCTTTTATATGGAAAAAGTTGTTTTTCTTGGTTATATTGTTGGTAAAAAGGGTATTGAGGTGGATGAAGAGAAAGTTAAGGCCATCAAAAAGTGACCAACGCCTAAAAAAATACTAAGGTGAGAAATTTTCATGGTTTATCTAGTTTTTATAAGCGTTTGTTAAGAATTTTAACACTATTGCTATACCACTCATTGAAATAATTAAAAAAAATGTTGGATTTGATTGGGAGACTAATCAAGCAAATGCATTTGTTACTATTAAAAAAATGTTATTTTTTATTTTTATTATGCTTTATTTTCATTAAACTAATTGAATTATTCTACTTATGATTCATACATACATATTTGTTATAGGAAAAATGAACAAAAATTAAATAGGTATGGTTTGTGATGTATAGAGATGATGACTAAAATTATTCTTTTCTAATTGAGTAGAAGAAAGAGTGTAGATCCTTATTTTTTTGAGAATGAAAAGTTTTTGTTTTTATTATAACGAACCTATAACTCGCACAATGCGCAATTTGTTGTGTACGAGGGAGAGAAATCTAAAGAGACAATTTTATAGTGGAGAAATTCGAAACAGTTTATAGAGGGTTTATTTTGATGAAACAATATAAATATTAAAATAGTATATTTAAATGAAATCTTGAATTAGTTTATATTTTATATGTAATAAAATAAATAAAATTTAAAAGTTATAACAGTTCATAATGAAACAATACTTTTAAAATAATTATCGCTCCATAAACATAACACTTCAATACTCTATCTTTTGTTTAAATTATTGCAAATAATAGCCTACTTTTATGGATAGAATGCTACATTGAAACCATATGATTTTGTTTTTATACATAGTAATAGATTTGTATTTGACTAATATTTTTTTTAATATAACTCGGATAAAAAGAAAAAAGTTTCTCAAATTTTTATTATCCGAACTTATAAAGAAGTTCGAGGGAATCTGATTCACCCAAACTCCATTCGAATTGTCTTGGGTTGCAAATAGAACAAACTAACAAAATCATAACCATAGAATACAAAATGTCTCCCACTCATTAACGGAATAAGCCAATATGCAACGAAAGCAAAAAAAAATAATAATAACAAATAGAAGAAACACCGCTGGCCACATAGTAGTATAGGCATTAGAATGTAAAAGAGGAGAGCTGGTAACCTCATTCAGCATACGATGCGGTCTCCAAAATCATTTCCGTTTTTAACCTTCATAAGCTTCTTCTTCCCCTTCCTCATACTCACCCTCATCGTCGGCCGTTGCATCCTGGTACTGCTGGTACTCGGCCACCAAATCATTCATGTTGCTCTCCGCCTCCGTGAACTCCATCTCATCCATACCTTCCCCAGTATACCAATGCAAGAAAGCCTTGCGGCGGAACATAGCTGTGAACTGCTCGCTCACCCTCCTGAACATCTCCTGGATTGATGTGGAGTTCCCAACAAAAGTGGATGCCATCTTCAGACCCGTCGGTGGAATGTCACAAACACTTGACTTTACGTTGTTGGGAATCCATTCCACAAAGTACGATGAATTCTTGTTCTGCACATTTATCATCTGTTCATCCACCTCTTTGGTGCTCATCTTTCCCCTGAACATTGCCGAGGCCGTCAGGTAACGGCCATGTCGGGGGTCAGCGGCACACATCATGTTCTTGGCATCCCACATTTGCTGAGTCAGCTCTGGGACAGTGAGGGAGATGTACTGCTGGGACCCACGAGAGGTGAGTGGTGCGAAACCCACCATGAAGAAATGAAGACGTGGGAAGGGGATTAGATTAACGGCCAGCTTCCGGAGGTCAGAGTTCAGTTGGCCAGGGAACCTCAGGCAACATGTTACCCCACTCATAGTTGCAGAAATCAAATGGTTAAGGTCACCAACTGCAAAAGGAAAGGCACAAAAATGGCAGCTTTTGAGTATTGTTGTGGTGCTTCAAGTTGACACCGTATACAAATTAAAAATAATTTGATACTCACAGCTTGGAGTGCTGAGCTTTAGGGTCCTGAAGCAAATGTCATAAAGTGCTTCGTTGTCAAGAACCATGCATTCATCAGCATTCTCCACCAACTGGTGAACTGAGAGGGTGGCATTGTATGGCTCCACAACTGTGTCAGAGACCTTTGGAGAAGGGAAAACAGAGAACGTGAGCATCATTCTGTCTGGGTATTCCTCTCTTATCTTCGAGATCAGGAGGGTTCCCATGCCAGACCCGGTGCCTCCTCCAAGCGAGTGACATACCTGAAACCCTGGCCAAAACAAGATTCACGGTTAAGTTTAACCAGAAATTTTAAGTATGAAAATTATAAAGGAAAAATCTATTAAGCATCTATTTTTTCATCATCTTACAATATAGCATTAGATAATATATTTATAAGTAGAATATAATAAATAATTTTTAATCATCTAATACTACATCATAGGAGAATAAGAGAATGATAAAAACTAAAATGATGAGTAGCATTACTTAATTACAAATATCATCACCACTACCAACCAGTGAGGTTTGAAGAATTATGAATACAACAAAAAGATGTAATGGATCCAAAATTATACGTCAAATTTCCTAGATTTTTTAAGCAGAATCAATTTGTTTACACCAGGAATTAGTAGAACTGGAATAGTTGAAAGGATTTCCAAATAAACTATACAAAAAATGATTCCATTACATGTTGCAAAATGTATTATTAGATTGTTGCCAATAGCACAAAATACACCCAAAAAACATAACGAATATTGTCGTTTCATAATAAAATATTCACTACATATATGGCATCTTGTAAAATACATCATTAAAAAAGACGGGTACCATTTACCGACAAGAGTCGCAATAAAAAATAAGCATAGAGATTATGTTTTAGCAGGCCAGCATTATCACAAGTTATTAGTTACTGATGTCCACTATAGCAATGCGCACACAGTAGTTACCTTTTACGTCTCACAATCCTTTTTTCCGTTTTGATTCAGATGTAGATTCAAGTGGTGGGGACAAGGTTAAATCAAATGCCTTAATTTATCAATAAAGGACGGAATCATAGTAAAGAAAGTCGGTACAATAATTTACTTCATATTGCTTTTAGTCACTACGGACACCACATAGTTCTAAATCTCTGATTCCTCATCATTGTTGACAAGGGCCCACGAGGAAGCTAAATGAATGGGTGCCATAAGATTTACTGCTCCTGCAAGTTTGCTTGAGCAACGGTGGCAACATGTAAACCCAAGTTAAGCACCACAATCATGATAAGAACAATACAGATATATATCAATTTTCTTATTTTATTATACATAATACAAAAAGTCGTGTCTCCACGCCAGACAGAAGGGGCCGGCGAACAACTAAGCCTAATCAACGTATATTATGTTATTTAGCACATAAAAAGCTAGGCACAATTATGAGATAGAATAAAGAAATCGGATCTGCTCTTATTTTTTTTTTTTTTTTGAGAGAACCTGCTCTTGATGTTAGATCCTCCGTGAGGCAGATTTTTTTTTTCTCTAGATTTTTGGCATGTTTTTAATAAATAAAAAAATGAAACAAAAAAGTGAAACTACAGATTTATAAGTGGATTTGATATTTTGAACATAAAAAATCAGAAAAGGGGCTAAATGCATTATCAGACAGCATAAAGTTTACAAGACAAAAGAGACAGTCACAGAAAGGATAAAGCAATATCACTATTGGGATCAGCCTTGTTGACTATCGTTCCTAGTGCTATCATATTCAGTGATCCGCTTTCCGCTATCCATTTTTTACACAACTATGAGAATGAAATATTGCAATCACAACTTTTCTTCTTCAGTATTTGGAGATCCTCGGAGAAATAAAATCTTGTCAAATGCAAGAACACGATCCACATGCACTTCCAATGAACGAAAAAATGTAGATAAAATTGGCATAAAATCCAAATCATTCACACAAAGTGAAGCATAATAAAATAGATAGAAGTTCGAGCCAGAATACCTTGCAGGCAGTCACAGTTCTCAGCCTCCTTGCGGACAACATCAAGGACGGCATCGATCAACTCCGCTCCCTCAGTATAATGACCTTTGGCCCAGTTGTTGCCCGCACCAGACTGGCCGAACACGAAATTATCGGGGCGAAAGATCTGGCCGAAGGGTCCCGATCTGATGCTGTCCATGGTGCCCGGTTCAAGATCCATGAGCACCGCCCTGGGAACGTACCTCCCGCCAGAAGCCTCGTTGTAATAGACATTGATCCGCTCCAGTTGAAGATCCGAGGAAGAACCGTCGCCCTTGTACTGTCCCGTCGGATCGATCCCGTGCTCGTCGCAGATCACCTCCCAGAACTTGGAACCGATTTGGTTCCCACATTGGCCTCCTTGAATGTGCAGGATCTCCCTCATGGTGTATCGGAGTTTGGTGGTTAGGAGGGCGAATTGGCTTTGATGACGTTTTCACAGAGAGAAAGAGAGAGAGGAGATGTATAAATATATAGGAAGGGAGAGGAAGAGGGAGAAGGAGAGGGTGAGAGGAAGAATCGGTGGTTAGGATGGTAATAATTGAGGGCGGGATGGGATATTTTTTGAAAGTATTTTTGTATATATCCCCGGTATGTGTGTGTAGACTGCGAGTGCGGACTCTCAGCTAACCGTCTCGCGCTCGGGGTTTGCACGTTAAGACACTGCTCCCCACCGTTTAGGCTTTTGCAAGTAAAGTTTGGTTGAATTGAATTTATTAGAATATTATTTTTTAATATTATAAGTATTTAAAAATTTTAAAAAATTAAATTATTTTTTATTTTTTATTTAAAAATTTAGAAAAATATATAAAAATTTAAAAAAATTATAATAATGAGATAAAATAAGTTAGGAAGGATTAAGCATTCAAATAAAGCTTAAACTTGCTTATTTTTTTCTTTTTGGCTTGATATTTTAATAATATCTTTTTGTGTTATATTTTTAAAAATATTATTAGATAAAATTAATTTTATAAATTAATCTAATTTGATGTGTTTTATTACATTATTAAAAAAAAATTTAAAAAAAAAATCTAATAGATAATATAAAATTACATTAATTTATGAAATAAAAAATATATAATTTTTTTTTGTAAATATAAAAATATTATATTTTCTCTCCTTCCATTTATTAGAGTGAAACTATCTATTAGTTTATATATTTTATTTTTATTTGTTTATGCACCAATTAGTACATTGCTTAAAACAAATCACATTTCTATATTTTCTTTGTCCGAGTTTTCTTGAGCCGATTCATGACTCAAGTGTGTTATGAATGAACCTCTCTGAGTCTTCGTTAACACTCAAAGCAAATAGCAAGATTCGGTTAAAGAATTAAAGAAAAACAAAATACAGAAACAAGAACAGCAAATAGACAAGTAAATCAACAAGAAACAGAAGAAAATAAAATGATCAAGAAAAACACATGATTTACGTGGTTGGGCCCTAATGGCCTACATTCACGGCAGGAACAGCCTCAGAGATAATTTTATTGATGAATCTTCCAAAGCCAACGTTTCTCTTACAAGATCAAACCAATATCGATCTAAAACCAAGCCATAAAGATGACTTTCTTTCTCACTCGATAATGCCCTAGTTCTCAATCTCTCTGTCTATCGAAAGCTCTCAAGTCGGCAGAGTACTATTAACCCTCTCTGTTGCCCTAAGCAGGTTAAGTTTATATCTATATACAATCAACAGATGTCGACACGTGTAAATCTAGTGGTTGAGATTAAGCCTTCTCAGCATAGCCCATATCACGTGCCCAGACAGAGTTTTCCTCATTGAACTTGAGTAAAACGGCACCATATCATCTGCTGTAGGCATTATTAACTGCATACACAGATTTGATTAGAGAATAAAATATAATAAATGTAAATAACTGATACTTAATATTCACATTACTCCACCTTGTCAATAATTTTTCATCTACTCTATCCTATTCTCCTCTTGGTTGTTCCTGCAATGTCCCTCTACTAGGGACTCCCAACCACAGTTTTAAATACCGTGCCGTACCTACCGGTACGGCCGGAATTTGCCGTACCGGCCGGTCGGCCGGTACAAAAAATATTACTTTTCGTTTCGGCCGATTTTTCGGCCGTACCGGCCGGTACGGACGAAATCGGCCGAAAAATGTCCGGTACGGCCGGTACCGGCCGTACCGGATTTCTGCCTTCCCAGTTTTTTTTTTTTTTTTTAAAATTTTTTTTTTTTAATTTTTTACTATGTTTTAACCTCAATTTAGACTAAATTAATTACATACATATATTTATCTATATAATTTATTTATATATTAACTATTATTTTGAAATATAATTTATAATTGTATTTATATATATAATTTATTTATGTATAAATTATTCCGAAACGGTACACGAAACGGTACCGGTACCGAAATATTTCGTTTCAGTGACTTGACCGGTACCGGTACCGGTACGGTATTCAAAACATTGCTCCCAACAGATTGCATATTAATCAAGTCCAGACAGTGTCTGAACTTTGTTAAAGGCAGGGATTTGGTCATCATGTCTGAGGGATTTTCTTCAGTTGGAATTTTCTCCATACCAACTACCCTGGACTCAATTACATTCCTTATAAAATGGAGCCTAACATCTATGTGTTTAGACCTTTCGTGATACACTTGGTTTTTAGCCAAGTATACTGAACTTTGGTTATCACAGTGTACATTAATATTTCCTTTGAATATACGTAATTCATGTGATACACCATTCAACCATATTGCTTCTTTTATGGCCTCTGTCAAAGCTATATACTCAGCTTCTGTTGTGGATAAAGCCACTACAGCTTGCTGATTAGACTTCCAGCTAATGGCCCCCCATAAGCAGTAAATGCAAAACCTGTTAAGGATTTCCTGGTATCTACATTACCAGCATAGTTTGCATCTACAAATCCTTCTAACTCACATCCTTCCTTAACATTTTTCCCATATACCATACCCAAATTAGTGGTTCCAGAAATGTATCTTAACAGCCATTTAATGGCATGCCAGTGTGCCTTACCAGGATTGCTCATAAACCTGCTGACTACACTAACAGCATGGGTGAGATCTGGTCTAATGCATACCATTGCATACATTATACTTTCCACCATGCTAGCATAGGGAATTTGTTTCATAAACTCTATTTCAGTTTCTGTTCCAGGAGCCTGGTTTATAAACAATTTCACATGCTGACCTAGAGGTGTACTGACAGGCTTAACTTGGTCCATACCAAAACGTTTGAGAAATTTAGAGATATAGTTTTCCTGGGATAAATACAAACATTTCTCTGTTCTATCCCTTGTAATATCCATCCCTAACATTCTACTTGCAGGTTTTAGGTCTTTCATCTCAAATTCAGATTTTAACATACACTTAATCTTCTTAATCAGAGTTGAATCTTTACAAGCAACTAACATATCATTTACATACAGCAGAAGATATATTATTATACCATTAACATCCTTATAGTAAACACAGCTGTCATAACAGCTCCTCTTAAAATCATTTTTAAGCATGCATGTATCAAATCTCTTATACCATTGTCTAGGAGATTGTTTTAATCCATATAAAGATTTTTTAAGCAAGCATACTTGATTTGAGTTAATTTCTTTTGAGAATCCTTCAGGGGGTTGCATGTAAATAATCTCTTCTAATTCTCCATGCAAAAAAGCAGTTTTTACATCTAATTGTTCTAAGTGTAGATCCTAAAATGCTGTGAAAGACAGAAGCAGTCTAATGGAACTGTGCTTGACTACAGGAGAGAATATTTCATTGTAATCTATTCCCTCTCTTTGAGTGAAGCCCTTTGCCACTAGTCTTGCCTTAAACCTAATACCTTCCACCCCTGGTATGCCTTCTTTTCTTTTAAAGATCCACTTGGATCCCATCAACTTAACCCTCTCTGGTTTTGTAACAAGAACCCAAGTTTTATTCTTATTTAGGGACTCCATCTCCTCCTGCATAGCAAGTGTCCACTTGGTGGCATCCTTGCTAGCTATGGCCTCTTTATAGGTCATTGGTTCTTAATACACAACCTCATCAGCAATGGTCAATGCAAAAGTTGTAAGCTCAGCTTGACCATACCTAAGAGGTGGTTTTATTGTTCTTTTCTTTCTATCCCTTACCAAATTGTAGGAGTCAGAAGCTATTTGGCCTGTGACATCTGATATAATGTCCTCAGAGCTACTAATTTGGCCAATCCTGGGTTTTGTTGAGGTATTTCCATCCTCCACCTTAACTTGTACCTCCCCCCCTTAGTACTATAGGGTATGTGTTCTGTCCCTTCCTTCTGTCTCTGAGCCATTTGGGATTCATTAAAAACTACATCCCTGCTGATAATACACTTTTGCCTCCCAGGTTCATCCACCCACAGCTTATACCCTTTAACCCCTTCAGGGTAACCCACAAAGATACACTTAAGTGCACTGGGATATAGTTTATCAGTCTTTGAATGTGCATAGGCAGTACACCCAAAGATTCTAAGGTAATCATACCTAGGTGGTTTTCCAGTCTAAAGTTCTTGTGGTGTTTTAAAATTTATAGCTGAAGATGGACACCTATTTATTAAATGGGCAGCTGTGCTAACAGCTTCTGCCCAGAAAGATTTAGGCAGCCCTATATTGGACAGCATGCATCTTACCCTCTCTAAAATGGTCCTATTCATTCTCTCAGCTAGACCATTTTGTTGAGGGGTTTCCCTCACAGTTTTATGTCTCAAGATTCCTTCCTCCTTACAGAAGTTATTAAACTCAGTTGACAGAAACTCTAACCCATTGTCAGTCCTGAGCGTTTTCAGTTTTCTACCTGCCTGATTCTCTACTAAGGATTTCCATTCCTTAAACTTTCCAAATGTGTCATTTTTATGCTTAAGGATGTAAACCCATACCTTTCTAGAGTAATCATCAATGATGGAGAGGAAGTAATTCCCTCCACCATGGGAAGTTACTCTAGAGGGTCCCCAAAGGTCAGAATGTACATAGTCTAGTGTCTGAGCAATTGTATGAGTTGCCCTTTTAAAACTCACCCTCTTAGCCTTTCCATAAACACAGTCTTCACAAAAAGGTAAGTTATCCAGACCTACATCTTTCAATAAGCCTTGTTTGTATAATTCTAAAAGTCCTCTTTGACTAACATGTCTTAGTCTCCTGTGCCACAACACAGTTTTGTCCTCAGTTTCATTTTGTATAGGGGATGCTTCCCCAACAGTGGTTTTTCCAACTAAGGTACACAGGCCATTCTTTATTACCCCTTTCATGATTGTAAGTGAACCTTTGGTGACCCTAAGGACTCCTGCCTCTGACTTAAAGGAGTGGCCTGAGACATCAAGCATGCCAAGAGAAATCAGATTCTTCTTTAGGTCAGGTATATACCTGACCTCCCTCAAAAGTCTCTCCATCCCATCATGAAGAGTTAGCCTTATGCTTCCAATTCCCAGGATTTTACAAGATTTATTATTCCCTAGAATTACATGTCCACCATCCAAAACAAAAAAGGTTTCAAACCAGCCTCTATTTGGACACATATGGAAAGAGCATCCAAAATCTAGGATCCACTCCTTTCCTGAATCCACCTCAGATACATTTAATACCTCAGCACTGTCATACCCATCTAACACCACAGCCACATCCCCCTCCTCTTTGGTTTTATTCCCTGTTTGTGTTTTCTTGTCAGGACAGTCCCTTTTGAAGTTTCCTTCTTTGTGACATAGAAAACATTTTAGGTGTTTTCCTTTGGACTTAAACCTTCCTTTCTTATTCTCTAATTTTCCTTTCTTGCTTCTCTTTTCTGGTCTTCCCCTAACTGAGAAGCCCTCACCATGTTCTTGTTTGGTATCTTCTTGATTTTGTAATTCCCTAGCATGAAGTACAGCCTGCACTTCATCTAGGGATAAAGTGTCCCTACCATACATCATGGTCTCCTTAAGGTTCTGGTATGAGGGGTCCAAGGAACTCAGCAAGAGGATTGCCTGATCCTCATCCTCCACCTTAATATCTATATTATTCAGGTCTAATATTATTTTGTTAAAAGTGTCCAGATGTTCTCCTATCGAGGAACCAGGAGTCATCTTGAAGGTGTATAACCTAGTTTTCTTATAGAGCCTATTTGCTAAGGACTTTGTCATGTAAAGGTGTTCCAGTCTTAACCAGATACCAGCCGCAGTATCCTCACTTGCGACTTCTCTCAGTACTTTATCCCCTAAAGACAATATCAGAACACTATAGGCCTTTTGGAGGATGTCCCTTTGAACTTCCACCTTCCCTTCCTCTTTCGAGGAAGAGCCATTTTTCTCACAGGTGAGAGCATCCTGTAAGCCCTGTTGGACTAACAAGGCTCTCATCTTTATTCTCTATAACCCAAAGTCGTTTTCCCTCGTGAATTTCTCTACATCGAATCTAGTGGTCCCCATCGAGCCTAAGCTCTGATACCAGTTGTTATGAATGAACCCCTCTGAGTCTTCGTTAACACTCAGAGCAAATAGCAAGATTCGGTTAAAGAATTAAAGAAAAACAAAATACAGAAACAAGAACAGCAAATAGACAAGTAAATCAATAAGAAATAGAAGAAAATAAAAGGATCAAGAAAAACACAGGATTTACGTGGTTCAACTCTAATGGCCTACATCCACGGTAGGAACAGCCTCAGAAATCATTTTATTGATGAATCTTCCAAAGCCAACGTTTCTCTTACAAGATCAAACCAGTATCGATCTAAAACCAAGCCATAAAGATGAATTTCTTTCTCACTCGATAATGCCCTAGTTCTCAATCTCTCTATCTATCGAAAGCTCTCTAGTCGGCAGAGTACTATTAACCCTCTCTGTTGCCCTAAGTAGGTTAAGTTTATATTTATATACAATCAACAGATGTCGACACGTGTAAATCCAGTGGTTGAGATTAAGCCTTTTCAGCATAGCCCATATCACGTGCCCAGACAGAGTTTTCCTCATTGAACTTGAGTAAAACGGCACCGTATCATCTGCTGTAGGCATTATTAGCTGCATACACAGATTTGATTAGAGAGTAAAATATAATAAATGTAAATAATTGACACTTAATATTCACAAAGTGAATGTAGACAAAAAAGACAGAAAATTCGTCTGACGTTCACTTCATATGTCGCTCAAACGGTAGAGAGTTTGGTTCATATTCGCTCGATAGTTAACCTATATGAATATTATTAAGAGTATAATCGGTCTAGTTTGATTTAATTTTTATACAAATTTTAGAATCAAATCAGTATATATTAGTTTTGTATTTTCAAAAATCAATCATGCACCAGTTATTCTTCTATACCAATACTTTTTCTTTTATTGATTTCAATCTGGTTGAATTCGATTTCTCAATTATAGTGATTAGTATAATTATATTTTAGTATTTATTATAATAATTTTAATTTAATATAACTATATAATATATTAGTATAAATATTAGTAGAACTATATTACTAATAATATGAGTATACTAAGAGCATTAACATTAATTCTATTATAATTTTATTCAAAATTTGATAAAAAGTACAAGTTTGATAGAAGAAATTTTCTGGGGGTCAATCCGACCGACCCTCGGCCTTGGCTGCGGCCCGCCACCTCCGGTGGGCGGTGGGCGACATAGCCCACCCCATCAGGACCAGCAGGCTCCGGCGAGCTTACCCCTTCAACGACGAGCTCCGGTATGCCCCACGGAAGCTTAAACTCGAAATGGGTCTGGTGTGCCCTACCAAACCCATTTTGAGTTTAAACTTCCGTGGGGTACACCGGAAGTCGTCGGAACTCGCCGTTGAAGAGGTAAGCTCACCGGAGCCCGCTAGTTCCAATGAGATAGGCGGTGTCGCCCACCGCCACCGAAGGCGGCGGGCTGCAGCCAAAGCCGAATACCCTTAAAATTCATCTCTATTTTATTATTTTATTGTATTTTTTATTATATTTTTATATTTTTATTATATTTTTTATTGTATTTTTTATTATGTTTTCTTTATTTTATTTTTTTATTATATTTTTTATTGTGTTTTATTTTATTTTAGTGTATTTATCATCAAAAAGCAGTCCAACTATCGCTGGGCTACCTTTAACGCGGGGGACAGCCCGACTAACCCCCAGCGTCTCTCTTGATAAAAAGCTAACATTTATCCATCCTAGTTTTACATTTGATTCTTCATTAGATTTATCAAAATAATAATATTTTTTTAATAAAAAGTTTTTTTTATTTTTTTTCATATATTTTAATTACAATAACAATGGGTTGTGTATCTGAGTTATTACTTCTCTGTACCTTACTATTTTGTGATTTATGATTATTATAATTTATCTTATCCAAGAAAAAATATAGAAATTTTCTTCCCAACTAGAAGAAACACAAATCAACCAAACAGCGTTGGCATGGAAAATGGTAGATGAAACGGAGCATCAATCAAGCTCTCGTATATGGGGGATAACAGGCCGGTGAGAGAATAAAATTATTAATTAATATATTTGACTTGTAAACCGTGAATCTTCAAATATAAAGGAAGATGAGTAATCATTGTAATTTAAAATTTTTCATAATTTTATTTGATAAAATCAATATTAATGTTCTAATAGTAGTAGTATTAGTATTATTATATTATTATAATTAATAATTTCATATAGTGATATAATATTAATATAATTATATTATAGTAATTTATATATATACTTAAAGTGGATTATTAATAGTATCAGTATTAAGCCATAAAATATAATTAATATATTAAATATATTAGTACTACTAAAGTATTTATCCAAAGAAATATGTTGAAAATTTATTAAGTCAAGAAATATAATTAATATACTATATATATATATATTTTATATTTAAAATATATGATTGAATAAATTTACATGTTTAAGATTAAGATTTTATGTTATAAATTATTATATAACATTATTTTTGATATATTATAGTTTATATTAATGTATATTATATATAAAAAAAAATATTACATATAACATTAAAAAATCAATTAAAAATATATAAATATATGAATCGGTCTGATACAGTCCAAAAAAGTGCAAAACCGATGCTAGATTGGATTTGGCCGGTGTTCAAAGGTTTTCAATTTTCCAATTAATATTGACGGCCCTAAGTATTGGAAAAGAATTTGCTTGATGCTCACTAGAATAAAAATCCCGATAATCATTTTGTCTATGCTATAGCTACACACCTATATATATACACACAGTAATAATTTGTACTTTAATGAAGAGAGTGAATAGCACCACTGCGTAGCGTACTCATCTTTTTGAAGTGAACAAAATTCTCTACAACTTCTTATTTAATGATACATTATCAAATAACATAAATCTTGTATTGTATATTTGATTTTGTTTTTTTGTTTTTTTTTTCTAGTATTGTTCACAACACATACACAATATAGATTCTACAATATTTAAACAAGAATTTGATGCATTTTGATGATTTGTGGATAACAATAAATGCTATAAAATTCATACATGCCTTTTAAGAGAAAAAAAAGTAACCCATAAAATTTGAAAGTAGAGTTTAAGATTTTTCTTTTGCTTTTCTTTTTCATCTTATCTATTTTTCCTAAACTTTCCATCTTAGCACTAACCTCAATCGAGCTATTGCTTTTTGGCAACCTCTAATCAAAACGCGTGACTTTTACAGCCCCTCAAACTGCTTATCTCCATGTTCGCAGAAGGGAATCACAATTCTGCACAGTGCATTGATTACATGGATGACCCATTTTGTGCGTGTCATCCACGCGTAGCTGTGATCTGGGGTTGTTTTTGAAGCCACGCACAGCTCTAATGGTATCGGAGGCCTCAGATCTTCAGATTTGACCGATCGTTCACCTTCCTAGGCAGTGTATGTAACACACGCGTAACCACCGCCTATGTGGACCCTTTGTCAGCGATTCAGCTCAGACTTTAGCTGGTTGTCAGATATGAATAGGGTCCAAGAAATTGGTTCTAGATAAAAAAAAAAATTTTCTCCGTTTTACACTGTTGTTTATTATTTTAGGGCGCTTGTTGAGGAATTTCTCCCCACCTCCTCCTTATGTATCATAATTTTAGTTTAATAAAATTGTTTGCTTAAAAAAAAAAAAGTAAACTCCATTTTTCAAGGGAAGGTGCCGTACTATTATAATTCTGTAAACACATATATGAAAGGTTTTCACTTTTTAGTAAAAAAAAATTGAGATAATAGAGATCAGATTATTATTCTAAGTAAAAAAAAATTAAATAACTTATTATTATTATTATTATTTTAAAAAATGACCTAAATTAAGCATTTCATTTCCATGGTATATTTTAAAGACGAAAACACGTGGATCTAATGCCGGTGATACTTTAATGTTTTAACATTTGCATCTGGATCTCCACTGTTGGGGGCAATGCCATGTCTATTGTCTCCCAAATGAGATCTATCTTCAATATGTTGTTTTTGAATCTCGATAAAAAATAATATTGAATCTATGCTGAAGTGGTGCCAACTTCATAAGCTATTTATTGTTAAACACGTTACTTGCCCCCACAGATCAGAACAGGAGGAAAGGTGATATCCAGTTCGAGATGGCAGCACAAGCCCTGATCAGTATTATATGAAACTCGCCAGAGCGATTTGCATTGTTCGGTCTGGTTTTAAAATTTGCTTTATTTTTTAATGATTTTAACATTATCACTTAAGAGCTTTAAGAAGATTCTGGACTTGAAACTCGGATTCTCAAACCCAAAATTTGGATGAACATGCCTACTCAATTATATTATTGTTGTGGAATACTTAGTCATAGAGATCATGATTGCTTCTTGTGGTTTGATAAGAAGGTTCAATTTGAGAAGTTAGGATGAGGTACTTATTGATGCTCATGCTGCCTTACGAGGCTTGCAGATGATCTATCATACGGGATTTTGACATTTGGTACTTAAGGAGGACTCCCTTGTGATCAGGGAGGCATTAGTGGAAACCAACAACAGCAGTTAAGTTTTAGTCCTTTGATTTGAGAGATGCAACTTCTCTTATCCCTTTTTTAATCTATTGAAATTCTTCATGTTGGTAGAGGCAATCAAGTGGCTCATCGCTTCGTACATTATGTTCTTTCTCAAATGAGTAATGCTAGGGATCCTTACGAGATCCCGATGAGATTTTTAATTTACTTTTTTAATTTATTTTACGTGATTTTTTTTACATAATTTTTTTAACATATTAAAATATTTTTTTAAAATATTAAAAAAATCACAATATTATTTAAAAATACTTCCCTAAAAATCATGTCAAAAACTAAAAAAAAAATTCTATCGAGATCTCATAGGAATTTTCAAAATTGGAATTTCTAGCATTTCTCTTCTCATATAAATAAAAATAAAAAATAAAATAAAACATCTTGTGTTGTAAGGCTTGGCGGGGTTCACCAAAATCCACTCCGCCCAATTCACTGGGCAACTAGCAGCAGGCCGCTTTCACACCCAATGGTTTGAGCAGCCCAAGGGCCGAGGGGTATAAAAACAGCGTCGTATTCACTAAGTGGGCCAAATACGCAGTCAAGCCCATAGAGGGGTAGAAACGTCAGGTAAGAGACGGTGGAAACCCTAATGACGAAGCCGCATGCCCTTTTAAAACCCTTCCTACATTTCCTACAATCCATTCGATCTCTGCTCAGAATCCAAGCCTTTAACCCTAGCCCCCGCCCCCAATCTTTCTCTCTCTCTCTCTCTCTCTCTCTCTGTGATTGCAGTGAAATCAGATGATGAATTAGGATTAAAATTCTCACGACGGTCGTCTGAGACGCGTTGAGTGTCGTATCTGATGCAAATGATCCAATGCTTCTGATGGTTTCAGCTGTTTTTTTCCTTGAAAGCTTTTCTTTGTTCCTGTGCATATAATACCTTCTTGTTTTCAGGTTTTTTTTTTTTATTGAATTATAGCGATGGTGGTTGAGCAGGCATAATGATGATAAATTAGAAACTGTCCGATTTTGTTAATGACTGGAATCTAATACCTCCTACTCATTCTGAATGCTTGCCAGCCCTAGCTCTGATTCTGTCAGCTTTTTCTTTATAAGCGTCGACCCCCGACTTTTTTTTCGTTGTCATGAGATTTTGTTTCTGGTTTCGAATTTTGATTTTATTTTATTTTAATATTTTCCTTTTTCGTGGTGTTGCTATCTTGATTAATCGTTGTGACGACGTGTATTACCTCCTAATCGTCATCAACCCTAATTTATTTGTCAGGGTTTGAATTGCAATTAGTATTATAAGTTTTTCTTTATTATAGTTTTCTTTAGAATCCGAACAAATAGTATATATTCTAGCTAAATTATTAAGACTCGATTGTTTAGGATATAGATTAAAAATGTGGTTGCTTGGAGAAGCAATTCTACTGTATTAGTAATGTAAACAAAAAAATTTACTGGACAAGGCATGGATTAGAACCCTTTCCGTGGTTGCAAAGTTCAAAAGCTACGATCTCCCAAGATCTTACAGATTTCTCTTCCTCGTCTAGTAGAGAAGTACGTAAGATTCAGGATTGTTACGTGCTTGAATGTAATGAGAAACAAAGCTGCTAGATTATTGATTGTAATCATCCGTGGCACGAAAGAAGAGCATATACGGGGAAGAAGCAGTTAAGGTGCTCAGGAGGGAGGAGTTCTCCAATTCTCAGGTGTTGGCGGTAGATATATTTCATTCTGGGAGTTTAAGACTCTTAAGGTTACGTTGGATATCAAAAGAGTGTTTATGAAAAGTAGATAAAAAATAATAATAAAATATTAAATTATAATAAAAATAAATAAATAATAAAAAAAAATAGGTAAAAGGTAATAAATAAATAATAAATAATAATAATAAGTGTTTAAGAATGTGTAAGAAGATTTTATAGTCAAATCTAGCCAAGGCTTAAGCCTCCATAGAAGCTTAGCTTGTTATTATTATTATTATTTTATCTTTTTTACATAACATTTTAAATCGAACGATAATAATGATAATTCAGAGGTATTTGTGGCTTGTTTGGGCTGGTCTGTAAAAACTGGCCGAATACGAATAAACTATACTGTAAGATCGATAACTATAACAGGTTTTAAAATTTCTTTAAGGTTTCCTCTCGTTTCTACGGTTGTCTAGCGAGGTGGAAGAACCTCATTTATGGTGGAAGGTCAGTTTGGCCAAGAGCAATTCTTAAGAGTAAGACAGTAGAACAAAGTTTTGAATATTGTATTAGTAGTGGCCGTTTGATTAAAGTATTAAAATAAAATATTTCGATATCGATATTATTTGAGATAATTTATATATTGATAAATTATATATATACACAAGCTATATTCTAAAATAATAATAAAATAAATCATAAATTTAATGAGCTTAAATTCTTCATCCACTTTCTTTACTCCATCAGAGGTTAAAAATAAAATAAATAAATAAAATAAGGTCCTAAGGATGTAGTACATCTCCTGGACCTTTGACCCTTTCTCTTTTCTCTCCAACCAAAACAAACCCAAGCCGTTTGACACCATCATTGGGGCCCGTAGGCTCTACATAGCTCATGTCTCTGTTTCCATTATCTTTTTAGACTAGTAGCAAAGGCCAACATCAGCCACCTTTACAAAAGAACAACCCAATATCTATAAAACCTCTGATTAGCCAAGTCATCATAAAATATCTGGCCTGGTAATCACACTCCATACAGTCAAACAAACCTTGGGTTGAAAGTAAAGAGGTGGTGTAGTTTTGGGTTCTCGACATATCCATATATCTTAGACCAAGTAATACTTAAAAAGGGTCCATAAAGGAAATTTCTCTAAAGTAATAACTAAAAGGACACATTAATGTCTCTACTGCCCATACTTAATTATTTATATAAATAATCTCTAATATCCATATATTTTAGACCAAGTATACATTTCTTTATTAGACTATAATATAACCAACTATAAAACTAACTATTTTTTGATAAGTGTAAAACCAACTATAAAAAATCAAATAACTATATAATTTCAAAATCTCACATTGCTCATCATCATATAACCAATCTCTTGTGCAGACTAATACTTTAACAATATATGCTTGTAGTGCACTCCGAAACTGGTCAATGATACGCCCGCCAACCCTAAAAATAGATTCAGATGCAACTGTAGAAATTGAAACACTCAAAATGTCACGAGCCATTTTGGCAAGATCAGGATAACGAAATTCATTTCCTTTCCAAAAGGAAAAAATATCAATCTTTGCATAGAAGTCTATCCTAGATTCATCCAAGTAAAGATCCAATTGACTTTTTTGCAAATGAAAATTAACATTATCATGTTCAAATGTATGAAATTCCTACACAAAAATAAGATAAAATAAAACTATTTCTTAGCCCATGTTTGGATGTCAAAAATGCCTCAAGATTTCTCAAGTATTTTCGTACGGCTTAATACATTTTGCTCCCAAACATATTTGAAGCATCTCGTACGACCCAAATCCATTTTGCTCCCGCTCTCTCCCTTATTTAAAATAAAAAAGATTTTTTTTTAGAGAAAATAAAAAGTTTTTTAGATAATATTTTTTTTTCTGCTACAGTGATCGTAGACCCGGCGTTGCATAGTTGCCAAGATTTTACCCACCGCCGGCCACCACTGGCGTCACTGCCGGTGTCACTGGAATCCTCTCGCGCTGGCGAACCACTGCAGACGATCCCACCGCCAGCAACCACTGTTGTCATCTCCCATGCATGACTCAATGTCGAAAATGGGTTTCAACGTTTATGAGTTTCATTCGACCCACCGCCAACCACCACCGATGACACCGCCCATTCACCGGACTCCACTCACATCGGTGACCAACCCCTTAAAATCTCAACTCCGAAAAGGCTAGTACCACCTCCCACGCACACTTGCTCAGCTCCGGCGTTGATGGATTCCAGCGTTTGCTGTTCGAAACTTTTTTTTTTTAATTTATTTGGAATAAAATATTAATATTTTACAATATCATTTACAATATTATCTATTCCAAAATATCCTCAAAATATTTTACACATCCAAACAACTTAAAACATTTTCAATGGGATCCACAAAACTTTTTCACTTTCTACTCATACTATTCACAGATATTCTCAAATATTCTCAAAACTTCTTAACATCCAAGAAAAACCAAGTAACCATATAATTTTAAAATTTTACCTTACTCATCACCATATAACCAATCTCTTGTGCAGACTAATGTTTTAATATCTGCTTTTAGTGCACTCCAAAACTGATCAATGATACGCCAACCAACACTAAAAGTAAATTCAGATGCAACCGTAGAAATTGGATCACACAAAATGTCACGAGCTATTTTGGCAAGATCAGGATAACGAAATTCATTTCCTTTCCAAAAGGAAAGAATATCAATCTTTGCATAGAAGTCTACCCTAGGTTCATCCAAGTAAAGATCCAATTGACTTTTTTGCAAATGAACATTAACATCATCATGTTCAAATGTATGAAATTCTTACACAAAAATAAAATAAAATAAAACTATTTCTTAATGATATGTGAGCTGAAACAACAATATAACTTCAATCATTATACAAAAATATTATTTGATATTACCTTAAATATTTTTTTTGTTATCGATTAACTCCCTTGCTGCTCTACTAACAATGTTTCCAGAACTCGTGATAGAAGTAAAACATGTGGTAGAAGAAATATATTCCATGAAAAGAGATGATAACTTGTTCTAAACATTTTGAAACTCTAAGAAACAATATCCATAAAGCTTCTTATACGCAAAATTAACAAAAACAAGCTCGTATCGAGGATTCAATACAACTACTATAGACAATAACACATTGAACTCGGACCAATATTTCTCAAACTTAGCAAGCATTTTCTTAGACATCTATTTCCTGTACTTGTCATCACCTACAAAGTACTCCTTTAAATTATAATAAATCAAAAACAGTGATGAAAAGTACAAATTGACAATAGGGTATTTGGTCCCAGAGAAGTCTAAAGTGGCATTATAAAAAACACTTAATAAATTTTTAATATTCTCCAATTGTTTCCACTCAAGTATTGATGGACAATACTCAAAATTAGAATCAGTCAACGCTAAATGGCCAAAGGCATTCCATTAGTAAAGAGCTTTATCTAGCATAAGATAAGTAGAATTCCATCTAGTGAGGACATCCTGTCTCAACCATTTCTTGCTATCCAAAGACATTTGATTTGTTGAAGGTAAAAACCTGGCTTTCCTTGTTTGCGATCATTTGACATACTTCACACTTTCACGAACTTTATGGATAACATCTTCAATCTCTTTTAACCCATCTTGTACTACCAAATTTAAAATATGATCACCACAACGAAAATGAAAGAACTCACCCTGACAAACAAGAGCTTCTTTAATATTCAATTGAGTTTTTAACAACTCTAGTAAGACATCATTAGAAGAAGTATTGTCTAAAGTCAATGCAAAAATCTTGCACTCAATTCTCCACTCACATAACACATTATAAATTTTTTTAGATAAAGATATGTCATTATGTGGTGGTGGCATAAAAGAAAATTTCAAAACCATTTTCTGTAAAGCTCATTTCTTATCCAAAAAATGTGTTGTAATGCACATATAACCATCAGTGGTTATAGAAGTCCACAAGTCAAATGTCAAACTAATTCTACAAGGAGAATCATTTAACATGCATTTAATCATATTTTTTTCTCGCTAATACATCTTAACCAAATCTGCCTTGGCAATGTTCCTAGAAATAATTGGAACATTGGGGTAAAAATATTGCAATAAAGATCTCACTCTTGAATATTTAACAAATCGAAAAGGCAAGTCATATTTGACAATAGCGGTTACCAATATTTCTCTATATTCTTCGGGGTTAAATTTAGGATTGTTTATCGACATAGCTCCACTGTTTTGCCTCAAGATCATCTGACCCACATCTCGTGAACTTCTCCTAGAGCATACATCAATGTGACGCTTTATATTTTTTATTCCATTTTTTCTTGCTACGATGTATGTAACTCCACATACTTTGCACCTAGCTCGTGGTTTCTTATCCTCAAATTTCTCAGAATTAGAAATCATTTCAAAAGTATTTCACACGTATGACCGTTTCCTTCATTTTGATTTAGCTTCCGTAGTTTGAAAACTTTCACCTTCAACTTTAACTTCAAACTGGTCCAAATCAATAAATTCATTATTTCACCTTCTGCCTCAGTCATCTGACAATAAACAACAAGAACAAATGGGTCATATAAAGTACAAATAAGTTGTTTTGTGGAAAGAAAAAAAAAATCTCTAAACCTTTCTCAACTAGTTTATACAATAATTTTTATCTGGTTACAATAATTCCCTAAAAAAAAAAAAAATCGCCCCTAAACTTTTCTCAATTGGTTTACACAATAATTATCTGCTAGTTACAATAAATCCCTAAAAAAAAATAGTCCCTAAACAACCCTACTTACATTTGTCTTTAAAAGTACCATTAAGCACCAACAACATAATATTACTCACTCGAGGATGGTGCAGAAAAAATCCAAATCTGTTTGTTTAAAAGATACTTTTGATATTGGTAAACAATTAAAGCAAAGTGAAATGAGACACTTTTGCTCTCTGTTTTTTCTTTTTGTGTAGGGCTATCTGTGTGCAATTTTGGTGCATAAGAGAGGCAAAACCTCCAAAAATTCCACACTATGAAATCTGAAGCTTTGACTAGATCAATATTTACAATATCCAATGAACAAAAGAAATTTGTGGAACTTTCCTTTAGAAATTGAGAGCATAAAAGTCAACAATAAATGCATCAAAGGAGAAAGGTAAAACAGAGTACAATTTTAATATATTCACCAAAGTCATAAAGGTCGGGTTAGAGCATTATAGACCATATTTGAGAATACCTACAATATTTAAAAATTATTAATGTATTCAACTCCAATGATCATATATCATAATTTAATCCTTAACCTATGATCAATACACATGATACTTGTCATAAAACTTTTCCTAGGACGTGCTTTAGAGAATCACATGAAATTAAACACAACACAAACTACCAAACTATGATTTTAGAGATCAAAACAAATAAATGTTGCACTCATCTTAAAATAACAATACAAAAATTGAATTCTACAACATCCTCTATTATGCTAAAAAAAAAAAATTAACGATCATCCGATCAATAATGTCACAGTAATAACAAACCCAGAAAACAAAACTTGCAAACACAAAAGAAAATCCATAAAACAAGGTTGAGTCTCCTCTACTATCTAACTCAACGTGTCCCCCAAGTAAACTGCTTAAACAAAGTAGAGAGTAAAATAGGAAAACTAACAATTACACTTGCCTAATTATTGCACAAAAAAATAAAAGGCCAAGGGTCCTTCTCTTATGCTACCAGGAAAAAAAAAAAAAATAGTTACCTGTAGTTATAGGTGTTGATTGTTTTACTTTCACACAAAGACACTCCCTAATTAGGAGCACAACATAATAGGTTAGGCCAAAAAAAAAAAAAAACACTAACAGAGTCAAATGAGCACATATGATGATGGTGATACCAAGACCATTTTATCCAGATTTCTAAATATTAAATAGTAAATATCAAACCCTAACCCTAGCAAAATTACAAAATCATTTTCAGATCAACAAATGAAATTACCTTTAGGGTTTGTGTGAAGAGGTGCGGCGTGAGAAGAGAAGAGGCTGAGAGGGGTCGTGCGTGGGTGGGCGATGCCACGAAGAGAGAACTCAGAGAAGGCACTGGACAGGGATGGCATGACCGCGTGAGAAGGAAAGGCGCCGATTCGGAGGTGAGTTGCGTCATTGCGTGGGCTGCCAATGACAATGAGGATGAGTGTTTAAGACTGAGGGAAGCCAAGAATTGAGAACTGAGAACTAAGAAATCGCCATCGTCGATCAAGAACTCTAGTGTCTTCATTGTCTTGTGTTTGGAACTAGTACTAACAGTGAGAAGGAAAAGGCCCGAAAATGAAAAAAATGGGGGTCGATGTGTGTGGTATATCAGATTAGTGTTTTCAATTTTGGTTTAAAAAATTAAAAATAAGTTATATATGAAATTGTGTCTTAATGGGTCTTAACAAGTTTGACCCGTTATGACCCATTATTAATTCGTGTCTTAACGAGTTGACACGAAACTCGTTAAGTTTAAACACTAACCAATTTTTATCGTGTCGTATTAGTTTCATATTAACATGTCATGTCACATATTACCACCCTTAGAAAGAGTGAATAGACTGGCAATGTCAGTACTTGTTTAAAGAAACACATATCAGTGAAGCAAAAGTAGTTTTTGTGAAAAATAAAAATAGTTTTTGTATCTCATTAACTGGTGAATGAAAGTGACAAGCTTTTTGGGGCAATACGCATTTAGGTAGAAATTGAAATTTTGGCTAAAATTTGGCATTCCGATCGATACGAGTCGAAACAAACTGGTACGATTGGTATTTAAACTAGTATGAAATGCTGCCTTCAACCGTGCTGGCCACCATACCGGTATGAAGTATTTTAGTTGTACCGGCTAATATAACACGAAATTCAAAACATTGAATAAAACTCAAAGACTAAGCTCGAGTAAGAACAAACAACTGATATAGGAAACAACATAACAAAAGAATTAGTTGAATGTTGGAACAAATTCTTGCTAACAGAGGAAGAAAAAAAAGAAATAGTGATCACAAGAAAGGATATTAAGGAGATCATGGAAAGATGTAAACTTTGCCTAGTAGAAGAAATCGTAGCTGACAAGAAGAAAAATAAAGAATCTTTCAAAATTGCCATGTTTAAGATATGGAAGTTTTGTTTTGGAATTAAGATTATTGAAGTGAGTGAGAACTTATATATATTTGAATTCCAATTTGAGATAGACCTGAATAAAATATAGGGAGGGACAACCATGGATATTTGATATGAACTTGTGTTTGAAAGACATGCCCTTTATACACACTAATTTTTGAACTTGTTGTATCTCTGGGTTGTATGAATAAGGAAATTAGGAATGGAATTGGCTCTTCAATTGTGACTGTAATAAAAGTGGATGTTTACATAAATGAGAACTATTGGGGTAGATGGGTAAGAGTTGTTATTGAAGTAGATCTGATGAAACCACTAGTAAGAGGGAAAGTGGCAGCTATATTGGGACACAAAGGGTTTGTAAAATTCAAGTATGAAAAACTTTCCACGTTTGGATTTACTTGTGGAGTTATTAGACATGCTTTTAGTGGTTGTGTTGGCCAAAACACTCAATTGGATACTTCAAAGCTGACTAGCCTCAATCAATGCGGGACTTGGATGAGAGCTATTAACTCGAAAACTAGTACAACTAGATCAGATATAAGTTCAAGTTATGGTAGCGTTTTAGGAAAGCAGCTAGCAAGTATCACTATGTCTATGTTTGTTGGCCTGGACAAAGAAATTGATAGTATTACACAAACTAGCGGAATGATAAGAGAAGAAAGCATCAAGCTTATGTTGAAGACATCACCACAGGAAGACATGCATGATTGTAAGGCTGAAACACATATATGATACATGTTGTACCTAAGCTCACTTTGGATATAGAAAATAATTCTTTGAAAATTTCAAGTATAAACTCTTCATCAGACTTAATGCATAGCAATGAGGAGAAAGGAATAGATTCAAAGAGGGCTAAATTGAACCTAAGAAAACCACAATAGGTTGCTGAGACAAGTGGAAATAACTGGAAAAAATGGCAAGGGGGCAGGGTAATGTTGAGATGCAGAATAACACTCCTTATGCTACAAAGAAAAGAAAATCGAAAGAAGAAAATATTCTCTATGTTCTAGAGAATAATCAAGATGTTAGGGATAAGAAACAAGCGGTGATATCTGTTGTGAATGTATCAGCAGAAGATGTTGATCAGCCCCATGTAGGATTGTTCATCCGGGTTCCGAATCCAAAATTTTCTTGAACCTTTTAAATAAAAATGTCAAACTTATTTAAAAACAAATACATTTCAAAACCGAGCCGGGTAAAACCTAACCCAGATGAACAGGTCTAGCCTTGTCAGAAGAAATGGGGCTTTTAAGTTAGAAATGTCGAGAGCTAGGCAACCCTCGACCAGTTAGGGACCTTAGCCACTTGAGTCTAGCATCTTATTTCTCATGAAAATCAAGATGCATAAAAAGAAATTAGAAGCTATAAAAAAACAAGTTGGGTTTTAAAGGTTGCTTTTCTATTGATGGAGTAGGAAAAGTTGGATAATTGATTTTGTTTTGGAAGGAGGAGATTAGAATACACAATTACTCTCAAAGACATATTAACTCTTTCATTGAATTAAAAAAAAAAAATCTCTTGATGATGACAGGCTTCTATGATCATCCTGAAACAGAAAGTAGGCACACAAGTTAGAGTCTCTTGAGACATCTTAAACTTCAACATCCCAAAAGGTGGCTTTGCTTAGGAAACTTCAATGAGATTTAGTATAAAAAATGAGAAGTGTGGAGGGGCTAGAAGAGGTGAAAAACAGATGGAAAGGTTTAGAAGTGTTGCAAGACTGCAAACTTAGCGACTTGGAATTTACTAATGGTTAAATATACGTGGCAAACAGTAGTTTAGATCATTCCTCTACAAATGAGAGACCAGACAGGGCAATTGCAAACTCTGAATAGTGTGCAATCTTTACTAGTGGTGAGGTAAACGTGTTGCCTCCATCTACGTCTAACCATTGTCCGATTTTATACTCTGAATAGTGTGCAATCTTTACTGGTGGAGAGGTAAAAGTGTTGCCACCATCTACGTCTAACCATTGTCCGATTTTATTGTCATTAAGTCAACAAAGTAACAATGTGACCAAGCCTACTCAAGTCAGAAGATATGAAGACAGATGATCCTCCTTTTCTGAATGTGAAGATGTGATTAAAAATGCATGGCAGCAAGGAAAGGGTTATACTAGTGGATTGCAAAAAATAAAGGAAAAGTTTGACGATTGCATAATTGAGTTAACGAGATGGAGTTACAAAAAAGAACATGAGGAAAGAGGCATCTTAACTCAATAAATCAATAGGCTGCAATAAATGCAACAATCATTCACAACAGAATCAGTGTACCAAGTTAAACTGGTTAAAAAAAGAAAAATATGATTTGCTTGAGAGGAAACACTTGAAATGGAAGCAAATGGCTAAGGTGGAATGATTATAATATAAGGATCAAAACACAAGGTACTATCACCTGTGTGCAAGCCAAAGAAGAAAAAGGAATAAATTTTGCAACTTATGGATGGAAATGGAGTTAACCTTACAAATACTGATCAAATTAGGAAGGCTTTTACTCAATTTTACAGAGGCTTGTTTACAACCTTTAAGTCTACTAAAATTGAGGAACTTTTTAAAGCCATTGAAAGAGAATTCACCAAACAAATGAATAACAAGTTACTTCAACCTTTCAGTAAAGAGGAAATAAAAGATGTAGTATTTCAAATGGGGCCATACAAGTCTTCTGGTCCAGATGAATATGGAGCTTGTTTCTATCAAAGATATTGGCCTGTGGTGGGAGATGAGGTACGTGAAGCTATCTTATATTTTTTAATTTTTGAGCAAGACATGTCAACAATTAATTATACATACCTTATGATGATACCAAAACATAACAACCCAAAGAATATCACAGAGTACTGACCAATCAATTTATGTAATATGGTTTACAAAATTGTTACATAGCTCTTGGCCAATCAAATGATAGAAATTATGCCTACGATTATATCACAGAGTCAATGTGCATTTGTTTTAAGAAGGCTAATTTCTGACAATATCTTAGTAGTATATGAGACACTTCATACTATGAAAACAAATCTGCATGAAAAAATGGATATATGACAATGAAATTCGATATGAGTAAGATCTATGATAAGGTAGAATAGAGATTTCTTAAAAAAGTAATGCTCAAAATGGGGTATGTTATAAAATGGACTAAGTTGATTCGAAGGTGTATAAATTCATCACCATTCTCGATTTTACTCAATGGGGGTACCTTAAGAAATTTTTAAACCATCAAGGGAATTAAGACAAGACTATCCTTTATCCCCTTTCTTAGTCATTAATTGTGTTGAACCATAACTACTAAACTAATCCAGGCAGAATAAAAAGGAATAACTTCAGGCATTCATTGGCTAGGGGGAAGATAAAGATGAATCATGTGTTTTTTTGCAGATGATAGTCTGTTGTTTGTAGGCATCTTTACAAGAATGGGTAGGTTTGATTAAGACTTTATATGATTATGAACAAACTCTGGACAACAATTCAATACACAAAAAACTTCACCATTTTTCAACACAAATACTAAGCAATTAACCAAGAATTACCTCATAGAGGTAGATGGTTTAAGAGTCTCTACTAGTCTGGAAAGGTACTTCGGATTTCCATCTCTCATTGGAAGGACAAAACTCAGAGAATTCTAAGGCATTTTCGAAAGGGTTAGCAAGAGAATTGTGAATTAGAAGAACAAGTTTCTATCACAAGTTGGCAAAGAGATATTAATTAAGGTTTTCATTCAAGGTATTCCTACATATAGCATGAGTGTTTTTCATTACCTAAAACACTATGCTATAAACTCAATGCTTTGATGGCAAATTTCTAGTGTGATTTTCAAGAAAATGATTCAAAAATTCACCTAGAAAAGTTGGCATAGTTTGAGTATGGAAGGAGAAATGGGATTTAGGGATTTAATGATTTTGAATCAAGCCCTTCTAACTAAACAAGTGTGGAGACTTCTCACTCAATCATTATCACTGGTAGTCAAAACAATAAAGGCAACGAATTTTCCTAATTCATCCATATTACAAGACAAGCTTGGACCAAAACCCTCATTTGTTTGGAGGGGCTTACATTCATCTATTGATATAGTAAAAGAAGACTGCATATATATGGAGAGTAGGAGATGGTGGAAGAATAAAAGTATGGACTGATAAATGGATTTCGAGAACTAGACTCTACAATATTCAATCTCCAATGAAAGTTCTACCAAAGAATGCAAAGATTGCAAATTTAATTGATCACAACAAGGGATGGTGGAACATGCAATTGCTCAAAAAGGCTTTCAATGAGGAAGAGATCAAAGAAATACTTAAAATACATGTCTCACGGTGTGTTAGTGAAGAGAAGTTGGTATGGAAAGCCATAGCAAATGGAGACTTCTATGTGAAGAGTGCATATCATCTATACATGCAGCATGAACAAAATCAGATGGGGGAATCTTCAAAAAAGGGGGATCAAAGGGAATTATGGAAACAAATATGGTAGCTGCAAACAGAAAATTTTGTTAAAATATTAATATGGCGTGCGGCTATTGATGCTTTACCAACAAGACATAATTTACACAAAAGAAAGATCACAAAAGATGTATTATGTCCCATTTGTCAAAATGCAACTAAGACCCCTACACACATTCTTTGGTCATGTCCATCTACACAAGATAGTTGAGGGTTAGCAAATAAGAAAATGCAGAAAACTTGTATTACAAATGTAAACTTTTGGCTCCATTTTTTTACACACTTCACAGAACAAACGATGAGGAAATAAACTTATTTGGAAAAACAACAGGGGCAATATGGCACAGAAGGAATCAATGAATTTCTTAAGGTGGTTTCCTATCCCCAGAAGTACTAATCAACAAAACTAAGCAAGCACAATAGAAATTTTAACAAGTACAAGGTCAGTAGAAGGTTTACATGTGGGGATGCATCAACAGTCCAAGACACAAGATTGCATCACCATTTACCTAGCTCAAACTTTACTGGGATATAGTAGTAAGAAATGAAGACTACAAAATGGGAATTGAAGTGATCATTTGAGACAATGAGTCTCAAGTTCTAGCCACTCTAATGCAACCCCTCACCTTCTATTCATAGCCAGCTATTGTATAAGCTAGAGGATTACTCACAGCTGCAATGATATGTAAGGAATTGAACCTGCAAGATGTCATCTTCGCAGGGGACTCAAGTTAAGTAGTAACTGCTATTAATGAAATACTAAGCTGTTTGGTAAAGGATACTAAAGCCACATTGTTGGACAAACTGGAAAATTCAACATGTAAAAAGAGATGCTAACAAAGTGACTCATCAATTAGCCAAGAAAACAATATCTTTGGTCAAGAAACTAAGCTGTGTAGGATATGTCTTTTGTGATGGCTGAAGGCCATAACACTATTTGAAGTAATGCAAAACCTTTCTTTTAGGAAAAAAGAAAGAATAAAAGAAAAGAATAAAGTAACTATTGACAGATGTTAGGCCATATGGCCAAGAAAAAAAACCTAGCTAGACGTTATTCAAATGCAAGGACGGACCCAAGTAATGCATTTAGGGGTTACAGTTTTAATTACTATATAGACTATAAATTTATATATATATATAATGAAAATTTCTCCTTCATATTATTAAAAAAAAAAAAAATTGTCCCCCCTCTCTAAATTTTTTTATTGAAATTATCCTCTAAATTCTAATATTTATCTAATTTCATTTTAATTTTTAATTTCATTAACATTCAAATCTTCAATTCACCTAATTTCATAGTTACTATAAGAGTACTCCCAAATGGCTATTTTATTCTATTCTTTAAAATACATTATCAAAATCTATTTTTTCTATTTTACATACTGAGTTTTGTAATATACCATACATTAATTTATCTATTTTTCCTTCATGCCATTTGAATATTATATTTTTTTAATATTGTTTTTATTCATTTCAAGTATTTTCTATAACTATCAATGACATTCTCACATCTTTTGATATTTGCAATATATTTCTAAATACAATGTCATATATTTATGCTTTATTTTAACTTAATCCTAATTTATAAGCTAAATCAAAATATAAATTAATTCAAAAAATAAAAGAAGAGATTATATAATGAAAATATTATCAAAGTAATTAATTCACTATGTTTAGCCTAATTCTCTCTCAATCGTTGTTTCAATATTAATGGATTTGAATTATTAACTGTGTTATTCTTGCTTATTGAATTCAAATTATTTTTTTTAGATGTTTTCTTTTTTTGAAATTTTTTTTTATTTAAATTTTTTGTGTTGATATTGAATTTAGTGAATACATGTATTTTTTGTATATAGTTTTATGATATATGATTGTTGTTTTAATATATAATCACATGTAAAAAATATATATTACTTATATTCACACGTCCATTACATTTTGCAATCGCCCCTCCATATATCAAATCCTGATTATGCCCATGTTCGAATGGGCTTTGTTATTCTTCTTTTTGTTTTTTTTGTTTAAGTGGCTTTGTTATTCATTATTTTCATACATCATATTTATTTTTAATTCTTATTCTTCTTTAATTAATTAAATTATTCTAGTCATCATCCATGTATTATATATTTGATATGAAAAAAATAAAAGTTATTTATTGTGTGTAATATGAGGATGATGAGTAGGATTCGTAGTACTCTCATAATCATTTTATTTCTTCATTTCATTAGTTCAGTATCTCCTATTTAGAACTAAATAGATCTGTTTAATTTTATATGTAACTAAGAAGATCATTCTATTTTCTGAAACTAGGGTGTTACTCGGACTGACCAATAAGTGTAAATACATTTTTTTCTCCTTTCTTTGAATTATTTTTATATATCTTTAAATATTTTTAAAAAACAAAAATAAAAATTTATTAATAATTACTTTCTTAATCATTAATTTAAGAAATAAAAAATTTGATCTTTTATTTTTATCGGCCCAACTAGCGCTTTCTTTTTCATTTACACACTACTTTCACTTTTAATTGTTTTTATAATAAGTATGTGGTATATTAATGATAAATAGACTAATTCAATGTTATGTTAACCGTTTCTCACGGACACCTTAGTAAAAACGGTTCTCAAGCTTTCCTTCATTTTAAAAAAAGTTTTTTTAAAATGGTCCACACAACTTTCGGTCTTCTTCACGTTCATGTAACAATTAAAAAACTCCCCATTATAATCTAAAGTAGTGGAAGACTTGACACGTAGGCACCAAAAATTTGATAGGAGCTTGGCTATAAATATTACGGTTTGGTCCCCAAATTCACTGACTTAATCTCCTTCAGTCTTCTACCATCTAATTAGAGTGAGTAAAATTTAGAAGTGCCAATCAGAGTGAACACAACGTCCTAACGTGAGCGGCACCAATGGCTCGAGGTATTGTTCTTTAGCACTACGGCTTTTATTTTATAATCCCGTTAGTGTTTATTACGCATTACAGAAATTATTAAAAGTGCTTACATTTAAAGTGCTTACATTTGGTATCAAAGCCTTGTTTTATTGTTTGCCTTGGTGTTTTTAGTGATGCTCTGTTTGTCTCTGTTTTGGCCGAAAGTTTTAATAAAATTAAGTTTGATTTCTGGAACTTTTTTTATTCGAAAGAAGTTTTGAAATCATGTGGAAATTATTAAACTTTTTGTGATTAGAACATGTTTTAATGGGTCTCTTTTAATATGACTGGAGAAACATTCATGGAATCGTGTCGCCCTGCAACCCAGTCTAAAGGTTGATGACGATCATAAACGACTTGTAGTTCTAATAGGTCTGGTTTTTTTTTTTTTTTTTAAAAAAAAAAAAGGTGAAAAACGACATGTTTCCACTTATGTAAATGGTCTGGAGAGTGGGATTTGGGCCCATGCGCTTTGTGCTTATAATAGGCCTTACATTAATTCGGTTTAGCCCACCTATTAGTCTTGCTCTTTTTCCGCTTTGATTTAATAAATTCTCATTTCATATGATTTTATTTGATTTCATGGGCCCACGCCCTTTGTGCTTAAGAATCTGGGTTGCCTTTAACTAAATATGATTTATTTATATGCGATTTAGATAAATTGTTGTGCAAATTTATTTATTACGCTCATATTTAGTTTGCATGAATTGATTATTTCTGCTTTATATTAGTATATGCAATTAAATGAACAATGTGTTTTACCCTTTTTTTTTATTATATATAATCATAAATGATCCATATATATAGTTAAGGGCATGCAATTACATGATCCATATAATTTTAATTAATCAAAGAATAGCCACAACATCTTTAATTAAATAAAATTATATATTATGATTGATTAGGATCACATAAACAATATTAGACATTAATTGTAATTAATTATACTTAATATAATAAATTTCTTCCCACAGGAATTTTTATTATATTTATATTATTAATTAGGATAAAATATCAAGTTATTCATAACTTACCCGCAGGAATTATGAATTAATTAAATAACTTGACAGTTTATCATAAAGTTTAATCATATAGAATAATTAATTTGTTTGAATTAAAAATTTAGCCTACAGGCATTTTTATGTCATTAGATTCAATTTTTAAGCATGGTTTATATTGGTAAAGCATGATATTTATTTAGGCCTCAGTTTTAACATAATCATGTAATCTATAATTTTATGCAGTCGTACAACCTGCAAATTTCTCTAATATTCATTATGATATCTCTGAACTTAAGGGAGATAACTATAAGGTCTGGAATGAGAGAATTATTCTTCATTTAGGGTGGATGGACATATATTATGCTATTAGGAAAGACGAACCACCAGCAATTACTGATACCAGCACTGTAGCGGACATCACGTTTTATGAACGATGGGAGTGATCTAATCGCCTTAGCATGATATTCATTAAGATTAGAATTTCTGCTGGTATTCGGGGTTCAGTTGATCAGCATGAAAAGGTCAAACACTTGCCAAAAGCCATTGATGATCAATTTGTCACTTCAGACAAGGCACTAGCAAGCACCATGATCATGAAGCTCTCACCCCTAAGGCTCACAAGTGTGAGAGGTGTGCGTGAGCACATCATGCAAATGAAGGATATTGTGGCTCAATTGAAGAATCTTGAGGTTGAAATGTTGGATTCTTTCTTGATGCATAACATCTTGAACACCCTTCCGCACCAATATGGACCCTTCAAAATCTCATACAATACACATAAGGATAAATGGTCAATTAATGAACTTATGGATATGTGTGTTCAAGAGGAAGGAAGACTGGTGATGGAACATGGAGAAAGTGCAATACTGGCAACGCATGGAAAAAGCAAACATCAAGCCAATCAGAAAGGGAAAGGCAAACTACCTCCCCAATGTGGCATCAAGAAAGATTCCAAGTATTTCTTTTGTAAAAAAAAAGGACACATGAAGAAGGAATGTGTCAAATTTCAACCTCGAGATTCTTCAATTAAGCCACAATATTCCTCATTTGCATGATGTGCTCGCACACACCTCTTACACCGGTGAGCCTTAAGGATGAGAGCTTCATGATCAGGGTGCTTGCTAGTGCCTCATCTGATGTGACAAATTGATCATCAATGACTTTCAGCAAGTCTTTGACATTTTTATGCTGATCTACAGAACCACGAATATTAGCAGAAACTCTAGTCTTAATGAACATCATGCTGAGGCGATTAGATCGCTTCCATCGTTCATAAAGCGTGATGTTCGCTGCAGTGCTGGTATCAGTAATTGCTGGTGGTTCATCTTTCCTAATAGCATAATCTATGTCCATCTACCCTAAATGAAGAAGAACTCTTTCCTTCTAGACCTTATAGTTTGGTATCAGAGCATGGAAAGGGCAATGCATGGAAAGGGCAAACATCAAGCCAATCAAAAAGGGAAGGGACACATGAAGAAGGAATGTGCCGAATTTCAAAAATGACTTGCAAACAAAGGTAATCCAACCTCATTTGTTTATTATGAATCTAATATGATTTAATGTCAATATTAGCAAATGGTGGATTGATTCTAGATCAACAATCCACATTTCAAATTTCTTGCAGGGTTTGCAAAACCTAAGGAAGCTAGTAGGAAGTGAGCAAAGCATCTAATCAGGAAACAAGATGGGCTCGCATGTGGAAGCTATATGAACTTGCTATTTAATTTTAAGTAGTGGCTTTGTTTTAAAGTTAGAAAAGATCTTTCATGTTCCAAGTTTTTCTAAAAAACTTGATTTTAGTTTCAAGGCTTGTACCTTTCGGATATTTCTTTAATTTTTTAGATTCATCTTTCAATTTATTTTATATATTTGATTGTGTTGGGAATGGTACTTTTTTTTATGGTCTTTACTGCATTAATTTACAAAACAATGCCACTTATGATTCAATGCATGTTCACACTGGGACTAAAAGATGTGTTATTAATCAGGATTCCTCTAAATTATGGCACTGGAGATTAGGTCATATCTCCAAAGAAAGAATTAAAAGATTAATAAATGAAGGGGTACTTAATACTCTGAATTTTACTGATTTTGAGACTTGTATAGACTGCATAAAGGGAAAGCAAACCAACAAGTCAAAGAAAGGTGCCAATAGGAGTTCAAACATATTAGAGATCATACATACTGATATATGTAGTCCAGACATGGACCCATATGGTCAGAAATATTTTATCTCTTTCATATATGATTACTCGCGATATATGTATCTCTACATGCTTTATAATAAGAACGAAGCATTAGATGCCTTTAAGATCTTTAAGGCTGAAGTAGAGAAACAATGCGGTAAGTAAATTAAGATCGTGAGATTAGATAGAGGAGGGGAATATTATGATAGATAAACAGAGGATGGACAAGCACCTGGGCCATTTGCAAAGTTTCTTCAAGAGCATGAGATTGTTGCCCAATACACCATGCCTGGTTCACCAGACCAAAATGGTGTAGCAGAAAGAAGAAACCGAATATTATTGGACATGATGCGAAGTATGCTTAGCAGCTCCAATCTTCTTAAATCCATGTGGGCTGAAGCACTTAAGACAGCAGTATATATATTGAACCGAATTCCAACCAAAGTTGTTCCTAAAATGCCATTTGAATTATGGAAAGATTGGAAATCGAGTTTGCGACATATGCGCATTTGGGGATGCCCGTCTGAAGTGAAAATTTATAATCCACAAAAGAAGAAGTTAGACCCAAGGACCATTAGTGGGTATTTCATTGGAAATGCTTAAAGGTCTAAAGGTTACAGATTTTATTGTCCATCTCACGGCATTAGGATTGTGGAATCAATAAATGTAAAGTTTCTTGAAAATGACTTAACCAGTGGGAGCGATCAAACCAGAAACATAGTTTTTGAGAATGATCATTTAGAATCCCAACCTTCCACCTTAAGTGATAAATTGGTTATTGTTTACAGCACCCTACAAGTACAAACTGGTGTTGAACAACCAATCATTGAAGTTCCACAAGCTGTTGACAACATTCCAATAGATCAGGTAGTTCAAGAGTTGCCAAGAACTTTTGAACAAGGAGTTGAACCACATACTTCTCAGGAAAATGATGGTACAACATTAAGAAGATCTATTAGACCAAAGAGATCAGCAATTCCTGATGATTATGTTGTGTATCTGCAAGAATCTGGCTACAACATTGAAGCCGAAAATGATCTCAAGTTCTTTTCACAAGCCATCAGTTGCAAAGAATTAGAATTATGGTACAATACCATGAAGGAAGAGTGAATTCTATGATGAGTAACGGAGTTTGGGATCTTGTTGAGTTGCCTAATGGTGTTAAAGTCATTAGATGTAAATGGGTCTTTAAAACAAAGAAAGACTCATTGGGCAATATTGAGAGATACAAGGCAAGACTTGTTGCTAAGAGATTCACTCAGAAAAAAGAAATTGATTACACGGAGACTTTCTTTCTTGTATCTAAGAAAGATTTCTTGTGTGTTATTTTGGCATTAGTAGCCCATTTTGACTTAGAATTGAAACAAATGGATGTGAAAACAACATTTCTCAATGAAGATTTAGAGGAAGAGGTTTATATGAAACAACCTGAAGGATTCCCCTCTAGTGATGGTGAGCAATTGGTTTGCAAGCTCAAGAAACCCATATATGGTTTAAAACAAGCATCCCGCTAATGTTATTTGAAATTCCATAATGTAATTTCTTCATTCGGTTTTGTAGAAAACATTATGGATCAATGTATATATCAGAAGGTCAGTGGGAGTAAAATTTATTTTCTTATTTTATATGTGGATGACATTTTGCTAGCAACCAATGATAAGGGTTTGTTGCATGAGGTGAAACAATTCCTCTCTAAAAATTTCGATATGAGGATATGGGTGAGGCATCTTATGTCATTGACATTAAGATCCAAAGAGACAAATTTCAAGGTATTTTGGGTCTGTCTCAAGAAGCTTATATTAATAAAGTTTTAGAAAGATTTCAGATGAAAGATTGTTCACCAAGTGTAGCCCCCATTGTGAAGGGTGATAGGTTCAATTTGAACTAATGTCCAAAGAACGACCTTGAAAGAGAACAAATGAGAACATTCCATATGCTTCTGATGTCGAAAGCCTAATGTATGTTCAGGTCTGCACAAGACCTAACATTGCATTTGCTGTAGGAATGTTAGGACGATATCATAGTAATCCAGGTTTAGACCACTGGAGAGCTACAAAGAAAGTAGGGGTGCGCAGCGAGTACTCGCACCCGTTGCTCTACCCGCATTCCGCACGGTCTCGCATAGTGGGGGCGGTGCACTCCGCCTGGCAAGGGGTGGTAAAGGGCCAACCTCGTCCTGCATATACCTCGCCCCCACCCCCGCATATTTAAAAATATATTAAGTAATTAAATATATACTATATATTAATATGTACTATATATTAATATATTAATATAATTATATTAATAGCAAAATTTATAATTTTGTAGGATTTATTTGTATTATTGTAAATTTTTAATAACTTAATCTTTATTTTAAGTTTTACTGTTTTAGTTATATTTTTTTTAAGTGATTTTAGATTTTAGTAATGTAATATTTTTTTAATATGTAATTGTGTGTTTAAATCAGACTTGATGCTATTTTAGACAAAAAATGGCCTGGAAACTTGATTTGGGCCAAAATGGCCCAAAATTGCGAAATGGCCGTGGGGCTAGGGCGGGGGTGGGGGCGGGGGCGGGGGAGGGGGCAGAGGGCAGGCGGATGGACCCCCACCCCCGCTACCCTGCTGCGGGACGGGGTAGCTCGCCCCTGTGTAGGCGAGGGCGGGGTGTGGGGAGGAATTCCCGCCCCCGCCCAAGCGAGGGCGGGGGGTGGAAGTAGGGGTGCTCCGCCCCCGCCTGGGTGGGTATCACCCCTAAAAGAAAGTAATGAGGTACCTTCAAGGAACCAAAGACTACATACATGCTTATGTATAGATGGACGGACAATCTGGAAGTAATTGGCTACTCAGATTCTGACTTCGCTGGTTGTATTGATTCACGCAAATCAACATCAGGATACATTTTTTGATGGCCGATGGAGCTATATCATGGAGGAGTGCCAAGCAGACTTTGACTGCTACTTCCACTATGGAAGCCGAATTCATCTCCTGTTTTGAGGCTACTTCACATGTATGGCTTAAGAGTCTCATTTCTGGGTTTAGAATTATGGATTTAATCTCTAAACTGTTGAGATTGTATTGCGATCATTCAGCTGCTATTTTTATGGCCAAGAGCAACAATAGTGGGAGTCATAGTAATCACATCGACATTAAGTATTTAGCCATAGAGAACATGTTAACGAAAAGAAAGTGCCCATTGAGCACATAAGCACTGAGTTAATGATAGCTGATCCTTTGACTAAGGACATGCCACCGTTGAAATTCAAGGATCATGTAGTGAATATGGGACTTGGATTCATTATGTAATTTTTCATTGTATGATCAATGTTATTTTAATGAAATTCTTAATTATTATGATGTTTTTCTCATATTTATGTGCACTTTAATTTTGAGAAAATTCATCTGTGTAAGACCAAGAATGAAAATAGGGATTATTCATTAAGAAATTGTTGCCACATAAATTATAATATTTAAAAAATAAATACATTGCAATACATGAAAGGTAATGCTCGTGGATCAAGTAGGAGAATGTTAACCGTTTCTCATGAAGACCATTCGTAGAAACGGTTCTCAAGCTTTCCTTCATTTTAGGAAAGCTTTTGAAATGGTCTACACAACTTCCTTCAGAGTCTTCATCATGTTCATGGAGCAGTTAAAAAATACCCCATGATAATTTGAAGTAGTGGAATACTTGACACGTAGCCACCAAAAGCGTAATGGGAGCTTGGTTATAAATACTACGATTTGATCTCCAAACTCATTGACTTAATCTCCTTCAATCTTACACTATCTAATTAGAGTGAGTAGAGTTTGGAAGTGCCAATTAGAGTGAACACAGCGTCCTAACGTGAGCGGCACCAATTGTTGGAGGTCTTGTTCTTGAGAACTACGATTTTATTTTATGATCCCGTTAGTGTTTATTCCGCATTACAAAAATTATTAAAAGTGCTTACGTTTAAAGTGCTTACATGTTATTCTCACCACTCATTCTTACCTCTCAATGTTATCATTGTAATATTGTATTTTATTTTTTATTTAATGATTAAATAAGTATTTTTTAATAATATTGAAATTCTTTTTTAAAAAAATAATCTAAAGTGTTAAAAAATACATGTAAAAAAATAAAAATAAAAATAAACAGCTATCGGTGGCTCCCAACGCAGTGGTGGGAGTAGGCCCACCCTTCAATTATTGTCACAGTGGTCAATTTTCACCAGTCTCACTCTCCATTTTCGACCATTGTACTGTTTCACAAGTCTCTCTCTCGGCTCTCCCCAATTCAACAACAACCATTCGTCGGGAATTAATTAGAATATTTCAATGGGGCTCTATTTAAACAATAAAAGTATTTCATTTAATCATTATATATATTTTAAAATCTTATATAAAATATAACAAATAATTTATTTTTTAAAAATATTTTATTAATTTTAAAAGTTTGATTTAAAATTATCTTGTCTCATTATTCAAACCGTACCTAAGTTGAAAATCTGCCCTATCCTTACAAATTCCCATCATTTCAGCGGCTATAATGAAGTACTAAAAGGCGAAAATGCATTGTTGAAATAGAAATTTGGGAGAGAAAATGACACGCCGGTAGCCATAAAGAAACAGTTGATTATTCCTTTTTCTGCATATTCTTGTATGTAGAAATCCCTCTTTTCAATTCTGTCGACATCACAAAATAACAGATAGGACTAAAAAAAAAAAGGGAAAAGGTTATTTCCCAATAAACAATAAACTTATAATTAAAACAACTTCAACTTCCATGAATATTGTTGGGAGGTGATTTGATTTACGTTGAAAGCACTTATTGTGTATACTCGCTCGACTCTCACTCGACTCCAGCTTAAGCGAAAAATCTGACAGACTAAAATTGGCTCGAACGAGTATGAATCCTAGACGTTCACTTGAGGCTCCCTCGATGTTTTGCCTTGAGCTAATGTTTTACGGACTAGGGTTTGTGCCGACTCATGCATGTTCGCTTGAGCAAGGCTATTCTCGCTCGTGCGAGATTCGACTTATAAAAGTTGCGCCGCGTTCATTTAAACGAAGTTAAGATAAAACTATGTTTTGATTATTTTGAGAGAAGTGTAATTGTGAGAAAGAAACACAACAAAACACAACACATTAGGATTAATTTTCTGTACTCCATCTTCATTGATAGTGAAACTTTGAGGTCAACCCTACAATGAACATAGGCTTACATTGAGCCAAACCACTTATATCTTAGTGTTCTGTGTATTTATTGTATTTTCTCTAGTGTTATTCCACTGCGTTACTTACTATTAAGCTGTTTATTAACCAGTCTATTCCCAACAAATTCACGAATAGTTGTTCTAATTGGATGTGACTCCATCTTTGAGACTATAGCGGATGAAAACTCAATAGGAGAAACACGGATTGCACCATAGAGTCGCTTTGGCAAAGTTCTTAAATGACAAAGGCACCAAATTACTTCCATGCATATTGCCAAAGCAACTATTTCTAATTGAAATGACATAGTAATTTTGGTTTTTGTTTTAAGCTTTCTCTACTTTAATAAACGCTATAAAATAATTTGAAAGTTTTTTTGTTTATTGATTTTTTTAAGCTTCTTCTACTTTAATAAACACTATAAAATAATCTGATTTTATATTCCACTAGTTCACCATTGCATTGAAACCCCCATAAAAGTATGGCTACTATTTCATGTCTACACTTGTGGTTGTCAAAAATATTTATTTTTATTTTTTTGAAAATGACTTTTTTGGATTGTTGTTAAAGTCAATCTTATGATGGTAGCCATTTTAAGTAGTGATTTTGTAGCCAATTTTATGTTTGGGTACTATTCTATTAAATTATCAACTATTGTGTATGCAATTTGAGGCTACAGTTTGAAATGGATGAAAAGTGGAAGAAAGAAAGTTTTGGGCGAAAAGAGGAATATGTAAAATTTTAAGTTTACACCACCCAATTACAAAATGACATATATATCATATATGCATTTTTTTCAAAAGTGAAATACACAAGGAATCTATCAATTAATTCACTCAGCCCATCCCTTTCCCCTTTTTCACCTGTTTCGAAGTTACAGGACAATCTTACAAATTTCAACGTTATAAATTAGGTTTCACCTATTCCAATTTATATCCATTCCACTTTTCGCCCATCACTTTTCAAATTGTAGCAACACAATTTTCACGAATTACACACATTTCATTAAATGATTCTTAATCTTTTCCTCTTGCTTTCACGCTCTCCTCAGGAAGTAAGTTTTATTTTTTTTAAGCTTCTTCTAATTTAATAAACACTATAAATATTCTATAATTTTTTTTTTGTTTTTTTTTTAAGCTTCTCCTACTTTAATAAATACTATAGAATAATCTGTAATTTTTTTTTTTTTTTTTGGTTTTTTTTAAGTTTCTTATACTTAAATAAACAGTATAGAATAATATGTTTTCACCTTCTACTACTGAAATCCCCATAAAAATATAGCTACTATTTCATGTCTACACTGGTGGTTGACAAAAACATTTATTATTATTATTTTTTTGAAAATGAGATTTTTTGGATTGTTTGTTAAAGCCAATCTTATGTTTGTATCCATTTTAAGCAGTGATGTTTGTAGCCAATCTTATGTTTGGGTATTATTCTATTAAAATCATTAACTATTTTGCATGCAATTTGACTCTTTGAGGCTACAATTCGAAATGGGTGAAAACTGATTTACGGAGAGAGGGAGAGTGAAATAGTTCTAAAGGAAAAAGGGATCTGGGTGAAATAATTGAAAATAATTGATGGATTCTATGCATTTAAATTTATTTTATTTTTAAAAATTATATATGTGTCAACTTGTGATTGGGTGGTGTACTTCTAATATTTTATTCATATTCCTGATTGAAGCTTTTCTCTTAAGAGTAATATTTATCACGTGTCTCACTTCCATTTATAGGTGTAAATTTCACTTTTTCACCTCATTTCGGTTTGAAGGTTTTCTCCTCAGAGGAATGATTTGTGTATCGAAAATTTGTTCCGAATTATAAAAGTATATTTTTTTATTTTTTTACTTAGTGATTAAATAAGTATTTGTTAATAATAATATAAATCTTTTTATTTTTTAAAAAATATTTAAAAATGTATAAAAAATATATATACTATTTGAGACACATTCAGACTACACTATTTAGAAGATGCAGCACCGCTTTTTTTCTTTTAGTTAAATTCTTTATTGAGAATTCATAAAAATGCTCTCTTTTTTAAATAAAGAACTCAAAGATGTCAAGTAGGAGAAAAAGTGACACGAATGAACATTTTTTTCTTCTTCTAAGATTGGTAAAGCATAAATTGTTGTGTAATTGAATGCACCAGTCACATGGACATTCACCATGCAGGGTGAATATTATTGACATTTTCTGATCCTTTTCGGTTTTTTATTTTCGGAATAGTAAACTAATTTTTTTTTTCATTTTTTAATAATAGGACGTCCTTTTCACTGCCCTCCATCATGTTGATCGAGACACGTTTACTGTGCTTGATATTTGTGTACCCTATTAATAACAAAAACAATATTTAATTTAAATATCTTTGAAATTAATCAACTCAATATAATAAACATGATCTGTTGAACCTTTCAGTCCGATTTAGGTTGGAATATAAAATAAGTTAAAATTAGTTTAATTTATTTTTTTATATTATTATTATTTTAAAATTTTAAAAAATTGAATTAAAATTTAAAAAAGATGTATCAAAATTTAAAAAAATTGTATTAAAATTTATATTTTATATAAAAATTTTAAAAAAATATAATAATAAATTTAAGATGAGTTAAAATGAGTTTGTATCATGTACAAATCCAAACCAGCCCTCACAATCATTTTACCAATTGTTTTTTTTTATAAAAGAAAGAAAAATGTTAGTTTGTCTTGGAGTTTGATCATTAGTGTATTTTATTTATATGTTTTTTATTTAAATGTTGTTATCATTACAAAATTTGTGTACTTTTTAAATATTTTAAAAACATTTAAAAAAAAAAGCAAGATAAACTAGCAATCAAATTCAATAGTTTTTGATTGTGCAAAACATTAGGTAGAAAATAACAATAAAATAAAATATAAAAAAGAGAAGGGAGATGGAGGAATAAAAAATGAGAAAGACCTTTAAGGGCTATTTTTTTCTATATTAAAGTGTATGATATATAACATATATCCTTATTTAGACAAAAGAGATCAGAGAAATAAAAGAAATACAATCAACCAATGATACTAATTGATATTGATTGATTTCACAATAAACCAAATAAGGTAGGAAAAAAGTCATATTACCATAATTAATAGAATATCATGAATATACTCTTAAGTAAAGTAATATTCTAAAATGATATTCTAACATCTCTCCTCAAACTCATGATGAAAAACTTTGAAATCTTGAGTCTAAAGTTCGATTGTAGTCTTCGTATTTATTAATTGATCGTCAATGAGATGATGGAAATGATGTTAGGGACATGACAACTGAAATATCAAATTTGGATCTATGACCAACACCAGATTGTATGTGGCCAAGGTCAAGGACCAAAATGAGAAGACCAAAACCCAATTAAAGAAGAAGACGACTCAAAACTAATAGTAATACTCCATGTGCATCGATGTGGTAACATATGAGATCGGGCTCTCACATATCAAATGATATGTACCATGCGAACTTAATTCTAAAATTTAGTTTTATAACTATTGAACCCAATATTTCAAGTCTCATATCTATGTATAGATTTTGAAGATAACAAATAAATTCAAAACTCAAGCTCAAATTATCTACGCATGAAAAGAGCTAAGTACATCAAAAAATCAAGCATGAGAAAGAAGAAGAAGAAGTCTACAAATGAAACTCATAGAGTAATTTTGTACATCTCTTAACAAAATTTGAAACTGGATTAAGGCTCAAAATTAATCTTCTCTTACAAAACATCAAATTTATTTTTACATGTGCAAGACATCATTAAAAGTTTTAATTTCGAAATTTATATTTTACATGTGCATGACATATGCATAACATCATTAAAAGATTTAATTTCGAAAATTATATTTTACATGTGCATGACATATGCAATGGCATCATCAAATATTTGAATTTGGAATTTGGAATTTGGAATTTGGAATTTGGAAGATAATTGAGTGTCATCTTTTGGCATGTGCATATGTTGTTGAATATTTTGAAATATGAATGATATTATCTTGAAAATAGATTTTTTTTATTTGAATTTTTTTGAAATATGAATGATGTTGTCTTGAAAAGAGATGTTTTTATTTGAATATTTTGAAATATGAATGATGTCTTCAAATTTTTAAAATTTGAACATAAAGACTCATTTGCCTATAAATAACTCATTTAAGTTTTGCAAAATAACAACAAGAGATTACACTTCAATTGTAAAGTTTTGTATCATTCATTCAAAACCTTCATTCTCTCTTATCTAAGTTTTGAGTCTTAATCCTTATTCTTTTTGAGAGAGATATAAGTTATGTTGTATTGTTCTTATTTTACTTATTGAGAAGTGTAATCTGATAATCTACCCATTATCAACTCTTGTATTAGTAAGAGGATGTGTATAACCCTTGTGTGTGTAGAAGGTATTCTACACAGGGAATAGTTGAATCACCAAGTGTAAGGTGATTACAAGTGTAGAAGATGTTCTATACAGATTCTTTATGGCGGTGTTACTCAAATGTATAATAGGTTTCTACCTCCACCTAAAGGAGAATGAATAATGAATTTGGGAATCCTCAATGGGTATGTAATAGTCCAATTTTTTTAGATAAAACATTTACTTGATGATATTTTAAAAGAATTTATTGGAAATATATTTTTTCATAAAAATAAAATTTGAGACTTAGATGCATTCGAAGATAAATTTTAAATTGACCTTTGGGAATTTTAGCAAGGTGTCAACTAGAGAAATTCAATTTGGATCTAGAAAGAGATAGATTTTCTAAATTTGAGGAAGAAATTCAAAAGGAAGTGATAGAACAAAACATCAAACACTTGGTATGTTAAAACGAGTTCTCAGGCTGGTCCATCGAGTTTTGGTGTACTAATCATAACTCCTTCATATGAAATCATAATGAGGTCATTCCAATTTTTATAGAATCTTAAGAGGCAGATCTAAAACTGTTATGTTTTGGGATTTTAAAAATAAGGAATGGATAAAGGACTAAATCTGGTGTGAAGTGGACGGATGAGAATGAGAGTCAATTAGTAACCGACTTAGATAAGTTGTCTTATGTTCAGCCATGTGATAAAAATTGTGATTGGATATTAATTTTTCTTAGGTCTTGACATGTGTTGGAACATGTGGAGAGTTGATAAGAATTGATCTAGAAGCCTTGGGGGGGTAAGAAAATAAAGGAAACAAATGGAGAACTCGGATTGGATGATTTCGGGTGAGTTTTGACATATTTCGGTAAAGTAATCATATCTCTCTCATATGATATTTTAATGAAGTGATTCAAAATCTTATAGATCACTAAGAGGATTATATAAACTTTCATGTTTTGAGTTTTCGAAGAATCGAATTGTATCAAAAACTTATTTGCGCTAGAACGTGGCTGATCCCTTGGAGAGGCCAAGTAGCCGGATACACCCCATTGGAAGATATTATTATGCTATTTTGTCTCTACCTCACATGAGTTGGTTTTACTTGAGCCATTGATAATTCTTAATCTTCTAGATGGCTTAAATCAAACCATTGGATGGAGATATTATCATTTAGCCTAAGGTTTAGAGGTAATGATGGAGGCTAAGTGAAGATGAACAAGTGTACATGGTCTTTGGAGTAGTAACCGGTCACCTCTTTTCTTTTGGGTTTGAGCAATGCCTCTTATGCCTATATATATGTAAGACTCTTTTCTCTTCTCTTTGGAGGAAACACTCGACTATAGTGGAAGAAGAACAAGAAAAATTTACCTAAATACACTTACACTACTAGAACACTAAAGATAATGCAATCTAGAGGCCTCGGAGGGAGGATTGTCTAAAGCTCAATCCTATCATCCAACAAAGCTTAGGAGAAATTTTTAAGTGCATATATTAACTTAATCTTGGCATAGAATAAGTTATTTGGTGATTTGATTATGTTTGATATTTATTTGAGTTAAATCTTTGTTTATATGTTAAGTTGAAACATATTGGATTTTGGAATGGTTTTTGCTATGGAAAAATGCTAGAAAAATTACGAGATCTTAGAAATATATTCTATGATGTTATATGAAGAGAATGATGTAAAAACATGAGGTCTTACTTTGGAAAAAAAATGAAGAAACAACTCTAGTGATTTCGGCCTTAATAGGATTATTGTTGGCAGATTTGATATCTTTTGATAAATCAGACATAACTTATTCGTTTGATATCGGATTTGAATAATTCAAGAGGCTATGAAAAGATAAGAGAAAGATATATATATCTTTTATGTTTTAAATTTTAAGAGATAAGCACTCAATAAAGAATGAAATTGAGATTGAAGTGCTAGAACCGAGTTTACCATAGTAAGCATTATTCGTTAAGTTTTGATGTTACGAATTTATGTGACGTAAGTGCATATATATGTGATATATATTCTTGGGATATATTTTTACATGTCACATGAATTATGAAGACATGAAACATACATGTCATAAGCCTAATATATATATATATATATATATTGCATTTTGTCACATACACGTGTCATCATAAGTCATGACGTCCGTTTTAAGAAAAGTCTATGTTACATGTCATCAAGTAAGTTTCGTCATAAATCATATCAAGCATTAAATAAATAAGAAATGATATGACATGGCTCAACCACGGGTGATAATAGTGGCATGGCCCAACCGCTGGTAATAATAGTGATATGGCTCGACCACAGATAATAATAGTGGCATGACCCAACCACGGGTAATAATAGTGGATATAAGTAAAGATTTATAAGAACAAGAATTTTAAGATAAAAATCAAAAGTCCATGCATGATACAAGTTTGTAAGTCTAAGTCATGCATGAGTCACATGAAGTATGTCATAAATGCATACTCTGACTATTTGGCTTGTATGTGATTATTTTATGATATCTATACTTTTATTAAGTTACGTGTGCACTTACTGAGATTTCCAAAAACATCTCATTCTTTTATATTTCTATTTTTGGAAATATAAAATTATGTTGCAGAATTGATGACTAAGATAAGGGAAGGCCCGATGACTTAAGGAACTCAGAGGAGCCTAGATGGCTATAAAGTTAGTCTAGGTTTTGAGAATAAATTATGTACATGACTGACAAAACTAACTGGGTTATGTATGTAATAATACCATGTTATTATAAGAATGAATGAGATGGCTATTGTGGTTTTAGTTCACCATGTGATCATTAGAAAATTTTTATTCATAACTTTTCCACTGCAATTTCGATAAATACGGGAGTAGCCTAACGTTACTTAACCTGACACTTCAATTTGCGTTGAATTATGAATGAAAATCGGAGATGTCATAGGGTAGCTTGAGACGATGACGTAGGCAGTGGGCCTGAATCTCTTTAAAATATTGAGTTTGCTTCTTCTTACCCTTACTCTTTATGTTTTCTGCTGCTTTATATTATGTTCATATTTTATAATGTGTATTTGATTTATAATTGTTAATTTTATAATATAATCTAATTTACTCCCCCTCTTGTTTTAGTTATCTGGGTAACAATTGGTATTTGAGTAAGGACTCTGTTATAAGATTAATTATCTGTTGAATTAAAATCATATGGATAACATTGTAAATGAGTTTTATATTCCAACAAAAATTATTGATGGAGTAAAGGTCAAAGAGGAAGAAGAAGAGTTTGATCGTGAAGATGATAGACTTTATACAATAAATGTAATGGCTATCAATTTTCTATATAATGCTCTTAATGATAATGAATTTAACAGAATAATAACTTACAGGACAGCAAAAGAAATTTGGGACAACTTGAAAGTAACTGATGAAGAAACTTAGCAAGTCAAAAAATCAAAAATTTATATTCTTACGCATGAATATGAAATGTTCAAAATGAATGATGATAAATCTATTTTTTCTATGTATACTCATTTCACTAATATTATAAATAACTTGATAGCTCTTGGTAAAATTTATTCCAACTTAGAGATAGTAAGTAAAATTCTCAACTCTGCTAAAACGTTGAGAATCGAAAGTGACGACAATTTTTGAAATTAGAGATATTAAAAAACTCGAAGTAAATAAACTCATCGGGTCACTTATTACTCATGAAAACACATTGAAAAGAGTAGAAGAAGAAGAAGGAAAGTATAAAAAAGAGCTTAACACTCAAAACTGTTCTCCATGAAAGTGAAAGCGATGAATATGAGAAAAACGATAATAAAGATGAAGAAATTGCAATAATCACAAGAAAATTTAAGAAACTCTTAAAAAATAAAGTTCCTTCGAGAAAATCTTTTAAAAAGTCTTCCAACAAGAATACATGTAAAAATGATTTATTAATTTGTTATAAATGTAAAAAGTCTAAACATATCAAGACAGATTATCCCCTGCTAAAGAAATATCAATACAAAGACAAGAAAGTAATGAAAGTTACCTGGGATGATGATTCAAATAGTCCAGACACCGACGCAAGCAATGAAAAATCTGCAAATCTTTACCTTATGGTTAAAGACGATCTTAATGTAACAAATTTTGAAAATATTGAAAATCTTTTTTATGAAAAATTACAAAATGTTTTGGAAAAGATATATAAGGAATTTGAAAAATTGGGTATCAAGTATACCATTTTGAAAAAGAAAATTCTCCTTTAACAAATGAAATTGGTGTTTTAAAAAAAGAAAATATAGTTTCAAAAGATGAAAATGATGAGCTAACAAAGAAAGTGACTGAATTAGAAAAAATTGTTGAAAATTTTACAAATGAAAAAAGAAATTTTGAAAAACTTCTTAGTTAAAGATATGTATTTGATAAGGTAGGTTTAAGATACATACTAAAAGAAAAACTCAAACCTTATAAAAACTTTTTTGATTAAATCTACTAAATCAAAGTCATATTTTCAAAATTCTTTCCTTAAAAATATGTTATATATTTTGTAATTTTTGTAATAGAAATTGTCATAATTATCATGCTTATTCTATTAAAATAAAATATACAATGATTATTAAGACTATATGGGTACTAAAGAATCTTATTTATTCTAATACTAATAAATAAAAGACTCAAAGAACTTAGATAACAAGAAAAATTATTTTAATTGCTTTTGTAGGTATGCATAAAGTCCTGCATAGGTAAAAGTAAATGGTTTTTAGATAGCGGATGCTTAAGACACATGACATGAGATAAAACGAAGTTCATTGACTTCACATCTAAAGAAGAATAACACGTGACATTTGAAAATAATTCAAAAGGAAAAATCGTGAGAGTAAGTAAAATTGGTATTGAGTTTTCTCTCATAATTAAAGATGTTTTACTTGTTGAATATCTAAAATATAATCTTTTGAGTATAAGTCAATTATGTGATAAAGGATTTACAGTTACTTTCAAAAATGATAAGTGCATTATTTTGAATAATCATGATTGCAGTGTTTGTTTTATTGCTCTTAAAAACAATAATGTTTATACAATCGAATTTGAAGAAATTGCCTCATAAGATGCTATTTGTTTATTAGTTCAACATGAAAATAATTGGTTATAGCCTAGAAGGTTAGATCATGTCAACATGAAACTTAAACTTTCAAAAAATAATCTTGTGAGAGGCTTGCCAAAAGTGAACTTTTTTAAAGACAAAATATGTGATGTATGTTAGTTTGGTAAACAAATAAAAACATTTTTCAAAACCAAGAAATATATTTTCACTACTAGACCATTACAACTAATACACATAAACATTTTTAGACTAAACAGGGTTACAGGTCTAAGAGGAAAATATTATGCATTTGTTATTATTGATGATTTCTCTAGATATACTTGGGTCATCTTTCTCGCTCATAAAGATAAGGTACATAATGCCTTTACCAAATTATGCAAAAGAATTCAAAATGAAAAGAGTTATTCTATTTTAAACATCCGAAGTGATAGAGGGAAATAGTTCGTCAATAAAAATATTGAATCTTTTTATAATGAAAATGATTTTCTGCATAATTTTTCTGTTATTCGAACTCCTCAACAAAATGGAGTAGTAGAGAAGAAGAATAGATATCTTTAAGAAATGGTAAGAACAATACTTAATGTGAATAATTTACCTAATTATTTTTGTACTAAAGCAATAAGTACTGCATGTTAGGTTATAAATAGAGTTATATTAAGGTCTAAATTAGATAAAACCTCTTATGAGTTTTGGAATGAGAAAAAGTCCAACATTAGTTACTTTCATGTATTTGGATGCAAATGTTTTATTCTCAATTACAAGGATAATTTAAGAAAATTTGATGTAAAATCTGATGAAGGTATCTTTATTGGGCATTCTACAAATAGTAAAACTTATAGAGTATTCAATAAAAAGGTTTTGATTGTATAAGAATCTATGCATGTAGTATTTAATGAATCTAACCCTCTACTCTCTAAAAAATCTATTGATGAAAAAATACAAGGTACAAATAATACAAACAGTCTCAATCTCAACAAAGAGAATACAATGGAAGAAGTCCAACATGGAAACATCAGGAAAAATCATCAAGACTTAGTACAAGATGCAACCAAACAGTGGAAACATGTGAAAGATCATCTAGTGGAACAAATTTTAGGAGAACCTTCACGAGGTATAAGTACTCGATCATCTCTTAGATATTTGCAATCACACTGCTTTTCTATCTCAAATTAAACCCAAAAATATTGATGAAACACTTATTGATTAATCATAGATTCTAGTTAAGCAAGAAGAGCTAAATCAATTTGAAAGAAATGATGTTAGGATACTTGTTCTTAAACCCAAAAAGCATGCTGTTATTGGAACAAAATGAGTGTTTAGAAATAAGAAAGATAAGTATGGAATTATCACTAGAAATAAGGCTCGACTTGTAGCCCAAGGTTTCAACCAAGAGGAAAAAATTGATTATGATGAAACGTATGTACTTGTCGCAAGATTATAAGTTATTTGAATGTTATTTGCATATGCATCTTATAAATATTTCAAGGTTTTTCAAATAGATGTTAAAAGTGCTTTCTTAAATGGTTTTATAAATGAAGAGGTATATGTCGAGCAACCTCCAGGTTTTAAAAATCATATTTCTCCTAATCATATTTTCAAACTCATAAAAGCATTATATGGACTCAAACAAACTCTTAGAACTTGGTATGAAAAACTTAGTGATTTTTTGATTGAAAAAGGTTTTTCAAGAGAAAAAATCGATACAACTCTTTTCGTCAAATATGAACAAGATGATATTCTTTTAATTTAAATTTATGTGGATGAATAATATTTGGTGCTACTAATGAAAATATGTGTCAAGATTTTACTAAGAGTATACAGGAAGAATTTGAAATGAGCATGATGAGAGAACTTAACTTCTTTCTTGGATTTCAAATCAAGCAAGTAAAAAGTGGAACATTCATTAATCAGTCAAAACATATCAAAAAATTATTCAAAAAATTTGAGATGGAAGTTGCGAAAGAAATTGGGACACCAATGAATCGAACTACCAAACTTGATAAAGATGAAAATGGTAAGCCAGTTGACTCAAATGTATATCAAGGTATAATTGGTAGTCTATTATATTTGACAGCCAGTAGACCAGATGCTATGTTCAGTGTATGTTTATATGCACGCTTTCAAGCGTCTCTAAAATAATCCAATTTAATTGCAGTCAAATGTATTCTAAGATATCTTGTCGGTATAATTAACTTAGGGTTATGGTATCCTAAACATACTTCTTTCGATCTAATCAGTTATTCAGATGCAGATTATGCTGGTTTCAAAGTTGATAAAAAAAGCACTAGTGGAACATGTCATTTCTTAGGTCATGCACTTGAGGATTTTAAATTTGAGGATTTTAAACTTATGCAGAATATGTTGAGGCAGAATATGTTGCTACAGGTAGTTATTGAGGCAGAATATGTTGCTGCAGGTAGTTGTTGTGCTCAAGTTCTTTACATGAAACAACAACTTGAGGATTTTAAACTTATGCAATCACATTCCAATCAAATGTGATAATACAAGTGTTATAAATCTTTCAAAGAACCCAATACAACATTCTAGGACTAAGTATATTGAAATTAGATATTATTTTCTTAGAGATCATGTGTAGAAGGATGATATTGTATTAGAATTCACAAGCACATATTATCAATTGGCAGACATTTTCACAAAATCCTATCAGAAGAAAAACTATGCATGATTAGAAGAGAAATATGAATGATGCATGCCATGAATATCTGTTGAATATTTTTATTCCATTATCTCAAATGACTTACAAAAATTTGAGATTTCTAATCTCATCTTTCAACTGCATTTGCTTTTCATAGATCAATATGTTATTCTCGTCTAAAGGATTAGGCAGTTGAAATGAAGAGGCAAGTAAGGATTTTAAATCCTTATTCTGTTACTTTAACTCTATTATTTTTCTGTTTGACTCATAAACAAGTCATTGAAGTACAGAGACCGTTTCGCTAAATTTCTCAATTTCTCGAGTTTTGGACTGTAACCAAGCGAAAAAAGCGACAATCGATGATGAGTATCGAGTTTCGAGACTCACAAGCTCATAAATGGTATCATGATATGATTTATTATCCAAATCAGTCTCTTATTACTTCATGGTACATACGACAGTTGCAGAAATAAATTGAGACTAAGGTGAAGAATACCTCATATCTTGATCATGAGAAGTACTGAAGGGAAATTGATTAGCCATTATTTGTAGAATGAGAATGAAGATGAATTACAGAGATGAGAAAAAGATTTGATGCGATTTAGATGAAGGTGATAACTGCTCTTATAGAAATGGAAATAAGTACAAGACAAACTATCATATCTTACTTAGTCAAACTTAGAAGATATGCTAGATGTATATTGTCAAAAGTTACTTAACTAAGCCAGCGAGATTAATTACAATTATCCTTATTTTTTTCGTAAACGCTGAAACGCTGCCATTATCTGCTGATGTTGACTCTGTGCTTGAGCTCTCACTCGTTCTAGCTCCTCTATTTGTAGTTTTAGAACAAAGACTTATTCTGTCAAATCCTTATTTTCTTGCTTTAACCTCTTATTCTTTCTACTTTTATTTGCAAACATTTGATGCAGTATAGATATTTGATTGTTAAGTCGATCAACCTCATTCACCCTCGCCAATAATTTCTGAGATATGGTCGTAACAGAGACAGCAGATTGAGCACTGAGAGTTCTTGATCCTACAACAACCTCAGAATTAGTCATACTAGAAAAATGTATCTCTGCTTCTATCATGATATTGACAGCCTTAGGAGACAAAATAACTGGCTGAGACGATTCTTGATTCAATTCCAGAAGATTACCGGAAGAAACTTTCTCAGCCATTCTATCAACAAAAACTGGATCAATGAAAAATGTACGCTTTTTCTTTGAGTATCCGATGGGTGAAAATGGTCATTTAAACAGCAACTCAAAAGCTTTCATATCTTGGTAATATCTTTTTTGTCAACAACATCAAGCAGATTTCAAATCTCTGTACCGAGACGATAGAGCTAAGCCTTAGTCTTTGCAGTTTTTGTTAGAAATAGGTTGCTCCAATTATTCATATATTAGTTATTGCGAGAAGAAATCTTACTAAAACAAATTGCGATTCTTTTTTAATTATGTCAAAAGGGGGAGAAGTCTTATACTAGTATTATACTACCATGTTATATATGCTAGAATCATATTTATATTTTATTGAAAAATTAACACATATTTTCAAAGGGAACTTAAGTATTACTGCAGGTCGCAGATTTATACTAAGTATTTGTAATCATCAAAAATGAGAAAATTGTTGAACCCAAAGTTTCAAGTATCGTATCTACGTATAAATTTTGATGATAACAAATAAATTCAAAACTCAAACTTAAGTTGTTTACGCATAAAGAGAGCTAAGCACATAAAGAAATCAAGTATGAACAAGAAGAAGAACAAGTCTACAAATAAATCTCATAAAGTAATTTTGTACATCTCTTGACAAAATTTAAAATTGGATTAAGGTTCAAAATTAATATTCTCTTATAAAGCATCAAATTCCTTTTATATGTGCACGACATTATTAAAAGTTTTAATGTCGAAAATTATATTTTACATGTGCATGACATATGCATGACATCATCAAAGGTTTAATTTCAAAAATTATATTTTACATGTGTATGACATATGCAATGATATCATCAAATATTTAAATTTGGAATTTGGAATTTGGAAAATGATTGAGTGTCATCTTTTGATATGTGCATGTGTTGTTTGAATATTTTAAAATATAAATGATGTTGTCTTGAGAAGAGATATTTTTATTTGAATTTTTTTGAAATATGAATGATATTTTCTTGAAAAGAGATGTTTTTATTTGAATATTTTGAAATATGAATGATGTCTTCAAATTTACTAAGATTTAAAAATGAAGACTCATTTATCTATAAATAACTCATTTAAATTTTGTAAAATAAAAACAAGAGCTTACACATCAATTGAAAAGTTTTGTATAATTCATTCAAAACTCTCATTCTCTTTTCTCTAAGTTTTAAACCTTAATCCTTGTTTATTTTGAGAGATATATAGGTTGCGCTGTATTGTTCTTATTTCGCTCATTAGGGAGTGTACTCTGATAATCTACCCACTATCAGCTATTGTATTAATAAGAGGGTACGTAAAACCCTTGTGTATATAGAAAGTATTTTACATAGGAAATAGTTGAATTACCAAGTATAAGGTGATCACAAATGTATAAGGTGTTCTACACGGATTTTTTATAGCAGTATTGCTCAAATGTGTAATAGGTTTCTATCTCCAACTAAAGGAAATTGAATAGTGAATTTGAGAATTCTTAAGGGGTAATTTGAAGTGAGAACGTAGGCAGTGGGGCTGAACCTCGTTAAAATACTGAGTTTTCTTATTCTTACCCTTAATTTTTATATTTTCTGCTACTTTATATTATGTTAATATTTTATATTGTGTATTTGATTTATAATTGTTAATTTTATAATATAATCCAATTCATCCCCTCTTGTATTAGTTATCTCGGCAACAAGAACAAGTAGCGATGAATGGTTGGAAATCACCAATCGACGACAAGTTTGCCAGAAAAATACCCAGACACCAAAATGCCGATGGCCAGGCTTGGGCTCAGGTTGCGACTCCGACGGAGTCGGAACAGTGTCTTCCGATCTGTAACTCCAAGGCCAAAATCCCCTCCGACTCTGATCTTTGATCAAAGTTTCGATCTTCGATCAAAGTTCCGATCTCTGATCAAAGTTTCGATCATAATTCCTTACTTTGTCGTCGATGACAAGGACCTCAATGATGCAGCTTTATGGGCCGTAATTGACACCGTCGTGACCTCTCACTCATCTTCCAAATCTCACAAGCCTCTTGCAATTAAATGGCTTCTCCTTAGCTAACAAAGCATCGACATCGCCAATGTTTGTCTCCTTCCTTTCTTTAGCAATCTTTCTCATTTTCTTCAATAGTCACAGTTGGCCTAAGTGATGAATGATGACGTTGATGGTGATGGAGAAGGAAAGAAAGGAGTGAGACCTGCAAATTGCATTACATAGATTGTAGGCTGTTGTTCTTAGTCTGGAGTAACGGTCCTTTATATTAATTGCGGCATTTCTTCTATTGTAAGGACTTGGAGTCTTTGGTAGTGAGTAAGAGTTCGAAGTTCATCTGAATTTAAAAAAAAAATGTCAAAATTTGGAGTTGGAACTCAAAGCCCCTCTAGCTGCTAGGGGTGGGCAAGATTTTCGAATTCCGAATTCCGTCCGAACTCCGCTCCGATTCCGACTCCGATCGGTGTCGGAAATCGGAGTTCGGAATTCGGAGTCGAAAATTTCCGACTCCGGATTCGGAGTCGGATTTCGGAGTCGGAGTCAGGTTTTATACCGAACTCCGACTCTGAAACTCCGAAGTTTTAAAAAAAAAAATAAAGATGCAAAACGACGTCGTTTTGCATCTTAATTTTTTTTTTTTAAAACTTAGCTAAACGACGCCGTTCCATTTAAATAGAAACGGCGTCGTTTAGGCTAGGGTATGTAAACGGCAACGCCCCACTACCCCAGCTATTTCTTCTTCCTTCTTCTTCTTTCTTTCTTCTTCAGTTCTTCTTCGGTCTCGAGTCACCCTCAGCCCTCAGCCCTCAGCCCTCAGCCCTCAGCCCTCAGCCCTGATCACTGCGTACTGCGTCTCACGCCGTTGCACACAAACAGACCCTCACATCTAGCCGTCCCCCCTCAGCCTGAGTCCACTCCCTCTCACCGTCGCCCCTTCAGCAACACTGGTCCCTTGCTCTCGCCGTTGCACCTCCCCTCACGGCCTCACCTCTCGAGCCGTTTTCCTTGCACGCACAGCCCCTCTCACGCATTTCTCACGGACCCACTGCCCAAGGTATTTTCTTTTCCTCTCTCTCCCTCGCATTTATTTACCTCATCGGATTCACATGAGCCACGATTTGTAAATTTATTTATGATTTGCAATTTCTCAGTAAACCCTATATTTGTTGTTGTTGTTGACTTGTTGTTGTTGTTGCAATTTACTATTTGGTATTTACATAGTCATTACTCATTAATTTTTGTTCATTTTAATTTTTGTTGTTGTAAATTTGTTGTATTTGTGTTTACGCTGGACAGATTACAATGATTCTTGTATTTACAAATTGTAATATACCTTGTATTGTTATATTTACAACTATTCTTGACAGCTTGTTTAAATGTTTAAAATGTTGTAAGATAAACTCTGCTTGACAGTTTGTTCATTTTAATTTCTTAGAGGAGAGTCTGCACTTCATGTTGTTAGAGTCTTTCATTTACTCGATTTTGTCTTTCACCTTGTAGGGATTTTTATCATTTCATTAAGAGTAGAGTGTTGTTGTTTGGACAGTCATAGGGTGTTGTAATTTTATTGCATATATATATATATATATAGATGCACTTCATGGCTCTTCCTTCTTCTTCCGCCGCTGATACTCCGAACGCTCAGTCATCCCCAGGGGCCAAGTGCTGCGCTGCCGCTGCTAGTCTTCGACGGCACACCGCCGGAGCTCCACGGCGTCGCCCAACGCTCGCTGTCACGTTGAGTCAGCCATCCGAGATTCCGAGATTCCAAATCGCCCATTTTGGAATATTCTCGGTAATTACTAATTAAAACTAATTAAAACTAATTAAATGTATTATTTTAATGTGATTATTTGAGTTGGTTGGTTTGTGAGTTGTCTATGTTATTATATTGTGAAAAATTTGATTTTATATTGTGTATTTTGACAGTGTGTATAAACTGTTTGATGAAATGTCATTGAGAAAAAAATTTTGAAATTGGCCTAATTAAATGTCATTGTGTATTGTATTCTATTTAAATATACAACTTAGCAAGAAGACTTAATTAAACTTGGACCATTTTTTATTAAAAAAATATATATATATATATTGTAGGTAAATACTAATGTTTATACTTTGTAGGTTATATTTATTATTGAGATCGTTTGTTTGAATATAAATATATTGAAATATTTGTTGGAATGTATGTAATAGATTGAGATGAATTTAATTTTTTTATTAAATATTTATTATATAAAATGAAATAAAATAATTTCGAGTTTATATTGTATGTTTTGACAGTGTGTGTAAACTGTTTGATGAAATGCCATTGAGAAAAAAAAAACGAATTTGGCCTAATTAAATGTCGTTGTGTTACTGTGTATTTTATTTAAATGTAAAACTTAGCAAGAAGGCTTACTCAAACTTGGACTATTTTTATTAAAAAAAATAATATATATATTATAGATAAATACTAATGTTTGTACTTTGTAGGTTATATTTATTATTGAGATCATTTGTTTGAATATAAATATATTGAAATATTTGTTGGAATGTATGTAATAGATTGAGATGAATTTAATTTTTTTATTAAATATTTATTATATTAAAAAATTAAATATTTATTCAGTACAAGTCATGAACTTTCACCTAATAACAGTTTCCTAATATTGTATTTTGCTACACTAATAACATTATAAATTTATAATTTTTAGGAATTTACTAATATTTTTTATATTATTATACTTGAATTCTAGGTCTACAATTACAAACAGATGGATCCCTCACGTAGTGCTAGTGGGACTCCGACTCCACATGAGGCTCCGAATCCGGATGGTGGGACTCCTTCGGCGCTCCACGCTGCAGCTTCGAGCCGTAGTCGGCTACCCTCCACTCGAGCACAAACCTCATGTGCTAGCAGTGGATTTCCACTTCCAATCGACATAGAATTGGAAGTGGAAGATCCCGACCAGTTTATGGAGGAGGAGGAGATGGGCCTTGGAGACGATCCGATTTAGGATCCGGATGTACCAGTACACCCTACAGCTGCGAGGCCACCCCGTCCACGGTCAAATAAAAAAAGATCGTGGACATGGGAACATTTTGAGAAGGTTGAGGGTGGGGATCCCCAGAACCCACGGGCTGAGTGCAATCATTGTGGCGCTCGAGTTGGGTGTCATTCAAAAAGGCAAGGCACTTCTTGCCTTTCAGCACATCTGAACGGTTGCAAGCGCTACCAAATAGCGAAGGGGATGGCATCAAGAGGTTAGTGTCTTGCTAGTTGCTTTATATGCTAATTAGTTTTGTGATTATAATCCCATTTAATTTTCATTTAAGACTAATATTGGTAAGAAATTATCAAATACAGACGCAGGTGGGTCTCAGACTAATCTTAGCTACGAGACTTCTACAGCCACTGATGGGACAGAGACACAGACAAGGAATCTAGTTGTCCCTCAATACAGTGAGAAGATGTTTCGTGAGGCGCTTGCGATGATGATTATAAAAGATGAGATGCCCTTTACCACGGTTGATAAGGATGGGTTCTGGTATTTTGTGAAGCTTCTTGAACCAAGATTTCCAATCCCATCCCGTTATACAGTGATGCGAGATTGTATGAAGATGCATCTGAGGGAAAAGGCAGAAATGAAGAAGATGTTCTCCACCACTGGCCAGAGAGTGTCATTTACGACCGACACATGGACGTCGGTACAGAATACCTCGTACATGTGTATCACAGCACATTACATTGATAGTGAGTGGAATCTTAAAAAAAAGATTATTGGATTTAAAGAAATAGTTGACCATAAGGGTGCATCGATAGGAGTGGAGATGGATGATTGTTTGGTTGATTGGGGCATCCAAAAAATATTGTGCGTTACAGTTGACAATGCCGGTGCAAATGAGACCGCCATCGAATGGTTTATCCGAAATACGAGGGCGAGAGAAGATGTGATTAAAAATCACCAGTATATCCACATTCGATGCACTGCTCATGTAATCAACCTTATTGTTGGTGAGTCTTTCTGGTTTTAATTTTGTATTTTGTATTTTAATATTTTTATGATTAAAGTCTTTGAAAATAGTACCATTTTTTTTATTATTATGATAATTAAATATTTTTCAATGATGAAACAGTTAAGGGGTTGGAAAATATAGACGACTCTATCAAGAGAGTCTGCAACATTGTGCGGTACGCGAGGGCTTCTCCCCAAAGGCTACAAAAGTTCAAGGCTATAGCAGAACAGGTTGGGATTGAGTCTTCAAAGATGTTGTGCCTGGATGTTCCCACTCGATGGAACTCCACATATCTGATGTTGGATGTGGCACTAAAGTACCAGAAGGCATTTGAGCGGCTAGAGATTGAGGATGGAGGTTTGAGGTATGCCTTACTGGAGCCTGATGGAAGGGGGCTCGGTCCGCCAGACAACATTGATTGGCAACATGTATCCGAGTTTGTCACATTTTTACAAATCTTTTATGACATCACGATGCGGGTTTCTGGATCTGCATATGCGACGGCAAACATGTGGTTTAGCGAGATCTCCATGCTACACCACCACTTGAAAGAAGGTTGTGCTGACCCGAGTGGATTGATATCTGGTATGGCATCACAGATGCAGTCCAAATATGATAAATATTGGGGGCAAGTTGAGAAGATAAATAGATTATTGTTCATAGCGTCGATCCTTGACCCTCGATTGAAGTTGGCAGTGGTAGAATGGTGGGCAACAGAGGTTCTCGGGTCAGTGAAGGCTATGTCGTTTATCACAGCACTCAAGGCAGATTTGAACGAGTTGTACACCCATTACAGTGCCAGTAGTCCTGCTTCATCCTCACGAGCCATGGGTACCTCACGTTCGAGTTCGAGCTCAGGACCAGCCACAGATGCTCGTTCGAGTCAGGCCAGTGTAGCCAGTCGATCCCGAGGCTTTAACGTCATGACGTCGTTTCATGCACGGTCATCGAGAAATCCATTGCAGTGTACAAATGAGGTTGAACGATATTTACTGGCAGAGGTTGAGGAGCCTAGCGAGGAGTTTCAGATCTTGATTTGGTGGAGAGCTAATTCACCCAAGTACCCGATTCTCTCTCGCATTGCTCGAGATGTACTAGCCGTTCCTATCACTACGGTTGCATCTGAATCGGCATTTAGCACTGGAGGTCGGGTGTTGGATGCCTACCGGAGTTCATTGTCACCGTCAACCGTGGAGGCCCTCGTTTGCACACAAAACTGGCTCAGAGATGTACCTACTGGACTAGAGAGTATTGGCATCGATGCCGTGAGCTACAGACTTGAGTCAGGTAAACTTAAATTAATTTATATAATTCTTTTTAAATGATTAAAGTAAAAAGTTTATATAATTATTAAATTATTTCAATAATCTTTTTTATAATTTCATTTTAATAAATCTATTTAAATTTTAATTTATACTGTTTATGATTTTACAGATTTAGTTATCAACCCTACCATACTTGCCAATGACTGATGGAGCAACTATCGATTACGTATATTTTTTCTCTAATTTATAATTACTTGTTTCATGTTTGGTTAATTTTAATTTTTTTCATATATAATAATACATTTTATTTTTATCTTAATCTCAGGTAGACAGGTACGATTCTGTATAAGTTCCAACAACAAAGTTCAAGGCTGCAGCAATTATTATTATTATTATTTTGTAACATCGATACGGGTCTCAACCGTCCCATTGAACCAGAGTCATCAGACTATCACTGAAAATTTAATTTATATTTTGTATTATTTTTTGTATTAATAGTCTAGAGTCCTAGACTTTTTTTTGTATTACTATTTTTTGTATTATGCTATAACGCTATTGGCTGGCATTAGCATTGTAATTACTACTTAGTACTTTGTATTTTTTGTTTAATTGTTTAAGACTAATTAGTACTTAGTAGTGAAAACTGAAACTTGAATAGATCAATAGTTGTGGGCTTTGTGGCAACTCAATTGAATCTAGTATCTAAATAGTAAATACTCAATTCGCATATCAGTAAATTCATATGACTATGAGATTTTAATTAAATATTTCTTTATATACGAAATTCATAAATTTTTAAAATTTTATAACTATATCTAAATTTATTATAATATTAAAATATATTAAAATTCATTTGAGATAAATCTCATAAAACTTATTTTATTATCTTAATTTATTTTTTCATCATTAAAAAAAATTTATTCTATCTCAAATCAGCTTCAACCATTAAATGCAGTTACGCAAGTTAAAATAAAAAAAGTTACTTCCTAATATCCTATCCATGCGCGCCGCGCCGTAAACCCAAAGAGATTATGTGGGAAACTCAAATATTTGGCTCCATTATCATAGATCGTGCACGTCAGAAGCTGTATGACTGATGGATTAATTACTTGCCAGTTGCCAAGTGACAAGTCTAAGTGGTTAAGAATGAAAATAGAGGTGAGGAAAGTATATTATTTTAACAAATAATAAGACAAAAAATAATAAATAAAGAATAAAATAATATTATTTTAATAGATGTGAAAAAGTATAGCTGTATAGGCATACACGTTAATTGTTAAGTAAGCTACTAAGCACGGTTAACTTATTTCTTCACAAACTTTACATCTCAATTGAACAAATGAGTTCATATGGAATATGTATGGCCCAATTGGAAGAATTTAGTTTCGGAATGAGTGTAATTTGGCCCATATCAAACTCGCCGAAGGAAACTAAATTCGGAGTTCCGATCGGAACTCCGATCGGGGTTCGGAGTTCCGAACTTCCGATCGGAACTCCGATCGGAGTTCGGAGTTCCGAACTCCGATCGGTGTCGGCCTCCGAGAGTGTCTCGGAGTCGGAGTACGTTTTTGACTCCGATGATTGTCGGAGTCGGAGTCGGAAACTTCGAACTCCGACAATTTCGGAGTCGGAGCACAGCTCTACTAGCTGCGAACTACGACTTTGACTCCGACAATTCCAACTCTATCAGAGGCAGAGACAGAGTGAAAGTCGGCCGAAGTCGGAGTTTTCGAAAAACTTGCACAGCCCTACTGATGGTAATAAGGAATTCATTACAGTACATGTGTACTCGAGAAGAACATGTTGGAAATAAGGTAGTGGTCTAGAATCAAACCTGACATTAATCAAGAGTTCTGATATCATGTAGAAAATAATAATAAAATAAAATTTAAAAAAAGTGAAGGGAGATAGAGAGAGAGAATGACAAAGACCTTTAAGGGTTATATTTTTGCTATATTAAAGTGTGAATATATAATATATATCCCTATTTATAGGAGAATGAAACTAGAGAAATAATAGAAATATAATCAATCAATGATGCTAATTGGTAACGATTGATATATAATGGAATTGGTAACGATTGATATATAATGGAATTGCTAAATGTTTGAATTGAAGAAAGAACTGTAAAAATAAATAAATAATTAAATAGAGTGGTGCTATATTCATGCATGCACCATGTACCAATGCATCAGTAGCTAAAGGCGTTGTTTATTTTTTCTAAATCATTTATGTATTTATTTTTCTAAAACTAAGAAATAAACACATAAAAATATTTTCTAAAACAAAAAAAAAATGATCCGTACGATTTGTTGGTGTAATAAGCATTTTTTTTTAAATTTTTTTAAAAAAATATAAATGAATCGGCCGTTTGTTTTGAGAGATGAAATTAAAATTTTTAAACTCATCTCAAACTTATTATTATATTTTTTCAAATTTTTATATAAAATATAATAAAAAATTTAACTTTTTAAAATTTTAAAACTACTTTTTCGAATTCCTATATAAAATTAATATTAAAAAATATATTACAATAATATTTTATTATTTTTTAATATTTTTTTTATCTCATCTCTTAAAATAAACAAATTCTAAAACCCAGAGGACAATATTTTAGTAGCACTCTTCAATGGGCTAATTAAATCATTTTTTTATTTTAAAATTTAAAGAAAATTTGTCCAAAAGCTAACGAAGAGTGCTAAAATAAATTTTTTTTTTTGGCATTGATGATGAACAGTAATTATACTACAAATAGAAAATACTGTTCATCCTTTAAAACATTTTATATTATTTTCTATAGTTTTCCGGTTCCTTCCTCCCATAGCATTTTCACTACTTGCATCTACGGCCCTCGTTATTTCCTCCCAGACCACTGTTCACACTATTTGCCTTCGTTTCTGGCTTTTGCTGGATTTGCGTTGATGTCTTCGTTTGCCGTCTGTGTATGGTTCTTTATTTGCGTTGGCGTCTTCATTTGTCGTCTGGGTTGTTGGTGCCGGTGTGGTCTGGGTATGCCTTTTTATGGGTTTTTTTTTTCTTCCTCTTAATTAGATAAAAACTAATGTTTTTAGTACCGTATCGTACCAATCGGTATATGTCGTATCGATCACTTGGACGGTACAAGTATACTGTTTGTATCATATCGACTCAAATATCGGCCGTACCAGCCTGTAATAAATAATTTAATTATTTTTCTAAATCTTAAAAGTTTAAAATAATAATAATAACTTTTATCTCAATTTATTTCATCTTAATTTACTATCCGAACGGCATGTAATAGTACTTATTTGGAGAAAAATAGTAGACATGTTTTTAATTTTTGCCGTTAAAATTGCTTTTTCAAAATAATAACACAAATGATATGAATGATTAATTAATTAATATCATTTTTATATATTTAGATTGAACGACAAAAATCTAATAAAAGTTTGAGTTTTTTCTTATAATATGGTTTTCAAACAAATAAAAAACCACGCCGCAGATAAGATATATAAGAACACGATACCAGTCGTGATCTCTTTTTCTTTACTTGACTTGCACACCCTGAATTTACACAAATTAATTTTCTATTATTTCGTGTATAAACTAATTAAACGTGAGTAATACGTATAGTCTTACATGATCTTAATTGCAATTGGCCGCCAATTGAATTTTGGAAAGATTTTAATGTTCAAATTATGTCTATTTGTAGTAGATAGTTTTTTTTTTTTTTTTTAATTTGTAATAAGTTAATAAGGAAGGTTGATATAATGTTTGCATAATAACATCAGTCGACAATGCCATGATCAATGATGTTAATAATATTTATTAATCTTCTTTCTGTATTTATAATGTCTAAAAATATAGTCTTCCCATTCCTAATATCTTATTGAAATAAAATTTGTAGTCTGGAGGGTATATTTCACGCACATACTTATTTTGGAAAAAAAATGAATAAATATAAAAGTTATTTAAAAAAATATATATATTTTTCTAATGGTGATCCTACTTTTCAAAAAGAATACGTTAGGAGTGCACGCTCTAGAATTGTATATAAATATATTTGTATTCTCTCCCCTCTTAAAACTAAGCCACCAATATTTCAGCCACCAATATTTCGTTGTCTTATAATTTTTCTTTTTACTGACAATTTTATAGAAAGGAGATAATCTATTTACAAGTTTTACTTTCTTTTTTAAACAAGTTTAGTATATTAAATAAATTAAAAGAAAATAGAATATAAATTTATATGGGATGGAGTCTTCGACAATCATCTAAAAAAATTATTACACAATACAACACAAAAATATAAAATAAAAAAAGTGATTGAAGCCAAATAAATGGCTCCCATCTAATTCTGGTAATGAAAGATTGTTTGGAGACAATTTTAGTGTAGTCTGATAAACAAATTATAAGATTGCATTTATAAGCTATAAAAAAAATAAGTGTTTGCTACATCGTATCAATTTAGACTAATTGTGAAAAACTCGCTACGTCTACTTTTATTCGACCTTTAATTAGAAAAAGCAAGAACATAACGTAATAATTAGACCCATACTATTGATTTGGAAGCCGTAAAAATATGTGCTGCACCGTATTAATTTAAATTGACAATAAGAACCCAACCCGCCATATTTATTTTCTATTCACTTGTTACACACATACTACTGATATGGAACCGCATGATTAGTGTTTTGATATTTTTTAAATTATAAAAAGGTCCACTATAAGTGATGTATTAACAAACCTGCTTTTGAGTAACAAAACTCAACAAATAATATATATGGCGGTAAATATCTGTTTTTTCCTTTCCATTTTTTCATAAACAATGAAAATTCATCTTGCATAATGATTGCGCATGAGAAAATTGGCAGAAAACAAAAAATGAATGTACGAAGGAGATGATGGCATTGTTTAGTCGTTTTACCAAGGTAGATATGTATACAGATCTATACCCTACTCTATATTATCTAATTATGCGTATTTTTTGATTAATAACACATTAATTTAATAATTATAATTGTGAGTACGCAAAACGTGCACACAAGTGTTTTAAAAAAAGTGAATATATAAATATAGGATGAGAAAATCTTTCAAGTGGTCAGTCCGCTCAAGCTTAAATAATAGCCTTCCAATAATATATTGTCACGTGAACGGTGCTCTTCAATTTCTCATTACTATAGTATAGACCTATCTACGTCATATGATAACTCCAAAAATTCCCAAACTGAAAAACTTTTCCAATCAAAGTTTCCTCCCTCTTTCACTGAAATCTCCCTGAAAAATCTCCTCATCTTCGATCTGCTCACCTTCTCCGGCGCGGTCAAATCTCCAAGTGAAACCCTTCTCAAATCCAAGTCTCCTCCTCTCCCTCTTGCATCGAAATCTAATATATATATATATATATATATATATATATATATATATATATATATATATATATTTTTAAGAGAACGAAAGCAATGGCGTCAAAAGCTACTTCTCAATTAAACTGGTTTGGTTTTGAGCTGTTGGATAGTTGAAAACACAAATAATAATTAATTTTGGTTATATTTTTAAGGTGGAAAATTTACTGCCATCCTTATTTATTTGAGGAGATGCGGATCAGAAGTAGACATGGAAGAGCTTGTGATTCTGTGAAATAGATCAAGAAACTGTGATGCAACGTCAAGGAAATTGCTTTCCTCCTATATTCGGTGTTTCTGATTAGAAAGCCACTTTTCTTTCTCTTTGAAAAATTATGTTTTTTTTTTTTTATTCATTAATGGTGTCGACAAACTAGTATTCTTCGTTTTTTGGAATGCATGGTGCTGAAATCGATTTTTTAATGAGGTTATATAAAGATGTGTTACTTTAATATCCAGTACGATAAGTCTATTATTATTCCTATAAAAAAAAATTATTTATTTGTAATCAATTATTTTTTATTAAAATAATTAATTTCTGTCAAAATAAATTTATTTTTATAATAAATAATCATTTTCATCGTAAATAATTTGTCACAAATACTTATTTTTCTAACAATAAATTACTATGAAATTGCTGATGTGTTGAAGTATTGTTAGAAGCTATTAATGTCTTATTTTCAGATGGACCGCTATAAAACAGCTCTCATATAAGATCTATATGAAAAAAGATTAATTTATTAATAATAGATCTCATTCTTTTTTAAAATAATTACATGATATTACGACTTATATGTAATATTATTCTTTTTAATTGAGCAATATAGCTTATAAAGCAAAAAATCATTAGATTAATTGAAGTCCAAATAAATAGTATATTTTTACCTATTTAATAGAACATACTCAATGATTTGTCTTTTTTTTTTTTTGAAATAATGGTAATTATTAGGTATTATGGGAGTAATTAAAATCGATACTTCTACAAACAATTTTAATTATATAACATGTTGTGATAAGATAATTGCATCACGTCACGTTTCATATTTCAGGAATTAATACCTGATATTAATAATTATTTTCCTCTAGTCAATCAATCTAGAAAGTAAGAAAATCAGACGTTGAATCTAGAGCCGTAGACCCAATTACTTTATTATTTGTTATAGGAGACAATCTACTAGTTCCATTACAAGACTTTAATTAATATTGCTTAATTAATTTAATAGTCCAGCAACTCGTACAATAAACAACTGAGCATATTCGTTGGGAAGAACATTACAGAAGTAATTCGGTCATGTTCCAGACGAAGCTTTAATTTTCTTTTTCTTGGATATATGATCCAGAAAAATAGAAATGCTTTTTCTTCCGAGGATAAGTATACCGAATTTGTATCGAATTCAATTTTTTTTATTTATTTAATGATTAAAAAAATATTTTTTAATAATGATGTAATTTTTTTTATTTTTTAAAATTATTTAAAACCAACAAAAAAAATAATTAAAAATAAATTTTTTAAAAAAAGTCCCTTCATTCGGGACAAATTCGGGTTACACTCGGGGATGTATGACCACTCAAAAACTATGTATTTCTCACTTGGAAAATAATAAAAAACAAAGACAGGATTGAAAATTTCGCGTTATTTTAAGAGGTTGACTTTTTTTTTAACATATATATTCAATATTTCAAAATCCAAAATTATTTAAAAGTCAATGGCTCTCAGTAAAACTTTATAATAATCAATCGTACATCACGCGCGCATGCATGGATGATTCGACGATTGCTTGATGGAATGGAGTCTGGACACGGCATGGTAATTGCTGTGCCGGCTTTGAACTTGCAGTTTCTGTCCTTCGCAAGGTGGAGTTTTTATGTTTATTTTTTATTTTTTTAAATCTTTTTCGTGATTATAAATACAGTCAAAGCCATAAATCATTTCCTCCTTTGCTCGACGTTTAATCATTCACCATAGCTAATCAGAAACTCTCCCTCCTCCTCTTCCAACTATTTGGAATCGGTACTCTGAGTCGACTCATGTGTCGTTCTGTTGACTTGAGAAAAAAAAAAAAGTAGAGCACGACTTGGGCGAACTGTTGCATTAGTCTCAGATGATTAATGTCTACTTTCTTTTTCGTCGATTTGGTCTCTTTGGGTGTTGAATAAATAACTTAATCAAAGTTGCTAAGATTTTTTGGGGGGAGAACGAACAATGGGAGCGCTGTGTTCCGGCGGGGTGGCGAAGCGCAATGACAAAGTTGCAGAGATTTCTTCCGAGAAGGACAATACAAATAAGCAGCCAATTTGGGCAGGCCAGCAGGTTCGTTCGACGACTGCTAAATTGATTATGGTTGTTGATTTCAGTGTTAGTATGCAAAAAACAAAAAAAAAAAAAAAAGGATAATTGGTTTCATGGTAGCTATAATAAATGCATAATGCAATAATTTGCAGCTTATTTTCTATTTAATTAAACATGGCAGTGTAGAGTAGAATTCGAATTCAGAAACTTACCACGTGAAATCAACACTAATCTAAAAGCTTAAGTTAATGCAAGAAATAGATTTTATTATTTATTTTATATCTTGACAATTTTCTAGATTTTGAAATTGGTTTCTTCCATGCACAATCTACGAAAAAAGGATTGAAGCTTGTTTCGAAGTCTAAATTTTTATATCATAGATATTCTGGATTCAATGATGTTTTTCTGCTTAGATTGGTGATAGTTAATTGAGAATAATTGAGAATGAGAATGTTCATATTGTTCATGCTATTGATGCACTGTCACTTATCTAATGCTTTTGCAGGGTGTTAAAAAGAGAATCGGTAGTGGGAAAAAAATATCCATATTGGCATTTGAAGTAGCTAATACAATAGCCAGAGGTGCAAACTTGTTACAATCTCTTTCAGAACAAAATTTCCAGGTCCTGAGAAAAGAGATTTTACAATCAGGAGTACAACAATTAGTTTCCACAGATACAAAGGAGTTACTGAGTTTTGCTACTGCTGACACCAGGTTTTTCCTTGTTAGATAGAATAGTTTGCTTTTTCCATGGTTGTGCTTGTCTTTATGTCTAGTTTGCTAGGATTGAATCATAACTCGTTTTGTTTCTTTCATATTTTTTAACTTCATTTTTTTCCTTTTTTTAACCTTGGGGGCATTTCTAGGCTGGAGTATGAAGTTTTCTTGCGGGAAGTAATTAGATTTGGAAATTTGTGCAAAGACCCACAGTGGCACAATCTGGGTCCCTACTTTTCCATGTAAGTTGCTGTTATAAAATTCAGTATAGTCAGTATAGTTTGCTGAAAATGGAAATATAATTCTTGAACTGGTTGAAATACTTCAGGCTAGATTCTGAAAGTCCAAAACACAAACAACTTAAAGTTGATGTAGACAAGACAATTCGGGAGTTGACAAAACTGGCGCAGCACACTTCTGTAAGTTAATTCAAAACTTGGCATTTATATGTGCTGCTAGTTGGAGAAGTACTAGTGATTGTGCAAATTTGTAGGTAGCATTTGATCATCCTTCACAACGGCTGCATGATAAACAGTTTTTAAAGTATAATCTGCAGTTTTTTAACCATAGTAGTAATTTTCATTCTTTATATACATTTGTCATGTCATCCATCTGCCCTTTAAATTGGAATTCATATCTTGCATTAGGACTAACACGTCTCACTCTAAGATGCTAACTTGTTTCACTCATGTAGGAATTATATGATGAGATGACTGCTTACGACAAATTTGATCAAGATTATAAGCGACTACTGAATGATAATGAGTCCCTAAATCTCCCTCGACAAGGTTAGGCATAAAGAAAAAAAAAAAAAAACACTTGCCATAGATTTCTTAGATATATCTGTCATATCATGTGGAAGTTTGTATCTGTCTAATACATGCAAAGCAATAGGTTCATATGCTATAGGAATAATACACTTTTCTTCACATATCAGTAATCATATACATTGATACGCAAGTACTGCCTTGATCAAAGGTAAAATCCTTATACTGAAATCAGGCAAAATTACCATCCACCGACTAATATACTAATGTTATTATTTGCTTAGGATTTACATTTTAAACGACTGATGAAAAAAATCTCTTTCTGTATCAGTACCTATTTTTCGTTTTCTACCTTCTTGTCACGCTTTGTGGGGGCTTCTGTCTCTTCATAATATAAAAGCATGCATTTTTTTTTTTTGGCTTCTATTTCATCACCTCCTCATTAGCAGATTAGATACTCATGGATTAAATTTGAAAAAGATTTTTCAAATTCTTACTGATTTTTATTTGTGTTACCATTATTTTGTTCATGGATTAATTTTGAAAAGTTTTCAAAATTCTAGCTTTCGATTGTTTATTGCATCTAGTTTCTTCCAGAAGCCTTTCACAACAGCAGTGCAGTATTTCATTAACTGGCAATTCTGTTTGTAATTGTAGGAGATTATCTCAGAGTTTTTGAGACTGAGCTAAAAGAACAAAGAAAGCTTGTAGGGAGTTTGAAAAAGAAATCTCTTTGGTCTAGAAATTTTGAAGAGGTATATATCTATGAACATGTCATTATCTGAACAGATACTTTGGATACTGAGCATGGTGTCTAAATATTTAGTCTCACCCTCCACAGAACAGAGTGGAAGGATTATTTCTCTCTGTAAAGTTACTTATATTTCTGTTTCAAATTATTCTGCTCATTGCAGATTATGAAGAAGCTTTTGGATGTTGGCACTTGTATACATAAAGCTATATGGGAAGCTTTTGGAAATAATGGTATGAACTGAACATCTCATAATAAAGTGTTCAACATATGTCCATTAATCTCCTCATAAAGGTGATAATGCATGTGTTCATAATTTTCTTTTCTTTTCCTTGCTCCTAGAACTTAGTAAGGTTATCATTTGCGTGATTACCCAGTCAAACACATGGCTTCTCATCTGGGTATGGAAGTGGCGAGTTCTAGGAGAGGAGCATTTATGGAGGATATAGAAATCTGTTTGAAATAGAAGTTCCATACTGCTGAGTAATACTTCCAAAGTTCCTCTACCTTCCCTTTAATCACAGTAATTTCAGGTTTTTCTGGCCAAAAAAGAAAGCTTGTGTAACAGAAAAAAAGATCCTATTTTCTATTGCAAAATCTTACTCACCCAGAAATTATAGTGTAGAATCTCATCTGCAGCCTTTTGTCTTTTTGTAACTACAGATGCCCTGGTCACTAAAATTTCTATGCATCGATCTTCTCTCACTGCATGGATTTAACTTGTCAATGCAATAGGGAATTGTTCCCAGATTTGCTTCCATTCAATATTTATTTCCATCTGATCAAATGCTAGTCATTTGGACATGGTTTTTGAGTTGTTGGCTTTGGATTTATGTGCTTCAGATGATTATCTCTTTAATTCTTCTGGGGTTTTCCAATTCATGGCAGGTATAACATTGGTCAGCATGGAGCATGGTAAGGGTTCGCCAAGACTTGGTGAAACTGGTTTTGCAGTACACTATGCTAACATAATCAGCCAGATAAATATAATTGTAAGTAAAACTCTCCCTTCTCTGCAATGGCATGTTCATAGAATTGGTCTATTTTTGCCTAATATATGTCCTTGAATGGAAATCTATATGTTTAACAGGCGACTCGCCCATCCTCCTTTCCCCCAAATTTGAGGGACGAATTATATAGGTCATTGCCCACCAGTGTTAAGATGGCTTTACATCATTCCAGAAATCTTGATCCCAACAGAGGGGTATGTTCTCTGAAGAATAGTTAAACCCTTGCCCATTCTTGTATTCTACTTGTTCATATTTTTGCTCGACGGAGATTTAGCCCAAAGGTTTCTTTCTTCTGTCATGTGTCAGTGCCTGCATATGGACATATAACTGCCATCCTTAATTTCTTCACATTCTGTTTTTGTACAGCTTCCAATTATTCACGTCAAATATGAAGTGGAAAAGATTCTGATGTGGCTTCTTCCACTTGCCAAAAATACCATTAAGTAGGTTATACCATGTCTAATCTCTACATACTACTGTTTAAGTTCTTGCACAAGTAGGAATGAATGTCTTCCACTTTTCTTCGTTTCTTTTCTGGATTTTGAGTAATGTCACTCTACTCTTTCCTTTACAAAGAACACTTATTTTCCTTTTGTTGTTGTTGGTGGTGACAGGGCACAGCGTTTTCGGTGGGTTAGAAAAGAATGGGCAAGTTCCACAGGGAGTAGGTCAGTCAACCCACCCATCCTACAAAAAAAAAAAAACAATGCTACATACAGTCGTGGACTACGTAAACGCTGCACAATCGCTTTGAAAAAGAGTGGAGTGCACTATTAAAAAATTAGTTCTTTTTCATGTGGGCTCCACATCTACTCATTTTTTTCAAAGTGATTGTGCGGTACTTGCGCATTCCATGACTGCAAATATCCTTTAAAATATATATATATGTGCGCAATATTACCGAATGACAAGATGCTTGATTCCCTAGAATGATACTTGGTAGTGTTTGTTTTGTTTCCATTGAACAGTAATGGGTTCGGAGAGAGATCAAGCACAGCCATTGATAACCCAATCCGTATCCAGACGCTATATTATGCAGATAAGGAGAAGACAGATGAATACATCCTCAAATTGGTGACCTTGCTCCACCGTGTGATCAGTTTAACAAGACACAGAGAGCATTCTTTCGAGCCTATACCTTTACAATCTCCAAATCGTAAGGCCCTTGATTTTACTCCAAAATGCAGCATTCCCTCTCCATGAACTGCATTTATAAAACACATGGACTTCAAGTTTGTCGGGAAGATAGAAATTAGTTAGATAAGGCGATTGGCATTGCAAATTTGATGGTCCCTGGAATCAGCAAAAGTCAATAATTTACTAGCAAGAAGAGAGGGACCGGAGTTATTACTCTTGAGCAAAAGATGATAGAAGAAGACTCAGGCATTTCTCCCTCTTCATACTATTGTATTTTTTTTTAATAATTTTTTTTTACAGGGGCCACAAATTCCCATACTCTCATGTACATACCTATCTTTGGAGAACATTCATAAGCAATGATATGATAATTATGAGTCATTTTTTTTCTTCTGGTCTCAAATTTTGAAATCCATTGTATTAGAGGTGGAGGGCGTTCACACGTTTTGGCCTCAATTGTTTTGAAACTGATTGCATCCTACAATATCATATGCTTTTCACAAGGTGTTGAGTTTTTGATCTCTTTTCTGAGTAAAACAATGTAGACCAAGTCCAAGATTAAGATAATAAAACGTGCGTCATATACAGATAAAGGTCTCAAGTTTTTTGAGAAATTTATGGGCCTTTGTGTCTCCGCAAGCTTGTTTTATTAAAATAAAAAATGAAATATATTTTGTTCGAATATGTAATGAATTATTGGAGGCAGTCCCTGCCCATTTTAATTATTTTTGTGAATGACTCCAGCACCATTATTTTAAGTCTTGCACAGTAACTTGCATAGTAATTTCAATGCCTATAAATATGAGTTTCATTCGTTTTAAAATTCATAAGAAAAATTTATAAGGCGAATAAAGTTTCAATTTTTAAGAGTTTCTTTTATATTTCACTTGTAATAGTAGTAGTTTCATTTTTAGTTTTATAACACGTTATCAGCACGAGCTTTTATCGATACTGAAGCTAGTGGTCTTCTACTTCAAGTAAGTTTTTCAATATATTATTTGCAGTCCTCGAGATAAATATTAAAGATAATATTACTGAATATTACTCCATAAAATTCTACTTTTATTCTCATGATTATGTAAATATATTTCTTAAATCCACAGATTTATTTTTGTGATTTATATATATATAATGTCAAATATTGAGATTTATTACTGTTGACATTTCTGAAAAAAGTTATTTATCCAGGATCCTTGGTGGATCTATTTGGATATGATGAAATTGAGAGATACAATCAAAGAAGAAAATCATGTGTCCCTGCAGGACCGTGCTGTGTATCTCACGGTGAAAAATCTTCTTATTTTGTGAAATGATTTAAGGGAGAGATATGAGTACCAGAATATATAATCATCCCAAAAGTTTATTATGACTTATTGTACCTGAAGTTGTAAAATTTTAATAGTAGTATTGAATATTCAGCACTCTTTGAAATCATCTCAATATTAAAATTATACAGTGAGAAGGTCTCTAATGATGATATGTTAAAGAAAATATATACTATTTTTCATACCTTGAATATGCTCCTGCAGTAGCAGTATCGAGAGTGAAAGTTCAACAAATATTCTGAACTTTTATTTTATCTTCTAGTGATTGAGCTAAATAATGAGTTTTTGTTAATAAATTACCAGTTACGTCTTATTAATGATATTGGATTTACACCATTCCCAGAAGTGAACGGTGTATCATTTCAAATGAACCAAGGGCATAGACGTTGTAGAAAAATTATAGAAGTGTTAGTTACAAAAGCGACAACATTAAAGATAATAATAATATACCGTATCACCATAAGTGATCCAACTCAGAAAAGGGTAAAGACCCTCAGAATACTTCTTTATAGAAAGATGAAGATGTTTGTCATAGATATGGTATGACTGAACATTGGTCACGTATCTGTTGTACGGCCAAACACTTGATTCACTTATACTAAGCTTTTATAAGCTTATTAATATTTTATCATATTTTGAAATAATGAAATATCGGTGCCTGAAGCACGACAAGAAATTACTTGGGATAATAAAGCCCTGCCTAAATTTGATCATCTTACAAATGAATGAACTAGAAGTTCAAAGGGTTACATATTTGTAAAGTGTTGCAAATCAATTACAGGATGTATTTATTGACACTAAATGTATTGTAAAATCATATATTACTGCTATTAATGCTTAAGTAAGAATTGAAATCCCTGAATGACAAGTTGTTAAAACAGCAATAAATAAGTCTAAGACACACCTGAAGTGTTGAAGACTTATTGGTGCAAAAGGAAAAAAATCGGTACTCCTGTAGAGACCGTATCCACAAAACAAGTAATAAGATTTATCCAAACTTTCTGTACAGAAAAAGAAACTCCTGAAGATTACAAACCTCATGAAGAGGAACCTTGTGAAGAGGTGTTTCATAAAATGTTTTCTCCTAAAGAGGAACAATGAGATCTCAATACATTTCATGAGTACTGGAAAAATTATGAATAGAAATAAAACTGTTGTCAACAATATATTTTCATATAAAATAGCCATTGACATTACCAGAAGTAATGAAGAAAGTGAGTCAAGAATCGTTGAAAAATATCGACGTAGAAATGATTGGCCAAAATGAAAAGCAGCTATTAAAACTGAATTAAAATCGCTAGCAAAGCGAGAGGTATTTGGACCTATTGTCCAAACAGCAAATGGTGTAATACCTGTCAGATATAAGTGAATATTTATACGAAAGCGTAATGAGAAATAAAATTGTACGGTACAATTTGTCGCACAAAATCTACAGAAACCCGAGAGTAGTTATGAGAAAACATATTTTCTTGTTATGAATGTAATCACATTTATATTTTTAATCGGTTTGGTTATTACAAAAGGATTAGATATGCAGTTGATGAATGTGGTCACTGCATATTTATAAGGATCATTAGATCATTACATATATAAAGATATACAATACTTGAAGCATCTAATTCAAGTACATTTAGGAGTATGTACTTTATAAAGTTTCAAAGATCTTTATATGGGTTAAAGCAATTCGGACGCATGTGGTATAATTGAATCAGCGAGTATCTATTGAAAGAAGAATTTGAGAATAATCCTATATGCCTATGTGTTTTATCAGAATCCGGATTTGCTATTATTGCAGTTTACGTTGATGATTTACCTTGTTAGAACTCCTGAAGAGGTCAATTGGGCTGCTATAAATTCAAAGAATGCATTTGAAAAATAAAGTTTTATTATTCAAATGCTAGATAAGTTAAAAATTTGAGACTTCTAGCCTCATTTCTCAAATGTATTTGTTCTTCATAAAGTGACATGTCATCCTTATCTAAAGGATTAGGCCGTTGAAATGAAAAAGCAAGTAAGGATTTTAAATCCTTATTCTCTTACTTTAAGTCTGCAATTTTTCTGTCAGACTCTTACATGAGTCGTTGAAGTGTGGAAACCTTCTCGTTAAGCTCCTCAATCTCACGATTTTTGGATTGTAACTGGTTGGAAAATCCAACAATAGAGGAGGAGTGTCAAGTGCCAAGAGTCACCAACTCATAAATAGTTTCACGATCTGACTTATTAGCTAGATCATTCGCTTGCTGCAACATGACTTTTCTCTCCCACTTAAAATTAGGTGCAACTCAATACAGATTAAGGCTCAAGACAAAATTTGAGTGGGTTATTTTAATTATAAAATAATAAAATATAAATTATTATATGAAATATTTTCAAAATTTTTTAATAAAATGAGATTTTATTTAAAATCTTTTAATTAAATATTTTGAATTTATATTTAGTATAACAATTTAAAATGAGATCTCAATGCGAATTTTATGCCTTAATTTAACAAGATCTTAAAAAAGTTATTATTTGAAATTTTTAGCCAATAAATTAATTTATATTTATATTTTATTTTTTGAAATTAAAAAAAATCTTAACTTTTATTTTTGGGAGCTAGTTTGGAGGCTTTAAGTCAATGGCTTAAATGGATTTATTTTGAGTTGGCCATGCTTAAAACGTTTATTTTATTTTATCATTATTTTAAGTAGAACAAATTTCATTCATTCATTCATAATGAGACATTACAACTTTGACATAAGAGATACAAAATACAAGTCAACTACTGGTTTTAATGCTTTTCAATACACAAATTTCTTTGTGACTAACATGATCTAACCTATTGCTGTAACTTTCTATAGACAAATCGTCTGAGAGACAACACTCTATTATAAGACATATTTCACAAATCTTATATTCTATGCTAAGACCGAATTAAACAATCCCACACCCCGTCTAAGACGGAGCAGATGACACATTCTACGAACAAAAGTCCAAGAGAATTTTTTTTTTTTTTAAAAAAAAAAAAACCTAAACTATAACTTGAAATGTGTAAAAGATACATGGGAAAACAAGCAAATTACAACTTGAATTCCAAGTTGTAGAATCGCATTTTTAACCTAAGAGAAAATAGAAAATGCAAATACATAGATTGTGGTGGCGCCTTGGAAGTATAACATATAGTCTGTTCTGAATAAACTGATTGCCCTAATTTCAAGAAATGACGTGCGTGACAGTGATAGAGCTCTTATTGCGGTGGCACCTGGATGTCACGCATGCACTTTGGAATGCACGTGTGGCTCATGCGCTACTTCATTTGACGAGATTGTTTGCTCATCTAAAAGATCGATGCTTTGAAAATCTTGCAGTGGGGTGTGTGGTGGACGCGGGGCTCCGAAAACATAGATATGCATTTTGCCCTACTTTAAACCAAAAAAAAAAAAAAAACAAAATCAGGAAAAAAAACTAGAGAGAAGAAAGAGAAGGAATGAGGGAGGAAATGAGCTTTGGCCTAGTTTTTGAGAGGGGAAGGGGGGAGGGGAGGAGGAGCGATTGGTTAGACTATTTGTGGTTGCTTGAAACATCTTTTAATCTCGTATATAAAACTTGTTCTCAGAATATTTTCAAACAAGTATTTTCAGAGTATTTCAATGTTATTCACAAACTATTTAATTATTATTCTTAAATAATTTAAGATATGATCCTTAATCTTCAATATTGAGGTGGAAAAATATTTTTAGAAGAAGTTTGAATAGAAATGAAAGTAGAATAAAATATTATCTTATATATTATTATTATCTGGATACCTAAAAAAATTAAATTACTTATTACATTTATATAAAAAATTTAAAAATTATAATAATTAAAAAAATTGGGATCAGATTGGTCAAGAAGAGGAGTGACTGAGTGTTGGAACCAGGCTTGGAGAAGACACCCATCTCGCATCGTTATTGCGAGAACCAACTCCTCATCACATCCCGTTTACTGCCTGAAGGATGATGCCTTAAACCTAAACTCGATTTGGCTATTTGTAGAATCAACACGTCTTGGTCTTGTTTAGATTTAAAGATGAGATAAGATAAATTGAGATAAATTTTAAATTTTAAAAGTTAAATATTATTTATTATTATTATTATTATTTTAAGATTAAAAAATATTAATTTATTTATTATATTTTATATAGAAATTAAAAAAATATAATAATAAATTTAAGATGATATGAAATAAATTAAATTGAATTAGAATTTTAAATACAAACAAAACTTTATTCTTCCGTTCCGATATGGGATATATTCGTCCGTGTAGCAAACATAAAGAAAAAGGTAATATTACGTGCACTAGTTTCGTTGCAAACGACGTACAGTCACTTTAGAAAAAAATTAATTTTTTTTTTTTATATGAATCCCATATATATTAACTTTTTCAAAAATAATTAATTCTTTTATATCAGTTTTTTTAAAACGACTATGCAGTGCCACACTTCATGACACTTATTTTAATTTAGTTGGGCCTTAATGGACATCACCTTCCACCATCCTATTTATACCCTATCTAGATTGAGCTATGCTCCCGGGCCGCACGTCGGCTCCGTTTTTTAGCACACTGATCAGGGGACGACGGCATCACACAATAGATCGGAGAGTAAACACACCGTGAAATATGGCCAACCTGGTACGGCTTCTCAAGCAATGGCCGACGTTGCACCCCCTGTTCTGCGCTTGCGTAACGCCGCATCATTTCGCGTACTCAACCTTGGGACCAGTCACAAAGGCGGTCACTCCTCGTCTCTCCCTAACCGGAGTGCCTATGGCTCACCGGAATGTCCATCACCGATCACGTGGCCTCAGATTGCCCAATGCCCCAATTTCGTTTGACCTCGAAGAAGGCAGCACCAGCGATTCCGATTCCGATGCAAGGAAAAGCCGAAACCAACTCAAGCGCCAGGCTCGGCGCGCCGTTCTTTGGGGCATGGACCTCGCTTCCTTCTCTAACCCTCAAATAAAACGTATCCTCAGGTCCCCAGCTAACGCCTCCTTGTTAAAAAGCTAGCGTTTTTTATATTCGTTTTTTGTCATATTGCCCGTTGTTATATTCATTTCAACCGTGAGGTGTTATGGTGTTAAACTGACATTAGAGGATTGCAGAGTGGCTTCACTTGACCAAGAGGTGTTTGAAGCTGTAATGTTAGTGAAGGTGCTTACGCAGTTGTTGTCTTTTTGTGTTTAGTTTGTTAACATTCTTCCTCACGGTGCAGTACTTTTGGGTCTCGGTTTTTTGTTGAAGCTAAACTGTTCGTTTTTTGGTCTCGCAGAAATTAGGTCCTGATGTCCGGGAAGGAAAGCGAAGGCAGTTCAATTATATAGGTAATCAAGTTCATCCCTTTATGATATTGGCTGTGTTTTTTGTGGCATCAGGCTGATTGGCTGCTTATACTGTTTTCCTTGTTAATCGGCATAGAATAGAATGTTATAATAGTTCGTCACTGCTTTGTGCTTATTTTATCGCGTCAGTTCTCCAAAGCTGTTAAAGAGAGAATTGGTAAAAATGCTTTCTTACCATTTTCATTCATTTGAGTCTAGAAGGTGACGTTACGTGAGTAAAAGATTGTGTTACTTTCAAGATTGTATAATTTGTAGGCTTTGCGATTACTAGGATAACAAACAAAGATGCAACAGGAGGCACGGGAAGAAAATTTGTTACAGTAAGAAATGAGAATTTGGGCATAACAAAGACAACCAAATACATGAAGATGGGTGTATGTGAGTGTAATGTTGAGAAGAAGTTGAAAAGGAGATAAGTTTTGAAGAGACCTACTAGGCATCCTACTGATGAGATAAGCGGCGGTGAGAACGCATTCGCCCCAAAATATAAGGGGTAAATGTGCCTGAAAACGAGATTGCACGTTTAGAGATGCCGATGTTTACGCCCCGCAGCACCATTTTGTTGAGGAGTTTCAATACAAGTATGCTCATGAATGATGCCGTAAGTATGAAAATAGTTTTGAAGATTTTGGGAAAGGAATTCTTGACCATTATCGGTGCGAATAATTTTAATTGTAGAGTTATATTGATTTTGAACAAGGGCGAAAAAATTCATTAAATGACTAAAAGTTTTTTTTATTTAAAACGCATTAAATAAATCCATGTAGTGTGTGAAAAATAATCGACAATAGTCAAAAAATAATGAGCTCCAGAAGTATAGGCGGTTTGATAACCTCTCCAAATATCACAATGTAAACGATGAAAAGGTACAAACTTTTATTCGCAGGAATAGGAAAAGGTAAATGAGTGCTTAGAACGAGCACAAATATTACAATGAAAAAGAGTATATGGACTATCAAAAATAGAAGGAATATTAAAACTAGAAGGGTGACCTAGAAGACAATAAGGTCTTATTGTGAATACTTTGAATAGAGAAACACGGTGTATTTTTGTGGCCGAAGGATGTAGAGTCCATTGCAAGCTTCACCCACTTCAATCAACCTCTTCAATTGAAGGTCTTGAAAAAAACAATGTGAAGATGAGAAGATAGCAACACATGGGTTATTTTTAGTGAGGGAAGGGATAGAGAGGAGATTAAATTGAAAACTACGGACATAAAATACATTATGAAGGGTGAGGGTTTCGGATATTTGGACAGAGCCTATCCCTGCAATTGGGATGGTCTTGCCTGTGGGTAGTCGCACATTCCTTGCCAAGGGTGGAGATTGGAGGTCCAAGAAATGGTCTCGGCAGTGGCTCATGTGATCGGTTGTGCCACTATCGAGAATCCAGTGATGTCGTGGGTTGAAGGAGGAGATCGGTGACTAGAGATTGTTACCCACAAATGGTTCAGCCGGACGCCTGCAAAGTGAGCCGTGGCCGGTGGTTTTCCAAGTAGAGATGGTTGCTGGTTGTGCCGCGGCTCTCGTCCGGGAGGATAGTCGATTATCCTCTAGCAATGGTGGCGAGAGTGACCTTCTTTGCCACATTCAAAACATTTGATGGTATGTTTTTGGGGATGGGGAGATTGAGCAACAAGGGCAACGGTTTCAGAGGCAGTTTGGGTCACATGGAGAAGTCTTTGTTTTTCTTCTTGGAAGAGAATAGAGAAGACTTTGTTGAGGGGAGAGAGGGTCAATGGCAAGGATTTGGGTACGGAGAGCAGCGAATGGGTCGTTGAGCATAAGAAGGAAGTGGAACACACACTCATCTTCAGCCCGTTTCTCTAAGGTATGTGCATCTGTTGGTGTTTGAAGATTCCCTAGTTCATCCCACAATTGCTTTATGTTGTTGTAGTAGTCGGCAATTGAGAGTTGATTTTGATGTAAATCGGAGATTTCTCTTTTGAGCGTTATTTCCATGGCAAAACTGTGACTCTAGGTCAAGACGCACATCTCTAGGATCATCATGGTAGTCTAGAGAGTTGGCGAGGGAGGGGGTTATAGTGTTTAGGATCCAAGTGAGGACCAATGGTCCTACTCCATTGAGGGTAATCGATAGAGGTAGGGGGTGGTGGTTTGAGGCTGCCATCAACAAAACAGAATTTGTTTTTGGCATTGAGAGCTCTTCGGATGGCACGTTGCCATTTGGGAAAATTGTCTCCGGTTAGATAGCCGGAAATAAGAATGAGGCTGGGAGAGTCTAATGGGTGAAGAGTGTATGGGGAAGAAATGGTTGGCTGGTCATCAGCGGAAGCCATGGGAGATGGCGTGGGTTGGTCTGTCGGGAAAGATATTTGGCTGATACCATGTTAAGAGAGAATTGGGAAAAATGCTTTCTTACTATTTTCATTGATTTGAGTCTAATTATATAGCTGTACACGCCTAAGCTTTACAAGGAAATAAATCAAATTGATCTGTTCAGAATATAAACATTTATATGGTAACTGATTGCTAGAATTATGGAGGCTAAAATCTTGGGATTGTAATGTATGCTGTAATAAAAGCCTTAGGGACGAGGAAGGAGAAGTGAGACCATTAATTATAGAGGTGTCAAATGCAAGTACTCTGTGCCTGTATCAAGGATCATATGGTTTATTGGTTGCCAGTCGGTAATAGTTGAAAATCACTGTCTCGTGTAATGCCTCAATGACTCTTTGTGTTCAATGATAATGCTAAATTTTGTTATCTCTGAGTGCTGCCTCCAAATTTTAAAACTTCTAAAGCATCCAGACCCCAGCAGCACATTACCATCTTATGGGATTTCACAGGTGTCAGAGTATTCTTCATACATATTTCTTTTTCCATATTTTGTCTGATAATACCTATCCATAACTATTATTTGCTTTTAAGTGTTTTGACATGCCCCTAAACTGGGTGAAGTGAATTCTGCATTCCCATGCTTTTGTTTTAATGTACTGTATGGGGATTTTGTAGCGAGTTTTGCAGGAGATTATGTAAATTCAACAGTTTGTATGCATGTGATGTTAATAGAGATGCTCCGATCGTGTTAGGTAAATTGCTACGGGAAGTGCAACCTGAATTGATGGATGGCTTGATACAGGCTACAAAAGATGGAGACCAGAGTAGGCTGCAGGCATTGTCTGGTTCAGTACTTATTGGAGAGGATGATGAAGAAGCTGAGGACTCTGAATATGAGGAAAAAGAGGTACTATATCATATTCTTTGAAACTTATTAAATGATGTTGATATCTCTGGAGCCTTATTCCATTTTATTTCTCGAGTGATGCGTCCAGGGTTCTGATGTATGCATTAACATGGCCACCAGATGGTGTGAAGGTCTGATAAGTAAGGATACTAAAATCACCAACGAGGTGTATTCAATCCGAAGTGTTGAATTTGACCGTCAGGTCAGTTGAATTCACCTTTGCAGTTTTGATTACAACATGATTGGCTACTTTCAGTGGGATAATGGGATTGTATATTTTGCTCCATATTTCTTATGCTACATATCTCTTGACAGGAATTGCGCAAACTTGTCCGGAAAGTTCACTCAATTCAAGAACAGCAGGCAACTACTGAGGAAAATGAAAAAGAAGCAGAAGCAGAAGCAGCAGTAATGACTGCCAGAAAGTCCCTCACCCATTTCCTTCTTTCCCTCGCGAAGCGAATGCCTAGTGATTAATCTCGCATTATATTGGTTACTACGATTATTTTTGTGAAACCTCTCATTGATTCATGATAATATAGATACTTAAAACAAGATCGTCCTGTGTGGGAACCGAAGTTTTAGAGTTTGTACTGTTACAGGTTGATGGATGCCATATCAAAGCCACCATCCGGTGTATGCGGTGCAAACTTTGTAGTGAATTGCCAAATTGAGAGGAGTGGAGACTGCCATATTTTCTTCTTCTTCTTCTTCTTCTAAGAAGATCGTAATGAATTGAATATTGGTGCTATATATGTACAATGATCAAGGGCGGACCCTCGCTTCTCAGTATAATTTGGACCTGTGCTGTGCTGGGTTTTGAGGTTTGGGCCTTACCGGCCTAAGATTATGGTCCAAATTGTAACCTTAATTTACCAGATCAGTCATTAATGTTCGCATAACTCTCTCACCAACCAAGATGTTTATAAAAATAATTATATTCTACAACTATTTTATTATCATTTATACCACTAACTAATATGATAGTGTCACTCTATCAGAAGAAAAATGATATTAATCATTTTTAAAAAAATGAGTAAAATATAGGATTTATATGAAAAAAATTAATTTTTTAATAGTGGACTTTTCTATTTTTTAAAGTGATTATACAATTTTTATGCACTCTATTATTATTTGTATGTAGTATTATCCTTATTAGAAATATGAATTAGTTCTTTATTTCAAATTCCAAATTCTATAAGATAATCCCTAATTAAAAATAAAGTTCTATAAAGGGTTGTAAGCGTATTATTGAAACCAATATTGTGGACCTGAGAAAGTAAACGAACCTCCTTTCAAAAACATAAATTATAAGCCAACTGATGTGGACTATGAGCAATACCAATATTCATCTTAAATTTTACCATTTTTAGTAGTCATACATGCTGATGTGGCATATTTTAAAGGTGTTTTATATGTTTTATCACTTTACGTGTGCCAATCAGCACGGCATTTGAGATGATGAAATATTAGATGCAGAACATAATTTTCTAGCAGTATAGTTTGGTTAGGATAGAGATGCTTTCCTCTTATCCCATCTTATCTCAATACCCAAACATCATAAATATAAATACTTTCAATTTCAAATCTTTAATTTTTTTCATCTAATAATTATTTAATTATTATAATTTTATCAAACTTAAAAAAAAAAAAATCAAATTTTCAAATAAAAAATAATATTAAAAATTATAATCTGACATTAATATTTTAATTTAACTTTTTCTCTCAGTTTCCAAAACCTCATAAAACATTTTAACTCAAACAATTTCTAACTTCTCCCATCTTAATTCAAATATCTCAGTATTATTTACAAACTATCTTAATTAACTCATCTAATTTCAAGTCACTAATCATCTACTTATGATTATCATGTTCCCGAACCTTTCTTTTATGCTGGTGAAGAACTACTTAACATGTACGTGAACGGAATCTACAAGTGCCATGCATCATGAGCGGCCTACTTTTCCAACAATTGATCATCAAATTTTAATTAATATCTTGTCAACTAATTTGTAGCTAGCAAGCCTGGGGTAATGATCAATTGCAGAAACGTAAAATGGGTTTTCGGTGTAGCCAACTATTAAAGAATTCATTAAAAAATAAATAGATATATATAATTAATTAATTTTAATTAAAAAAAATATTTGTAATTAATACCGTCTATTTTTATTATAAATAATTATTTTAATTATAATTAATTAGTTATATATATTTCTTTTTTTTTTTTTTTGTAATGATTGTTATTGAAAAGACGTAAGCATTAATCTTGCATCGCAATAATTAGGTTGAGATAATGAAATTTGGCTAGTTTTTTGGCATCGGTTGATGTGATTATTGTAAACCTCGTTATTAGTTTTTATAATAATTCGTCCGATCCAAGTGGCCGGTTTGTTTAATCTGGAGACTAATGATGCGATTTCAGATCAATTTGGGCCTCCTGACGAGAGCATCCGAAAAGATGTTTTGTTTTTGTTTAATGTGAATCGTATTTCAGAAGGAGGGGCTGCAGGGTTATCCTACTTGCGAATGCATGCTCTCTTATAAATGGCTTCCATTTCTTTATCGGCTTTGAAATCATAAAACAGTCACTCTCAGCATCCACCATCTATCATCTTATCTTTGATGTTAGACGAAAATGAAAGTCCTTCCTCGTAAATCTCGAAATCTTTTTTTTAAAGAATTTTTTTTTATACATAAGCTAGTTACAAAAAATAGAAATATTTGTAACTAATTAATTATGATCAAACATAATTATTTACGACAAAAATCATATTATTTTTATTATAAATAATTATGTTGATCGTAATTAATTAGTCATAAATATTCATTTTTCTTGTAATAATATATATAGCTGATCATACACTATATATTATTTTTTTTAAAAAAAAATTAGTTTATTTTTATAACCTAATTAAAATTGTCTACTCATTATCAATATATTAAATATTTTATAAATAAATAAATATTATATATATATATATATATGAAGTATGATGTATAGATTTATATTTTAAAATTTTTCTTTTTGAAATATCTTTCACAGTTTCAACATATTCTGCCTACCCCTTCTCAGTACAGTTTCAACATATTCTGCCTACCCCTCGTCAGCATAACTTGTCGTTTATGAGATCTCCCCCGCCCAGAAGCTGTTATTTTCAAGACACACAAGAAAACTCATCTTTTGACGAAAATTTCATTTGTTTTATGCATGAATCGGCTGGAAAACGCTAAGCAATGAGTCATTTGTTCTTTTTATAAACTTGCATGCATATGCGCCACTAGCGGCCAGGATAAGAAAGGCTCAGCTTGACGGTAATAGTTCAGAAAAAGATTCCAATTGATGTCGTTTTCTTCATCGCAAGGAGGCAAATTTTTATTACCTCTTTTCCCCCTCATGATTAGGAGATGATTAAGGGTGAGTGCACGCTGACGAAACACTTGAAGTCTATATTTTTAATTGTTAAAATATTTTTATTGATCTCATAAAAAGAACTATCAAAATTTAATAAAAAGTATAAATTTGATGAGATAAACATATTATATTTACTATAATTTTATATTAAATTTATTATTAGACTTATCAAAATAATAATATAATAATATTTTTTAAAAATAGTTTTAAATTTTCTTTAATATTTTATAATTATACTAATTATATGTATATTAATAATTTATTTCGATACTTAAATTATTATTTTCAACAATTTTTAATAAAACTAGAATTAAAAAATATAATAAACACATTTATTCCATAGAGAAAATAAAAAGAAAAAGAGAGAAAGGTATAGGAGAAATAAAATATATTAAATTAATAAGATGAAGGGTGAATAGTAACTCTTCAAATTTAAAGGATTTGTCTACTTTTATTGTAACTTAAAGTATAAGAAATATAATTTAATAAGATCAATATAGAATAGTTTTTAACGTAAATCATTAGATTTATGTTTGACAATTAATATGATAAGACTAATGAGAATGCTTCAATAGTGATTTGGACCAAAAGGTTGTAAGATATTTTTATAAGCAAGGCTAGTATCCGGATCCAAAGGCGCTGAAAACTCTTAGATCAAATTTGCAAATAAAAATGGTTTCGTCTAATTTTATTTTATTATTATAAATTTATTAATTATATATATAAAATATAATAAATAATTTAATTTTTTTAAATATTAAAAAAATATTATTATTAAAAATATTATTCAAATAATATTTTATTCATCTTTCTACTTTTATCTAAAACTATTTTATCTTATTTCACTATCCTGCAAACGGATCCTTAGTGCCAGGTGAGACTGTACAAGATGTAAGATTTTCATTCTTTATGGTCAATAATTTCTTTTTTATCTATCTTTATCAATAGTCCAAATTAATCCACTTGATCTTTTTTCTATTGTTGTTGTCAATGTCAAATTAAGTGCATGTATGCTTGCTTGCCCCTTCATCTGATCATAATAGTACAATATTAAGGTTTTAAATTTCCATGCAAACCGATGAATGCAAAGGATTGATCAGGATCGTCTTGATTCATATATAGTCTCGCACTTGAGGGCATGCAGCTTTTTTTTTTTTTTTTTTTCTTTTTTTTTTAAATTTAGTATAGAACAATTATAACCAGTTAAATGAGCAAATTACTGCATGTTTGATATTAAATAAATAAAAAATTTCATAAAAAAATTTCATAAAAATAAATTCATAAATATTTAACATGACTTCATATGATATATTAAATATAGACTAGATGATCTATTTTATAATAAAAATTATTTTATGATTTAAAAATATATTATAAATCATAATTTATAAATCTCTTTTTATGAAATTTCTTTACAACTAAACATTTGATAGTATCATTTCACTTAAGCCAAGAATCGAAGATCATTTTTCTCAAGAGTCACATGAGGCGACATGATATATTATTAAAAAAAAAAAGTATATAATTTTTTTAATTATAATTAATTAATTATATATGCCCGTATTTCTTATAGAATAATATATGAGCAGATATCTATCAAATTGATAGCTCAAAGCTAATTTTAGAGAAAGAGTCCAAGAGTCAAGGGCTGCTGGCTGCAATAAGCTTAATTACTCCAAAACATGCTGACCCACATGAGACGAGGATTTGGTAGGGGGACAAACTGATAAGATTAGCCTCAGCTTGGAATATTAATTATATACTGCACTGAAACTTCAGAGCCGTCTCGGCGCGCGTCTCCTGATCATCATCAGCAATCAATCCGATTCATGAGTACTAGGTCTAGTCGAAGTGAATGCTTAATTTTTACCGCAGTCTATATGTATATAGTACTATTATATACATGAGACGATCATGATCTATTTTAAATATAAAAAAATATTTTAATTATAAAAAGATTTATAAGTAATTTAATAAATTGACCTAATATTTATCAGAATATATAATTATTTTTATTAAAAAATAGATCTAATCAACGATCTTATAAGCCACTGACATCCAAATTAACCAAGAACCAAATTATTGGGAATTAACTAACACCTACCACCCTGCATGTTGAAGAAAGGACCAAATCAAAACAGGAAAGAATTACTTAGCGCGGGTTCTCGATCCAGTTGTTCATGAGAAATCGAAGTAGTATTCAAAAACATGCAGCCAAAATTAAATTATTGAGAATATATAACTTTCCCTTAATTACTGCCCTCTAGTACCTGATCATCTAAAGGCCGGTTATTAATGGTTTCAAACTTTCAAATACACTGGCTGCTACTTTATGACCAGTCAAGAAATTTGAGCTAAGCATAGTACCGAGTACATATATTATAAACATCAAATAACCGGCCACTAATACGTAATAGTTAGAACATATATGCATGCATCTATTGTTTAACGCACGTGAAAGAAAATCGCACTTGTTTAATCTGAATATGATCATGTACTTTTCAAATTTGAAGGGCTTACGGCTTACCTACGTACGTATGTGTTTAGTCTTCATGACTAAAGGCGACGCACAGCTAGCTATCATATTATAAGTTTTGCATTTAAAGCTGTACATGCATGTGTAGCTAATTAGTCGTAAAAGTTGGGTACCGGCTGGCTGGCCGGGCCGGGAACAACGACAACAATATTATTTTCTGTCGCATAATTGATTATATTTTGTTGAAAGTTCAGCATATTTTCTCTGCTAATTAAGACGATATTTCTCTCCGAAAAAGCCTAATAAAGCGCTGGAATTATATATATATATATATATATATATATATATCAAACAAACTGAAAATATCTGAGAGCTAGCAGTATTTCAAGCATTATATGGAGTAATGATATTATACGTACATGCAATACTCTTCAGTACAATATATCAAATATTTTTTGTAATTTTGTAATTTTGTCAAATATAGCAACACATAGTTGTAATTTTGTAAAGTGAGGCAAAATAAGAGTGTTTTTATAAAATAATCTTATTTTTATAAAGTATTTATAATATTATTTTTTATTCACTATATTTAAAAAAAAAATTACTTATTTGTGATTTTTTATTAGTTATATGAAATAGTTTATTTTAATCGTTAATAGTTTGTTTTAATCCCAAAGAGTCTTTTTCATCGTAAATATTTAATTATAAATAATTATTATATTTTTGTAGTGATTTTAAAATATGATTGTAAAATATATTATGAAAAATATTATACGTTTATATATTTTTCATGCATATTATGTGTGCGCGCGTGTGAGGGGTTTTCCGGATTAATTTCAGAAGTTTTTAACTGTATATATAATACAACGTCCGTCCTTTGAGGAATCCGACGATGCATGATGGGCTGCCGCCAGGTTTAATTAAAATTGCTAATTATAAGTGCTTATAATTGCGACAGACACAATGGTCGTAGAGATGAGACGAAGAAAGAGTAAAATGATTTCCTGTTGACCTTGTAATTAAAGACGTAAGCGCATCAAAACGCACGTGTCCTAATTCAAAAGCCTGTCAAAGTAGCCTCGTCCAACATTGAGTCAACTAACAAGATGAATTTTTGATTTGTGCAAGTTAGACTTCCGAGGGCCAAAGTCCGCCGTTGTCTCTCCCATCCGCCGATCTAAAAATCGATCGGAGATTTTGTGCAACACGCGCAGGATGTGTTTCAGCCTCGATTCTACGCGCCTCGCAATTTAAAGGCTCTCTTTCATCGCACGCGATTTTTTTGTAATGCTGAGCTATTCAAACTTATCAAGTTTTTAATTTTAGAATTGTGCATGCTGTCCACGCATTACTACAACCGATTTTATTTTTTTATATAGTTGTTTGTATTGTGTGTGTTGAGGATTTATCTCGCCGGCCTCCTGTTCCCGAAACCTGTAAGAAGAATCAAGAGAAGATGGTGGTTTTCCATATGAGAAAACTTCGATGTTTAAGTTAGTTGTCACGTATTTTTGGGAAAAAAATTATGAATGCTCACAGTCGAGATTTACCTTGTATATATAGGCCTCCGGGGCGATACCTATCCTGTGTAACACCTTCCGTGACTATCGTGATCGCGTATCTGTATGAGATATCTTTCTGAGTTTGACGATATTTCGTATCTACATCAGATCCCATGAAATGTGGCAATGGGTTGATATGTATTTTGGACTCGGCAGAGTTGGGCCCGCTGTGTGCTTTTCCTTTCTGGTGGGCTCTTATTGCTGGTGGGCTTTTGGGTCAAAACTGATCCCACAATTACCTCGCAAATTTCCTTCGCCTTGAGGTGTAGGGAATTTAATTCTTTTTTGGTTTTGATTTCCCGCGAAGGCAAACTTGGGAATTCGTTCCTTTCCCCTGATCATCGGGCGCGTGCTGTTTTCCAGCTTTCTCATCTGACGGTTACACTTCTGTATTTATGTCAGGTCATCATATCTCCGTCTGTTGGCATGCCGCACTTGTTTTCTTTAAATACCTCTTCCCTTTCTCTCTTCATTTCGCTTTTCTATATTCTCTTGTTATTAGGCTCTTTCCGTCTCTGCTTCTTTCCTTTTTCTTGTTTCTTGCATTCCTCTTCTTCTTTCTTCATTACTCCTATGGCAGACCAAGGCAGCGGATCGGCTCAGCCTTTCGACATTCCTGAGGGCACGACCTTTGAAGGTTATTCTTGGTATTCCAGTGTTCGTGAGAAGCACTTGGCCGGGATTAGGGAGGAGTTTAAGATTCTGAGTTCAGTTGTAATGAAAGCCCTCGATTCGGGTTGCTGCGATGACGAGGGGTTTTCTAGGGTTTTCTGGTTGGGTGGCCATCTTCGTCGCCCTGTTATCGCATGGTTTGAAACTCCCCTTCTGCCCCCCCCTTCGAGATATTCTAGACCTTTTAGAACTCGCTCCGATTCAACTTCATCCTTTTGCCCTGAGGGTGTTCTTGTGTACTTGCATCGTCTTTCGGATGGTGCTGGAGCCCCTTCGTGATCCTTATCCCGATCTCACTGCTCGTGAGTTCCTGGCCTTCTATGATGTGAGGTAAGGGATGCGTGGCTGGTTTTCGCAAGAAGGAGAAAGGCCAATCCCTGGCGAGGTTCGAGGGAAGATATTCTAATGCCAAGGCGTGGACTGCCAAGTTCTTTTTTATTAGTGGCTAATGATGAGAGTTCCCTGGTCAAGAGGAGGTTTTTAGGGATTTCCCCGTCAGGGCCATCTGGCACCCAATTCCTAATGGCAAACGCTTGTGGTCAACTATGCCTCTCTTATCCCGTCAAGAATTTGTCTGGATTGATGCTATTCTTGCCTGGGCCGCAGACCATCCCGAGGATCTTTGGACTGACATATTGCTGACGCCCGCTCACATTGACCGGTTCTTGACGTCTCCGAACTGTTCTTTTGTTCAGGGGCGTGACTTCATGATTACAGATGTCATCCGCGCCCCTTTATCGACGCCTTCAGAGAAGACGGCGATGGGTGCCCTTTTTGTGCGAGACGCAGAGGGCAAGCCTAGGGAAACTGATCGGCCAGAAACTGCCGCGGTGGAGGGCAAAAAGGAAAAAAGGTCCAAGAAGAAAAAGGGCCATAGGAAAAGAGACCGCCCAGAGGGCTCTTGCGCGAACCCTCCGCCCAAGAAAAGCAAGGCGTCCACTGGAGGCGATTAGGAGTTGGCGCACGGGGCCCAAATTGTGGAGGGGAGCTTGGCGCCCAAAGTGAGCGCCCCTGAGCCAACGCCTCGAGATGTGGTTTCTCCAAGAGGCTGCGAGGATACAACGCCAACCCCGCTAGAGGGGTCTAAGTCATCGGGCGCTCGGATTGTGGCACCCACTCCATCGGCGGGCACTTCTCCTGCGAGGCCATAGTCCGCCAGTTTGGAGGACAGGGAGATGCTGGCCAATATAGCTCTCTTTGAACTGGCCGCCACTTTTCAAGCTCACGCCCCTCTTCAGTCGAGCTATCAGGCATTCGCTTCAGTTTTCTTGGCGCCAACCGTTGAAGGACCAGTGAGGTGCGGCGAGCTTCCTCTCTGTGTCGTAGCTGCCCTTCACTTGGAAGGAGTTGCGGGTCTCGATTCGCACCATTCATCGCCCTCGGAAAGTGTTGCTGAAAAGGCGGGCGCTCCTCCTACGGGCGTAGAGGAGATGGGCCGTAACGATGCCCGATCTTCTGGTCAAGGGGGCCTTGTATCTCCCCCTCCTGAGGGCGTCCATGGTGTTTCGACGGCTGGGCCACCTAGCTCGGAGACGCCCCCCACTACCGTTTCTAGAGATAAAACTCCATCATTGGTTGGAAGCGGGAAGTATTTTTCTCCGCCACCACTTCACGCCCCTTCGTTTGACGAGGGCCCAGAGTCTCATACTGATGAGGAGCTGGATCATATGCTCCGTGATGACTCCCACACCGCGTGGGTTGGGTCTGTGCATCCGGGACTGCTACCCGTATCTGAGCATGTGCCGGATCCGGCGATGGGCGTGGCTGCTCAGGAGGCTTCCCCCTTGCCTGATTTTGCCCATGCGGAAGCCGCCGCCGACGTAGCTGATCAACTGAGGGAGTGGTTCTCCACGGTATTATTCGATCTTATATTTTTTGTTTCTACTTTTGCCTTTGTTTGCCTTTACTGCCTGTTATTTGCTTAGGTTGTTTTCCTTTCTTTGCAGGGGGTAGAAGGCTTGGCGGCACGGCTCTCGGCTGGTTTCCTTGAGCGGGAGGAGAGAATTTCTGGGAGATGGCGAGTGGACAGGGCCGAAATGGAGGCCGTGAATGAAAGGAATAGGGAGCTTGAGTTACGGGTCGCCCAAGCAGAAGGAGTTGCCGACTCGCTCCAGGGGGAGCTCGAGCTGCGTGAGGGGGAGGTGCTCGAGCTTCATGATGCTGTTCGCCTTGCTCAGGAGGCGAAAGCCAGGGATGACTTCTCTCGCCAGGTCTTGCAGTCGGAAAGAGACCTGGCGATGGTGCAGAGGTCCGGCAAGGCTTCGATGCTGAAATTGCCCGCTTGACTTCTGGGTTTCGTGCCAGCAGCGGGGAATTGTGCACAGCCCAAGGGGAAGTTGCCGGCCTTAAGGAAAGGTGCAGCAGGCTAACCAAGGATTTATTGGATGCCTTGGAGAAGGCTCGTTTGGCCGCCCAAGAAGCGTCCGAGGCACAGGGTTCGCTGGCCGAGCTTCGTGAGCGCCATCAAAAGTACAAGGTGAGCCGTGCGAACACGGACGAGGAGCTCAGGAAGGCCAACCTGGTTGCGATGGCTAGGGATGAGCAGTTGGCTAGAAAAGCGGCTCAGTTGTCTCCTGCTCGGGAGGAAACTTCCCGTTTTCGTGCTCAGTTGGCCCTGGTTCCTCAGGTCCGGGACACGGCCTTCACTTTTGGCCATGGCTCTAGGATTCTGCGTCTTCGGAACCGTCTTCTGGCTTATCCGGCGACCAACCTGCAAGCTCTCGATATGGGCTTGTTTTTCCTAGAAATGGCTGTTTGCCGCCGGGCCAACACCTTCGGGCGTAATGAGATCCCCGACGCTTTTGCTGGGGTGCCCCTTTTGCCGCCTCCCGAAGAAAGCGGCGACCCGTGACGAGGAGATGTCTTATCTTTCGCCATTCTTCTTTGTAAATACATTGTTTTGTTGTTGTATGGCGTAACCAAAATTTGTAATTAGACTCAGTTTATAATTTGCAATAGATCTTTTCTTTGACCTTTGCTGTTGCTTGCTTATCTTTGTTCTTGTGACTGTGTGCGCCTTTTGGGTCGAGGAGTGGGTCTTCATTTGTCTTGAGTGTTTAAGGCGGCATGGTCAACTGACTCTGTGCCCCTTCTTTTTGTTTGAGGTGACGTGGTTAACTGACTCTGCGTCCCTTCCTTTTGTTTGAGGTGGCATGGTCAATTGACTCTGCGCCCATTCCTTTTGTTTAAGGTGGCGTAGTCGGTTGACTCTGCGTCCTTTCCTTTTGTTTGAGGTGGCATGGTCGATTGACTCTGCGCCCCTTTCTTTTGTTTGAGGTGGCGTGGTCAGTTGACTCTGCACCCCTTCCTTTTGTTTGAGGTGGCGTGGTCAGTTGACTCTGAGCCCCTTCGTTTTGTTTGAGGTGGCGTGGTCAGTTGACTTTGCGCCCCTTCCTTTTGTTTGAGGTGGCGTGGTCAATTGACTCTGCGCCCCTTCCTTTTGTTTGAGGTCAGTAAGGATGAAGTATTTCAAGAATCCAATTGAAGTAAGGACGCCGGAATGAAATTTGATTAAACGCGAATTGACGAAAATTTTAATAAAAGACAAAGCTGAAATGACTACTGGTAAATGCGAATTGACGAAAATCTCAATAAAAAAACAAAGCTGAAATTACTACTGGTAAATGCGAATTGACGAAAATCATAATATGAGACATAACTGAAATTACTACTGGTAAAACTTCTTTTAATGCTCCATATTCCATGGCCGAGGTAGCTCTCTCCCTTGACTGTCCTTCAGTCGATACGATCCCCCTACATTGTTTGTCACTACTATATAAGGTCCCTCCCATTGAGGTTCCATTTTTCCATGATTTTGGGTGGTCACCCCGCATTTCCTTAGAACCAGGTCTCCGACTTTGAAAGTCCGGGACTTTGCTCTTTTGTTGAAGTACCGTTCGGTTTTGGCCTTTTCTTGCAACAGTCTGGCTTCTGCCTTTTCCCTTTCTTTCTCCACTAAATCCAGATTTTCTTCGAGTTTGCTGTTGTTTTGGTCAATCGAGAAGTGACTTGTCCTGCAACTGGGTAGTCCTACCTCCACCGGCGGCATGGCCTCTGTTCCGTATGCTAGGGTGAATGGGGATTCCCCGGTTGGCGTTTTGACTGACGTCCTGTACGCCCAAAGTACTCTCGAAAGTTCGTCTGCCCAATCCCCTTTCTTCTCTGCGACTTTCTTTTTTAGGATAGAGAGTAAAACCTTGTTAGTTGATTCGGCTTGCCCGTTAGCTTTGGGGTGATCTGACGAGGAATACTTGGGTTTGATTCTTAGCTCGGCACACCATTCTCTGTATTGGTCGGAGTCGAATTGCCGTCCGTTGTCTGTTATTATGCTATGGGGAATTCCAAAACGGTAAATTATGTTCTTCCATAAAAACCGTGTTACCGCTTTGCTGGTAGTGGTCGCCAAGGGTTCGGCTTCCGCCCAGTTGGTGAAATAGTCCACGGCCACTATCATGAATTTGACGCCACCTTTGCCAGGTGGGAAAGGTCCCACTAGGTCTACACCCCATTGGGCAAAAGGCCAGGGTACTGTAATGGAGGTCAGCTCCTCTGGCGATGCGTGGGGTATGGTTGCATATTCTTGGCACTTGATGCATTTTTTTAAAAATTCCTGCGCATCTTTTATCTCATTGGGCCAGTAATAACCTGCTCTGATTGCCTTCCTGGCCAAGGCTCTCCCCCCTGAATGATTTCCACAGATCCTTTCGTGTATCTCGGCGAGGACATACTGCGCCTCTTGGGGCGAGACGCATCGCAACAGAGGGGCGGAGAGTCCTCTTTTGTAAAGGATCCCTTCGATGAGCACGAATCTCGTCGCTTTCCTCCTTACTTTCCTTGCTTCATCTCGTCCCTCCGGAAGTTTGCCCGATGCTAGATATTCTACTATTTCGTTTGCCCACTCTGGAAAACCACGATTCAACGCTGCTATCTCCGCGCCAACAACGGGTATCTCAATGACTCTCCTTTCTACTTGCCAAGGAAGGAGCTCCATCTCCATCCCCGAAGCTGTTCTAGCCAGCTTGTCCGCCACTTCATTGTCTGTTCGCAGGACTTGGGTTATGGTAAAATATGAGAAAATGTCTCGTACTTCCCATACCCGTTCCAAATACTTCTTCAATTTTACGCTCTTAGTGGCATACAGTCCCAGGACTTGGTTGACAATGACTTGTGAATCTGACCTAGCTTCTACTTCTGTCACTCCAATCTGGGCGGCTACCGAGAGACCGGCGATTAGTGCCTCGTATTCTGCTTCGTTATTCGTTACTCTGAACGCAAGCGTAGCCATATAGTGTCTCTCTTCGCTGGTGGGACTTATGAGGTGTATTCCCAGGCCGCCACCGGTCTTGCAGGATGACCCATCTATGTGCATTATCCATGGTGTTCTTCCCGGTGTCGTGGCGGCATCCTGAGTTTCCTGGGGGAAACCTGTGAATTCTGCTACAAAATCTGCCAGCGCTTGCCCCTTTACTGTCTTCCTGGGCTCATACCTCAGGTCGAATTCACTCAATTCAATTGACCATCCTATCAGTCTTCCCGTGCAGTTTGGTTTCCTCAGGGTTTTTGCCAATGGTACTTCTGTGAGTACCCTTATCGTGTAGGCTTGGAAATATGGGCGTAACTTCCTGGCCGCTGTTACCAAGGCAAAGGCTAGCATCTCGATCTTAGGGTACCTTACTTCCGCTCCCCGAAGGGCTCGGCTTATGTAATGTATGGGATATTGATCGGCTCCGTCTTCTTTTACCAGGACAGCGGACATCGCATGCGGGGGGGCGGCCAGATAAGCGCAAAGCACATCACCCTTTTCAGGCTGCTTTAGAAGCGGTGGGTTGACCAGATACTGCTTCAGGTTTTTGAACGCTTCGTCGCACGCTTCATTCCAAGGATGTGTTTTACGTAATACGTGGAAGAAAGGCATACACTTATCGGTTGATCTGGCTATGAACCTTCTAACGGCGGCTACTTTCCCTGCTAACCGTTGTGTCTCGTGCAGGTTCTCTGGTGGTTTCATATTGATTATAGCCTCTATTTTCTCGGGGGAGGCCTCGATTCCTCTCTCTGATACGATGAATCCCATAAACTTCCCCGACTCGACTCCAAAGGCGCATTTGGCAGGGTTTAGCCTCATCTTATATTGGCGCAGCACCTCGAATGCCTCTCTCAGGTTAATAATGTGTTGGGCAGACTCCTTGATTTTCACTAAGAGGTCGTCTATGTAGACTTCCATGGTTTGCCCCATCTGCTTTGCGAACATTCGGTTGACTAACCTTTGGTAAGTTGCTCCTGCGTTCTTTAATCCGAATGGCATTACTTGATAGCAGTACAACCCCCGGTCAGTTATAAATGCCGTCTTCTCCTTGTCCGCCGTGTGCATCCGTATTTGATTGTATTATGAGTATGCGTCCATGAAGCTGAGTGTCCGGTGTCCCGCTGTTTCATGCACGAAGAGCTCGGTACGAGGAAGTATATGTAACTGACAGGGCGCCTAAGCAGCAAAGACTGAACAAAGAGCGAGAAGTGATATCCTTCGGAGAGGCAGACAAGCAAGGGATCCTATATCCGCATGACGACGCCCTGGTAGTCACCCTCATTATAGCCAACTACACAATCTTGGCCAAGTGCTTCTCACGAACACTGGAACGCCAAGAATAACCTTCAAAGGTCGTGCCCTTAGGAATGTTGAAAGGCTGAGCCGATCCGCTGCCTTGGTCTGCCATAGGAGTAATGAAGAAAGAAGAAGAGGAATGCAAGAAACAAGAAAAAGGAAAGAAGCAGAGACGGAAAGAGCCTAATAACAAGAGAATATAGAAAAGCGAAATGAAGAGAGAAAATGAAGAGGTATTTAAAGAAAACAAGTGCGGCATGCCAACAGACGGAGATATGATGACCTGACATAAATACAGAGATGTAACCGTCAAATGAGAAGACGGGAAGACAGCACGCGCCCGATGATCAGGGGAAAGGAACGAATTCCCAAATTTGCCTTCGAGGGAAATCAAAACCAAAAAAGAATTAAATTCCCTACGCCTCAAGGCGAAGGAAATTTGCGGGGTAATTATGGGATCAGTTTTGGCCCAAAAGCCCACCAGCGGTAAAAGCCCACTAGAAAGGAAAAGCTCACAGCGGGCTCAACTCTGCCGAGTCCAAAATACATATCAACCCATTACCACCTTTCATGGGATCTGATGCAGATACGAAATATCGCCAAATTCAGAAAGATATCTCATGCAGATACGCGATCACGATAGTCACGGAAGGTGTTACACATGATAGGTATCGCCCCGGAGGCCTATATATACCAGGTAAACCTCGACTGTAAGCATTCATAATTTTTTCTCCGAAAATACGTGACCACTAACTTAAGCATCAAAGTTTTCTCGAGTGGAAAACCACCATCTTCTTTTGATTCTTCTTGCAGGTTTCAGGAAAAGGAGGCCGGTGAGACACGTCCTCAACATTGGCACCGTCTGTGGGATTTGACTTTACAGACGATTAACGTGGCTCTCGCATGCCAATTGTGACACGTTCCGTAGCAAGCCGAATGACAGGAGCATCAATGGAAGCGCAGTTAGCAGCGGCGGAGGAAAGACTGAGAACAACATTGGAAACCTTGGAAGCGCTTCAAAAGGAGAACGAGACTTTGCGGCCAAGGAACGCTGAATCCAGCAACATAACCGTACCGCCTAGCAACGGGCAAGGAGAGCAAGAGGCGGACAATAACGCTGGGGTCGAGCTTGAGCGCGTGGAGAAACAAAAACTGCACGACGAATTGAAGGATCTTGTAGGCAAATATGAAGAAATAGCAAAGAAAATGGAGGGACATTTTTCGGTCGACAGCTTACTGAGCCAGACTAACCTACCATATAGTGAGTGCATCATGGGGATCCCTTTACCACCAAAATTCAAATTGCCCCAAATCGAACTGTACGATGGGTCCAGAGACCCCATGGACCACTTGGAAAACTTTGAAGCTCACATCACGCTCCACGGCTTCCCAGGCGAGATCGCCTGCTGGGCTTTCCCTTTAACCCTGAAGGGGACAGCGATGGGCTGGTTCGAGACCCTCTGGCCGAGGTCGATAGACAATTTCGAGGAGTTAACTAAACTTTTCATAACCCAGTTTATGCCAAGCAGAAGGTGCCGGCGACCAGTTGCCTACCTGCTAACAGTCAAGCAAAAGGAGGATGAGGACCTCAAGACCTACCTCACACGATTCAACAAGGAATGCTTAACAACAGATGACCAAGGCGAGAAGATCACTCTAGCTGCCCTCCTGGGCGGAATCTGGCCTCAGAGTCCCTTCATGGTCGATCTGGCAAATAAGACTCTCTCCACCCTAAGGGAGTTCATGGATCAAGTGGACAACTTTGTCAACGCCGAAGACACGTTGCAAGCATTGGTAGACCCCCGCAAAGAAAACATGAGGGGCGAACGGCGAAGCGGGCGCAATGACAAGAAAGCGGGAACAGGAGGCTGGCGAGACACGTCCTCAACAGTGTGGTTAGTTGGTTTTTGTGTAATTTCGTTTGTATAAAAATATATTAAAATTGAGAAATAGTCTTTCGAATTTTAGGTTTATAGAATTGTAGTTATTTTCTTGTTAGGAGGATGATATTTTAATTCTCTACTTTTAAGCAGTAAATAGTCTCTCAGACATTTGTATTGGCAGAGAAGTTGAAGTTTATGCCCCAAATGTCCTAAGTTGACCTGATTATTGAATTTTTTCAGTTATATTAATCACAATTGTAAACTTCAATTTCATTAGTTGAATATAAGCAACTGATTTCTCAAAAAAAAAAAAAAAAATCTCCTGAGTCTTGAAGTGAGAAATTCAGTGATTGGTTTAGAGGCTTCTAGCCTTTCTTGACATGAGAAATCCAAATCCAATCATAGTGCACATATATCTTTGAGATCTTATTAATTAACATGTACTAATAAATTCCTTTTTCTCTTTTGGGTACTAGTGATCTAGCCTATATCTCATTCGTTGAATAATTGAGGTAATTTATTAACTATGAAAAGATATCGGTATATGAAAAAAGATACTTGCACACTACAATAAAAATCTCTTTTTTTTCAAAAAAGAATTTTTCCAAAATACTCATTTTTGTTATCAGAAATAGTTTATTCTGCAACTTTTCAGTCGCAGGATCTTCCTATGAAATAACTAGTTGAAGAAGCTTTTTACACATAGTTCTTTAGACTGTCAGAAATAAAGAATTTCTAGTATTACCGCATCGCAGAAAATGACAAATTCTAACAGTAAAAACTGCAGGAAATGACTTGTTACAATATTATATTTTCTCGAAAAATAATCTTTTATGAAATTTAAAAAATAGTAGAAAAGAAAGTACAACTACATTTTCTTTGATGCATACAACTACATTAATACTCTCAGTTCAGTATGAATCATTCGTCAATCAGATTTTTTTAGTGCATACAACTACTTTAATACTCACTGCCAACTAGAAACTCTAGGGCATATATACACCTAACTTTTCATATATAACTAAATTAATCATATATACAACTAACTCAATATGAACAAGGCAAAAAAAAAAAAAAAAAACTTTAATAGTTGCTGCCCAAAATGTTAGATTCCAACAATTCAGCTCCACTAAGTGGCATTTTTGGAGAAATCCCATCATGACATAAATCCAGAAAATTTACAATCCACATATGGATCTTTCTATCTTTTAGCAACCTTCAAGTAACCAAACACACATATATCTTTATGGGTGCATGCTTATATGCCAAAAACAACACCAAATAACAAACCTAGAATTATATTAGAAGCATTGCACTGCAAATACTCAACAACACTACAATCAAAATAAGAAAACTTAAAAATCAAGATGAATCTCCAACAAAATGCAATAAAAAATAAAAAAGTTAAGTTCACTGTCAGGTACTGATAAAACAATACCTTTTTATGGCATCATCCAATGTTTTAGTTTCTTAACTGCCAATGAGCAGGCATTCTTTACCATAGTAACCTGCATAATAAACCAAAGGGGAAACACCTAGTTGAAGCCCCAAAACTGAGTATAAAAATTGACATCCTTATTAAAAGAAAGCAACATATAAAAATGTAGCAAATAGAAAATGAGGATGAAATCACCTGGTTGAAGTCCCAAAATTGAGTGCATAGTAGAATTTTCAATGTATAAATAGCATGAAAACAGTCTGAAATTTAAATAATCTAGCTAACAATTATAGATAAAATGAATCAACTCAAACAGTCTGAAATTTTTCCAAAGGGGAAACATGAAGTCATCAACTAAGATTATTTTTTATTTTCTATTTAAAAATTAAGCAAGTGTCGGAATAAACATAAAACATAAAAAGCCCATCTTGCATGCTGAATCCCATGCAAGACCAGTTCAAGCTCCCAAAGCTCTACAATTTCCTGCTACCTACCATTAAAATGACACAAGTCAAAAAACAGAATTTGCCAAGGTATCAACTTTTAGTTCATCCATTCAAAAGTCACGACCAGGTACTTGAATAGGGTAATGCAAAGGCTTAAAGTGTCTAAAAATGTGAGTATTAAATCAATTTCTAAGATTGGTGTTCATAATTGCCTTGTAGTATTTCAAATGGGGTCGTGAAATGCTACCTTCCCTTAGATACAGCCAGGTGTAGATACCATTCCCTTCATTTCCGCTGAATGACGACAAAATATTAAGAGGAACACCAACATAAATAAAGAAATTAAACAAAATGTTGAAATACAACAAAGTGACAATATTTTACTCACTTTCAACCATTATTTCAACTCCAATATCAATAAGGTTGAATTGCTTACTATAGAAATCAGATAAAAAATAGTTCCTTAACTTGGTCCATTATCAGCTCTACTAATAACTAAAAGTAGTCAACACTTTGATTTTCAATTTAAAGGTATTTAAAGAGAGCTGAAACAGAATATTGAGAAGTAGAGCAGCACATAAATAAAGAGTTCACCTGCAACATGGAACCCATGCACTAATAATGACTTCAGATGACATCATTGTGGTCTTTTCCCCAAGAATAGAAAAGGTAACTAATCAAGGACCAATGAAAATAATAAAAATTAGTATGTAGGAACAATTTAACACACTTGAGCCCCAAAACGAGATATAACAATATTTAATGAAACTCAACAAAACAAAAACAGGGGAGGCTCAACTATACAGAAAGCATTGAATAAACACATCAAATTTTATTAAATAAAAAAACAAAGTGAATAAACACAAAAAAACACATCAGAGAGGGACGGCGAGGAGAGAGACGACGGAGATCCTTAAAACCTTTGATCCTAAAAACATCATAGAGGAACACAGAAAAATTATTATTAAAATGTTGTTCGTCTTCAGCAACCTCTGAATCTTTAACACCGAAACCCTAAAAACCCAATTTTACCTCCATAAATCATCAAGCTAGAAGATCCCTAACAAGTTGTAGCGCGATGGTATTTCTGAGATAGAGAGAGGGGCGACAAGGAGAGGGATGTTGGAGATCTAGTTCAACGAATTGAATGAGATCAATTAGAGATCTAGAGAGAGTAAGAGAGAGATGAAAATTTTGAACCGAAAAGAGAGAGATGATGAAGAGAGGGACGGTGGAGAGAGACTTACCTTAGAAGTGGGGAGCGCGAGAGCCAACAGTCGACGATGAGATCTCGCCGAGTTTTGGATTCTTGCCGTCCACAGGAGAATATGAGAGAAAGGGTATCAGGTTTCATTGGGATTATTTTGGGGATTTCTTTTGTAACTAAGGCACAAAACATATATTTAGTGTAATTTAAATCTCCTTTTCCCACAAGAATTAACTAGCAATTAAAAAAGTGTCTCAATAAAGTGTCTTTTGCGACAATTTCTTACACAGTAAAATTGAAATCGCCCCAAAATATATATTTTTCTGATAAAATATAGAAGTGCCAAAAATTGTATATTAGTAGATGGAAAAGGGCATTTCTTCCATGAATTGTGTTTCGAAAAAAAAAAAAAAAACTTGGTAACAAAAATCACTTTTGTTGTAGTATTGGTTCCTTTAATTTACTGTGTAAAGTAACTATTATAATATTATATTTTCATTTTATCATTTTTTTAATGGTTAAAAAAGTTATTATAACTAATAATTAAGGATGTTAATTTATTTTTAAAAAAGTGATAAAAAAAAACTGTGCTAGAGGTACAGTACCCAAGAATAAAATGCTAAATGTATGTTGCCCAGATGACTAACACAAGAGGGGGAGTGAATTGTGTTATATTAAAAATTAACAATTATAAACCAAATACACAATATAAAATATAAACAGAATATGAAGCAGCAGGAAATATAAAAAGTAAGGGTAAGAAGCAAATTCAGTATTTTAACGAGATTCAGCTCTACTGCCTATGTTCTCGCCTCAAGCTACCCTTTGAGGATCTCAAATTCACTATTCAATTTTCTTCAGGTGGAGATAGAAACCTATTACACCTTTGAGCAACACCGCTACAAAAACTTCGTGTAGAACATCCTCTACACTTACAATCATCTCACACTTAGTGATTCAACTATTCTATGTATAGAACACATTCTACACACACAAGAGTTATACGCACCCTCTTACAAATATAAGAGCTGATAGTGGGTAAATTATTATAGTACACTCCTCAATGAGTGAAATAAGAACAATAAAGCACAACCTATATCTCTCTCAAAATGAAAAAGGATTGAGGCACAAAACTTAGAGAAGAAAGAATAAGAGCTTTGAAAGAATGATGTAAAATTTAGCAATTGATATGTAAGCTCTTGTTGTCATTTTTGTAAAACTCAAGTAAGCTATTTATAGACAAATGAGTCTTCATATTCAAATTTGAAAAAGTTCATATGTCAAATAAGAGTACTATTCACTTTTCAAAAAATTCAAATAAAAATATCTCCTTTTTACATTTATCAAAGACAATTTCAATCATTTTTCAAATAAATCAAACTTAATCTTTTACTTTTCATATATGACAAAATGAGCATGATTTATATTTCAAACCAAATCATCTCTTTTTGCATATGTCAAAAAAACACACAACTACCCTTCAAAATTTTCAAACAAAATCATCTATCTTTTGCATTTGCCAAAAGAAGCGTAACCACCTTTCAAGATTTTCAAACAAAATATGCACATGTCAAAGATGGCAATCAATCATCTTATAATTTCAAATTTTTATGCATATATGAAAAAAATAATTTTTGAAATTAAATATTTTAATAATACTATGCAAATGTGAAAAATGCAATTTAATATTTTATAAGAGAATATTAATTTTGAGCATTAATCAAATTTCAAATTTTAAGAGATATAGAAAATTATTCTATGAGTTTCATTTATAGACTTGTTATTCTCCTTACTCATGCTTGATTTCTTGATGTGCTTAACTCCCTTCATGCGTAGATAACTTCAGTTTGAATTTTGAATTTATTTGTTATAATTACAATTTATACGTAGATACGAGACTTAAAACCTTGGGTTCAACAATATATATATATGTAAAATGTACACGATAGTTTTACCCATTAGTTTAACTTATTTCGATGGAGTAAGGACTTGGAAATTAGAAAAAAAAAAAAAGTAGAATAAAAGGAGAAACTACAAAAATGGCATCGTTCTGTTTTGAAAAATACTATTTGTCCTTACTTGAAATTTAAACTAGGAATCTCAATTTTTATTTTTATTTTTTTAGTTTTTTTTTTTACATTATTTTTAAGTAAGTGTTTTTAAATAATATTGTAATTTTTTTGTATTTTTAAAAAATATTTTAAGATGTTTAAAAATTCATATAAAAAAATACATTTTTTTACATGATTTTTTAACATCTTCAAATATTTTTTAAAAATATAAAAAGATTACAACATTATTAAAAATACTTACTTAAAAATCATATAAAGAAACTAAAACAAAACAGTCGAGATGCAGTTGAGATCCCAAAATCGGGATCCCTAGCATTCCCTTTATTTTATTTTTTTATAAAAAGCATATTGCATTCATTAATAACAGATATTACAATAAAATTTGAAACATGCATTACAAGCGTACTACAACATTTATAGCGCCCAAGTACACAAAAGTTAATGACATGATCTAGCCCTTACTGTAAATCTCTATAGACTAATGTTTGAAAGACAGTACAACTCTGTCCAAGATAGAGTGAAAACCAACCCCTATTCGTTCTTTGGAGTAGAGGACATATTTTACAAATAAAAGTCTTAGAGACCCACTTTACAGACCAAAAATTCTAGAGACTAAGTGCCTTTTTTTTATTATTAAGCTAAAACAAAATACATAACATAAATTTTAAAAAAATGGGAAAAATGGATTACATCTTAGAATGACATAAATCCATATTTCCAACTTTGGAGGAAAAATTAAAAACACATAAACGAGTGGCTGTGATGGCGCATGAGGGGTAAGTGCTGATCTTACAGGATGGCAGATAGTCGGGTCCCACGAAACCGAATGTCCTGGATCCAGATGGGCCGCGCATGGCAGCTGTAAGGCACCCCTATAAGGGCAAGTGGGTTTTGAGCTCTCGATTTGAACCGCATGTGCGACCCATATGTCGCTTTGTTCAATGTCGTTTTGCCCCCCATCTAGATCGGCACCTTTGAAATCTTACAGTGTGGCTCTTGGAGAAACATGGATGTTGGAGCACGGCCACTCACCATAAACCAACCAAGACCAAAAACCAATCAAAACTCATCGATGAGAACTACAACAAAAACAGAAAATATAAGGAAAAAAGATAGAAAAAGAGGGGGGGGGGGACTCCTGGTAGGATGTGTCGCTAGCCGTTAGAAAACACCAAACTCCACAATTTCAAACTAGAACGAAAAAATCCAAAAGAAAATAGCGAAGCTTCCACCCTTGACCCTCCCTTGTGGCAAGTTCTTTCTCTTTGAATTCTTTAAGGGTTTTTTTCTCTTAGGCACTTCACAACCTACATGATATGAGGGCATCAATATGTTTGAGTAGGGTTGTAATCGAGTCAAATTTTGACTTGCCGAGCTCGAACTCGACTCAAAATACTCGAGCTCGAGTTTTTATTTATTCTTTGTTCAAAATCGACTTGATAAACAAAACCTCTAATTCGAGCTCGATTGTTTAAAAAAAGAAATTTAATAAAATTTAAAAATAAATAAATAAATAACTAATAAAAAATTAATATTTAATATCTAACTAGTTAATATTTCTTCATCATAACAATATGTTATATGCTTATATATTATTAATAAATACATAATATGATATCATATACGCATTTCACATATTTTCCATGTACTAATATAGAAATTATTAAATTTTATAAACTAATTATTGTACAAATTATAAAACATAACTATGAAGTATATTCATTATATATATATATATATAAGTAATAAGATTATATATTATGTATTTAATTATAAGAATTCTATACTTATATTATTAGTAATATATATAACATATATATGTGTATATTTTTATCAATATATAAATGAATTTTAATCGAATCAAGTTAACAAGTCGACTCGAACATAAATAAGTAAACATTAACGAGCCTTAGTCGAGTTGAGTCGAATTCTGTCGGGTATATATCATTTACTCATCGAGCGGGTATCTGCTTTCATGAGCAAGTTTTTTTTTTACAAGTCGAATTCGATTCAAATTTAGCCGAACGAATACTGAGCAGGCTATCAAGTAGCCTGGTTCATTTACAATCATATGTTTGAGTTTTTCAAATTATACAAAAATAATAAGAATAAGAAAAACAAAAAGTAATGCATAAGTCATAAATTGACAAACTCTACCTATATATTTTATAAAACAAAATGAATTCTACTAAAAAATTAAATAATTTTTTTCCATTTTTTATATGGAATTTATCTACTTATCATTTGTATAAGGAAAATGTTAGGGAGCATCCAACACACAATACTCACCTCTCACATGAACAATAATATTTTATTATTCATATGAGAAATGAGTGTTGTGTATTAGATACTCCCAATCATCTTTCCTTCAAACAAATATACGGTACTAAAAACTTGCATATCCTGATTTTAGAGTTCCATCATTGTCAACCGTGCGTTTAAAAACTTGCATGACCGGGAATAGATTGTAAGCTATATATCCTGATTAAAGAAGTTTCCCTGATTACTTGCATACGCGGTTTTGATATGGGGTCATGTACTAATTTCTACTTCTCAAGCAAGGCTAATGAGTGGAGTTCCCAAGCAACGATATAATTGTGGGCTACAATATTTTCTATTTTCTTGAGTGAAAGATATAGATACATTATTTTATTTTATTTTGTTTATTTTCACTATTATTTTCAATATTTTTATTTTTATTTTTTTTTTAGTGAAGGATAGCGATACATTAAGTTATCGTTTGTTTTTATAATTATTTTCAATTCACCTTATCTAATGATTACTATTTTTTTCAAGCTATCATATAAAATAAAACAAATTATTTAATTTTTTCAAATTCTAAAACAAAAATAATATTTTAAAATATTTTATAAAAATATTTTATTCAACTTTTAATTTAAATCTAACCCTTTTAATCATCTCATTTACGAAAAAAATGAGGTCTAAAGAGACTCCAAGTATTTCATGTTTAATTAATATTATCACATATATTTTTTATATAATTTTTAAAAAATCTAATTATATGGGAAATATGTTAGCTCCTTGAAACCACGAATTTTTAATCGGCTTCCACAGTCTTTAACATTGCAATTAGTTAATAGTGGGCAGCTATCCAATCTAAATTTCATTATATATATATATATATATATATATATATATATATATACACACATAGTACCTCTTGAAAAGTCAGCTTCCTTACCTGATTTTTTCCTACCAAAGTGGAAATTAAGATCCACCCACATGATTTGTGCCATGAAAAAGAATGGTAAAGGTTGTTGCAATTGGGAGCACTACCATATTGTTTATTAATGTTAATGTCACATCCTTTTTCTTTAGACTACAGCTATAAAAGAATTTTATAATAATAATTTTATAAATTGACATAATTTTATATAATTTATTAAATTTATTTTATAATTAAATGAATTATATCAAATTATATTAAATTTGAAAAATTATTTTTATATAATTATTTTAAGTTAGATGATTTCTTTTTTCTTTATACCTTTTTGCTTTTATAAATTTTCTTTTGTCCTAATTTGCATAGTCTCTACATCTGTTTCCTTTCCGTCTATAAATACCCCATGTGCTCACTGCTTTTCAGACCCCCTCTCACCTTAAACTCCCCATTCCTCATTTTCCTTGCTGGAGAAGAAGATTTTGGGATCACCACCACATAAAAGCACAGCTTCTTCTTCTCCAGTTCTCCTCCTCCTCCTTCCCCTCTCTCTCCCTATACTCACTAGCTAGTACTGAGTTTGAATGGCTCAAGTAACAGCATCATTATTAATGCCATTACTAACACTTCTTTTATCAGTATCAGGTAGTGATAATCAATATCCCTTTACATATTTGGATATTCAAATATAAAATTTTACTCATGAATTTCTTTTTATATGCACGCTTGATGTATCGCTGCACTATTTCAACTGCAGGAGTAATTTCGACCACCTTCACAATTATAAACAGTTGCGACCACACCGTATGGCCAGGCATTCTCTCCAACGCCGGTGTACCTCCGCTCTCCCCGACAGGCTTCGCTCTCCAAAAGGGCGAGTCCAAGATCATTACGCCGCCGACTTCTTGGGGAGGCCGCTTCTGGGGCCGCACTCTCTGCTCCCTAGACTCCGCCGGAAAGTTCTCCTGCGTCACAGGTGATTGCGGCTCCGGGAAACTCGAATGCTCCGATTTCGGCAAGCCACCCGCCACCTTGGCCGAGTTCACGCTAGACGGCGACAATGGTCTCGATTTCTTCGATGTCAGCTTGGTCGACGGGTACAACCTCCCTATGCTGGTCGTGCCCCAGGGTGGCACCGGTCAGAACTGTAGCACCATCGGCTGCGTGGCCGACCTGAACGACTCGTGCCCGTCGGAGTTGAAGGTCACGAGCTCCGGCTCCGACGGCACTAACGTGGCCTGTAAGAGCGCGTGCGAGGCCTTCGGCCAGCCTCAGTACTGTTGCAGTGGCGCTTATGCCACTCCTGACGTCTGCAAGCCATCAAATTACTCTCAGATATTCAAGAACGCGTGCCCGCACGCTTATAGCTACGCGTACGACGATAGGACCAGCACTTTCACATGCGCCTCCGCTGATTATACGATTACCTTCTGCCCCACACCAAACACCAGGTAATTCAATTTTACTCAAAACTCCCTACTCCACCGGCTAGTTTTTAGTTATCTCAACTTAACGGTAAAGGGTAGTCTTGTGATCTGGATAAAGTACAGTCTTCTCTAACGTTAATGACCCCCCATGTTCTGGCCCAACTTTTCATGCTAGCTAGACAATCTTATTAGATGGTATCATGTTATTTGTGCCATTTAACAAATTCAGCTGCTATCTCGAAAGAAAAATCACAATTCCCATATCCCCAAATTAATAAATTACTATCATTTTATTATTTATTTTTAAATATTTTAATATTTTAATTTTATTTAATAATTAAAAAAATAAATTTTAAGAAAATTATATATGTTTTTATTTTTTAATGATTAAAACTTTTAAAAAAATACTTTAAAAATAATAAAAATATAAAAATATAAAAATACACTAATAAATTATAAAATAATAATAAAATAGTAACACCTGTCACTTCTCATCTTTAATAAGTATTTTAGGCATTATTTGTCTTTAAAGATGAACTTAACTCATCTCAACTTATTTTTATTTTATTATTATATTTTTATAATTTTTTATATAAAACACAAATTTTTATACACCTTTTTCAAATTTCAACACATCTTTTTCAAATCTTAAAATAATAATAATATTAAAAATTAAACTAAATTCATTTCAATTTATTTCAATTCATTTTATCTTTAAATTTAAACAGAATCTTCTCCTCCGATATTTTCTAAATTATTCGTAGTCGGGGGGACAGTTATCCGGTCAGAAGAGACACCGATCCCTCTATCATGGGTCTACTGCCGACCTAGTTTTCTCATTTTCACGTCGACATACTGGGCAGGCATCGTAATTAGTGCACACATCATTTTCTTATCTACATGACCTCTCTGTTTAAGTGCTGCACTTTTGAGAGCCTTTCTATTCTCGTGTCAACACGGAATTAAACAGCCTAGCAAGCAACAAACAATTTCGTCACTACCCATAATACATATGTATTGTATATATAATCCACGACAATATCTTGAAATATTTTTACAACCTTTTTTATTTTGTTTTTTTGGCTCAAGTTGGGTCGCTTTCTTCATTATTAATTAATCAATGAATCATGACTCATGCATGTTCCGTGGTGGACCTAGGGATGTATCTCTCTCAGAAATAAGATGCAAAGGATGACACTATTAATATGTACTGATTTTAGATATTCGGTTCAATTTTGTCAGATGCTTAGTTTAACGGCCACTTAAATAAGTTAAAGGCTGCGCGCATGCCTACTTACACCAGTCACACCACGACACGTATTTTTTTCTATATATTTGCTGACAGGTGAATTATTCCGTGCATGCAGCAAAAAGGCTTCTCAGGGGCAGACCACGGCGTCAAACCCAAATACGACCACCACAGAGACACCGTCCGTCAACAGTGCGATGATCTACGAGGGCGCATTGGGCGAAAGCAATGCATCGGCGCACACGCGTGGCCAGGTTTCACGGTCCCACGCCATCGCGGCTGCGCTCAGCATCGCGTTGGCAATATGGCGGTCGATGCACTCTCGTGATCTCTTCTAACTTCCTTCATTGAGTTTTTTCAAGGCATGGACCATGTATGTGGCCCGGATGGGACCCACAGGGTTGGCCGGAATGACTAGGATATGAGTCAGAATGAAGCGGCTCTCTCACCTATCGCAATATATTGAGAAGGTTGCTCACTACCCAGAAATTAGAGACATTGAATGTCAACGAGAGCGAAAGGAAATTAAAAATATAGGCATAGGATGCGATTTTTTTTTTTTCTTTTTTTAATCTTTTGTGGTGGTGCAGAAGTACTGCACGTAATAGACCTGCTAGGCCAAGAAAATTCTTTCCAAACATTATTATTAGTGAGTTCCATCTCTTTATAATGTCGGATGAGAGAATAAATACATTCGTTTAGTTATGGGTGAAGTGTCAATTATTTTTCTGTAACCACCAACACCACCCATTTGGTTGATCTATATAAATATAGGTAGTAGTTATTTTTATAAGTTTTTGCAACTTGTATTCTTGTTTGATGTTGTATTAACAGGTATGTGAGACGTCGAAGTACTGATGCTTTGAGTGATAAATGAGTAGTTATAACAGTACCCCGGCCCCCCTGCTTTTGTCTTCTTATAAACCTCCTCCCTTGTATGTTAATTTTTATGTTGGTGCATGAGTCAATTGTTGGTTGGTTGTCTTTTTCTTTTTTCTTTTTTAACATTTATTAATGCAAATATATTTAAATCATAATTATTTAAAACGTGCATGGCATTTGACTGTATGATAAAATCTAGAGCAATCATTTCGCAAAGAAAATGTTGTGGCTATAAGGTAGTAACTTCAAGAGCAAGAGTTAATAAGTAATCTGAACTAAAACCCACAAAAAAGCGATATATGAGCAATGGCCCTATGGTGGACCCTTGATAATCATCGAATATCCTTAGAGCAAGTTGAGTAATCTCTACATCAAACATACAATTAAGCTCTCAACTTTAAAATCACTTGCGGTACCAATCAACTTTCTTGTTGGTGGATCCTTTGATGATTGATTATCCTTGGAGCAAGTTGAGTAATCAGTACTACATCAAGCATGCATACAGGCTCAATTTCATATCACGGCTAGAGTTAATTTTCTTATGACAACAGGCATATTTCACAAGTTAGCTAGAAGGCCGTCTTGACTCATATCCGCGGTATTCTCCTTTGACCCCTCTAAACATTCCACCCTCTGTCTCTTTCGCTCGGGGAAAATATTATAGCACATCAACGTCCCAAGATTCCAGCAATCCATGATCCTAGCAATCCCACCATTTTTTGTAATTAGACAGTTACATAATATTAGATTTTATTTGTACAGCCGATATTGATTTTCTTTCAATGTAAATCATCACCTATGTATTACTATATATTTACATACAAGATCAATGAGAAAGCAAGTGAAAACATTCAGCCAAAATACTTCTTAACATGGTATCAGGCATACCTCGATCCTCACCTCCTTCCCTGCCGAATCCCATGGCTTCCCCATCTAAAATTTCCTCCCCATTCCTTCTCCACCTCTCCGACTCTCCTAGCCTCATTATACTCATATCCAACTATCTCACCAGCGGTAACTTCCCAAAATGGCAATGCGCTCTATGCCGCGCCCTCACCCCCAATGGCGAAGCTAGAAATTTGCGTTAGGGGGGCCAGACAAAATTAAAATAAAATATATAAAATATTTTTTATTCTATTTGTATATAATTTTTTATGCAGTATAAAATAATTTGATAGTAAAATTTACAATAAAAATAAAATACGTTTAATGTAATTTATATATTAAAAAAATATATAATATGCTAAGAACATGTCATCATAATAAAAATATATTAAAAATACATTAGAAATCATCAAACTTCTTTTTTTATTTTTATTTTTATCTATAATAAAATCATGTCATCATTTTATTATATTATTTTATTTTATATGAGATGTATTTTATTTTTAAATCATAAAATAATTTTTAGAGAGGGGGCCAACACAAAATAAAATTAATATTATCCTACAAAATCATAAAAAAAAAAACATATTTTTCAATTTTTTAATTTAAAAAAAAACATATATTATATTTTTTTAAAATTTTTTTTTAGAATAGGGGTGGGGCCGCACAAAGAACATGGTTCTCACTTGGATTCTCAACACTATTACTGCTTCCCTTGTCAATTCTCTGGACCACTATAATGATCCCCGTAATGTTTGGCTCAACCTTGAGTCCCGTTTTTGCCATGACAACAATGCCGGTCTCTTTCATCTTAAAAGAAAAAATTTTCAAGATTCACCAACACCAATCATCCACCCTCGACTACTGTAATATCATAAAACAATTATGAGATGAATTAGACAATCTCCAACCCTCTACCAATGCTACTACCTTGGAAAAGAGAGCAAAGGATGAACGGATATTCCAATTCCTCTTGAGACTCAACGATTCATTTGTTGCCCTCCGAACCCAAATCCTTGCCACTAACCCCCTTCCATTTTTGAACAAAGTGTTCTCAATTCATTTTCAAGAAAAACAACAAAGGCTCATCCAAGTCTCATGCATCCAATTGGACAATGTAGCCCTCGCTGCTCGGAGTTCCCACCATGAACGGCCACCTCTCAAGTGCACCAAATGTGGCAAAGACGGACACTTGCAAAATCATTGCTGGCTTGTAGTCGGATATCCCCCTGTGTGCGACCCATGCTGTTGAGGATATTACTCCCCAATCCTAGCCTTCCCAAACATATACAGATTGACCAATGTGATTGTAGGGACTTACTTGTATATTGTTTCCTTTTTGGTTGTTTAGTCATCTTCGATTACACTACTTGTAAAGATGTATATATATCAATACAAACTCACCATCGAAACCTAAGGTGGATTTCACACATTCTTATGGTATCACGAGACTAGAAGGTTTAACAAAACCTCGATCCCTTTCTTCTTATGGCTTCTGAAACATCCCCTACCCTTCTCCCTTTCAATACCTTAATTCACATGATCACCATCAAAGTCCCTTCCTCAAATTATCTTCTATGAAAAATCCAACTCTTTCCCTTTTTTGTGAGTCAAGAATTATTGGGATATGTTGATGGCATTATTGTGCAACCCCCACGATTTTAACTTATTGGTTCTCTCACACCAAGTGACAAACACCTGGCATCGAAGTAACTGATCAACGTCTCATCAGCCTATTACTTTCCTTCCTCACCGAGGAAGCCATGACTGAGCTGGTTGGCCTCTCCACCACCACGCGACATATGGCTCGCACTAGAGAATTCATTCAGTCACCATTCAAAAGCATGAGAGTGACGCTTGAAAGAATTCTAACAATTGATGAAGTGCAACACCATATCCATTATCGAGTATGCTCGTGCTTTCAAAGCCTTGTGTGACCAACTTCACACAATCGATTGTCCCGTTGATAGCATCAAAAAGATCCACTAGTTCCTCCGTGGTCTCAACAACAATTTTTCTAGATTTTCCACAGTACATATGGCTCAAACTCCTCTTCCCTCATTTGTGGATTTGATTTCCAAAGTAGAAAGTTTTGAGATTTTCAGAAATCTTTTAAGTCTTCCCCTCCATCTGCTGCATCTTTTACAACCACCAAAAGTTCCTCTAATCGTGGTGGTTCTTCCCACAACAATTGAGGCCGAAATGGTGGGCATGGCTTTAGTTCATCCCACTGCGAACAGGGTCAATCCAACAATGGCCAAGGGCGTCGTCATCCCAAATGCCAGATTTGTCGAATGGAGGGGCATTATGCTAATCTATGTCATCAATGCTATAAGAGAAATGAGCCCTCTACTCATCTTGCCGAAGCTCTCCAAAGCTCTTGCTCCTTCAATGACAATATGGACTCTGAATGACGTTGACATAGGGACTTCGGCCCATATGACCGTGGATCATTCTCAATTGAAACAATTCACAAATTACATGGGTAAGGATTGTGTAGTTGTTGGGAATGGTGTGTCACTACTCATTACCCACACTGGTAAAATTTCTCCCACCCCAAACCTCCATCTTCTCAATGTCCTTATCGTACCTCGCCTCACCAAAAACTTATTTTTCATTAGTAAATTAACGTCTGATTTTCCTTTATTTGTTAGCTTTACTAATAATTTGTCTACTGTTCAAAATCGCAGAACAGAAATAGTGGTGGCAACCGACAAACGTGATGGAGGCTTATATGTGCTCGAGCGAGGAAACTCCACCTTTATTTCTATCCTTAAAAATAAATCGTTTCATGCGGCATATGATTTATGGCATGCACGACTTGGACATGTCAATCACTATATTATATTAAATAAAAAAAGACAGCTTTATCTTACTTCTTTGTTGCCTTCTCCTACTTTATGTAGCAGTGTCAAATTGCTAAAAGCCATCACTTACCTTATTCTTGGAATGAACAAAGGTCATCCAACGTGCTTGACTTAATCCATTGCGACATATGGGGTACCTCTCCTGTCAAATCTAATTTAGGATTTGTCTACCATGTCCTTCTTATTGATGACAACTCTCACTTCACGTGGCTCTATCCTTTGAAATTAAAATCTGATTTTTATAATGTTTTCAATCAATTTCAAAGATTTTTTGAAAATCAATTTTCTGCCCATATAAAAAATTTTCAAAGGGATGGTCTCGGACTTCGCACATGACCACTGCCACATATGTCCTTTGCTACATTAAAGGCACTCCAGGCCAATGCATCTTCTTATCTCCCTCCAATGATCTGCATGTATGTGCTTATACTGATTTTGATTGGGCCAGTTGTCTCACCACTCGACATTCCACCACTAGTTTATTCATCACATTTTGTTCTAGTCCCATTTCCTCACATACTAAAAAATAGACTACAATTGCTTGCTCCTCAATGGAAGTTGAATATCGTGTCATGGCCATCACTACATGTAAACTAGTTTGGATACAACAGCTCCTTCATGACCTAGGCATTTATCACAAAGATCTCATGACTCTTTACTGCGACAATCAATATGCACTCTATATTGCTCAAAATCCAGTTTTTCACGAGTGGACCAAACACATTGAAATTGACTGTCACATCATCCGTGACAAACTTCGTTCTGATCTCTTCACAATCGCTCATCTTCCATCTTCTTAGCAGATTGCCAACATTTCAACAAAGCCTTGGGTTCTGATCTCTTTCATCACTTATCTTGTAAGTCGGGTATTACAGATCTTCATGCTCCAATTTGAGAGGGGGTATTACAGCACATCAACGACCCAAGATTCCAACAATCCATGATTCTAGCAATCCCACCATTTTTGTAATTAGATAATTACATAATATTTTATTTTATTTGTACAGACCATCACTACAACATTTCATAACTTTTGCGGTGAGCATAATTCACCACAAATACGAAGTAACTTGCGGTAAAAATGCTTCAGCCACGTTTATTTGCTCGCAGGTCAAATGCCGAAAATTAAGCGTGACATGTGCTCTGTTTGTCTCCGCAATGACAACGTTGAGAATGAACTAGCTATTCACGGCGTTCTTCTCGCCGACAAAGCCATCAATGGCAACTGCTGCAATTGATGGCTCCTAAAGTCAATTTAAGCGCCGATAATCCAATATCTAGCTCGGCGACGTCAAAACCACAACAAGTTCAAATCTCGACACTTACACCGTCGTTAATGATCTGTGATTCAAATTTCTGGATGTTGAGATTTTCCCCCGGAATGACTCTTTTGCATGTTTCTTAGATTCAAATTTTTTGGTACAGACTTTTTAATCGTGTTTCCACCAGCAATTAGATTTTTTATCAGATAATGATTTGAAGAGTTAAATACTAGAACCAGATACAGAGGAGTTAAATATTTCTTAGTTTGGTAACTTTGGGTTAAGCGAAGAGTTAAATATATATTTGGTAAATTTTGTATCTTGCTACTAGATGTTCGATGGTTCCTTTGCACCATATTTCTTAGCTTAATAACAACTACTTAGCTTAATAACAACTACTTTGAGAAAACAGAGAGTAAAAAGCTTGCTGGAAATGTATATGGAGACTAAGCGAAAGGGTCTACCAATTTGACAATAGAGAGTAAAAAGCTTGCTGGAAAACAGAGTACTCTAGGAGACAGAGTAAAAAGCTTGTTGGAAAACAGAGTATTCTAGGAGACAAATAGAGAATAAACGAAAGGGCCTACCAATTTGACAAAGTCTAAGCCAAAAGGAAAATGGTTAACCTTCAGATATTCAGCAAGCTTTTGTAAAAACAGATACAAAGGAGCTAGTCGATTCTTCTCAGTTTATCTCAGCACTTTGGAAATAACAGGGAAGATCAAGATACAAAAGCAATACACGTTCATTTTCAAGCCCCTGTAATGATGTATATACTGCCTCATTCCTAAAAGCAGTACACTACAAGCCCCTGTAGTGGACCCACGTCCCTTTATGGCAGCACAATAAACCATTTTTTTGCTGCGTTTTTTCATGCCTGAACATATGACAGCGGGACTAGATCGCAGCAACAAATTCCACTAACCGCGAGCATTGAAATCGTCGCACTGGCCTTCTTCATTTGCAGCAGTTAAATTTGCTACGACCAAAATTCACCGCAAATAAGTTTGTGATTAACTGCGCCTCTGTTGCTTGTCGCAAATTATGCAATGGGAACCATACAGCCATCCAACTGCAGCCAACTAACCTCGCCACAAGTTAAAACGCAACAAATGACAGTATGTGTTGTAGTGCATATTGATTTTCTTATGTAAATCATCACTATGTATTACTATATATTTACATACAAAATCAATGAGAAAGCAAGTGAAAATATTCAGCCAAAATACTAACAAAAAATAAAAAGTTGGAGTTAATCAGTAACAGCGCTATAGCCGATGGATACTAATTGAAACCATACACGCATGAGGTGGCCGCCGCCTGGCCATTCTTATTTTCAACATCTTTTTATTTCTTGATCTTTTATTCTCAACATCTTTAGTTCCATGTATTTTGGCCAGTATGTATATATATATATATATATATATATAGGAGCGTAACATGAGTTTAAGTACTTCCTAATAGCGCCACCAGGCTTCCTATTTTTCGGATCAATGATCGACTTCATCATGAGTATTTAAATCAAGCCTTAATATTATGATTCAAAAATTAAGGCTGCTTAACTACATACACATGATGTAGCATATATATGATGGATTAGCTGGCTAGCGAGCTCTCAATTATTATCTTTATCGGCATGATTTTGCATGCATGAATACACACACCCTTATATATATATACATACATACATACATATATATATATATATGCATGTATGTATATATATATATTAATCATGAATAGATAGATGCATGGCTATCTAATTAGGAAAAAAAGGATAATTAAATCTAGATTTAAATCAATTAGAGAGTACTGTATATTTTGGGTGCTGATGAGCACCAATTTTTAAGATTTTTACAGGCCGGCCTGGAAAATTGTCCATATATACTGTATATATGAACAATTTAACATCCAAAAGCCCCGAAAATGTCACGAGGCCAACCCGGCCCAAAGCATTATTAATATTGTCCATATATATATATATATATATATATATATATTATACATATAATCCATCTAGAACTTCATGAACCCTTCCATAATTAATATGCCATAAGGATGATACGGACCGTGCGTGGAATATCCAGTTTTGAACTCATAATTTATCAGTTTTTAGAAAAGTTTTTTTCTGTTTTGGTATTGGAAAACCCACAAAATTAACGACACATTTTCATGATTTTGCATGTGTTATAGTCTGCTTACTGCACTAGAAATTAAGTATACATACCTGATCCAGAATATAATCTAAAAGACCAGGTACCATATCAATATAAGAAATAGCTCCAGATTATATATGCTGTCTACGGACCCGTTATGGAATCCAAAACTAAATCCGATAGGGTCTAGATCCGGATCTTTGATGCAATATGGGTGCACCACGTACGTGTACCTTTACGACGCCTTGATGTTGTTCCTTTGGATGTATCGATCGGATATAATATATAACCTGATCTGCACGAGATGAACGCTTAATTGGTCAAATCAATTAACATTCTATATGTTTTTTTTATTTGTGCACTTGAAATTTTTTTGGTTTTTTTTTTGGTTTTTTTAAAATTGAAGAGTCAAGACAGTTTTTATAGTACAGCTTTTTATAATAACTGAATGGGTCTCACGATAATTTATGTCATATGTTTAATTATATATAACATGAGAACTACAAAGACATCAAATATAGAGACGCAGAAAACTTGGCTACGAAGATAAGATAATACAGATGATCCACCTTTTGCTACTTTGTGAGAAACTAATTATAAATAGTCACAGACTACGTACTGATCATAAGTTTCTTTAGTACCATGGCCGCTACTCGCTAGTATATGTATGCCTCTTTTGGATGCCCACGTCGGCCATTATCCACTTTCTTCACCTTCACCTTCACCTTTAATTCCCATCAAAATCAATGTCAGCTCAGCATGTTCCGTGCCCCCGGAAGAATATGCATGCATGAATCATGAACACATGAGATGATGACTAGTCAGAGTCTAGTCATATATTGTTCGGAGACATTACTGACCACGAACTGAAGGATTCGAGTTAGTTTGGAGATCAACAAAAGGAAACGTGAGTTAATCCTTCTTTAGAGGTTTCAAACTGCAAAGGCTGTCTGCTGGTAGGTGTGACGTAGATCTATCTTCAGTAAAGAGAAAGCAGAAAGAAAGAAAGATCGATGTCAGTCGACTAAAAAAAAAAAGATTGCATACGTGCAATAATTATCCAAACGGTTCTTTACACGACAGATCATATATAACATGTGTCACTTTTGCATTCTAAATTTGACGTTGAGAGAACATCATTAATTACTGAGTAGTAAAGAGATGTTGGGTTGTTCGATCGTTACCTTTTTGAGATGTAGACTGATCCTTATATATTTTAGAGAAATTTCAGCACTCTCTTTACTCGTAGCATAGATTATCCAAACTTCATGTTACTTTGATTCCAAGCTTCCAAGGGGTAATTAAGAAAGCAAAATTGCTTTACAAAGTTAAGGTTCCGACGTCATATTATTTGTGATCGATGGTAAACGATCACCTGTTTGTCGATATTGAATTTATTACCAAAATTATGATGCGGGATGGGCAATAAAGCTACAATATCAAAAAGTTGATCAACTTCCAGCACATGGCATGCACAACACTGTTGGAGCTTCTTTTTTTTTATTATTATTTTATCAGTACGTAGTTCTTTATTAATAGATTATGGTCCAAAAGATACAGCGGTAGGTTAAAAACCACAAAATTTTTGTGTGTTTAGAGACATGGAGCAGACATGGGCACGTCACAGACCATATTGAACTTTAGAGGATATTGCAGCGTCGGCACCCCACTTTTGCATGTCATCACGTAGAGTACGTACGTACGTATAAGTATTAGTGATAACATTCCGATAATTAAGTAGTGTTTTACTGGGTCAACAACTACTAGTAGCTGCTAGTTTAATTTGGATAGAAATAACTGATCTGGTTGTGCTAATTTAATTTCTTGCATCTGATGATCACTATTATAATTTCCTCATCTTTTTATATGTTCTTTTTTTCTTACTTCTGCTTCTAATTAATTCTGAATATTCAAATCTCACATGCATTAATTGAATGAACCACCTTTCTTTATATATATATATATATATATATATAAAGCATAATCTCCGAATTAAGATGAAAGCTGTAAAACTTTTATTTTACAAAAATTAGTAGTATAATATATTATTATCTGATATTTCATTATATATCTATCGTAAAGATCACTTGAGAAGGCTTCATTTAGATCTTTGAATGAGTTTAATTCATCTCATTTGGATTCCATTTTACACATATCCTAACATCTAAACACAAACCAGCTCACAAATCACTAAACATTACTCGACTCAAAATATTTGTATATGTGAGACCCACAATTTTTTTTAACTCAACACCTCTTCATTATGTGGGACTCGCAACTTTTTCAACTTCTCATAAATATATCTAAACTCATCTTAACAATCAAATACTTCTAAACTTATCTCAGCTGACCCCACAAAACTCATTTCACTATCTCAATTCACTACAATTGAAAGGGATGAAATGGAAAGTCAATAGTCCAGCCAAACATTTATTGCACCTGCAAACATTTATGGCATTAGGGGACAAGAAGAGAGGTGATGGGACTACAAGGTAGGTTGGCAGACACGTGTGCAAGGCAACTGTTGTGCATAAGGAAATATTAGTAAAAGCAAACGACGAAATAAAATAAAAGAAGGCAACTGACGCAAGCAAGTAAATTATCAATGGTGACCAAGAACTCCTATATAATGAGGACCCGACCAGATAACAAAGGGGGCTTCTTCAACCTTGACTTTGGCCTCTTCTTCCTGGGATTTTCTCTCCTCTAGCAGGCATGTTTCCACAGTCAAAATATTGTACAGTGAGATGCGAGTGACTGTAAAATATTTATTATAGTGGATCATCTTCCAAAAAGGCCCATGAAAGTAAGCGTTAAGCCAAATCACGTAAATTTTGTGTCACCCTTATTTATTTCATCTATTGTTAATGTATGTGTCGGCTATGTCGGAACCTCGTTGAGAGTCTCAAACTATTTCAAACGAAGTCCAACTCACACTAGTGGGCTGGAAATGACTCTTTCTCTCGCCTCGACCTGTTAATTGATTTTTATGGCCTCAACAGTGGGGCCTTCTGTGGGATTTAAATATTTCTCTTAAGTCAAAGGTGAGAGAAGGATGACTTTCTGGTGCACTGGTTGACTGTTCGACCAAATCGGCAAAGGGTGCTTCCAAATAAGTACATCCAACTGCTTTCCTTATTTTTTATTACTAGCATCGCAAGGAACGAGCTCACGCCAAGACAACTCGAGAGCTCTTATTTTCAAACCTTTTATTCTTTATCTTCCCGACCTGAGATACCACTTGTTCGCAAGATTCACAAGTATTATACACTTAAAGATCACAAACACATGCATATATGTACGCCATGAACCCATGATGGTCTAAGCACAGCCTGAAAGTGTACTGCACTATGCACTTTAAGTGCACAGTAACGCATGCACATACCATGCATGCAAGCACGTACTGTGCATGCATGCACAGTACTTCTTACATGTACAGTACTCAAGGGCACGACGTGGTGCACCCCGAGACTCACAACTACCACCGTGAGCTTGGCTGGCTCACCGTCGGTAGTTTCTGTCCCTATCGAAACCCCAGTGATCCACCATTCCTGCCGGCATTGCCCCCATCGGATCCATTCCCGAGCTTGCACCATATGCGAGCTAACAGAAGCCCAAGGCCTTCGTGGCGAGGCTGGGCCTTCGGCGACCACCAAGAGGGTCACCGGTGTTTCCTGTTCCTAATGGTCACACCCCTGAGCGGTGGCATCGCCGGTAGCTCCGCCGCGAGCTCCTCCGCCACCATGCACAAATGACCGATGCACATTCAGCCAAGTCGATCCATGGCTTGGGGAGACACCGGCGGCCCCCAATTGGCCTATTGGCAGGTTCTGTGTACCTTAGGCTGGTCGCCACATGGGAGCCACCACCATGAGGGTGGGCGGCCATTCCTTCCTCTTGTTTATCCTTGACAGGAGCCGAACCACTTAGTGCACGGCCATTCGGGAACGTCACTAGGTATTCATCCCAAACCCAAGTTCGCGCTTGGAACCCTCCACAACCACTTGCATACAAGTGGTTCGGCATGCATGGACCCCCGTTTGGGATAACCATGCTTCAAGGTGGCATTCAAACTTGGGACTCCTCTCCACGAGAGCTCAACTCGGGAATGCATGGGCTCAGGAACTTCCTTCGAGAACCCTTAGACTCCTTCAAGCACTCCACTTAGTAAATATTTTGCCACTTGGGACTTCACAAGCTGGTGCTCCACATGCTCCATTTCCCCTCGGGAACAAGCACACTCGGGAATTCCACACGAGACCACACTATGCACTCGGGGAACTCACTGAGCCTGAGCTCGAACCAGTTCACGACTCCTCACTTGAGAACATCTCTCAAGTACCACTCAAGACTCGCCCTCAGGGAATAAGCAGCCTGGGATACATCCATTGCCTCACTCGGGGAGCTCCACTCAGGAAATTGGGTTTGCCTTGCTCACACTAGCTTGGGATACCTCCACTCAGGAGTCCCTCCCAATCATTCACCTCACTCACAGAACATACACCAGCTCGCCACCTTAGCCCAAACCATCTCTAGGGATCCCAACTTGGGAAACATACTCAACTCATGGAACTCATCTCAATTCACAGAAACCTTGCATGCTCGGAACAACCCCCACACTCCATAAGAGCCTTCTTCCTCTCTTGTTTGCAGGAGTCAAATCATCATCATTCATGGCATGGGCTCGAGAGATGAGCTTAATAAAGCTACCCTGGAAGCACACGCAATCATGTGCTCGGGAAGCCATTTACGAGACCTCGTGGCTCCTCACTCAGGACTGCCACTCAGGAGTTGCCACTCAAAAATTTTTCGCTGCTTGAAAGCGCATGGACCATGCTACCACCGAGAGCAGATCGGATATAGCGCCAAATCACCACTCGACTCAAGACTTCAAATGGGACATAGACTAACCCGGACGGCACCTAGATTAGTCGTCTGCCACAAACAAAAATACTTTAGCTTGTCTCTCTCACAATATGTGAATTTATTTGTACTAACAAATTTGTTTAGTGTAACATGGAATGCTGACCGCATGGCACTTTGCTTCAAAAATGCAACACGCAATATAATCTCCTGTGGTCCTGAGTGATGCTACGCATGTCGGGTCTCACGCGATGACACCTCCCGCGATGGAACAAGCTCCACGCTCTCGTCACGCACGGTCGAGCCACCTTCAGCGATGGAACAGGCTTCGCGCTCTCGTCACACTCGATCGAGCCACCTCCCACAATGGAACGAGCTCCACGCTCCTATCACGCATAGTCGAGCCATATCCCATGACGAAACGGGCTCCCGCTCTCGTCACACTCGGTTAAGCCACCTCTCACGATGGAACGAGCTTCGCGCTCTCATTACACGCGGTCAAGCCACCTCCCGCGACAGAACGGGCTCCACGCTCTCGTCATATGCAGTTGAGCCCCTCCTGCGATGGAACAAGCATTGCGCTCTCGTCATACTCGACTCGTCATGTCCACACTCACAAGGTGATCCACTCACTCACACAATATCTACTCCTTTAGGGTAGAGGCCGGGCACTAAACCCGAGTCCACAACACACCCACGCAATGTCAGCTTCCATGGGGTCCCGAGCAATGTTACTTCTGCCAGGTCTAACGCAATGTCAACTCTTGTGGAGTAATGGTCGGGCACCAGGCCGGACTCAACCCACCTGCGCAATGAATCCAACCTCTCGTAGGGTCCTGGACAATGTTACTCCCGTTGGGTCTCACGAGATGACGCCTCCTACAGGGTGACAGTCGAAAACCATCCTTGAGCATCAGGAATCCCTCGAAATAAAAATAAAAAATAAAACAAAAGTGGCAAACAAACCACATTTGTTGTCAAAATCGTCTCCCGCCACCCTTGAGTTCCGCACTCCCACGTTCAAGGTTGAGCCCATCTCCCACCACGCTTGTAGGGGAGACCGTCTTTATTGCTTTTTCTTATTAAAGTAGAATTCATACCAACTCGCTCAAAGCTTGTAATACAGAGTGTAAATTTTCATCAAAGTACCTTTGTTAAGACTTTGCAAAGTACTAAAAGGGATGAAATGGAAAGTTAATATCCCAGCCAAACATTTATTGCACATGCCAAACATTTATGGCATTAGGAGACAAGAAGAGAAGTGATGAGACTACGAGTTAGGCTGGCAGACACATGTGTGCAGGGCAGCTATTGGGCATAAGGAAATATTAGCAAAAGCAAACAGTGAAATAAAATAAATGAAGGCAACTGACGCAAGCAAGTAAAATATCAACGGTGACTAAAAACTCCTATATAATGAGAACCCAACCAAATAACAGAAGGGGCTTCTTCAACCTTGGCTTCGGCCTCTTCTTCTCGGGATTTTCTCTCCTCCAATGAGCATGTTTCCACAATCAAAATATTGTACAGTGAGATGCGAGTAACTGTAAAATATTTATTATAATAGATCATCTTCCAAAAAAGCCCGTGGAAGTAGGCGTTAAGCCAAACCATGTAAATTTTGTGTCATCCTTATTTATTTCATGTTGTTAACATTTGCGTCGACTGTGCCGAAACCTCATCGAGAGCCCTAAACGATCTCGAACGAAGTCCAACTCACACCAGTGAGTTGGGAATGACTATTTCTCTCGCTCCGGCCTGTTGACCGATTTTTATGGTATCAACAACTATTTATAAAGAAATTCAACTCATCTTAATTCAATTCAACATCCAAACTAACAACAACCTATTAGCAAGAGCCCTTGTTGTCGTGGGACTGGAACTCGATCGAATCCTGCTGCAAATTCATAATGCTAGCTTAATAATACATACGTACTCAAAGCAGGCACCACTCCCTCCAGTGAATGAGTACTTGTGGTAGCGCCTATGGTTGGCTAGGGACCCACGATGAAAGTGCATTCCACGTCACAAATACCAATACAGTACTCATGACATGGATGATCAAGATCAGCATGTTCCGTTTGGTGAGTCTCAAAGCTAGCATGCATGCAAAGCCGGCCGGCTCACCCGACCTTTTTTCTTTTCAAGGTTCCACTTCCACCTATGCATGCATATGCCCCCTTTGCAAATCTATTTATTAATTTTTTTTCAAAATAAATACGCAGCGCTAGCATATTATTCTATAATTATAAATATAATTTCTCGTATATATATTATAAAGCGGTTTGGTAAAGACAAACAATTAAATTTTGATTCGCTGATCTTACAATGATCCGCTTTGGCCAAGCATCTCTAGATGTGGTGGATCTAGATCAACGTATATGGATTCCACCTAGCTAGCTAGCTAGCTAATAAACGTGTTAGGCCCATTATATATAATTAAGAATCTTGGCTTTTGGTTCTTTTATTCAATGATTCGAAGTGGCAAATCTTCACACATTAATTTTCATGCCGTTTGACAGCTTTCCTAGTACCATGCATGCAAGCAGGAATTGGATTCCAATGGAAAATGACAAAAGAAGGACAATTTTTAAATATAATATAATATAATATAATATAATATAATATATGGATCAATCATGAGCTTATTTGATTATAATTAGAATCACGTAATTGAGTTTATTCAACCAACTTACGATAACTTTTTGAAGTAATTGACACCTAATTAATCATCGTGTCCAGTGGCCAGATCAAATTTTTTTGATTGAAAGCCAAGCATTTTATTCATAACAAAAGGATTGCAAATGAGCAGAATCCAACCAAACATATTTGGAAATACAAGGAGGACACGAATCTAATCATTGCACAACATCCTGCAAATGCCATGCATTTTTGGCTAAATGATGTGCAACTTGGTTACCTAACGGCCTCCTCGCGTGTTGGACTTTGAACTCTTGAAAATAGAGCAGCAACTTCTTGACCTCAGCAACTAAATTCTCCAGCAAAGATAAAGAGCTTTCAAATGCTTGGACCGCTTCAACCATAAGCAAACAATCACTTTCCATTACAATTCTTGAAATCCTCATCTAGACACAGTGCAAACCCCTCAACATTGCTAATAGCTCAATACTCTCAAGTTCTTGAACTTGAAATTCAGGTTTACTAACAGCCAGTAAAACTTTCCCTGTCTCATCTCTGACTATAGCTCCTATACCTGCCTTTTGAAGGTCAAAAAATAATGCACCAGCAGGATTCAATTTACAGAAACCTTGAGGAGGAGGCTGTCAGGAACTGCTCTTAATTAGTTGATCCGTGGACATAAATCTGTTAGGTTGAGGTGAAAGCTTCTGACTCAAAGTAAAGGAAGCCACTTTATCAATCCACTCTTGTTTTCTTGAAGAAAACACAAGATGGAAAAAATCAACATAGAACTCTTTGCAGATTCTTCAACTGAAAACTGCTTCTATAATCTTTAAGCACTTTTTACAGAAAAATGTCCATTCTTTTAATGCTGCCAAATCAATTGATCTGGATGGTTTCCTAGGCTTAAACCTATCTTTAAAATATCAGCTGCCACCATTGGATTGAAGAGGGCTCTTATCTTTTCAACATTCTACCAACCTGAGTTAGAATCAATAAGGAAGGCCACTTTCTTGTTTTCTAGTCCTTCACTAAAATCATTGCATTCTTCTTTCAGCATTGAATGCCTCGGGATCCATTTGTCTTCCAAGACTCTAACTGAGTTCCCATCCCCAACACGTCATATACATCCTTTACTCAATAATTTTCTAGCCTCCCAAACCCCTCTTCATGCAAAGGAATGATTGGTTCCCAATTTTGAATCCAGGAAATGATCTTTTGGAAAATTCTTGGCTCTGTAAATCTGGTAAATGAGAGGATTTGCTTCAGTTAGAATACGTCAAGACTGCTTAGCCAATAAACCCAAATTAAACAACCTCAAATCTCTAAAACCTAGACCGCCTAGGAATTATGAGTTACACAACTTGCTCCATTTGATCCAATGATCTTTTTTTCTTTACCTCTTTGTTCCCACCAAAACTTTGCCATCATACTCTCTAACTCCTTGCATAAACTACTTGAAACCATAAAATAACGCATTGCATAGGCCAAAATAGATAAAGACACTGCTTTGATTAATATTTTCTTACTTGAGAGAGTAATTTTTCCTTCCATATTTGTAATTTTTTCCACACCCGAGTTTTATTATCAGCAAAAGTTCTAATTTTTCCTTTTTCAATCATGGGGGAAGGTTTATGTATTTCTTACTGTACAGTGATACCTCCCCACAAATCCTTAATTTCCTGCCTCACACTTTCAGCCACATTAGAATTGAAGACCATAGCAGTGTTGTCGATATTTATTTTTTGGCCTGAGACTAATTCATATCTGATGAGTAAATCTTTAATGTTTTGGGATGTAAGAGGATAAGCTTTAGAAAAAATAACCGAATCATCAACAAATTAATCTCATCAGAAACAAATGAAAATATTCCCACCAGATTTCTCTGTTTAATGATCTCGAACAAAGAAACAAAAGATATTGAAAGGATCGAGTCCCGCTCTGAATTTAATTATATTATATTTGTATAGTTCACGAATCTACTAATTATTAAGATGTTTATTAATTAAATTCCGAGAAAGTAAATACAAAATCACCATTAAAATAATCAACGATGGTATATTTGAGGCGATTAATTTAAAGTATAATAATTAAGAAATGTTTTCTTTGAAAAAACGAAACAAAAATAAATTTTTAGGCTGTGTGTACAAAAGAAATAGAGGAAATTACGTAGTTGTACGCAGTTGCTAACAGTTCGCTACGAGGTTGCCAAAAAGATTAAGGGCTAGTTTGTTTTTAAAATTATCTTCTTTCGTAATTTTAAGTTATTTCAATCATTTATTTTAAATTTTAATTCATCTCAATTATTTATTTTATTATTATTTATAATTTATCTCATTTCATATTTAAATCCAAACAAAATCTAAAGCTAAGAAAGGATGAAATTATTCTCATTGTTAAAACAATTGAGAAATTCGAAAAGGACGGTTACAAAATTTGTCGTTTTGAAAGAGAATCGTATGTGTTGGCCCCGGTCGATCTCTGATTGGGACGGTCGATTGACCGGGTTCATAGTTCATACTCCATGGAAGTACTGTTGGCAACGTGTCAACTCAGCAGAGGTCGTTCTATTTTTAGCACTCCAACCAACAGCCAGAACCCTGCTGCATCAATTATTTTTAGATAATGCTAGAGTGCATCCAACACTCATTACACTCACTCACATGAACAGTACAAAGTTGTACTATTCATATGAATAAGTGTGATGAGTGTTGGATGCACTCTATATTTTTTCTTATTTTTAAGCTAAACACTTTTTAAGTAATAAAAAAACTGATAATCTTGAAATGCTGAAGTTTAACATATATTTATCTATATATATATATATATATATATATATGTGGGTGCTGCCAGTCTTAAACCATGTTATAAATATCGTACTATATATTAATTTATTTGTGTATTTAATTTTTCATTTTCTCTTGATCTCTAGTGCCACGTACGTGAATCCCTTAAATGTGTTATTATCTTTTCCTTCTCCCTTTTTTTCTTTTTTCATCTTGAAAAGTATTAATAACGTACTTTTGACATAGAAATCTATGGGTACATGCAGACTCAAGATTCCTTAATTAGCCTTTTAAAAAAACCATAAGTATTAAGTATAGATAATAAAGAACTAAGCAGTTTGATCTTCATCCTATTTAACAGACTGCAGGCAAAATGCAAAAACATATACGATCGAGCTAGGGCTTATATATACACATGCAAGTAAAGAGCTATCAGTATGTTTTTCAAAAGGAAAATGCTACTTACAGTCGATTTCCTGCAGTCGGAATGCAGTCGATGGTGCCACGTCAGCCGTTTAAAAAAAATCAAAAAACAAAACAAAATCAAAAAACAAAAACAAACCAAAATCAAAACGCGGACATCAAAATGAAAACAAAACCCTCAAAGGAGAAGAATTGGACATCGAATGGCCTCCGTCCCTCCCCTCCCTCCATTCCTTAGTGTCGTGATGGGTTCAGCTTCTTCTTCTTCCCACGAAACCTAACTCGAACCTTCGAAATCGCCTTTCATCCCGAACCCACCCTCCATCCGCGAATCCCTCTCCCCCTGAATCCATCGGCGTGCCCCGTTGAAGGACTCAAATTCTAAGAGAACCCTCCCTTCACTTCACATTGCGGCGGCGATTTTTGTGACCCTCGAATTTTCGTCGCCGTCATTGATCTTCATTGGTGAGTCGCGTTCTTTGATTGCCTCTCTTTTTCTCTCCATCGTTTATGTGATCATTTTGAAAACCTAACTTTTGATTTTGGGTTTGTGATGGAATGAACCCTAGAACCCTCCCCTTTCATCTCCTTTGGATTGAAGTCGTGTAGTGCCATTTCTAACGGTCCTCTTAACTCTGGTGAGCTGTTTCCCCTCAATCTTCTACTCTGTTCTTCACGCACACACCCTCTTTTTCCTGTTGTTCTTCATTTTAGTAAAAGGGGATTCTTTTGATACTAAGCCTAGTTATTTTTAATCATTTAAATTAATTTCACCGTTTCTTGATTTGACCCTGTGGATGCTGCATACTTCATTGAGGAAATTGGTCGTGGTAGCTTCGGATCTGGACTTGAGGCCCTGCACTTGTTTTCGCTTGGGATCATGAATTTTTTCCTGAAGGTTTTTGATTTGAAGACATTAGATTAGAGATAGCATCTGATATGATGCAGAAAAAGATACTTTTTTTTTTCTGAAGTAGCAGAAAAAGATACTTGGATGAGGGTGTACAATACACATCCAAGTTTAGAATTTGGTAGAAGTTATTTGTTCCTTTTATCAATGATTATATGTTGATATGCTTAAGAAGAAAAGAAAGAAGGATGAATTGGTGTATGGAGATTCTAGAGTAGCACCGTTGCAGTTTAGATACTCATTCAATGCCATAGTTTTGTCAATGATTAGAAGTTATGCTTAAGAAGAAAGGAAAGAAGGATGAATTGGTGTCTGGAGATTCTAGAGTTGCACCGTTGCAGTTTAGACTCATTCAATGCCATAGTTTTGTTCCATGCTTTTATGTTATATCATTCTTTGGAGTTAACTTTGATTTCTGTATCCTTTGATCATCAGGTTATTTCCATGCCCCCCATTGTGTCTTGATTTGCTGACTTGTTGATGGAATTAGAATCATTGATGGCTTTTGATATCTATCCCATTGGAGGTTTTCTTCTCAATGGATACTAAGTGCAGGCTTGCATTAGACTGATTCAATACTCATTGGTGCCTACCGTAGATCGCCCCTATACTTTTTCGACCAGCAAAAGATGGTTTTTGGTTATCCCACTGGAATTTGTATTGTACAATAAAAAGCTTGTTATTTGATGAGAACTAGAATTTGTATTGAACAATTATTGAAACATGATGGGTTGTGATGAAACAATTTATGAAAGTCTGCTGTAACACGAGCATGTTTTTTTTTCTTGCACAACTAGAGCAGCTTATGAACGTTGGTTTATTGGTGGCTTTCTTGGGAGTTTAATATAACCCGAAACTTTAGGAAATCAACACTGCATGTATGCATGCTAAAAGCTTTGTGGATTCGAAAAAGAAATGAAAAAATACCACAAAAAAAAAAAAAAACAAAAGAAGTTGAACTAGCATTATAGTCATGAAAATGAAAGGAAAGTTTGATTAATTGAATGCAAACTGCAAAATGATATCCCAGGAATTATATGAAATACACAAATTTCCTTTCCCAATTTCCAGGAATTACATGAAATACAAAAATTTACTGTCCAATTCAGGAGTTAGCATTTGCATCATCCCATTACAAAAAGGTGCCACCCCATTATAAAAGTTTCTGAAAGGATTAACCCCATTCTGAGTAGGATCCTTCTAGTTGCTCCTGAATATCTCCTTGTATGTGTCTTTCATCTTCGGTATCAAACTTCCCCTGAAATTCATTGATTATTTTAAAAAATCTGTGCACCCACAAATACACAAATTTGTGTATTTCATGTAATTTCCAGGAATTACATGAAATACACAAGATTCCTTTCCCAATTTCCAGGAATTACATGAAATTATAGTCATGAAAATGAAAGGAAAGTTTGATTAATTGAATGCAAACTGCAAAATGATATCCCAGGAATTATATGAATACACAAATTTCCTTTCCCAATTTCCACGAATTACATGAAATACAAAAATTTCCTGTCCAATTCAGGAGTTAGCATTTGCATCATCCCATTACAAAAAGGTGCCACCCCATTATAAAAGTTTCTGAAAGGATTAACCCCATTCTGAGTAGGATCCTTCTAGTTGCTCCTGAATATCTCCTTGTATGTGTCTTTCATCTTCAGTGTCAAACTTCCCCTGAAATTCATTGATTATTTTAAAAAATCTGTGCACCCACAAATACAAAAATTTGTGTATTTCATGTAATTTCCAGGAATTAAATGAAATACACAAATTTCCTTTCCCAATTTCAGGAATTACATGAAATTATAGTCATGAAAATGAAAGGAAAGTTTGATTAATTGAATGCAAACTGCAAAATGATATCCCAGAAATTATATGAAATACACAAATTTCCTTTCCCAATTTCCAGGAATTACATGAAATACAAAAATTTACTGTCCAATTCAGGAGTTAGCATTTGCATCATCCCATTACAAAAAGGTGCCACCCCATTATAAAAGTTTCTGAAAGGATTAACCCCATTTTGAGTAGGATCCTTCTAGTTGCTCCTGAATATCTCCTTGTATGTGTCTTTCATCTTCGGTATCAAACTTCCCCTGAAATTCATTGATTATTTTAAAAAATCTGTGCACCCACAAATACACAAATTTGTGTATTTCATGTAATTTCCAGGAATTACATGAAATACACAAATTTCCTTTCCCAATTTTCAGGAATTACATGAAATTATAGTCATGAAAATGAAAGGAAAGTTTGATTAATTGAATGCAAACTGCAAAATGATATCCTAGAAATTATATGAAATACACAAATTTCCTTTCCCAATTTCTAGGAATTACATGAAATACAAAAATTTACTGTCCAATTCAGGAGTTAGCATTTGCATCATCCCATTACAAAAAGGTGCCACCCCATTATAAAAGTTTCTGAAATGATTAACCCCATTCTGAATAGGATCCTTCTAGTTGCTCCTGAATATCTCCTTGTATGTGTCTTTCATCTTCGATATCAAACTTCCCCTGAAATTCATTGATTATTTTAAAAAATCTGTGCACCCACAAATACACAAATTTGTGTATTTCATGTAATTTCCAGGAATTACATGAAATACACAAATTTCCTTTCCCAATTTCCAGGAATTACATGAAATTATAGTTATGAAAATGAAAGGAAAGTTTGATTAATTGAATGCAAACTACAAAATGATATCCTAGGAATTATATGAAATACACAAATTTCCTTTCCCAATTTCCAGGAATTACATGAAATACAAAAATTTCCTGTCCAATTCAGGAGTTAGCATTTGCATCATCCCATTACAAAAAGGTGCCACCCCATTACAAAAGTTTCTGAAAGGATTAACCCCATTCTGAGTAGGATCCTTCTAGTTGCTCCTGAATATCTCCTTGTATGTGTCTTTCATCTTCGGTATCAAACTTCCCCTGAAATTCATTAATTATTTTAAAAAATCTATGCACCCACATAACTAATAGGGACTTTGTGTATTCATCATCAATGCTAATAAAATAGTCAAGATATGATGTTCACAATATCTCACAGTTCTAAACACTTCTAAGAGAAAAAAGTAAATTTTCCTTCACTCAAGTCTCCTACAGTATAAATCCCTCAAACCTAGTATAGGTGTCCCTGTAATTAATCCAAAAACTAGAATTTCAACTTCCTAATCCTATATTCCTAAGTAAGATAATTAAAGTAATAACTTTCTAAGTCTCCATCTTCCTTAAATGTGCTCTTTGTATATTAATTGTTTAATTTTAATGTACCATAGAAAACAAGACATCTACCAGCTAAGTTCCAGGATTCTTTTATCTCTTATTATAGTCCTTTGTTGTGCTTGATATCATGGTTTAGATCGAAATAATGAAGTTGCAGAGCCCAATATCTTTGAATGTGATTGTCTATGATGCTTCACTCCTCATTCTGTTTTTCAAATAGTTAAAAACGGATATGATAACATGGGGATCCATTCAATTAACTAAAAAACTCCCACCTTTGACAACATTTTAAATTGTGACAGTTTAGAATGACTTTTTTTACCAGCCCATCAAAAGCAGAAACCTATGTTTCTTTTTTAATCCACATCCCTCTCCCTGCTCGCAGGAAATGGAGTTGACACTATCATTTTAAAGTGTTGACTAAAGCCAAGATTTTGTTCAAATCAAATGTAAGTTAACTTTCCCCTACAGCTGGTTGGCTGCAATTTGTTTAGTCTAAATGTAAACAATGAGCAGTTAGGGAATCATGACATTAAAAAAGGGAGAAATTAATACAAGAAAATGGCTTCACATAAATTTTAGAACTCTGAAAGATGCAGTACAACTCTACTTCCTCTCTTCTTAACACACTTTTTTGAGGCATCTATATCTTGTAGCATTCAAATATTGAATCGGATGCTCTACAGAAGATTCTTGTTTGTACAAGAAAGTCTAGGTACTTTGACACTGGAAATATATTCTAAAATACCAATCAGTCAAAACTAAATTCTTTGTTTTTTTTCTTTTCCCTTAAGCAAATCATAATCAAAAGCCCCCAAACACTATTTAGGACTGCCTTCTCGCTTTCCTCTATTGTATAATTATCCATGGTCCAAAAGAGAAAAGTACCCGATCATCGAGTTCTTGTAAAATTCATGTTCATGTTTATAGAACCAAAAAAAACACGTGGTCTTTCTCTAAATTTGATACGCACAGACCACAAATTAGCACAAACTTCTACAATAAATAGATGTCAAGTGCCTTTATTTTCTCAACATTGTTCCTAGAACTAGAACTCCCAAGAAATCGTGAGATAAAGCAACTAAAAAAAAGTGCTGTACCATCTAACAAATGTCTGAGCAGCTACACGAAGATGTTGTAGTGGTCGTCGAAATCACGACAAAGTGCCTTCGAAATCGGGAAAAAGGAACTTATTTTTTCATCTACCCAAGACGACGAACCTTCACATGAAGAAGACAACTTGAAGATCCATCTCCGTCGCTGCTGACTGGATGATCCAAATCCACTTGAAGACTTGAGACCCATGATGCCGAAACGAGGTCGAGGAGAAGACCACACCACAAAGTCGAAGACGAACTGGAACGCCAGCAGAAAGACAAAGACGAAGACCAGAGCAGAGTACCAACCCAAGAATCTCAAACCAGAGCACACCGAGCTTTTACCTAACTGATGTGAAAGAAGCGGGAAAACGAAAATAAATCTAAAATCTGAGAAGCTCTATTTTAAACCTCCGATTTTCGTTTTTTCTAATAATTAAAAATTTAAAAGTTGAGTTATGCCACGTCAGTAGATTGCATGCCGACTGCTTTTACCTAACTGATTGTAGAAGTACTCTTTCTAAAAAGATAGAAATGAGATTAAGGAAATACTGATAATCATTCCTCGGAGTAATAAAATGTTGGATGCATGTCTCCCAAGTGGTGCTTCAATCATGAGGCCGATCCAGCAGGGGGAAAATCTAGATCAAATGATGCTTGGGGTTGGAGCTAATTAAAATTCATAATTTTGACTGTTTTCTGGCTATTGTGATTTTTGGCCAATAAACTTTACAAACACAGAAAGTAAAGTTGTTTCAAAACGATCAATGACCATCAGAAAAGTCAAAAAGATTTTTTCATCTATATCTCTTCCATCTGGTTTGTCATCATGGTGCGACAACTACCATGAATATATAGAATAATGAAAAAAAAAAGTATGATAAAAATAATGTAAAAATTTATATAATTGGATGATATGTTTACATTTATAAAAGCAAGTGACTAAATTTTATTATTATCACAATTAGGTGAAAAAATGTGATCTATTATTAAAAAAAAATTATTTCTTTTATATAAATCATATATTTTATTCAATTTTTTTAAAATAATTATGTAACTGTAAATATGATTTCCCTTTAGTAGAAACTAGAAATTAGATGCCAAGTCCTCCACAGAAAGTACTCTTTACGGTATCATGAGTGGGAATGGATAAAAGTAGTAGTACTAGAAATTTCCTCTGATCTGAAGAAATCGACCTCCACAGCATAATGATCTCCTGTTTTGATACTCATCCAATCCAAAAGTTGTTTTATTTCTTCCATACACATTGATGCTCCGTCTTTATCTCTCTTTTTAAGTGTCATCTAATCTATATATTTCATATTTAACTCTATGGGCTCTGTCTCTCTCTCTCTCTCTCTCTCTCTCTCTCTCTCTGTGGACTCTCTCGATCTCTCTCTCAATGGAGTGTTTGACCATCGTCCTTATGGAACAGTAGATTTTGTTCCAGCTTCCAGGTCACGTACATATTATATATAGAGAGAGAGAGAGGGCACAGACTTGCGTACACTAATCTCGTTAATTCCCCTCATCAGAATTCTTCCTACCATTTCCATTTCTGCCATTTAAAAACAGTATACAAGCATTTGTATACTTGTATACTTCATGGTTTAAAAATCCCATCTTTGTCTTCATTCCTCTTCCCTCACAATCACTTGTATGCATCATCTATCCTATATTTGATCCCTCCCTACATTACCCATCATCTTCTTCTTCTTCTTCTTCTTCTTCTTCTTCTTCTTGTCAGCAGGCAATGCAGCTTTTCTTTCCTATGACAAAGTACTTCTAATTGCCACCATTAACTCCATATTCTTCATCTGTATCGTATTAATTGTATCTCCGAAATGGATCTCATTGTGTCCTATACTTCTCTTTACATCAGTCTCATAGTTTTGTTTGCATTTTACAGAGGTAATGATTCTGATCAAAGGTTTCCAATAATGGTCGTTTTTATATAATCTTGTTTGTTTCACCTAATTAAATGATCTTTCTTGCTACCAGGTATATCGGCGGCTTCATTTACGATAATAAACAGGTGTGAATACACAGTATGGCCGGGGATTCTATCCAATGCCGGTAGCGCCGTATTAGATAGCACCGGATTCGAGCTCCGGCAAGGTAGTTCTCGCTCCTTCCAAGCGCCGCCGAATTGGTCCGGCAGATTCTGGGGCAGAACCGGTTGTACATTTGACCCCAACACCGGTCAAGGGAGCTGCGTCACCGGCGACTGTGGCTCCAACCAGGTCGAGTGCAACGGTGCCGGAGCGTCCCCGCCGGCAACTCTCGCGGAGTTCACGATCGGGTCGGGTGCCACGCAGGACTTCTACGACGTGAGCCTGGTCGATGGTTACAACGTGCCCATGATCGTCGACACCAGCGGCGGGTCGGGCAGTTGCCTGTCAACCGGGTGCGTGACCGACTTGAACCGAAAATGCCCGAACGAGCTGCGGGTCGGGGACGGGGCGGCGTGCAAGAGTGCATGCGAGGCGTTTGGGAGCCCCGAGTACTGCTGCAGCGGCGAGTATGGTTCACCGGCTACTTGTAAGCCGTCGATTTACTCGGAGATGTTTAAAGCCACGTGTCCGAGATCGTATAGCTACGCTTACGACGATGCCACAAGTACATTTACGTGTACAGGAGCAGATTATACGATAACATTCTGCCCTTCGGGAACAAGGTAAGGATGGTATTCCCGTCTTATTTATTTATTTATTTACAGGTCACTGATTGGACAAATTAAACTTTTTTAATATTTTTTATTTTTTTTATTATTTTTTTTTTTTACATATTTTTATTATCATTTATTATTTTTTATTATTTAATATTTTTTATTATTATTCATAAGTATTTTCAACACTCGAACGCAATCTTAATCTTTCCATAATTGAAATTTTCTGAAACGAAACGAAGTTATGAATAAAAATAGATGGCTGCACGGTTGGGGGCCAACATTGATACCATTTTTCTAATTGTAATAAGAAAGATGGTATTTGTAATATTAGAAGGTAAGTCTCGCACTTCTTTTAAAAAAACAAAAAATGATTCAATCTTAAAGATACATGAAATTTTTTTTTCTTTTAAATAAAAATCTTAACTTTTTTGAAAGAGGTATGCGAGACTTACAAATTCAATTGTGTTGAAAAGAATATAGTTATAGTAAACACATATTTTGGTTTTCAACCAAGACAATATCAATTATTAGTGCTATATATGTTATCTTTAATGAAATTTATGTAATTTTTCCAACCCCTTTTTTCTTCTTTTGAACAGTCAAAAATCTGCAAGAGATGCATCAGTAACAACAAACACAACAAACGAAGACAACAATCCCTCATGGCTTCCAAACTTCTTTTCTAGAGACTCATCCAATATCCTTTCTCCTTCTGCTTTAGTGATTACTTTTCTGGCTTCCTTGCTCTCTCTCTTTTTTCTGCATTCTTAGTCTCTCTCTCTCTCTCTCTCTCTCTCTCTCTGATTGGAAAGTCCAATTTTTTACGCCATCTGTAAAGATAATTAGAGCCCTGAATCCTATTATTCCCTCTTTACCTTACTAGGAGTTTGTGATTAAGATGTATTATTCATCATCTTATGATATTGTATCAAATGATTGGCAGATAAATTAAAGATAACATATACTTATTTAATTATTTGATATTGTATCAAGAGATAATGAAAAGATAGTATTGAAAAAAAATGATGAGTAGTATTTTTATTTATTAATTTATACCACAAGATACAAAAAAAAATAGCTTTTTTTTTCTATAATGGAGCCGACATACATGTGCTAGAAAAGAAGTGTTTGCTTGACTTTAAATCTACATATATTGATTGGTGATGAAGAACTAAAGTAGGCCAACTTTGCTGCAATTGCAAGCTTACTGATTGTATATTATTACTTTGGAAGCAATGGTGGTGTCTATTGAAGGGCATGTAATGGTAATCCACTCTTTATTTGGTCAAGATCCATTCTATGTTTGCAAAACTTGTTATTGGGAATCATGAAGCTTATGAATATAATCCATTCCGCTAATTAATAAAAATATGACATTATCAACCGATCCAAGAAGGGAAAAATGATGCAACTGAAAGGGATGTTGGAAGTTCAAGGAGGATTTGCGAGTGCCAAATATTACAAAAGATTACAAATTACAACCAGCTTGGATTTGCTTTATTTCTTTTTGCATGTCCACTTCATAAGTCCATAGTTGTGTTGGATCACATGGGGAGTGTGATAACTGAAATCTTATATGAAGGGATAAGAATAGTTGGTATATGAGATTTCTTATTATTTGAAAATGAATTCTTCAATTTTTATAAGATGTCAATGAGACTCTAATTATATTATTAACTAGTCATTTTAGAGTATAAGCCACGTGGTAATGGATTGGTCCAACGAGGACACCGAGAATTTAAAAGATAGATTGTAATACCCTATATGATAAGAATAGGAGTAAATAATGTTTAAGATCTCATGTTTCTTAGAAAGGAAAAATTGTTATTTTTTATAAGATTTTAATGAGATTCTAATTATATTATTAACTTGTTTTTTTTAAATCCAAATCATCAAATTTAAACCTTTCACTAAGGCATTACAAATATTGTTCAATAACTGACTAAAACCCATTTATCTTTAAGCCAACTTTCAAAGAAAGAATATAATAATAGAGCTATAAAACTATATAACTAGAATAGTAAGAATTATAATTTTTTCAAATTCTTAAATTATATAATAAATAATTCTGTTTTTTTCAATTGTCAAAATAATAATAATATTAAAAAATATTATCTTAATAATATTTTATTTAACTTTCAAAACTCAACTCAATTCATAACATCTCAACTTATTACCCAAACCGTACCTTTGGAGTGTAGGGTGTCACATTATTCATTTTCTAAAGTTATTTGTTGTTCTTTCAAAGATGGATATTAAGGACTCAAATAACAAGAAAAAACTTCATGTACAAATTTGAGCTGAACTTCTTGGTCAGCACGTAGGGAAAATGGTGGGCAGATATAACGGCCTGAGGATTGGATGGCTATAGACTATCTGTCTGCTAGAGATAGATCATGATGCCCTCGCTATTAACATCACGAACAAATAGTGGAGGTTGGAGCATCTTTTTCCCAAATTTTTGAAGGAAAACTCTTGCTTTCCGCAAATAATTACCGAAGAAATCAGGAGATCACAGATGAAGATAATGTATAAACAGTTTTTGAAAGGCACGCAGCATAATTTATAATTTATAGACTCATTAACTGGGTGGTAGAGGGCAAAATTCAGGGGGGGGAACAATTACAGTTCCATCTATATAATCTAACGTTTCCTCTTAGCGAGAGCTTCTACCAACGGAAACAAAATGCTAGTGGTACCCTTTAAGTCACCTTAACCACAGTGCAAAACCCAAAAAAAAAAAAAAAAAAACAAGCGAGGTTGCCTGATCTTCAAGCAATCTACAACTCATCCTTGTCAAACGAAGGCTCTGAACCTGCATCATCCTTCACAGCTTCAGCCTCGGGTGTAGCTGCGGCTTCTTTTGAATTAGTTTCGGTCTCAACTTCTTCAGCATCATCTTCCTCCTCAACTGCCGCATCAGGACTGATGTTTAGGCTGGACTTCACCGTGCTGTAGATACGAGAAGCAAAGTCCTTGGGGTCACTCAACGTGAAGCCGCTCTCCATGAGTGCAGTCTGGTAGATAAGTTGTGCCGTTTGCTTCACGCTCTCATCCTGGACGGCCAAGCAAAGCATGTTTTTAACAGAAATTAGCAAAAATTGCATGCCTGATTTGAATGGAATACCGTACTTCCCTCAGTTAAGTAAGAATCAAACATGTTTTAGATTATCCAATGCGGTGCACTAAACATTTTAACGAACATTAGTGCATCCTCATCAGCGATGAAATAAGTGTGTAATGTATAGGATATCTAATCATGTTATTTGCAAGAGATTCCAAATCCTCCAATCACTTCTTACAGGGATTGCTGCATGTGATGCACTACTTATCTTTCTAAACCAGAAAGTTGTTGATATTTTCCTGTTTCGGTAGGTCAGATCGAGAATGGGGAAAAGTTCTAAAATGTACCTCAGGGTTCGTCACCACTCTCTCCTGGAGCTCCTTAATAATTGGGTGCCTCGGGTTGATCTCGAGTACCCTCTTCCCGCGCATATATGCTTGTTTGTTAGAATCAGATAAAGTCTGCGACTGCATGATCCTCTCCATGTTTGCACTCCATCCATACTTCGATGTAACAACCACACATGGAGTATCAGCCAAACGGTTGGATAGCTTCACATCATCAACATTGTCACTGGCAAGAGCACCCTTCCACCATTTAGTAAGTTCCTTGAACGACTCTTTGAGTTCTTTGTCTTTAGAGTCTTTCCCAAGTTTCAGACCCTCTTTGGACACATTCTGGAACTTTTTGTCTTCATAATCCATAAGGTATTGCATCAGGTATTCATCAACAGGATCGGTAAAGAAAATGACCTGCAGCAATAAAAAGCAAACAAAGATGTTTCCCAGCGTCAAGATCAGGGGAATGGAACACAATACCAAGTGCAGAAAAAACAGAAAAAATGATGCCAAGTCTGTCTTCTTGCAATAGTACCTCATAATTTTTCTTCTTAAGCCGTTCAAGGAATGGAGACTTTTCCAATTGTTCCTTGTTGGTTCCTGTTATGTAGAAGATATCCTTCTGCCCCGATCTCATTCTTGAGATATACTGGTCTAGAGAAGTCAATTTGCCATCTGATTTGGTACTGCAAGAGAGTTCAAAAACCAAAAAGTCCCTCAGATCCCCAGAAAGATGGATTACATTCAAAAGGCAGCAACACTAAATGACATACTATTTACAAAAAAGAAATACCTCTCAAATCTGAGAAGTTTTGCCAATCGATTCCTGTTAGTTGCATCTTCAACAATACCAAGTTTAATGGATTTGCCAAACTCATTCCAGAATTTGGTGTATTGACCCTTCTTCTCATCGTCATCACCAGACTTGTCAACTTCTGCTCATCCGTCAAGATTCATCGCCAACCAAACAGCAAATCAAGTGAAAATCAGCAACACTTCCAGATCATTTAATAATTAGCAAAAACAAAACCAAACATTGCAAATCAAAAGGCATATATTAGCGTGTTGTTTTCTTTGATATCGTACTAAAAGTGTATGTCAAGGTTGCCAATAACAAAACAGAAACAGAACGGTCACTTATCCAACTGATAAGCATGACACAAATCTGCAAGTTGATTGTATGAAACAACAGACGAAACTGTTTTCCAAAACTCAGAAGAAGCAACTGCATTCACCTTTCTTTTCTTTGTCATTGGATTCATCTGGATCTTCCTCAGCAATTTTACGGATCATATCAAGAGCCTTGCGGATGAGCTTCTTCTTGATTGTTTTCAAACTGCTGTGTTGTTGAAGCATTTCACGTGATACGTTGAGTGGCAAAGTGTCAGAATCAACAAGACCCTGCTCAAAATGAAAAAAGGGACTTGAGCAGAAATTATAGAAACCCCCATTTTATTCAACATTTCATTGGCATAAGCCTTCTTTCAGCAATCAATAATAATACCCTGATTTACCATTAAAAAGTTCAAATACTTCGGCAAAAGCTCATCAAATTCATCTGAGATGAAAACCCGCCTAACGTACAACTTCAAGTTAGATTTGTTGGCATTGTAATAACTCTCGTATAGATCATGAGGCGCCTTGGGTGGCACGAACAAAACTGCCTTGAACTCAACATCACCTTCAGCTGTAAAGTGACTCCATGCTAAAGGTTTCTCACCGCTGAAGTCCTGTTGAATCCAGAAGGTGCAAATAATGAAGAGAACTAAAACATTAAGTTACTCATTCATCCAGCAAGTTATCAAATATGCAAATTACCTTTGCAAGAGAGTGGTAAAATTTGGCATATTCATCATCTGTCACCTCCTTCGGGTTCCGCAGCCATATAGCTTTAACATCGTTCAGAAGCTCCCACTCTGAAGTTGTTTCCTTAACCGTCTTTTTCTTTGGTTTCTTTTCAGCATCTTCATCATCACCTTTCTCAGAATCCTCATCTTCCCCTTCCTCGGAAGGAGAGCTTTCGGCTGTTCAGAGCAATTGAGCAAAGAGAGGGGAATCAGAGTTTGTAACAAGAAAAGATGCAAACATTAGTGCATTAGATGAATTTTGGCTACCCACTAAAGTCTTAAGAGTACATTAATAAATCTATGCATGTTAAATACCTACATGCATGACAAAAAAATATTTTTTGATATGTACGTATATACACACATAACTAGGGAGTAAATATAAACATTTCAGGCATTTGAATTAAATACATGATTCCTCTTCATCGCTAGATTCATCGTCATCAGCTGGAACCTCTACATCTACCTCCTTGGTTGACCAGATAAAGATGGGGAAGTTGATAAATTCAGAATATTTCTTCACCAATTCCTGCAAAAAAAAAAAATGTGCATTATTATCTTAACTTCAGTCAAATGATAAACCAAAACTGGATACCAACAGAAACATTAATATCTCTCTTGTAATATAATCTAACAAGAAAATGATTGCAATTGACATAATTAAAGAAAATAAATATCCAACCTTTAGTAAGCAACCAAAGCATAAACAAAATGTCATCAGAAGACTTGATGATTACAAAAAAAAAAAACAGCAATTGATCGGAACAAGTCAAGACAGCTGGAACGGATAAGCATGATAAAATCCAAGAATTATCATGGAATGTTTAATTATAGTGATGATAATAACATGATAATCATCATATAATTCCAAGGTTAACACAGCACACAGGAATGTTTAATTATGTCAAGGAACGGGTAAATTTAAAGGCTATGATAAAGAGCTTTACACCAAATTAGAAAATGGACGTTAATGTTCTGGCTGATACTTCCTCTTGGTTCAAAGTATCTGACGGTTTTGCAGATATAAAGGAATTAGCAACGAATGATATGGCAAAGGCATCAACAGCACATTGTCTGTGAAAAAGTCGTAAGAGCAGGACAGAGTAATATTGTTGATGACTGAAAGAAAAGATTTAAGTGCCAGCAACCAGTCAATGATTATCTCACAAAATCCAATAGGATTAAGAAAGAACCAACTAACTACTGCTTTCTATAGATGCCAAAACCAATTACAAGAAACGGGCCAAGGAATTATCGAGCAGTAATGGCAACATAAAACTGTAACACTAACCAGCAGCATATTAGAAAGTTGTTTTGATACATGGCAGATCAAACCTATCATTCTTTTATATATAATATATATATATAAGTAAGATCAAACCTATCATACTAAAGAAGGGGCAAAATAAATCTCCAACTACATTAGATGATAGTCAAGTGAGTGCTTACCCTCTAGCCATAATGTATGTGTTCATGTTTAATACAAGCGTCACATGTAACAACTAAAAAGGCAACAAAATTGTCAAGGTTAAAAAAGTTCAATAATACGCACTTTTAGTTTGCTCTCCTCCAAATACTCCCCGGCTTCATCTCTGAGGTGCAATCTAATCTCAGTTCCACGTCCTAGTGGTTCATTCCAGGTATCCTCAGACACGGCAAATGCCCCATCAGCCTTCGATTCCCACACATACCTGAACGGCAGGTAAATTAAATGATGAACCGTTATGTCGGCTCAACAGTTGGAGAAACAGATTCAATTAAGCGTCATATTGAAGCAACAAGCCTTACTGTTTGTCATCATTATGCTTGCTAATGACTTCAACATAGTCCGCAACGAGATATACAGAGTAGAAACCAACCCCAAACTGTCCAATGAGATTCATATCCCCACTTGCCTGCATTTTCTCCACAAACGCTGTGCAGGAACAAATATAAGATCCAGATGGTCAACACCCAACTGTGCTCGATAACAAAACTTTGGGTGTAAAGTAAAGTACTTCGAATTTAGCTTGACATAGATACCTGAAGTTCCAGACTTTGCTATGGTACCCAAGTTCTTGATTAAATCCTCCTTTGTCATTCCAATACCTCTGTCACGAATTGAAAGGATTTTCTTCTCCTTGTCCAATTTAATCTGCATTGTATAAGTTCATACTTCCCTTTTCAGCATTGGATGCAGTGAATTTAATGGAAGAATTTTTGCTTTCTTATCCCTCTCTTTAGCTAAAAAAAAAAAAAATCTAAATTTCAGTCTTTTGTGCGTGCGAATTGCAATGTATCGTCATTCTGACCTGGATCTCAAGCTTCGCGTCATCACCCTCACCCAAAATCTCTTTGTCCGTGAGAGAAAGGAACCTGATCTTGTCCAATGCCTGCAATATACAAATAAATAAATTTTCATTATCAAAATTAAATCTCACTATTAATCAGAGAGAATATCGTTAAAACACAGGCTTACATCAGAAGCGTTGGAGATCAACTCCCTGAGGAAAATGTCCTTGTTGCTATAGAGGGAGTTAATGATAATATCCATAAGCCGAGACACCTCAGCCTGGAACTGAAACTTCTCCGCGCTGTTGCGCAGAGATCTAGGGGAGATTGACTCCGACTCCCTGCAATCGAAGTTAACTCTTAAGTTTCAGCATATTAAGTGCCATATGCATGTGCTGTGCAACTGAGACTATAATTAAGAAATTCACAAACCTCTTGACAACATCAGAATCAGTAGACAGGCCATTAGGTACAGCACCGATCTTCTCCTCCACCTTCGGACGATCTACAAGCTCTTCCGAACCCTCTGCATTAGCGTGTAGCTTCCGACCTACACAACCAAATCCAACCAAGAAAACGGCGCAGTTTAGCAGGGGAAAGCACGAGTGACAAGATCAGAAATTCAAGATCCAGAAATTGCAAAGTATGCGTAAACAAAACCGCCGAGATCCGGTAAGCAGCAATTTAAATGCCACTTTCCGAAAGAAAGCTTAGTGGCCGAAAACAATGAAATGTAGCCTAACGTACCTTGATCTGGAAGTACAAAGAGGAGGCAGAGAACAAGCAGAGCTGAAGGGATCGTCCACTTCCTCATCGTAGTCAAGGAATTCTAGTATTTCTTCAGTGAAATCAAAATGTTCCGTCTAGGTTAGCCAAAAGCCCAAGGCTTATTGGGACTTCGGTTTCTGCGAATGTATATATAGCTCTGTTATCGAACCGGTGACCGTGGTTTTCACGGGATCTTGACCCTCCTACGGGTTTAGGAGGTAAGGGTGCCTTGGATTGGTTCCATTTGCCAGCGTGGATCATCGAGCGGCTCAAGATTTGTAACACAAAACGTGTCGTGATTTCATTGGGTAATGTTTGTTTTCTTGACGTGGAGAAATCGAGTGTGGAGGACTGACCCATTGGGCCACTCGGAGACTTGAACAAAGTAAGTCCACTTGACCCGTCCGACTAACTTCGATCTGCCACCATGGATGATCTAACGACTACATTTTGTTCCCCTCGTTTTTGTGGAAACATGGCAGGGCTTTATTGGTCTCTGAGCTAGCCATTACGTGGAGAAGTCGAGCGTTCTAGATAATTCTACGGGGCTTGTTTGGCTACCTTCGATTTTGTAGCGTTGTCCCAAATAAGAATTGACTTCGAGTAGAAAGATCTCCCAAGGAGACGTTCGGGTCGTCGAGGCTCACTGTTGTAAGAGTAAATCGTAGAAAGGAGATAATCCTGATAATATAGGCAGTGACACCTTCAATGATCAATGGTAATTTTATCTGGATTGAGGTCGAATATCTCCCTATTCATCAAGTAGAATTTTTATTTTATTTTTTTATTTTATTTTTTATTGTATTTTCTAAATTTTTTTTTTTTAATTTTTTTTTTTTTTTTTAGAATTTTTTTTTATTGTATTTTTATTGAGATTATTTTTTAATAGGAAATCTCCAAGATTTCTCATTCTTAATTCTCTGCTTTAAAAAAAAGTATATATAAATCGAATAGTATTATACATCATATTATTATTATATTTATTATTATTGAATAATAAAAAATTATTTAATAGTAATAAATATATTACATCTTATATAATAAAATAAAAATAAATTAATAATATAATATATAAATATTTTCATAAAAATATAATAAAAAAGTTTTAAAAAATATTAATAAATAATGAAATTAAACAGAAGTTCAAAATTTTTAAAATAAAGTTAGAAAATAATTATTAAAGAAAAAGTGGTCAACGACTGGAGTGGTACAAGGGGCCACCCCTCGAGTGGCCCGATCTCTTATGGACAGCCCGATTGCGGAGTGGGCACCCCCTTTGGATCGGGGCCACCTACAGGGCAGCTGAGCCACAGCCCGATCAATTGGCGCGGCATCTTTAAGGAGATATGGATACTACTTGTAAGATATTTTATTTTAAATTTATGTAACAAATCAAATATAGTCATGTTAATAAATTGTTTTGCATGCCGGCTTCCAAATAGAATTTTACAATTTTAGAAAAATAAAAAAAGCAAGCAAAATTCATACACGAACTCATTTATTCTCTTAACCTTGAATATAAATTATAAGCACCATAAATCAATGTAAAAAGAGACCAGTTCCTATAAATTTCTGTGATATAAAGAAACGGAAATTACAGCTAAATGAACAAAGCTTCCTATGACTGCGACGGCCATCTATGAAACATGAAAGGATACAAGTAAATTAAAGTTAAATAATAAAACCTAATTTGTTTTCCCTTCTTCAGCAATTAATGGTAAGAATCATATAACATTCACAATTCCCCTGGCTTTATTCAGTTCTAATTCCCCTCATCAAACTAAAGCCAATGGCCTCACCAAATATTCCACATCATTTCAGGCATTGAAGCATCAGCTTGGTTGGGTTGATGAACTGATCGAAAGAAAGGAAGTAGCTTAAGATAAACCGCCTCTATTTCCACGGTGGTTGTTGGTATTTATAGTTAAACGGATATGGTTCCCATGCACTATCCGGTTCCTTTCTTTTAGGACCGATGCCAGAGCTTGAAGAGGGTTGTAAGTTGGTCCTCAGGTGCTCCTCCAAAGACCTGCCTTGTCCAGGAAGAAAAAGCTGCCTCAAACCCGTTGTCTCTCTGTTCCCTCCCTCCGTCGTAAACCCAGAATTCAGATCAAAATTTGGGCGAGATTGCCCGACATTATTTATCCCTGGCTGTACACCACTCATGCTCATGATGAACGTTGACTGTGGGTAGGCTGGTGGAACAGCTGATGCAGACCCCAAAATTTGAGGGACAACGGGAGCTCCTCTAGAATCCACCATATATGGGATTGGACCAGATGATCCATACATGGCTGAGGAGAAAGACATGGCGGGCCCTGTTGCCGGTCCATTGTAGCTAAAAACCGGAGAATGGGCATAAGATATTGTGGGACCTATCCCCAAAACACCCCCTGCTCTCATCATGCTAGCATCCATTGTAGGATCTGTAGACTTGCCATTTGACATCGATGGAGTTTGAGAGAGAAACTCTTTCCTATTGACTTCCACTCTGGTGCCCATGAGAGAAATAACAGGAGCATCTGGTTTAGGCCCTCCATATGCATTTATATGTTGAGACAACTTACTGGGCCCATGATCCAAAGCATCACTGTGAAAAGGTCTGTCATTCAAATCAATATTCCTCAAAAAAGGCTGCATTGAAGAAGATGATGACGCAGGAGATGGGCTCCGATGGTTAGAGAGTTGTTCTCCCATGAGTGAATTCAGTATTGGAGCATCGCCATCATCACCAATACAGTTTAAGTCCAGCTTCGGCCTCCCTGATCTCATCTGGCTCACTTCAATTGAAGATTCCCCAGAAGGAAGGCTGGATGACATGGGAATTTCTTTTCCCAACTCATCTCCACCTTCAGCAACATTCAGATCAAAGTCAAGGCAATCATGCCTCTGCTTTGAAACATCATTGGTTCCTTCAATAGAAAGACTCTTACCAATATCAGGAACCCTGCGAGCAGATGCTGGACGGAAAGCACTAGTAGCAGCACATCCTTTCCATCCAAGACTCCCCTCAAACTGCAAAGGGGCTACAGGCAATCCAGGAGCTGCTGCTGGCCTTGAAGCAGCAACAAAAGAAATGGGTGTAGAAGGGTTTACTTCACAATCCGTTTCATCAGAGGAGACTTCTTGATTCAGATCAAAATCACATAGGCCTTTCTCTGTGTTAGCCTCTGGTTCTTGAGCTGTTTCGGTCACCTGTGAGGACTCCATATCATGTGTGGAGTTTTCTGGTCCATTTGCCAGATTAGCTGAATTAATTGAGCCTCCATCCCCATCAGGATTTGTCTCGGCAGAATGACTTTGCCGAGTTGATACATCTTGTATGACCCCTGTAGGGAGGTCCTGCTTTCCATTTATATAATCAGGGCTATATGGCTGTCTGATTCCACCTTCTGAGGTTTTCTCTGACGACGAACTGCAGGAAGGTTCTCTATAATCCACCACTTCCCTCTCTACTTCTTGAGCAACCTGCCGAGCAACTTCTAGAGCATCAACTATGCCATACTCAAGTTCAATATTGGACCTTCTTCTGTCAATCACATCGGGAACTTGAGTATCCATTGCTGGTTGAGGAGAATCAGAAGCATTCATCAAATCATCACCTTCATCACTAGTATGCTCCTTATCTTCATCAACTTCGACAGCATCTTCCATCCTGGAAAAAGTAGGGTCTAAATCCTCTCCTTTTCCTGATATACTCCCATTGGTAGATAAGTCCAGATTAGCATTGGAATAATGCTCACCACCTTGACCAGTAGTCTTGAACACATTTTCACTGCAATGATTTATAAGTCTCATATCATCTAACCCACTCTTAGAATCAGAAGTGGGTGTCCTCACATCACCAACGGCAGTGGTTTTCCAACAGGCATCCCTCTCATTGGCAGCAACACTGTCATGCAAAGCAGGTTCCCTCACACTCTTCTGCATACTTGCAGCATCATCACCAGTACAAGCAGCTCGAGATTCCAATGCACCAGAGGTAGAAGAGACCTTGGTCATGCCCAAGTTCTCTGAAGAATCATCAACTTTAATGACCTGCTTTTCGTTTTCTGATGACTCATACAACTTGAGAACATCAGATAGTACCTCCTCAGTGCACTGTTTTGTAACTGGAACATCACAAGTACCGGGAGAAGTAGTTCCTTCTGCAACACCTGTGGGAGATTCTTCCTTTTTAGAAGGGTTTTCTTGCAAATCATTAGACGAAGATGGGAAAGAGTCAGGAGTCCCATCTTTAGCATTGTCATCGTCCGTTGTTATGTGGGATCCAGGCTGGTTATTATGGTCTGGAATCTGTACATGTTCAGTCTTTTCTGGCTGAAGATCATCTGATTTTCTCAAAGGTGAGGTTTCATCTCTGGCATGTTCTGACACATGATGTCCTTCATTAGGACTTTCTCTAGCAAGAGGAATTTCTACAGGTTGCACACCATCCTCTTCAGCAAGCCTTCTACTCTCATCATCAACATCCTGGCAAATTGAATCAGAATCCTCACTGTGCTTCCAGCTATCAAATAACATTCTTGCTCTATCCTGAACCTTAGAGCTATTGTGGCCAAGAAGATTCTTGACACTTACCCAAATCCCTGAAGATATTGATCTCTCATTGTCTATTTGCAGCTTTTCAATTGCTCGTAACAGTGCAGTTATTGACTCTTCCACGAAAGTCTCACTTGTATCATTATCAAATTTTTGAGCATCCTTCAACCATCTATCAATAAACCCAAGTCCATCTAACTGAATAAAAAGATCAAGACAATCTTTATTCTCTGTGGCAGAAATAGTGCTGGCAACAGCAGCCCACTGCCTGGTTGCATCACCAACATTCTTCACAACTGAATCTTTCTCCTTCTGCATTACATTGAGGAGTTCTGCAACTCGAGATGGGACCGTGAGCCCATCTTTCATCTCGGTCAAAGTAAAAAAATCCTCCAGTGTCATCCTACTTCAAATACCGAGTTTCTAAGCATCAAAGAAGTCCTTGACATGCTGATGCTTTTTCTCCCATTGAAAGTGTTGCAAAATTTAAGGACAATGTTTGCCAAATGACCTGCAGAGCATGAAATTACAAAAAGACTAAACATACGGGCATAATTACTACAAAATACAACAATAAGTCATCCAAAATACTTTAGGATCAACCAAGGGGAGGAACAAGAAACCTAAACCAGAATTTATAAAAAAAAGTTCAACTAAGCAGGTTCTGGTGGCACAGAATTAAGTTTATACAACAAGACTTGAAGTTGAAAACACATAACTTTGACTAAATTGTATTGTCAGCATTTACAGATTAATTGGAAACAACAAACACAATGCACTAACAGATTGTAGTAAAGCATAAAAAGCTAGATATAGAGCCTTAGCCATGATAAATATATTACAAAGATTCACTATGTTTTAAAAAAGGAACCCCAACCAGAACAGATAAATTAGACAAATTATCTTTCAATAAATTACAGTATTCACAACGAGAAAGTCTTAACTTGGCAACTGGGCCAAAAACAACAACCAGATTCTAAAAGATAGAATCAACTTCAAATTAGGCAAGATTAACTAAACTAGTTAGAAATTGAACAAAAAGAATGAAATCAATTTCAATACCCTAATTTTTCAAAGGAATTCCACTATAAACTCAAAAATGAAAGGCTTCTTCTCCACAGGATTAGTTAGGTTTAACGAAGTTCAACTACGTGAGAGGATGAAACATGCAAGAAAATAATTATGCACTAGCAGGAGCATGTGCACCTGTGGATCCATTGATGTGCATGTTACTCAAAATTATCAAAAAGTATAATCTCAGCATATTTTTACTGGTTGCGCTTTAGAATTTTAGGGATAGGTTTTCAGCCAACAAACTGAATTACCATATACACTAGTCCAGTACAATGAGACATGTGACTACTTAAAACAACGACATGTTTGTCAGCATATCTCGGTCAGATAGAATTAAATTTCGACCAGGAGTTAATTTTCCTATCTATTCATGGCCCAATTTCCAGTATCATGCCCACTTAGGGCAAATATTACATCAACTAAATTGAAAGTTTTGAGCAAATTCAAGTTAAACAAAGTACCAATAGATAGGAGTCTTGGAGATGAGGAGGCATCTGTGTTCATGATCAATGGTCACATGACTACCCAGTTTTGGTAACACGCAACAAATAACACGAGGCAACTAATATGTTAAGAATAAACATAAATAATTATAAGAAGTTGGTTGTCTATGTTCCTACAGTTTAACAGAGCATAAAGAAATGATCAAAGGATAAACTTTTTTTTATAAGTACAAATAACATTGACAAACTCGAGTTAGCAAAAGATAAACATGCAATTTGAAAATTCAGAAAAGAAACTGAATTTGTAGTAGGAATCATAAAATTACTAACATTAGCTTCCAAATAGCTACAAGCACTAAAGCAATATTTTTATGGAATAGAAATGAAGTCCTTTTTCAACGTAACTTTTTAGTCATAACTGGAAAATTAAATAGAAGGAAAAAACTAATAATGAAGTCAAAAACTTAACATAAGCAACTTTGCATGGAAGTTCATTTTTCCTCTTTAGTAACTTTACAAGGACATTCATTTTTATTTTTTATTTTTTATAAGTAACTTTAAAAGGACATTCATCAATGATACAACGTACAAAGAAATTACTTAAAAACTTTATCCAAAAAGCATAAGACTAATAAAGTACAGGATAGGAACTGTATGGCCAAGGCCAAACATATACAGAAAAACCAAATACCACTTGTGGGACAATAAACTTGCCAAATCATAAAGAGCACTTTGAACAAAATAGCTACCAGAACTCTTACCAGATGATTAGGCAAAAAAAAAAAAAAAAAAGACCATACCCATACGGGAGGAAAATAAGTAAGCAAAGACTATATTACTCCACAAAATGGCAAGCCCAAGCCCGGAGAATTAAAAACCTCTAGATGAACCCTACAAAGCCGACAAAAGGGTTAAATAAAAAGGATGACGTAATCAAGTGGTTTCCTTTTTTTTTACTTATAAAAAATTACAAACCCCAAATTCTTTTTTTTTATTTATTTATCAGCAGCTGGTGTCAGGAATCAGCGTCCCGACAATTACAAACCCCAAATTTGAAGATCATATTTAGGTTATCCTGGTAAATATCAGGCTAGTATCATGCGAAATAAAAAACAGCTCTCAACTTAAAATGTGATATTATATTGAGCAGTTTTCCATTGTCTTCCTAGGGGATGGTGGAAGGTTACTCATTGTTTACAATGGCCCAATTTTGTGTTTTCCTTTTTTAGAAGACTTTTGGGCATTTGGATATTGCTTTGAATATTTACAGGTATTCATCAATAATTTTCCCCGCATTTAATTTGTCCACTCTTTTGCCCAAAAGGAAAATGCATCAACAAGTGAAACCAAAAATATATGGAAATGAATAATGTGGTCATATTCGTGACCAAAAGTAGTTAAAAACACGTTTATGAATGAAAAAGGTAACGATACAGTAAAGAAGCTTAACTCTATGGAACAAACAACCATGTGATGAAGAAGATAACTTGTCAATTTTTTCCCGCACTCATCCAGTCAAATTGTCAATGATTGGCAAAGACAAGAGTCAGCTAGTATGGAGTTGTCGACATGTCAGGCACAAGCTATTGGCATCCTTGTTGGGTCAGACTCTCAACAATTGATGTGTTCCACTTATCAAGAAAAGAAAACAATGGCTTCACATTTCCTTAATAAATAAATAAAGGACCTTCCAGTGTAATAACATCAATCAATTTTATATAGTAGCGAACTCAATATATTTTGGATTACATGTACTATGATCACTTTCTAATGAACATATGTCGTGCACTTTTAAATGATAGTTAACAAAACACAAGCTCAAAAAAGGACTGAATCAGGCTTATACCAAACCTATTTATAAAAATATTTCACTGCACCAGAAAATGCTGGTCAAAGTTTGCAACGCGATTAATTAGGGAAAACAATGAATGGAGCAGAAGATTTGAAAACAGTAAAACAAAGACAGATATTTTAACAGAACTCCAATTACCTAATTTTTCAATGACTTACAATGTCACGGAAATCGAAAATGAACTCTCAATAAAGGTAATTCAGTCCTGACTCAGCAGCAGAGGGACGAATCAAACCCCCAAAAAAACCTATATCTGAACAGAAAGATTGATAAAACTTTTGACTCAATAAATCGAAAGCATAATTCTATACAAAACAGCTTGAAACCATATAAAATAACTTCAATCTTCTCTGAAATAACAAATAATCCCAAAAAAGAAATAAAAGAGATAGCACAAATTACCATAGACAGAGAGTGCCAAACCCTAGAATTCAAAAATAGCAGAAACAAGAACATTAAGAAAACCCAGGCTGACGGCTCGTTTTCAGTAAGAACTGGAGTGAATATAAATAAATTCTGGAATTGCACAAAAAATATTATGATTAATGCTCGAAGACAGGTGATCATCAATGACGCTAATAACTTAGAATTAATTCATAAATGAAAAAAAAAATAGAATGCAAAAATCAATCATTACAACCGTGACATGTAATTCTTACCTTCGTCAATGCGTTAAAAACCCTAGCTCCGACTCAGTCTTCATAAGGAGAAGGAAAACTCCGTCGTTCTGTACCTCTCTCTCTCTTTGTGGGACTCTCTCTATGTCTCCTAGTGCTATCTCTCTCCAGACTCCAAAGCTTGGATTTCCTTCTCCCTCTTCACAAAACCCTCGCTTTGTTCTCCGAACCAGAGAGCAAGAGCAACGTTTCTATTTTCTTTTTCTTTTTGTCAATTTAATTTCTGGGATCGGTCTGTCTGTCTGTCTGTTTGTCTGTCTGTCTTAGGTTCGCCATTGGTTAACAACACGCGTCGAGCGTGCGCGAGAGTCGTGGCTAGGATCGAGTCGGCTCGGAAGGAACCGGGTGAACCGGTAACGTTGGGTTCTAGGGAATGTGAAAAAATGGACGGGAGGTGTAACTACTAACCAAAAACAAAAAAAACTATCGATTTTGGTGTGCCTGTGTTTTTTAAAAGCAGTAGTTTTCGGAGAAAAGGAGGGTTTGGACATGGTCCAAGTCGAAAAGAGGATGGACCTATAGTTGTCGCGGTCTCACTTGGCCTTGGTCCCCGTTTTGTATATTTTTTTTCTTAAGAAAATTATATAAGGTATGAGTAAGGTTATATACAAATAGATTTGTAAATTAATTTATATACCAATATATATTTATTGACTACCTTTAATTTGTGAATCAATCTAATCAATTACCTTGGATGAATGCATATATTGATGCGCAGAATCACTTATAATAAAAAATTTTCATAAGATATTGTAAATATAAAAAATTTGTTGGCAAATATTAGATAATAGGATACTTAAGATTTGTTTAAATTGTTATATTAAGAATGGATGAATGTAAATGAGAAATGATAGATGCAAACGTGAATTTGCAAGCGACATGCAATTACTTTAAAAAAAAATAAGTATATATGAGACCCACTTGAAAAAAATTAATTTTTTTATTAGTGAATTCCATTTTTTACTAAAGCGATTATATATCGCTTGCAACTCCACGATTATATATAGTATTATTACCTAATGTAAATATGTTTATTTGTATTTTTATCTTTTATTTATAAATATTTAAAATTGAATTAAGTTGTTAATAGATAATGAGTCAAGAGAGTGATTTGGATAGCTAATTTGAAAAGTTAAAAGATATTAAGAGGATAATTGATTTGAAAAGTAAAATATTATCAAATAATAAAGCAATTAGCTATTGATAAGATTTAGAGCATGTTTGGGGTTGAGTTTTAAATTTTAAAAAATACTTTTAAGTAGTTAAAAGACTTTTAAAGAAAAAAAATGAAATATTTGGTAACTTTATAAAAATGCTTTAATCAATTAAAAAAATTAAAAGTTAGATTTTTCAAAAAAACACCAAATTAAAACTTTTATAAAAATAACTCATGCGGATAATTATATATTTTAAAAAAATTATTGTAATTAACTTTAAAAATGCTTTAGATATATTTTTATTAAACAGTAATCAACTTTTGAAATATAGAATTTATTATTTAAGTTATAAGTTATAAACTCTAAAATTATAAATTATATTTTTCACCACAATCCTAAACATGTATTTAGTACTGGACATCAATTGTTTGTCAGCAGATTGGCATTGTCTTAGACTGCTAACTGAATCTAACCATTAGCAGTATCTTACTACAGACCAACTACTGGGTAACTTATATAAATGATGATTTCAACTGAGAGAAGATTATCTTTTGATGAGTTATTATTTTCAGAGCTTGGAGGTTTGTGAGAGATCTAAGTGATTGAATGTGAGATAATTCTTATGAAGAATTTTCTACCATTTTTACTCTTTTTCTACTTGAATGCGTGCATACTCCAACTCGGAGTGGCAGTCATTGAGTTCAACCACTGGAGTTATAGGAAGGAAGTTAATAGGATGAAGATCGCCAAAAATTCTGACTGTTATTGTAAGAAGATAAACGATGTAAGAAGATAAACGAGTCATTTGTCTAGATAAGTGAGAGTCTAATTATAAAGATTTTGTAATTGAGAAAATTATTTGTAATTGATTTTCACCTAATAAAATTGACTAATCAAGATTTGGCTACCCCAAAAAGTCTTCTCTTTGAAGAGTTTTTGAAAAGATTTTCCTTTGTAATCAAAATTGGTGTTATGCACTTATATCATTTTATGTATTTAATAATTTATCAAATTGTTATATAATGAACGACTAATTAATTTATTATTTTTCAATTTATTACACATGTTCTTCTAATTAGCTTGTATTTTTTTTTTATTATTATTATTTATTTAAACACACATATTTAAGCATTAAAAAAAAATAACAAATCATATATTGATTAGATAAATCATGTGGTATAAGACTTCTATGTATAATTTATCTTTTATCTTTTTTATTATTGATAAAGTTTATTTCAAGTTTTTTTAATGCTAAATATAGTTGTAGATTGTGTATGAGATACACTCTTTTTAATAAAATAGTGAAATCTATTATTAAAAAAAAATTATGTATTTTATATTTATTTACTTTTTTTTAAAAAAAGTGTTCAATACTTACCCACCCTACATTACAAATATGCTTTCTTAAAAAACGGTACGTGAGTTTGAACTACCAAATGGACATAACTTGACTTTGTTTCTTAATGTCCACATAAAATGAATCAAGCATGGAATACTTTGTTTACTCTTTCTTTTGTGCAAAATTGTTGACTTTTCTTTTTGTTTCTTTAACTTATTAATTATTCTCTATGGTCGTTATCCGATGAGAAAGGCTGCGTTGTTGACACATTATTTGTCTTTAAATTTAAAATTAATAAAAATAGATTTTCTTTATGTTTATTAAACCTTTTATTCTGTTATTAATTTTTACATATTTTTCACGAATTTGATTTTGAGATTTCAAATATAACTTTGAAGGTTGACCATTAATCCGTAAACACTGACGTGACACATGTTATGCATTCAACACATGAGTTGAGAAATTTGAATTTATTTTAAATTTATTATTATATTTTTTAAAATTTTTATATAAAATATAATAAATAATTTAATTTTTTCAAATTTAATAATAATATTAAAAAAATAATATTTTATTTAATTTTCAAAACTCCTCTCTCCCAATCTAAATTGGACCATAATATTACATCTTCATTGAATGCTAAAGGTTGGTGCACATAATATTTAAATAAAATAAATTAAGATAAAAATTAAAAATAAAATAAATTATTATCAGATTATTATTTTTTATATTATTTATATTTTAAAATTTGAAAAAAAAATTAACCTATTTTATTGTATTATATTTAGGTATATAAAAAATTATAATAATTAGATAAAATAAAATAGGTTAAAATAATTTTGACACACGATCTTGAATTAACATTGTGAGTAACAGAGAACAAAACAGTTTTTAGAAGTTAAAGGGAATAGAACTAATGGTACCCTATTATTTTTAATCGTATATCAAAAGGTCAATAATAAGGTTACAACCCATTACGACATTGGCTGGTTTGTTTCAGGAGATAAAATTAAAAGTTTTAAATTTTTTTAAAATTTATTATTATATTTTTTAAAATTTTTATATAAAATATAATAAAAATTCAATTTTTTCAAATTCTTAAACTATTTTTTTAAATTTTAAAATAAAATTAATATTAAAAAAATATTTTATAATAATATTTTATTCTTTTTTTAACTTATATCTCATCTTATTTTATCTCGTTTTTAAAATCAAATTAGGCCTTAAATATATTTTTTCACATCTTAAACACATAAAGTCAAACTAAATAAAACAATATATTATTTAATCCATCATTTTATAAAAGTTGTCGACAAGTTTTTGCTTTTTGTCATAACCAAATATGTACACATTTATGTTCAAATTATTACTAACAATTTGATAGACTGATTTGGATGATGACAACATTTTTTCAAATACATTATAGTTGGGTGCCCACGTGCAAGTTACGCATGCCTTATTGAAAGAGTTAGTCTTTTTGTTATAAAAAATACAAATTTCAATATACATATTAATTAAAAAAAAAAAAACAAATGATAGCATTGTTTTGAATAGCATATCGTATCGATTGATACGGTCGGTACATACAGTACTAGCCAGTTGAACATTACAGAATTTATGTTGATTCGTACCAATTCAAATAACAACTTATATCGGCTAGTATTTCAAATGTATTAGCCAATATTTCGACCTTTTTTATCTTTATATTTTTTATTTATCTCAATTCATACTAGACTAATTACATATATATTTATATATATAATTTATTTATATATTAACTATGAAATAAATAAATTATTTGACAGCGCATCTTAATTTTCTACACCGCACACTTGTATTGCATGGCAAATTAGAAAAATTATAAACTTGATAAAAGAGAAATGGTTCTGGGTCTTCTTTTCCTTGTAGAGGGGGCTCTTTCTCTCATTGTTCTTCCGTCTATAAATTTTAAAATGATTCACATTCTTGATACGTAGTCTTAAACTTTTAACACACTAGTAAGAATCTTTGCAGATGAAAATATTTTCAATTCACAAATAAAACATACTTTTATCCCAAACATTTCGTACAACGGATGTACAATATTCGCTCTCAAAATCCGTCTGAGTAGATTATCTCCAAACAATTTAACTCAAGAAGTCTTTCGAGGAAAAGCTATTACGTATGCTGGAAACATTTTATGTCAAAATCTAATGAGAAAAAAATCATTCGAAATACAAATTCACACGCAAAATAGAAGAAGAAGGAAAACACGATTAAAGTAGACTGGAGACGAGCTTGGTATATGAAATCAAGATCCAAGTTTTGGATTTTTAATTTCGTTATCTTTGCAATTGATTTTGTACTTTCTGTTTTATTTTTCACATCGACATAGAGGGTATGCAGACTCTCTTGATGGGTTTGGGTTTTGGAATAACACAAAGTGCAAGAAGATGAAGTCGAATAAAATAAATTTAATTAATTTGAAAGTTGTGTGGGGTCCATTGTCAGTGTATGGTGTAGGGAGTCGAGGAGCATACTCTATTTTAAAATATAATTTATATATGTATTTATATATATAATTTATTTATATATAGATTATTTTAAAATAATATATAAAATGATACCGATATCAAAATATTTCATTCCAATATCTTGATCGATACGTCCACTAATATGATATTTAAAACATTGGATGATAGTCATAAATTTATGCAACAAGAACAAATTTTACAAATAGGGTGCTGCTACATACTGGCGATTTTGTGCAACAATCGCATACCCAATACTGAGGTAGACTATTTTGTCAGATACTATTTAAAAAAACAAAAAAGAAAAGAGAGAAGAAAATACGATTGAAGAGAAGAAGAACCATGGCTTCAATGATTCATTTCCCCTCTGCGCTTGAATCCACTGTTACAAAAAAAAAAATGTAACGAAGTAGTGACCCATTGACTGTAATCTATCGCTTCTCCCCTCCGTGGGCAGAAATTTGAAAGTTTTAGAACAGAAATGTAAGAGCAAAAGTGGTCGCTGAGGGGATTTAAGGGTTAAGAATGACTTTAAGAACGTCCAGTCTAAATATTTAAATTATATTTTAAAAAATAAAGAAAAAGAAAAATACAAACGATTAAGCGCACACTTCAGCTCGCGTGTGTGAGCCACACTCCACTGCTCTTGGCACTCTCTTTAGTAGTCTGATAGATCGACAACATGCGAATCTCATGGTGGGGCGTGTGGTGGTCGGAGGCCACAGGAAGCGGTCTCAATGCCACTTCTACAATTTCACCTAAAAAATACAATATACCAAAAAAATATAGGAAAAAAGAGAATGGAGGAAAGTGAAAGAGAGAGAAAGAGGGAGGGAGGAGCCGAAGCTCCTACCCCACAAGAGAGATTTCTTTTGATTTTCTAGAAGATGTGAGGAGATTTTTTTTAGAGAGAAGCAGCTGAAAATATCAGTCATAATTGATACATAAATTAGAAATTAAAAATAATATAATTTTTTTCTATGAAAATAATATTAGACAGAAGACTATTAATTAATTCTATGAATATTGCAAACCCAAACCAGCCATGTAGTGCTTAAGAAATCCAAAGCAAAGGTTTGATTTATTCTCACAAATAATTTCATCTCATTTTATTATTATTATTAATTTAAATTTTCATATAAAATAAATTAAACAATTCAATATTTTCAAATTCAAACAAAATTCATATTAAAAAATATATATTATCATAATTTTTTTAATTTTTAATTTATCTGATTTTATCTTATTTATAAAATCAAACCAAAACTTGAAAAAGAAAGAAATGCCCGTGAAAATAAATCGGAGGTGACAAATCAAGGCTTCCGAATTAATTATGGATCGTTAGGAAAATGAGCTCACAACATTCTGACAAGACTTCAGAAAGATAAGGTTAGGTTTGGCAAATAAATATTTTTTAATATTTTATTATTATTATTTAATATTTTATTATTTTAATATTTATTTTTTTTTATTATTTATAAAAAAATTTAAATATTTTAAACATCCAAACGTAAGAACGTTTGAAGCTACTCAGTTGGGACTGAGACGTCGAAAGAAGTCATGATCTCTTTCATTGGGCCAAAGTACTCTCCATTTTGGGAATATGTCGTAAAAGTTTTTGAAAGGAATTAATGGCCACACCTCACTCAACGTTCGTGTGTGGATCTAGCAAACCCGGCACAACTTTTCAATTTCACAGCTTTTCCAAACGTCGAATCTCTTTTAACATGATTCCTTCAACTAAAAGTCTAAAAATCTTCTTTTGTTTTTTTAGAAAAAATAGTTTTTGTGTAGAGCACATATATCTACTTATATAATATAATTTAATAACAAAATTAAATTTTAATTAAAATAAATAAATTCTAAATTTTAAGTTATATAAATAGTATACTTTAAACACCAATTTAAAAATAAAATAAATCAAATACAAAACCCTTACTTCAGAATATTTTTTTATTAAACACCCTCTCATTTTCAAAGCCAAGATACATTCTATCCCTTCACTTTATTTATTTATTTATTAATTAAAGAAATTTATACATAGACTCATACATCACACACTATATTTTTTTTTATGTGGGCTTATGTGTGGTGTGTAGTTGTCCCAATAAAGAACAATTTTTATATTTTTTTATATTTTTAGATTCTTAAATATTTTCAAAAATAAAACACAACATCATTAAAAATAGAGTTTATCTCCCCACATGTCTATCCATTAAATCTCACACAACATACTCTAATACAAGTTGATATATAGAGCCCACAAACTCGAATCTCTGTATCACAATATAGATGACCAAAATGCCTGGGAAGCATTCTACCTTACTCCTTCCCCCCTCTCTCTCTCTCTCTCTCTCTCTCTCTCTCTAAACCTAGACCATTGAGATTAGTTGAGACGTTATTAGTGGTGGCAATATGTTACACGACTCGTTAATCATAAATGAACACGACACGATAATAGCGAGTTAGAATTTAGTCTTAATAGGTTTAGAGTCAAAACGGATTGACCCGTTATGACACGATTGCCTAACGGATTGATAGCGGGTCAACCTGTTTTAACTCACTATGATACGTTATGACACGTTAAGAAAATTAAAATTACAAGTATACCTTTATATTTAAAAGTAAAATTGTTAGAATCTTAATTTTGATATTTTTCTTATTTAGATTGTAATTCATACTTATAGTTAGGACTAGAATTTTTATAAATATTGTGATTTTAATATTTGTATAAAATTATGCTAAGTTTAATTAAGTCAAACGAGTTAATTTCGGGCATATTCAATACATTTACATAAACAGGTTGAGACGTATCATATTTTGTCATGTTAATTTATTTCGTAATATTCACTAATTGGTCATAACGGACTGACACGACACGACATGTTATATTAACGGGTCGTGTTAGGATTTGTGATTCTGACACCATAAGTTTAACAGATCAGGTTAGGGTTGACCTATATAGTATAATATACATGTCTTGACACGAGACGAACACGACCCGTTAACACAATTTGACACTCCTAGGCGCCATCAAAGACCACTCCCTCTCTCCCTCAAGCCCTCCATTTCTCTGTCTCTTCTCTTCGAATCAAGACCAGTTGAGGTGTATAGTATTTCTCTCTCTCTCTCCAAAACCTATAAAACCCTAATCCTCCTTCTCTCGACTCCTCCAGAAATTTATTTATTGAAAAATAGAACATAAATATGGCTCCCCCCCCTCCCCCCATGTTATAGATCTTGTTATTGTTCTAAATCTTGCCTTTTTGATTTTAAATTGCCAAGTTCATGGGAAAAAGGAATGAGTATGCTTGTAAATTTAATAGAATGTAATGAACCTAAGAAGTTTGTTGAGGTAGTCTTGCATCAGGTTTGTTTGGCTTCAACCTTTTTTCCCTCCAAGTTGCCATATCAATTTTTTAATGGTTGCGTATGTATTGTTGGGCAATTTACTGCAAGGTCAAAGGTTGCAGGGGTGAAAGTTGACTTCAATTGTTAGTATAATTGACGTAAATGTCATTGATATGGTGTGATTAGTTGTAGACTTCAATTGTATATAATGTTGATGTGTCAACTTTCTATTGGTGTCTAATGAAGCCCTAACAGATTGCCCTACCCAAAGATGCTTTGTTAAAAATACTTCTTTAATCATTAAATAAAAAAAAATACTAAAACAAATATTCGAGAGATTTAATAGAGTGATCTAGCATTTATGGAGACATAATTCCTCATAAAATTCAAAATATAGCAGATATATAATTTTTAATGTTTATTATTGATTATTTAAAAATAAAATATGAGTTGAGTGATGAACAGTACCTCTCCAAATTTAGAAAGAACTTTAGAATTATTGTAGCTCAAAATTTAAGCTAGACGCTTTTATGAGTCCAATGCAATTATGCAGGTATTTTGATAAAAGTTATCTATATTTTAATTTTTATTAGCATTGGATCTGTTCAATGCTAAGTTGAAATTATTAATGAAGATGACTCACACAAGAATAAGAAACAGAAAACCACCTCAGCATGATAAGGAATACTAGAATATTATGAATGTTTGTTATCTAGAATATTCTGTATATTATCATCTTTTACTTTTTTCAGTTGTAACAAACTTGATGCCTTCTTTTGCTGTAAATTCATTCGCTGAACATGCCTATATATAGGCTACATATCACTGTACAAGCGTGCTGAATACAATTGAAATTGTCTTTAGAAGCTCTCTGCTATTTTATCTTTTATGGTATCAGAGCTGCTAAGACTAGCAGTCTCTTGATCCATTTTCTTCGCCATGGCTTCTTCCTCTACTCCCTCTTCCTTCTCTCATCTTGTTTCCATCAAACTTAACTCTGAAAATTATATGCTGTGGAAAGTTCAGATCACTGCATATCTACGTGGTCAAGATCTGTTCTCTTATGTTGATGGCTCAATCAAACCACCTCAGAAGACCCAGGATGACAGCTCAACAATGAATCCAGCCTTCCTTGCATGACAGAAAACATACCAACTCATCTTTAGTATTCTTTTTTCTTCCTTAATAGAATCGGTGGCTGCTCATGTGGTTTTTGCAGGTACATCACGAGAATTATAGACTTCTTTTGAGTCTATGTATAGCTCTCATTCACAAGCTAAGGAGTTCCAAATCAAATTCCAACTTGCCAATCTGTCAAAGGGAGATCAGTCCATCTCAGAATATTACAGCAAGGTGAAGATGCTCATAGATACACTTGTTGCAACTGGAACTTCAATCACAGACAAAGATTTTGTTACATATCTTCTTAATGGTCTCGGATCTCACTATGAAGCCTTTGTCACTGCAATTACTACCCGAACCGAACCTATAAGCTCAAATGAACTGTACCATCTGCTTCTTATCCATGAAAGCAGAATGAACCACAACTCTCGACCTACATCCACTTCCCTTTTTGAACCCTCTGCCAACTTAACCACCAATGGTCCAAGAGATCAACGTGGCCGTGGTCATTATCGTGGAGGCAGAAATAACAGAGCCCGTGGCAGATACCCCTCAAACCGAGGTCGATCTTATCCAAACCAAAACCCAAATTATTCCCAACCAAATTCCAACCACCGACCCACATGCCAAGTGTGCAAAAAATCGGGCCACATTGCTCTGCAATGTCACTACCGGTTTGATCATGCATACCAATATGAACCCCCAAAATCCTTCACAGCCAACTATACCTCTCCCTCTGCCATTCCCGACCAAATATGATTGGAGCAAATCCCATTTCATCTCCAATGTCTGCCTCCACAAAATTATCTAAGTTTGACTCCCCCACCTTTGATGATGTTACCCTGTTTAGAAGCACAGTGGGGAGCCTTCAATATTTGTCTATGACTAAACCTGATGTGTCTTTTGCTGTAAATAAAGCATGTCAGTTCATGCATGAGCCTAAGCTTTCTCATTGGACAGCAGTTAAAAGAATACTGCGTTATCTCAAATCTACCATCAATTATGGGCTCTTCCTAAGTCACAAATCTTCATTCACTTTGCATGCCTATTCGGATGCTGATTGGGCTGGTTGCCCGGATAATAGACGTTTTACGGGAGGATACTATATTTTTCTTGGAAAAAATTTAATTTCATGAAGCTCTCGGAAACAACAAACAGTTGCTCGTTCAAGCACGGAAGCAGAGTACAAATCTCTGGCCAATGCTAGTGCCGAACTTATATGGCTGCAAACGCTCATCAAAGAGCTGCGCCTTCCTTTACTCAGTTTTCCCATTCTCTGGTGTGACAACTTAGGCGCAACTTATCTTACCACTAACACAATTTTTCACTCCCGCACCAAGCATATGAATATATACTTTCATTTTGTGCGTGATAGAGTAGCAGCCAAGACACTTCAAGTTCAATTTTGCAGTAGCAAAGATCAATTAGCAGACCTCTTTACCAAACCACTAGTAGCTGATCGATTCTCATCACTGCGGTCAAGTCTAACTGTGTATGACACCCCGTTTGACTCAAAGGGGCGTATTAACGAAGATGACTCACACAAGAATAAGAAACAAAAAACCACCTCAGCATGATAAGGAATACTAGAATATTCTGAATGTTTGTTATCTAGAATATTCTGTATATTGTCGTCTTTTACTTTTTTCAGTTGTAACAAACTTGATGCCTTCTTTTGCTGTAAATTCATTTGCTGAACATGCCTATATATAGGCTACATATCACTGTACAAGCGTGTTGAATACAATTGAAATTGTCCTTAGAAGCTCTCTGCTATTTTATCTTTTAGAAATAAGATAAAAATTAAAGGTTGAGAATAATATTAATTTTTAATATTACTACTTTAAAATTTTTTAAAAATGAATTGCTTATTATCTCTTGTATGAAATTTGAAAAATTATAATGAATAGATAAAAATATATAAATTGAAATAAATTGAGACGAATTTTAAATTTAAAGAGACCTTAAAATTATTGCACAATTTCTTCAAGTTTTGAATGTATTTTTATCTTTTCCCAAGGTGTAACTCATTTTCAAAGAGAAATCTAATCATTGGACGTATGTTTTTAGAGAATTGAAAACAACTTACACTTTCAGCTTCAATCATAATCTCCAATCTTGTAGTACAAAATCTTGTTGAAACTTTCTTTCTTCTCTAAATACTTCCTTTTGCTATTATTTTCGGGAATTAAATCGAGTGGTAGGATACAAAGTAATCACATGGGGGTAACCAACAGCAATCCCATCGTTATCAGCCACAGCGTAGAATCTTCAATCCCAACAGCTCTTATGACCTCTGCGCCAATTACATTACGCCACGCAGATGTGTTTGGCATAAAACCATTAGAGTAACATTAGTTTTTTACTGCATGTCTGATAAATTATGTCACATGTATGTGTCCCATGTAAAGATATTAAAATAACATTAATCTTGAGTAATTCCATTCATACTCTTATCTTAATTTTATTTTATTATATTAAGATGTGATAAAGTTATCATTAGATGATAATTATCTAATAAAAAATTATGTAATAACGATAAAATGTATTATATTTTATATAATAAAATAAGAGTAAGATAATAATATGATGTATAAATTTTTTTAATAGCTATGAAAATAATTATTAGTGAATTTATAAAAATATTTCAATTCTAAAATGAAAAGTAGAAGTGGCAATATGTTATACAATCCGTTAACTCAACATTAGACACGATAATAGCGGATTAGGATTTAATCTTAACAAGTTTCGAGTCAAAACGGGTTGATCTGTTAAGACACAACTGCTTAACGGGTTGATAGCAGGTCAATTTGTTTTGATCTATTATGACACGTTAATAAAGTTAAAATTAAAACTATACATAAAAGTAAAATTGTTAGAATTTTAATTTTGATATTTTTATTCTTTAAATTGTAATTTCAGACTTGTAGTTAGTGTTATAATTTTTATAGATATTATGATTTAAATATTTAAATAAAATTATGCTAAATTTAATCAAGTTAAATGGATTAATTTCGGATATATTCAATCTATTTACATAAATAGGTTGAAACGAGTTATATTATGCCGTGTTAATATATTTCGTAATATTTACTAACGAGTCCAAACGGGTTGACACAATATAACATATTATGTTAATGGGTCGTATTAGAATTTGAGATTTTGACACGATAAATTTAACGGATCAGATTAAGCTTAATCTATATAATATAATATATGTGTTTTGACAGGAAAACGAATATGATCTGTTAATATAATTTAACACTCTAATAAAAATGAAATAGAAGAAATCATACTTTCATATAATATCTTAATTGAATTATATGTAATGATCAATAAATTTTATTTAAGTTGATATTTAAATGTATCAATATATTAGTACCAATCTATTTCTATAATGCTTTTTTTTTTTTCAATTCATTTCAACAATAAATAACACGTTTTTTTTATTTTTTTATTTTGATGACGGTACTTTGATATTGACGGATACGGCTTCGATAAAAATAGGTACCCAAAACATAAAATATTTTAAAAAAATACAATAGCATTAAGGAGACGATAAAAACTGGACGGACGTGTGGTAACAAAATAGGACAGTATTGACTGTTTATTGTACTTTTTTTTAAGCTTTGTGTTTGTTGTTCGTTGGCTCAAGGAATGTCAGCCTGGGAATCTATTGATAAAGGTTTTTTTGTCACGAGGAATACAACTAGAATAATTCTATATCTACCTCACTTTCTCCTTATTTTGATCGTTTATATTTATTTAAAATATATATATATTTCTTAATAGGTACAAAAATTACTGTTACTATATTAGTATTTTAAAAAAAATGTTTAAAATATATTTTGAAATAAAAATAAATAAATAAATGCAATTTGTACTAAAGGGCAAACTAAAGAGAATAGTAGCACTATGATTATGTTCTAAAGAATCTTCACAATGTTCACAGTCAATGTATGGCCCAAAACTAAGGAAAGTTCCGAGGTTAAAATGTTAGAATTTAGAACCTCTTAAATTCACTCTTAAAATTTTTTGTAGGTATATTAAGAAAAATAAAATAATAATAATAATATTAAATTTTACTTGAAAAACTTCTAATACAGGAAAAAAATATCAAACACGAAAAGAAAATTACCATATAAAAAATGGTTTCAATTACATATTTTTCTTATAACCTTAAATACATCCGCACAGCTTTTCTATTAACCAAATTTTAACTCATTTCTTCCCATTTTATAAAAAAGGCCTACAAATTTTTTTAACTAAAGTTAAAAAGTATTAGTTAAGTTTTGACTGATATACTTAACCAAAGAAACTAATTCTTCTTTTATAAGTCTCATGCCTTACTCCTCATTTATTTTTTACCAATGTGGGACTAATGTCAAAAGAGCAAAACCCAGCATACAAACCTATAGGGGTAACAGGATTGAAAAATGGTCTCGTTCACTTTTATAAAAATTTTCATTTCATTTGATCATTACAACTTTTTTAAATTTTCATACAAAATAAAATAAATAATTCTAAAATAAAATTAATATTAAAAAAAATATTTTTTAACAATATTTTATTCAATTTTTAACTTTTATCTCAACTTATCTCATCTCATCTGCATAAATAAACGAGGCCACAAACTGGTCAGAATATATATTTGTTAAAAATACTAGATCAGAATGTCCATCTCCCATTACGCTTGACTTCCGCACTCCCATTTACGCGGCCGAGTTCATCTTCTACCACGCTTGAGTTTTACGCCTCCATCATACACGATGATTCCATCTCCCGCCACGCGTGAGTTCCACACTTGCACTCTCGAATGTCATCACATTACTACATTTTCTTGATAAGTACTTTTGTTGCATATTTTATTTTAAAGATTCTTAAGAGCACCTGTCTCAAGGTTCTTGATTGAGACGTGATCCTTAAGAATCGTGGGATACTGTGAAAGGGAAAAATAAAAGTGAGCTCAACCTCACTTATGACAGCACAAGACAATAAGAGATGTGAGGTGATAGGAGAGTGTGGAGGTGGTAGGAGGCAGTGAGGGGCAGGGGTGTCAGGTAAAAAAGGAAAAAGAATAAATAAAAGAAGAGGTAGCCACACGCAAGTGAAAAGAATGAGATCGAGTGACACGCAAGAAAAAAGTCCAATCACCACAAACCAAAAGTTTTATAAAAAGGTCTCAACTAGATGGCGAGGGAGGCTCCCTCTTCTCTCAACTTCTTCTTCTCCAGCAGACGTTTACATTTTTTAGAGGGATTTTCTTCATAGCACATAGTTTTTCCTTGTACAGTGAGATACGAGAGATTGTAAAATATTTATTATAGTGGATTATTCTCTTTAAATGCCCATGAACGTAAGCATTATGCTGAATCACATAAATCTTGTGTCCATTTTTATTTATTTCATCTATAATAGATATACACGTCGTTACTATATAGCCGCACCAAAACACCGTTGAGGGTTCCAAATAATATCGAACGAAGTCTGAATCGTCTCAGTGAGTCGGAAATAATTCTCTCTCCTTCTGACCTATTGACCGATTTTTACCGTATTAACAAATTGTATCTTTCCCTATCATGTTCCTTATAAAAAAAGAACTCTTTTGATGAAAAAAAGGTCCTCCAATTCAGATTTGAAGCCACCATGTTTTGTGCATGATAGGCATCATCATCTTGACTTGTGTACTAGATCCTACTTCCACAAAAGCTTTGCAAACTCAATTTCGGCCTCCTGATATGTACGGATATTCTTTGAACGACAGATTGGACGTAGGTACCTTGCCCATCCTCGGGAAAGTTTGTAGGCATTAAGCGGTTTACCGTGTTAAACGCCGATATGATTATGGTGGTGAACCTTAGCAACAGTAACGATTATGATGCGACAAAAATAACTGATTCGCACAATTCTTTCTGTAACTAATTGAAAATTTTTGGCCTTCAACTTAATAAATTTGGAATAATATTAGATACGTGTGTAACTTCGCGCAGAATTTATACACCCTAGGGGCTTAAGTTTCATTTCTCCTAAATTGAGTTCCCTACTGTGCATTCAGAAATAATGAATATTTTTGACAAAGTTTCCAAGAAAGAGATTTTATTCAGATGAAACAGAATAATAAGAAGATCACAGTTTAACCCTTTATAAGAAAACTTGGGTTCAACGGCAAAGAAAGTTTCTTGAAATTACACGTGGTTTAATCAGATTTTGTCCATTGAGCAGTGGACTTATCTTCCACCTATAATTTATTTGAAGGATAAAGTTGAAGAGAGTGTCAAAGGTCGGGAATAATTGGCAAATGGGCTTCGTAGCAGGGCAAGGAGACTGATTATTATGACAAAGAGAACCTATTCAGTTTAAAGTTTGAACTTGAAGTAAGACAAGACTTCAAAATAAAATAAAAATAAAAATAAAAAAAGTTTAAAAACTGTCTATTAAGCTTAAAATTCTGTATTCTGTCACAACGATAGATATTGGAAGGTTATTTTTAATGAATTATTTATTGCTCTGATTAGCATTCAAAAAGAGTACTTACTTTCATGAGTGTATTTTACTACCAAGTCCAATGTATTCATTTAGTAATTACATACGAATTGAGGAAAAATGATGCCCCTTGAGGCTTGGGGCATGAGAAAGTTAGAAACCCAACATTGAAACAGATTCTAAGCTAATAGTTAGATCACAAATTTGGTAAAAGCAAAGTTCAAGCTCGAGTAGATTGTTTTTCTTCTTCGGTTTCTTTACAGAAAAAAGTTTTTGAAGCATATATCAAACCCTACTGTGAATACAAGAACGAACACTTTTGAAGCATATAATCCCTGTGGAATTGCTACACAGGTCATAAAAGCATACTGTCAAGATGAGGTTCTCCACTGCAACTCAATTTGGACACGCCCATTCTTTGAGTCGATGAGATGATACTTCTCGTTAATTCTTTTGTTGTTGACAACATCAGCCAGATTTATATCCACATAGCCCAGAGTTTCCTGATAGAGAAAGAATACAACAAAAGGAAACATAAAAACCCGAACTATAATGGCTCGTTTTCGCATGCTTAAGAGAATGCTGAAACTAGACTCATTTCAGTATTTTAAACATCAGCATTTAAATTTCCTGCACGAGTTCAATGTGTTATCATCTTAAAACTGGTGCTAAGACCATGAATTTGTAGTGAGTGCAATGCGTACCTTCGGGTGCAGCAGGCCCATCCTTGAGGAGGCACTAACTACTTCCACATGAAGCCTATCATTGGTGGGTGGTTCCTCAAGCGTGAACTGAAACTCCTCGTCCCATCTTGGATCTCGGTTTTTCTTCACATGCTGCGCCAATTGCACAAGATTGTCAATTACAGATAGGCCAGAGGCAAGGACCCAATTGAAAAAAAAAATGCACTTGGCTACTTTTAAAAACAATGTTACAGCTAGTTTGGAGGCAACCCATCAAATGAGCAGGATGCAGTGTTTAAAAGAGAGATCTTTGCTGCTTTGAACAGGATGGCTGTAAATAAGGAAAGAATGAAGGATTTAGTCATTAATAGAAAACAAACTAGTGACAACATTATACCTTAGTTCTTTTCTCTTCCCCTTTGAAAAGCAACCGGACATATGGATTTGTATGGTGCTTTCCCTCCACATCTTGAGCTTCATGGACAATAATTACAAGCAAACCACCGCCAGAAGGTGTTCCTTCTGGAGCCTTTTGTACGTCATTCTGATCTTCCACTTCATCAGGAATTTGGTCGTCCTTAAAAGGTTTAAAAAGCACTTCCACAACAAGTTGCCCACGTGACTTTTCATTTTGAACATCATTTGGGTCCATGTTTTTTAGTAGTTCAAGAGTTATAACTTTAGGCTCATCAGGTGTAAGCTCTTTCAAAGGAATAACATTCATACCCATCTTTTCATGCTTGCCAACCTAAGTAAAAGGAAACAGAACTTGAGAAACATGAGGAAAAACTAAAGAAACTCCAACTAAACATCAATAGTTTCATCATACGAAGACCTGTATAGCTCAACCAAAGGATGATTTTGGACTAAATAGAGGCTCTGAATTTTCCACTTAATTTCTAAAGGTGTGCAATGAAGTCCACAATTTCAATTGGAAAGTTTTCATGGACTACAGGTAAGGGTGTACTTCAACTCGAGTATTTACCAAACACCCCCCCCCCCCAAAAAAAAAAAAGAAAAGAAAAAAACACACCTGTTCCCAATCATATACAATTATATCATAATATGAAGACCTGTATAGCTCAACCAAAGGATGATTTTGGACTAAAGAGAGGCTCTGAATTTTCCACTTAATTTCTAAAGGTGTGCAGTGAAGTCCACATTTTCAATTGGAAAGTTTTCATGGACTACAGGTAAGGGTGTACTTCAACTCTAGTATTTACCCAACCCCCCCCCCCCCCCCCAAAACCAAAAGAAAAAAGAAAAGAAAAAAACACACCTGTTCCCAATCATATACAATTATCTCTAGGGCTTGAGATTCTGGATCCTTCACAACCATATTAAATTCCTCATTCCATTCAGGATTCAAGTTCCTGTGTTTGACAGTTGTTTTCTTTGAAGGAAGCTTGTCCTCAGTGAGCTTAAGTTTCACATAAGGATCTGATGCCCCAAGTAGATCTTTCTTCTTAAGCTTCATTGCCCTCACAACCTTCATATGGAGAAGCCCGACAGGTTTTTTCATGGCTCTGCCAAAAATTAACATTAGCAAATTCTAAAAAAAGGCTTGCATCATAATTTAAAAGTATAACGATACACTTACTTTGATGGATCCAATATTGGTACTTCCAGGGCTTTTGGCCATAGATACATGTTTGCAACCTGATCTTTAATAAGCTCCTGAGAAAAATGGGATATCAGGGTAAGAAACAGGATTTTACAAAATGCAGCTAAGAAAAGTGGAGTAAGTAAATTCAATCAGATTTTCGGTGAATTTACCAACCAAGTATATGCCACTCTTTCGTTTCGTTAATAGTTTACTCCCCCCCCCCCTTCTCTCTCTCTCTCTCCCCTTTCCAAAAAAAAAAAATCCATCCTTGAAATGGATCTCACACGTCAGTCATGTAATGATGTCCTGGCCAACGACATAATAAACTCCTAAATTAAGCCTCGAGAGGAGAGGAAAACGAAAATAGAACTGTTACCTGGACAAACCTATAAAGTCCAGGAATGGACATAGCATCTGCTCCAAGCAGTTTTAGTCCGAAGTCAACATGTGGCTGCAAAAATCAGAATAAAAATTACCAAAAGTGGACAAAAGAAAAAGGACAAAGAGACAAAGACATCATATTATGGATATTATATTCCTGGGAAGTTCTCTTGCACCTGTCTTTTTTCTTGTGTAAAAATACATATTATGGACATTATAACTGTACACCAACACTGGCAATTGTGCACTACATAAATGAGATTTAATTCTTTGACTAAAAACAGGTGCTAAGAAATTGTTCCCCAAACATGAAACCTTCTTAGTGAGATTTAAACACTATTGGCATCAGTCCAGATAAAGCATATGCAGCAACAAGGATAATTTTTCTGTAAAACTACTACTGATAACTTAATATATTAAAAATTCAATCATTGACACGCACCTTCTCCATGAGAGACACATATATTTTAGAAAAACATGGAAAGGTTGGAACCAAAGGCTTCAGGGTGATACGTGGAGCAGCAAACACTTGTAGATCAACAACCTGAAATGCTCCCATGAAATCAAAACACTTTTAGGAACTTGAATCCATCAATAATTCTCTCAACCCAACTGACAAATAGCAGTATCTTTCCATTCACCAGCTATTGTTTAATAAATACCTGTACTGTGGCTCTCAACCCAAAAGCCTTCACTGCAATAGTGATGTTAGGATTCCCTGCCCACTTCACTGATGGTTCCATTATCAACTCCTTATCGTCAGTGGTATAAACTTTCATTCCTGACATGGAACAAGATCAAGAATTAGCATTCTATCTAGAAGCACACTATATGGGATAAAAAAAATTCAGAGTAAGAAAGGCTCAAGATGAATGAAATTATTATTGTCAGTGGTATAACTTTCATTCCTGGCATGGAACAAGATCAATAATTAGAATTCTATCTAGAAGCACACACTATATTGGATAAAAAAGTTCATAGAGTAAGTGCATGTTTGGGGTTGCAGTGGAAAATATTGCTTTTAGCTTAAGGTTTAAAACTTAATGTAATAAGCTCTACTATTATAAAGCCATTTACTGTTTGGGATCCATATGTCTAAAACAGTTTTAGAGTTAGTTATGGTAGTTTTTTAAAATTATATAGTTATTTGCAGGAGTTTTTTGATAAAAACTCCAATTTGGTGCTTATTAAAAAAAGCTGATTTTTAGTTTTTTTAACCGACTAAAGCGTTTTTAATAAAATTATCCAAACATGTCATTTTTCTTTAAAAGTGTTTTTAACTGCTTAAAAGCACTTTTAAAACCTCGAAACGTAATCCCAAACATGCTCTAAGAACTCAAGATGAATGACATTACTAGAGTCATTGTTGACACTTGGTATATGAGTCGAGACGAGGACAATAATTCCTCTATGGAAACTAAGATTTCAACAAGGACAAGAACAATGGTGATAATGTGCCTTATTTGGAATGGTGTATATTACATGGAACAGCCCAAACATAAGCCTCTTAAGTTCCAAATCGATAAAAACAAAAATAATGGTAAAAGAACATAGATAAATTCATAAAATAGTTTAATAATTCAAAAATAATCCTTCCCGGCAGGTGCGAGTATGAGAGAGAGATGGAGATCAATTCCACCTGGAAAAGTTGGTGGTAGGGAGCCCAAGGTCAGTGCTTCAAATTCAACGGACTCAATTTTGTATTGCGGAATTTTCTCAGCAATAATGGGCTTTGCTATACTCCTTGCAGTCTTGCATATTGCCTAGAAATACTGAACATTCAATACTCAAATAGCAAAAGGAGAAAAATTCTCCAAAGAATAATGTCCACTACAAGTAATAAACATTATCACAGGTATGCATACCTTGTCCAGATTAGGCCACATAATTGCAATAAATTTGTTAAGCCAGTCAAGCTTCAGAAAAACCAAAGTACAAGAAACTTGTTATTATTTTTCCAAAAGATAATTCATATAAGAATCAATCATTATAAGAATTGAGGGAAAAAGATTTCTAAAGAATAACATACGCGATCATGATCAGGATTTTTAACCCAGGGGGGTATCTCTGTAAGCAAACGTTGCAAAGTTTTGGTATCTTGCTCAACCAAAGGGCGAACTACAGGATCCTGGATGTGCAAAACATGTGAAAAATGCAATCAACTTACAAGTAGGCTTTACATGCTACATAATTTACATTCATTTTGCTTTTCTCTTAAACCCTTGTGCAGCTGTGCTTGACAATAAAAAATTATTTTTAACTAAAACTTTGTCATAGCAGTAACAATTAAAAGAGCCAGATCGAGATTAAAAAATTGGCCAAATTGGTAACATATATTGTGAGAGAAACCAAGTTTGTGTGATTTTAACCGACACAAACTTCAAACCATTGAGAAATATAACTTGAAGTCGCATATACTGCACATTTTATCCAATTAGATTGAGTTTATATTTATGGTACAGAAAATCGCTTCCTGAACAGCGTTCATACATGCCGATATGCAATGCAAGCGGAGCTGAGAAATGGCCATGAAATATTCATAGTGGGTATGATTTACTCTATAATTTATACGGATGAATGGTACTATCACGACAAGTAACTGTAAAAACCCTTTCATCGACAATATTAGGCTTAGCAAACATTCAGAGCAGCAAAAGCATGAAAATAAAAGACACATTCAGACAAACACAACCAAGATAACCAATGGAAAGCCAAAATTGATATCAAAACAAAATTTATACGGAGAGAGAGAGAGAGAGAGAGAGAGAGAGAGAGAGAGAGAGAGAGAGAGAGACCTTAACGTCAGTTGGCTGGAAGTAGATGAACATGTAATACCCAATAACAAGCCCAATTGAAGTTCCCACTCCAAAACCCCAAAAACCCAAAATAGTACTAAGAAAACCCATCTCAAACCCAGTCCCAGACCACCCCAAATCTTCAACCACTCCGTCCCCAAACAGAACAAGAAAAAGAAACAAAGCAAGATCTCCTGGATTCACTTCCTGTGCACAGAAAAACACCTCAAATGAAACCCACAAGCGAAAGAGATCAAGCATCCACTAAAACATCTCCGCCTTGCTGCCTGCCTTATGAGATTTGTGAAATGACATTGTGTGGGTGTGGGAAAAAATGAAAAGGAAATACTTTGCAGTAGTTACTGGTCGATGCGTATCTAATTCTCAACTGCAATAAAGGAGCATTTACTCCCGTGACCAATCTGAAACGTTCAACGACTGTTGGATACACAACGGATTGAAAAGGAAATTTTCAGAAGCGTGAAGGTTGAGGTATTGTCGGCAACGTTTCAAGTTGCTGGGGCTGGGGCCATGAATCCATGACTTCTCTCACAATGTTTTGAAATATACATCTTTTTTGACGGAGGGAAAGGGACCGTGTCCGGGCCGTGTCCCGTTGGCCATTGCCCCTGCCGCTACAGCCTACAACGTTACAATAATAAATTGTCGTCATTATTATTTAAAAACTTTCGATATCTCAATATTTATTGAAAATAATAATTAGACGTGTTCGTTCGGGTTCTGAATTTGAGAATCTGGAATTCGGATTCAAAATTTCTTTAAACAATTTTTTTTAAAAAAATCAAAAGTATTAATAAATAAATAAAATTTCAAACCAGGCTGGATTAAATGAACAGGCCTAACAATAACGATAGTATTATTATTATTTTATTATTTATTTATAACTTTTTTTGTATTTAATTTTTTTAATTTTTAATTTTATTTAATGATTAAAAAAATGAATATTAATAAATTTGTATATATATTTTTTATTTTTTCTTAATAATTAAAAATGTTAAAAAATATTTAAAAGAAAATAATAATAACAATAAATTAAATACACTAATAAATTATAAAATAATAGTAAAATGGTAGTACTTCTATCATTACTCATTTTCATTAATGTTACTTTAATGATTATTTTTACTAATATTGTACCGATAATCGTACCGGTCAGGCCACTAGAACGAAATATTTCGATATTAATACCATTTCGTGCATCGTTTCGAAATAATTCATACATAAATAAATTAAATATATAAATATATTTATAAATTATATTTCAAAATAATAGTTAATATATGAATAAATTATATATATATATGTAGTTAATTTAGTTTGAAATAAAGTTAAAAATAGCAAAAAATGAAAAAAAAAAGTGAGAGGTCGAAATTTGATACGATCGAAACACGAATATCGACCGATACAATCGAAAAATTCCCCGGAGCGAGACACACCCATTTTAGTACTGGACGAAGGCCGGTACGACATATTTCAACCAATACGGTCGATGTCGAAGCGAAATTTAAAATCTTGATTTTTACAACTTTCTTGTTTACCCATTTTAGTAAACAAGATACTCAATTAGGAAACTTGGATTCCATCTTCCTTTCGCAGCTTAATCCCCATTCCAAGTTAGTTCAGTGTAACTTCGACATCAAACAAACTTCCTCTAATAAATTATAAATATTATGATACGATAGGATAAGAGTAACAAATTTAGATATTCTAATATTATCTAATAATTATTATGATGACGTGACCAAGTAACATTATAATTGTTTATTGAAAGAAAGAAATAATGGTATTGTTGTGGCAAATGACGATGAATATTTTAATATTGGATAGGTATAGTTGACTCTCTGATCTTCTATTTCTGTTTTAAGCATTACTTACATATTTCAATGGAAGAATCACTATAAGAAAATTGATTTTTTACGATATTCAATTTTATCGTAAAAAGTAGAAAGAATGTTATAAAAAAGTATTTGTAGCAAAAATAATCATTTTATTTGTAATTAAAATATACAAATAACTATTTTTCTTATAATGAATAATCAAATATCAACAAATGGAAGAATAATTAATTTCCTTCTTGGGTTTATAACTTTATGTAGGGCCAGCCAGCGTCGTCTTTGGACCAGGAGCAGTTCAATAGACCCGTTGAATGGAAGCAAGATAAGCTTCAAAAGTACAAAACAAAATTGGAGTATTACCAAAGGGTCGCTGATCTCGATAATTGATTTGGATATGAATGGAGATGACAATATATTACGTAATTCATTATTTTAACATGAATAGGATATAATAATAATATATTAAAATTTAATTTTAATATATTTGAGTCAAATAAATTAACTCATTAAGATACGATTACTTAATAAATTGATAATATGTCAATTTGTTTAAACTTATTATAATACGTTAAGAAAGTTAAAGTTATTATTATACTCTTATATTTAAAAGTAAAATTGTTCGTATTTTAATTTTGATATTTTCTTATTTGGATTGTAATTTTAATTTATAATTAGTTTTATAATTTTTATAGATATTATGATTTTGACATTTATATAAAACTATGCTAAATTTAATTAGGTCGAACGAGTTAATTTCGAGCCTATTTAAGTCATTTACATAATTATATTGAAACGGATCATATTTTGTTGTATTAATCTATTTTGTAATTTTACTAATGAGTTAAAACGGATTGACACGATACGATCTGTTATATTAATGACTTAGGTTAATGTTCGAAATTTTGACACGATAAGTTTAATAGATTAAATTAGAATTGACTAATATAGTATAATATTTATGCTTTAACATGATAGTTAATACGATTTGACACCTCCAAATTTAGGAGAGGAAACTCATAAATATTTGGTGGTTATATATATAATATATTTAGCTACAAAAAATTCATATAAAAGTATGCATACTTAATATGATTTGGTGTAATATTTTAAATTGTAAAATTATTTTTATTATAAAATATAATTAATATATTATATGAAGCCATGTTAGTGTCTATATTTATTTTTGTGAATCTTTTTACATGAGCAACACTGCTCTATAATAATTACAAAATAGCTCAATCATTTTCTAAATCTATTCATGAAATACGGAGTTTGGGCCAATATTTTGGCTTTGAGTATTATTAAATGAGATTATACAAAAATAATTTTATAAATCATATTACAATAAAAAATAATTTTATAATTTGGAAAATCATATTATACATATCAATTTATAGAATTATTTTTGTATAATCTATTTGAGATTAGAATTTTTTTTTTTTTTTTTTTTTTATTGCCCGTTTCTTTGCTTTTAATATGCTGGTTTGATCAATTGTAATAGAATGTTTTTTTCTTTACAATTCTGAATCTTTGATATCTCCCTTTTAGTTTTAATAAAGTCTTATTCAAAAATAAAAAAGAAAGGAACAAAAGAGAGCTACCTATTGAGGATACGGTTGTAGAGATATCTAAACGTCTTCGCTGTTCATGTGGAAAATGAGATACGCCGAGATAGAGCATCATTTTCATTATTTGGAGCCTCTAACTGTTGCGTCAAAAAGCCCAATGAAAGCAACAGGTGGCCCATCCTAAGCACTACCACATAAAATATTATCTTCATTATTCAAAATTCTACTAATATTATCATTGCTTTTTTTTTTTTTTTAATCTTTAAGAGTCTTAAGATCCGGTTTGGATTGATAAATTTATTCTATCTCAATTCAATTTATCTTAAATTTATTATTATAATTTTTTAAATATCTATATAAAATAATAATTTTAATATAATTTTTTCAAATTTCAATATAATTTTTTTAAATCTCTAATTCAATTTTTTTAAATTTTAAAATAATAATAATAATAATATTTATTTAATTTTTAAAATTTATTTCAACTCATCTTATCTCAATTTCAAATCCAAACGAAACCTAATTCTCATCGAAAGAAAGAAGATAACAAATCCATATAAATAGTAGCAATTATATTAGAAACCCTACTAATTATTGAGAGTCGTAGTGCTTTGTTGGCAGCACATAGAAATACAAAAATATCAGCATCCACTACTAGGGAGACTGTTGATCAGAGAGTAACATGGTGGGATAAGGATGATCTGTCCATGCCCCCTATAATAATATCTTTTGAGTTTTAAACCTTACCATTATCATCAACCACTATTTGCAACCCGCTCAGCACTGGATTGGACTAGACTGTCTTTTTTATATATTATTGGGAATGATAGTTCCACCGATAAATCTACCAAAAAATATATATAAATGGTATATTTTTTTCTAAAAAATATTATAAAAAACATATATAAATTATTGGTTTAAAAAAAGAAAAATGCTACTTTAATATCTTATTTTGACATTTTATTTTGATATTTCATATATATATATATTTTTAAAAATTTAGTTAATAGTTAAGGAAGTGATTATTAATATATTGATATTTTATATAAATTTTTTTAAAAATATTTTAAAATAATAAAAAAACCATGAATAAAAAAATTGAATAAAAATGAAAGGCTAATTTCAGTCTAATGATGCCTTGCAGACAATGTTACATAAGTCGCAGAATAGCATCACTTTTTTAAAAAATAATTATTAATTATTATAATTTTTCGACAGTATTTATGGGTAGATCTAGCATTACCCTACATTATTATTATGCTCTCTTTTTTATCTGGGGTCTCTCGACTCTTCTCTTGCAGTATACTATATATTACTTTCCGTTTCTGGTGGCAATATTAGGAAGAATAGAGGATTGGAATCTTGTGGTGGTGTTTGGAAAGAGCATCCCATTCAGTGGTAGGACATGGCTGCCTTTTGAGAGACAAGAGCCAAAAGGGGTACCTCTCCAGACTCCATTGATGAGAAACATAAATATATATATATATATATATATATATTTATATATTTTAAAGTTGAGTTTAGAAATCATCCACAATTCCCTTTATAATAATTGAGAGGGATATGAGGAAGAAATTATTGGCCGAACTAAGCGAATTAGGCTTTTTCATAATATATATTTTTAAAACTATTTGTATATGAGTTGAGATGAATTCTGAAAGTTGAATAAAATATTATTTTAAAATTAAAAAAAATTAAATTAGGATTTGAAAAAATTGAATTGTTATTATATTGGGTGACGCTGGGGACCGATCGGACTATTCCTAGTGTCAAAGGCAGCCCAAGCTGGGCTGTCTTAAAAACACACAGTAGATATAATAAAAAAAATTTTAAAAATATAATAAAATAAAAAAAATACAATAAAAATATAATAAAAAAATAAAATAAAAAAACACAATAAAAAATATAATAAAAAATAATAACATAATAAAAACACAATAAAAAAATAAAATAGAGATGATTTTAAGGGCATTCGGCCTTCAGCCGAACGTAATCGTCGCCGGTGGCGGTGGGCACGGACCCATTTCAGATTTAAGGCTATCGGGGGCACACCGGTGGTGCTGGGGCTCGCCATCACAAGTGTGAACTCACCGGAGCCCGCCGATCCCGTTGACATAGGCAATGTCACCTACCGCCAGAGGCGGACCTACAGCCATGGTTGGGGGGGCTACCGCCCCCCCAACATTTAAAAAAAAAAAGATTTATTATATAAATATATAATTTATTATATATAATTAAAATTACTCCCTCAAATATTAAAAAAAAATAAAAAATGTCTTTCAATACTTAAAAAATTATCATTTATTATTATTTTGAGAAAAAAATTATCAAGAATTCTATTTCAAAAATAATAATAGATAAATTTTATTTCTTGAAAGATTATCGTTAAGTATGTAAAAGAAAAGCTTAAGTTTATTTATTTATTTATTATTATTATTATTATTTTGTAATGGTCTTTATCTAGTAATTTTTTTTTCTTTTTTTATTAATTCAAAGAAAAAAAGAAAACAAATGAAGAAAAAAAAATTTTAATTATTATTTTTTATATAATTACATGCAAAAAATTTATATTATTTATATTTATACATATTATATATTTTATCAATCGCCCCCCCAAACATCAAATCCTAGTTCCGCCCCTGCCTACCGCCACCAGGGGCGGTGGGCTGCTTCTGATGGGGGGCCCCAGGATTTCTCTATTATATTTTGTGGGAAAATTTAAAAAAATTATAATAATAAATTTGAGATTAATTAAAATGAGTTAAAATGATCTCTTCAATTCTAAAAGATGACTTAAAGACGACATTGCGTATAATTATTAAAAGAGTAATGTGGCACATTTATTATTATTGGATGAGTTTTTATTATTCAATGATGATAAATATGTCATATCTTGTATAGTAAAATAATAATATAGTGTATAGAATTTTCTTTAGAAAATATTAGAATTAAATAACTATTTTAAAAAAATGTTGGGATAAATAATGAGTCTCATACTGGGCCGTTGCGGACTTGAAAATAGTTCGTGGCTCAAGACAACAATTGTGGGCCGAATATATAAAAACTTTCTGTACTTCAAAATCTATCATGGCTCATCAGTAACCACCCTGATTTCTTAATAGACGGTTTGCTTTCTTCGTCGTCTTCTTCTTTTCTTATTGGGCATTTCGTTAGCTTAGACTTTTGGAAGGCCCAGGGTATACCAACTTTTTTCTCGGTAAGAAGCTTGGGCCATCCTTAGAAAAGGCCAGGCCCTTAAATGTAATTTGGAGGGTAATTCTGTATAGGAAATCGGAAAAGGAGTCAAAAAGTTGAAACATCAAACATGCATACTCCGTTGGACCATTTATTTTTCTTTATTTAAGGTACCCACCTTTCCTTTCTTTATCGATTCACCCTAACGATGATAGCTACCCAAACACCTTAAAGATATCAATTCATGTGACTTTGGTAGGCTGATGACGTGGAAACTCCGTATTATTAAAGAGTGGACCCCAGTCCAACATTATAAAAAAAATAATAAGCACACAAAGTTATCAACATTTTAAAATGTCAAAAAAAAAAAAAAAATCAAATCAAATCAAATATTGCAAGTTATTGATAGGTTAGAGTCTGAGGTTTGCTAAAGTGGTCGGTTGGGTCAGCTCCCAATAAGAATGCAAGAGACACGATTGATGACAAATGTCATGAATTGTGGATTTATTGCCAATAGCTTTCAAATGTCTTTAGGCAAGGAAGATTGCAAAAGATGCTCATTATTATTACAAATATTATTATTATTATTATTATTGTTGGCAGCTGCAAAAGATGCTTTTAGAAGTTTGAACTTTAGTCCGAGAGATACATCTAGAAGACTTTTCATATCATGTGTAGTTAAAAATACTGTTTTATTATTTGTCGATTTTCTTCAAAGCATTTTTGTCCTTGGTAAGTTTTTTTTCTTTTTTCTTTAGTTTAATCATGATATGGGGGACAGATTTACCTTTTATTCTGAATTATCATTTATCTTAAAGATTTATATTAATGAAAAGTAGTAAATTTATTATTTGTATCTTATTCTTAACACTTCTCCTTACGTGTAAATTAGACTCATTTTTAATGAATATGTTTAACAAATAAAATATTTAATTAAATTAATAAAAATATAGATAAGTTAGGATTAAACTGAATATTTCTACTTTGATATTATGTGAAATTATTATTTATTTTAAAAATTTAAACTGAAAAGAATATATAAATTTTGAAATCTGCTTCATGTGTGGGTCAAATTGTCTTTCAATAAGTGAATTCAGTACGTAAAATATTTAATTGGATAAAAATTTTATTATTTATATTATATTATTAAATTCTATCAAAAAAACATGAGAGATTTGAGTAAAGAAGATTATGTGTATGATTCATTGAAATAATGATTGCATTTACGAGAAAAATACACCATTTATCTTCAAATTAATAAATAAAAAAAAATTACATCCTAAACTTCTAACTATTAAAGTTTATACATTACACCATTAATTATTATGGATAATAAATAACAGCATTCGTTAAGACCCAACGGCTTGAATTGTATCAATATTTTCTTTGTCGTTTCCAGAATCAAACTTGGGTAAAGCAGTACTATTTGATAAATATAAGAAGGTAGAAAGTACACTTATATTTTTGTTTACACAAGACATACAAACTACAAAGTACTAAGTGCACGTTCGGGATTGAGTTTGCAAGTTTAAAAAGTAATTTTGAAAAATTTTCAACACTTTCAAAAGCTATTTTAAAAAATAAATTGTTTGCTGAGAAAATTATATATAAAAAAACTTTTTAAGTACTTAAAAAAACCTGAAAATTCTCATTTTTTAAAAAAATATCAAATTGAAATTTATGTCGAAAAACTATAGCAGATACACTATTCTTTTAAATATCCATTGTAACTGACTTTATAACTGTTAGTCAAATATTTATCAATAAGGTTGGAATAGTAGCTTTTACAAGACGTTAAAGTAACAATTTTGAATATTAAAACTATATTTAAAGTGATTGTATAATACTTATACATTCTATTACTATATATATGTTAGATTATTTCAAATATTCTATCTATTTTTTTTTAAATTTTCCATTAATATATTTTTCTTAATTCCACATTAGAAAGACAAATATATTTTTAGTAGTTTATAAGTAATTGAATTTTATTATATATAAAATAGAATAAAATAATAGACACATTTTGGCAGTATTACTTAGTACGAAATATTGCACGCATGCGCACGTAAGCATTGTTGCAGGTGAAGAAATTCTTTTTATTAAACAAAATAATGTATCTAATCATATTTTTAATAGGTATCAATTCCAGTTATTTGTATTTTTATAGATAATAATTATTATGATAGTTATTTTTGTAACTCTTCAGATAATAATTATTATATTTAAATTCAAACTAAAAAAATTATAATTACTGTTATTACATTTGTTTGTTCTAAATATTAGTGTTCAAAATTTATAAATTACATATTATATAAATAATGTTGTATCTTGAAAATATATTTGCCAAATTTCTTTTGGCATAATTCTATACAATATGAGAGGTAATATTTATCTTAACAATCATCTCGTTATTCTTCTTCTTTCAATTTCTATATTCTATTCCGTTTCCAACAACATGTAATATTACCTTTATTATATTTGACTACAGTTTGTTAAGGATTATGGCTCAACGATTTTTAGGTTACTCTCTTGTGATTTGACCTGCATTAGGTATTGAGTTTGAATTTGAATATAGATTCGTCTGATACTATTAACAGTATCTATCTAAAAATTTATTGAATTTTGTATGGAGCTGGGATTAGGTTCATGGCTCAAATTCAACTCGAGACAGTACATGTCATTTTCTTTTGTCTGTCTTCTGAATTAGGAGGATATTATTATAATCACGTTCAGAAAATAGGTCATCTAAATTCTTATACTACCTCTTTTAGATTAAAAAAGAAAAATATAAATTTGCATAATTACCGTTTATTAATTGCGACAGGTTTAATACTGGGTTAATGAAAGTAATGTTTTATATATATTCTTTAATTTAGATGAAATACAATGAATGAGACAATGCATTAATGGCAATTAGAGCGGCAGAATTTGAAACATATGAGATGATATAAACTCATCTTTAAAATATATTCATTTATTCAAATTATCAATTCCAATGGATTTAATAAATGCATTTTAATTTTATTTCCAATTTAAAGTGTTTTCCAAGGGACGTAAACTGAGCAAAAGTTATCAAGTCCAACGGATTTAGGCTTCTTTGTTTTTAGAAATAAGATGGGATAAAAATAAAAATAAAAAAAATATTATTGTAAAATATTTTTTTAATATTAATTTTGTTTTAAAATTTTAAAAAGTTGTATTGGAATTTGAAAAAAAATGAATTATTTATTTTATTTTATATAAAAATTTGAAAAAAATAAAATAATGAGTTTGAGATGAAATGAGGTAAGTAAGTTAAAAAAACAAACAAGACCTTAATAAATGCATTTTCAATTGAAGTTTTCTCCAAAGATCGACAGGACTTGGGCCAAATAATGGACGGACGTTAAATGCATGTAATTAATGTAATTTAATTCAACTTTTAAGCTTAAGTGACATTAGATAACATGACTTATGACTAAAAATTTTAACGATATATTAAATCAATATTTTTTTTTTGTTAGATAATTACATTTATATATATATATATATATACATATATATAAAGAGGTTGGGAAGTTCGAACTCAGATTTTTTATTTAGAAAATTGGTCAATCAACCTCCTGACAATGAAAATAATACTTAGAGCAAAGAATGAAAGTAATAATTGGGCATAGATATTTATTTGTAGAATAAGATGATGATAATGGAGCATACATAGTAAAGGTAGGTAAAGATGATTTGAGGATGGTGAGGTGCTAATTAAAAAAACTTCAAAAAAATATGAATAAAGTTATTGACACGCACGTTCTGTCGTTCAAAAAAATGTGACCATGGGCCCATGGTTCTTCATTTCTGACATCTGTCCATTCAAAAAATCAACCACCCCGAATTTAGGCCCTGTTTCACCCATAACTTTGACGATCGTCTTCACCTATTTCATTTCATATTTTTTCAATATTTAAATATTTTAAACATAAGATTTTTAAACTTTTTTTTAATCTAACTATTATAATTTTCTTAAATTTATTAATAAAGTACAACAAATAAATAAAAAAATTTTAAAATAAAAATATTATATTAAAAAGTCTGAAAAGCCATAATACCATAATACGGGATTCAAAGGTAATATGTTATTTATGTAACGAAATTAAACGTAAATGGAAGGATGGCTGCCGTCCCTTGTCCCACCACTAAAATTAGGTAAATGACTTCACCACTATTATTTTAAATTCTGCATAGTGACTTGCATAGTAACTTACATAGTAACTTCAAAATCTATAAATATGAGTTTTAGTTATAATGAAATTATAAGAAAATATAAAGAGAGAAATAAAATTTCAGTTTTTAAGAGTTTTAGAGAATTTCTTATATATTTTAAATCTTACAATAGTAGTTTCTTTCTTTAGTTTTATAACACGTTATCAGCATGACGGTTCTACCAACTCTGCAACTAGTGACCTTATTCCTCTGTAAGTTTTTCAATATATTATTTGCAGTCTTTGATATATTTTATTGATGATTATCTGTGTGAATTTATAAATATATTTTCTGAGATACACATATTTATTTCATTATTTATATGTGTAGAAAATGACAAATCTTACAAAATTGGAATTTGTTGCTCTTGACATATCTGGGAAAAATTATTTATCCTAGATATTTTATGCTGAAATTCATTTTGATGCGATGAACTTGGGTGAAACGATTAAAGAAGGAAATCAAACGTCCCTGCAGGACCGTGCTAAAGCAATAATTTTCCTTCGCCACCATCTTCACGAAAAATTGAAAACTGAATATCTTATAGTAAAAGATCTCTATATTTTGTGGAACAGTTTAAGGGAGAGGTTGAACACCAGAAGACTGTCATCCTCCCAAGAACTCGTTTTGATTGGTTGCACCTGAGGTTGCAAGATTATAAAAGTGTTAGTGAGTATAATTTCGCACTTTTTAAAATAAGCTCAATATTAAAACTATGCGGTGAGAAAATCACCGATGATGATATGCTAGAGAATACTTATACTACATTTCATGCCTCGAATGTGCTCCTGCAGCAGCAGTATCGAGAGAGAAAGTTCAAGAAATATTCTGAACTTATATCATATCTTCTAGTAGCTAAGCAAAATAATGAACTCTTATTAGCAAACCACCAGTTACGCCCTACTGGCTCAATATCATTCCCAGAAGTGAATGGTAATAAGTTTGCATCATTCCCTGAAGTAAATGGTAATAGGTTTGCATCATTCCCAGAAGTGAATGGTGCATCCTTTAGAAGAAATCGGGGGCGTGGACGTGATAAGAGAAATTATAAAAATGTTGATTCCAGAAGTGACAACATTAAAAGGGATAATAATATACCATATCACCAAAAGTGGTACAATTCAGAAAGGGGTAAAAATCCTCAAAATAATTCTTCAAAGAAAAGTGAAGAGGTGTGTCATAGATGTGGAATGACTGGACATTGGTCACGTACCTGTCGTACGGCCAGGAACTTAGCTGATTTATATCAAGTATCTATTAAAGGAAAGAATAAAATGCATGAAACAAATTTAGTAGAACCATCAGATAATTTATTAGATTCAGTAGATGTAGACGTTACTTATCTTGATGTCTCTGATTTCTTTAATCATCCTGAAGGTAGTATTGAACACTTAATTGAAGATGGAAGTGTTCTACTCAATTAATATATTTTCTTTCTATTATCTATACTCAAAACTTTGTATATTTTATAGAATCATGGATCACATTGATGAGCTTTTTATCTCTGAGTTGAATGATAAATATATATGTTTGGCTGACAGTGCTACAACTCACACAATTCTCAAAGAAAATAAATATTTTCAAAATCTAACACTAAGTAAAGTCTATGTCCATACCATATCAGGTTCATCAGATTTAATTGAGGGCTCCGGAAGAGCTTATATTGTGTTGCCTAATGACACCAAATTTTATATTGATGATGCTCTATTCTCTTCACAATCCAGAAGAAATTTATTAAATTTCAAAGATATACATCGTAATGATTATCATATTGAAACGATCAATGAAGGCAAATAAAGATCATCTTCTTATTACTAAAACAATATCGGGCCAGAGGCTCATATTAGAAAAACTGCCTGCTCTATGTTCTGGATTGTATTATACAAAAATGAGAACAATTGAATCATATGTGGTAATGCACCAGAAGTGCATTGACCTTAAAGTATTTATGACTTGGCATGATCACCTTAGACATCCGGGATCTATAATGATGAGACGAATTATTAAAAATTCGCATGGACATCCCTTAAAGAATCAAAAGATATTTCTACCCAATGAATCTCCATGCTCTGCATGTTCTCAAGGTAAGTTGATTATCAGACCATCTCCCTCAAAAGTCATTATTGAATCTCCATCTTTTCTACAAAAGATTTACGGAGATATATGTGGGCCTATTCATCCATCAAGTAAACCATTTAGATATTTTATGATTTTGATTGATGCATCTAGTCGATGGTCACATGTTTATCTGCTTTCCATTAGAAATGTTGCATTTGCTAGACTTCTTGCTAAGATAATTAAACTACGAGCACAATATCCGAAATATCCAATTAAGACCATTCGATTGGATAATGCAGGTGAATTTTCATCTCAAATTTTTGATGATTATTGCATGTCAATAGGAATAGATGTTGAACATCCTGTTGTCCATACACACACACAAAACGGTTTAGCTGAATCTTTGATCAAAAGGTTTCAGCTAATCGCTAGACCTTTACTTATTAAATTAAAACTACCAGTTTCTACTTGGAGACATGCTATACTTGATATGTGTAATATGGATCCCATCATTAAAGACATTATATGTTGTGTCTATTTCACTCTAAATTGTAAAAGTCTTTAAATTAAAAAATTATATGATCTCATGACCTTCTTGTAAGTTAAATTAAAAAGTGGACAATGCAACCTGCAAGATCGGAAGAGGGATTGTTATCTGAGATTGGCATGGTCAGATTCTAGCAACTATGAGATCTCAACGAGATTGCTTTCTAGACCCTAAACTTGTAGAGTCCATTGCAGCTTTTAAAGCAATTTTTCTTTATCAAAACATTGGCTTTATAGAAACGGAAACACTGCAGAGTTGTCAATGGAAATTTTTCCACACTTTAAATTGATTTGGTTCGGATACATTTATACTGACCAATGTTCTATTTTAGGAAATATACAAACATTAAGACTAGGAATCTAACTGTTACAAAAACATGATTGTTACAGAAAAATCAAATAATAATAATTATACAAGATACATGCTGCTCTAATTGTAGAATGATTCTCTCATATATGAGCTGTCCATCATTTGAATTACTTTCTTTAATAGGCTTGACATAAGTAATCTTGGAAGGTGATGCGTAACAAGTGGTGAAAGAGACTAATGGAGAAGAAGTATGCTGGAATTCTGTCGATATGATTATTCAAAATATAAGGAAATTGTTTCTCCAATGGCCTCAATGGCCTGCAATATGTGTGAGTTTATAATAGTGTATCTCACAATCTTGTTAAGGATGGTTTAAATTTCTCTAAAGAGAACATTATTTTAGAAGATTTCCCTCATTATATTCATCTTATGAGATTATAAATAAATGAGAATATTCTTTTCTTCAATATATATATATATATATATATATATACTAGATAAAAGTAACGTGCAAAACACGTTTATCTAGTTTAATTTTTAACAAAAATTAGAAAATTATTCATAATTAAATGGATGATAAATAATTACACGTTTTCATATATTATAAAAAAAAAATATTAATAAAAATTATAAGATAGTCTCATAAATAAACATAACCTATAGTTTTATCAAATTTATTTGAGATAATTTTAATTGAAATTTTAATAAAAGATTCATTCAAAATATTATATTTTTATAATTCGAAGACGATAATCTAATATTTGCGTCATTTTGCACTGCCTCAAAAGAAAGAATATTAAAATAACTATGTTTTTAGTCTTTGAGTTTTTCTAAATCTACATAAACTTGAATCATCCACAGTTTTTTTAGTTATGTGATTATTTTTAAGAAATAATATAAATTTTTTAAAAACATAAATTACGTAGTTTATAATTTATATAAAAGAATGTTATATTATAATTTATAACATGAAATTTTAATCTTAAATATGTAAATTTATTAGATCATATATATTTCAATTAAATATCAAACATATATAATATATTAATTATATTTATTTTCTATTATTACTAATTTAATATAATTATAGTTAATTGTATATACCGTATATTTATGATCTCAAAAAAAAAATTTATTTTTAAATTATAAAATAATTTTTAAAGAATGAAATTATTAATCATATAATAGGAATAAATTTTCATGAATAAAATTAAACTCTCTAACGTATAAATTAACATTTTTAAGTGAGGATTGTATTGTTATATTGTTATGAATAGTTTATTTATATATATTGTTATATATTCTATACTATTATTATGTCATTCTATACTATTATTATTATTTTATATTTATTTTACATAAAAAAAAAGTTTTAAATGAAAAGTTTATCGTTATAGAAAATTGAAGTAGTGTAATTAAATTTAATGTCAAGAACATTATTTCAGTAATTAATGGAATTAATAGATTGTATTTAAAATAATATTTCTTATTAAATGCAGTATTTATTTTAACAAAAATGGATGGAAAGTGTTAACTTTAACAGAAAAATAAAATTTTTCGTTAAAACAAGATTTTTCGTTAGATAGCCACTTTATATATAAAAAGATTTATATATATATATATATATCAAAGCCAAGGGACTTTATTATTGTCTCTTATTTTTTTTTTTAAACCTGAAATTCGTCCGTAGTAAGACATGCTCAGAAATCAGAAGGCTCGCAATTTCCATCAACAGTGAGAATTAAACCGAATACTGTATTGAATGTCCATATTGGGCCAAACACGCAACTTATAAGCAAACAAAATCATTGATTGAAATGAGTGCTGGCATTTAGCTGGCTTAGAAAAGAAACTCGGACCTTAACTATGAAAGAAAATAAATCATTCGGTTGCCAAGGCAATAATCTTTTTTGACCCCATACTTTTCCTCTCCTAATTTCTTCTTTCAAAACTAACTTAAACATCAAATGATTTGTAGTCTCTCTCCTCGCTTATTCCTTTCGTCCATGGCGATTTCCGACCAACTCTTTTCCAGCTTTCAAGCTTTCTCTATGGGCAGAGGGCTCCGACCATCTCCTTCCCCAGTTTTCTGTTTACACTTTTTAAATATTTTCACTTTCCATAATTTTTTTTCCTAGTTTCTCCTCCGTAGCGTCGATCTCTTTAGACAATATGCTTCTTTCACGTGTAGCCACAAGTTAGAGTGGTTTCTAAGACCATGTCCTATCATCACCGGAGGTCTTAGATCCTCCAAATCTAACCAAACGGTTTCCTCCTCAAGCAGAGCATGTCTTACATGCGCCACCACTGCCTCCACACTCTATCATTCTTTGTCAACAACGCGGCTCAAACTCCGACGGCTATCCTATGTTATGTTTTTCCTAATCTGTCATCTTAAAAGAGAGATTGTGGATTTCTCCATCAAAAAATTCAAGACAGCAAATGTTGGGAACCCCACCCCCACCCCTCCTCATGTATTATTTTTAGATTAATGAAATTAGCTTGCTCAAAAGAAAAAAAAAACTTAAACATCAAATAATATTTCCTTCAAAGCATATCCAAATCATCATTTCCTTATTTTCTAGACTTCGATAATAATTATGTTCGACTAACAGTTTAACACTTGGCTAAAATAGATTGAGAAATTATATTTGCAATCATGAAGTGATTAAGTGTTGTGTGCTTCTTTTAAAAAAAGTAAGTAAATATATACTCACATGAAAAACTTATATTGGTAGTGGGTACTCCATAACCCATAATGTGTCCATATTGGGGGAGGTATTAATTAACTCTCCACCACTACCATAATTTTAGGGATTTCCAATTTACCTTTCAGGTGAAAACTTATTAAATAAGAATGGAAAAATATTCCGCTGCAGCGACACACTGAAGGAAAAGACAAAAAAAAAAAAGAAATACAAATATATGTGGTGTGCCGATGTCCTGCTGCACATAGGCTGCAGCCGAGCATACCCCAATAAGAATTTTGCATACATTAACAAATGTGTGTGAAAAGCTATATGTACAAAAGAAAAGCTCTCATCTCTCTATAATTTTCTAAAAAAAATTATTTAGATTTTTTTTATTTAAAAGTGTGAAATTTTTTAAGAGATTTTTATATTCTCCAAAGCCACGTAAATGTGCAAACAACAAAGTAACTTGAGTAGTAAGTCAAACAAAGATTTATATTTGTGAGAATTTCACTCCTCGAGATGATTTGAATTAGTCTTATTTGATAGTTTACTTTTTCGTAATGTGCGATACTTAAACTGCTATACAACTCATAACCGTAACTAACATTACTCTTATTTATTTAAGATTAATTTCTCCAATTCTTATCTAAATTGATGGTCTATAGTGAAGCTGAGATAATGATACATAAAATCGGCTCTACAATTTTATTTCTAATTTAATAATATATGATATATTCATACAGACAACAATAAATATTATAGAATACATGCCAATTTTTTTATTATTTGAAACTCAAGATATTTTTTGCTTCTATTATAATATTATATGATCTTTGTATGCTTTGAGAACTTACGTCCAAAGGTTTTACTCATCCAAGAGCACTATTAATGGATTAATTATTTTTCTTTTAAAATAGATTATTAAAATTTGTTTTTTTTTTATTTTAACTATTTATTTTTATAATATATCATTCATAAACTAATATATATATTTTTATATTATTTAAATATTATATTTTTACTCTTTGTATATCTATTTAAAATAATTTCTTTAATATCTTTATATCTTTTGATATTTATAATATATTTTTATATATAATGTCATATATTTATTATTTATTTTGTATTAATTTAATTTTATAATTTAAACTAAAATATAAATGAATAAATAAATAAAAAATCTCAAACTTTTGCAGTCCCCCAAATAGCAGTCTCTACTTATCAATCATGCAATTAATGTCACGGACTTTTGCAAATCTCCTTTGAATTGATAAAAATAAATTACTTGGCTACTTCTCTTGAACTACAATCGGAATATTATTTCCAGAAAACAGAGAGAAAGGCTCAAAGTGCAAATAGCAGAAATAAACAAAGAAGGATTTTGATATCAGGAAATGCGTCAAATAATATAAAATAATTTGAAGGATGAACAGTATTTCGTTATATATAATAAAATTATTGTTTATCTATTTTCTTTATATTTTAAAGTAAAAACTGATTTAACTATTTTATTTGGAGTGCTATAATACAATTGATATTTCTAAACCACAAGTTTTTTACCCTCAACGCCCAAAATCTAAACCACAAACTTTCGGTGGTTGAGAGACCTGTAAAGTAAAAAATAAGATCCCCCATCACCATCAAGATTTCTAGCAACCAAATTAGCATGGATTAGACTCAACATAGAATGCATGATCCATAGCCGTCAGATTGCTATTTCAAAATCAATTGCGAGGAAGAGGGCCCCGACAGAAGTTAAATTAAAGGCTTAGAATATTTTACTGGTTGGTCCATGTCATGTTCCCCCACTGATATTTCTTGTCGTCGTTAAAAGCTGCACCCACCCTGCATGATATTAACGTATACAGCCGATTCTTTTATCAAATTAATTATATATATTCGAGAAAATCTGACCGCAGATCCATCCGTTGCTTAAAAATTTGGTTTTCTATTTTTTCATGACCGACCAAAGCAAATAACAATAAAATAAACAAAAGCTTGTCACGTTTGACTTATGCCCATGTTGTCATTTAAGAATTCAGATTAGTTTGGTAATTTGTATGTACTATGCTGTAATAAATCATGTTTATCTATCATTTCACGATGATCTTGATATTTTATTAATTTTCATTATTAAATGATAAATTAATTAAGGAACACAAATAATTCATGATATGACAACTTGTTAGAAAATATTGGGACAACATTGTGATCACCAATATCCAACACAATTATTGGCATTGAGATTTTTTGCTTTTAGTGAACCTGTCATAAGTTTGATTTAAATTATAATTTAAATCTTAGATTTGGAGATAAGATGAGACGAGATGAAATGAAATGAATTGAATTGAGTTTATTTTTTAATGTTATTATTATTTTAAAATTCAAAAAATTTAATTTGAGATTTAAAAAACTGTATTGAAATTTATATTTTATATGAAAATATAAAAAAGTATAATAATAAATTTAAGATGAATTCTTCTCGTCTTCAAATACAAATATAACCTAAATCATAGCATTGTTAAATTAGAACCGAACAAGAAAAAGATATAATTAAAATATATTTGGTTTGGACGCAGTTAGAATAGAAATGAAGTCCATTAAACAATGGACATATATCTTGAATGAAAAGTATACAAACTATACTTTCATCTCACTCTTTATCTCATTATAATGAAGAGATATATTTTCAATTTTTAGTTTTTTTTTTTAAATAAAAGGCTATCCAAAAGTGATCAAATCTAATGAGATAAAATGATCATATAAAAATGTACTTTTTAATGTTGCTAAGTTAGAATAAATACTCTTTCTAGTAATTTAACCTAATATGATAGTTTAATACTTAACAAAATTAAACAACATTTAATTTAAGAGAAAATCTATTTACAAATCTTATTTCTTACACACTCAATATATTACTGATGTGAAAACCTTTTATATTTGTAATGTTAAAAGATAATTGGCATTTCAATTTCTTTAAAATTATAATAAATATTCATATAAGTAGTATTTAACAAAACGTATAGCGAAACTTTTAAATTGATAATATTATCTAAAATTAAGGGTGTAAGAAGACCGAACCGGACCGGATTGTCTGGGCTGAACCAGACCGGACTGGATGAAATTCGGTCTAGTTCAGTCCAATTTTTATATGGATCGGACATTTCTGGTCTGGTCCCAGTCTAATGCATTTCTTTTCCTGTACCGGATCGAATGCACATTATTTATATATATATATAAATTATAATATTAATATTAATATTTCTTTAAAATTATCATAAATATTCATATAAGTAGTATTTAACAAAACGTATAGCAAAACTTTTAAATTAATATTATTATCTAAAACTAAGGGTGTAAGAAGATTGAATTAGACCGGATCGGCTGGGCTGAACCGGACCGGACCGGATGAAATTCGGTCTGGTTCGGTCCAATTTTTATATGGACCGAACATTTCTGGTCTGGTCCCAGTCTAAGGCATTTCTTTTCCTGTACTGGATCGAATACACATTATTTATATATATAAATTATAATATTAATATTAATATAAATTAAGAGTAGTAGTATAACATATTAATATATAATATTTACTCTTATAATATTAACATATTATAATTTATATTAGTTGACTGGTTGTAATATAAAAATATAAATTCTAGTATATATCTATATAAAGTATTAGTAATAACTTATAAGTAAATGTAATAAGTGTATTATTATTATTTAATATATTATTACTAATTTATCAATATTTACTAACATATAAACTTATAATATACTAATGCAATAGTATAATAATTAAATTTGGGTTAAAAATTATTTTTCATTATTACAAGATTTTGGAAAAAAATTTAACCCATTAAATTATATTAGGTGCTCCTGGATCGCCCCTAAACCGAACTAGACCAGATAATTATGGACCGAATAGGAGTTCGGTCTGGCTCAAGGTGGAAGAATTCTTAAATCGAATAGAGCTCATCTATATTTTTCTCGGACTAGACCGAATCGAACCAAACCATTTACACCTCTATCTAAAACTCTTAGCATTATGAATTTCTCTTATGATATTTTTATTTTTTATATATATATTTTTAATATTTTAATTGACGTAATATTTTTATGCCGTTACCAATTTTATAAAAGGTACCCAGAATCTTATACCCCTATACATTGCTATTTAAAGTATCTTCCGTTAAAATGATCCATGCCTATTGCCTTGTAAAGAGGAAAAGTCAATAGATTAGCCCAAGATGATTGTAATTTATTAGAAGATATATATGATATTGAGGGTTGCTGATTGTGGATCCAATCATATGTAATATCTGAAACAATCTGATTCATGAATGAAACTTGATGCTTTTCATTTAAAAATAAAAGTAAAGAGGAAAACCCCATACGAGAACAGGTCGTATGGAAGATGGATCCAGGGTTCAGGCCACGTCAGCAGAAGACTTAAATGTATACGTACCACTGTTATCATGGCACACATGGCCATGGGCCCTCCATGATTTAGTATAAAACCTAATCGCCACGTGTACAAACTCAATTTGGTCCACCGCAAAAGATCTTTTTAATTTTTGTGTTGCGCACCCTCATTCCTTCCACGTGAGGTCACAGGAGGACTGAAAAATAAAGCCATGTGGGGCCCATCATTCTGGAAACGTGTATGGCTAGGATTCCTCCCGTCTCCATCTCCATTCCCCACTGACCAGACCAACCTTCGAGGAACCCGAGGAGGAGATCCAACGGTTATTATATCACCAACGGCTCTTTCCTCAGAACACAATCCTACGCTCGAAATCGCATCGGCGGTTGCCGCCCTACAGTATCCCAGGTCTTGGACCGAGGGGTAAAGCTGACTGCAACTGTTGTCTGTAAATTTGGAGTAATTGCGACATTTTAATTGAAAATTAATAAGAAATAATAAACAGTGAAAATGGAATTAATAATCATAATAATAAAAGTAGCCGTTGGAGCTTTGCTTCTATATAAAGGGGGCCTGAGCCACGCAGGAAGCAATTCCAAAACCCTCTCTTCTCTCTTCTCTCTTCTCTCTTCTCTCTCGTATCCGTTTCTGGGTTAGAAATCCTAACATACATATCCATGTTTATATGGTAGCGTTGGTTTTTCTTTATTGTTTCAACACCTTAACATAGATCTGTTTTTCTAACAGTAGCTACTTTTTCGGATAGATTAAGTTTATTGTCTTGTCTATAATTGTGTATAAAATTTTCTGAAACTTCTTGATCTTTGTTTGAACGTTCTCAAGTCAATCTCAACGTCGGACGGATCAGTTTTCCACTGGTACAGGTTTCGATTGTTTGTAGCTTATTTTTTCTAACAAGTTTAAGGCTGTCGATCGTGTTATTATAAGATTGACGCCATTTTTTCTCTTGTTTTTTTCGGGTTCAAATTATTGAAACTTTCTTTAAAAGTAAAATATCGATCTGAGTATGGATGCAGTTGTCGCACCGTATTCATCACCAGACCCATCAATCTTTTCCTGCAGCTCCAAGCAAATCAGAACGCCAAGGAAAAACTCTCGCCCTTTCATTTCGAATTCATCAGAAAATCTTGCACCATCGAACATCATCCATGGCGGCGGCCTCTTCCACCATTACCCTCCTCCCAAACCTTCTCTCTCATCTTCCTACCCCCCTGCAGCCTCGGTCTCAATCTTCAACCCCCATCAATATCAGCGACAGCAGCAGCAGCGACAACCGCCTCTCCTTCCTCTACCTGTCGCCATAACCGTCCATCACTCTCTCCCTTCTCGAACCAGATCAGGTTTTTTCTCCTCTCCTCCTCCTACCCGAAAACCCAACAAGCGCAGAGATCAGTCCCTCACGCCGAAGAAACCAAAACCCACGAAAAGAGAGGATCCGATTAAGCACGATTTGGCAACAACTAGGCAAGTTATTTCCGAGAGCTTGATTATCGCATCCACCAAGCGGTTGGGGCCTGAACCGAATGATTTACCTAAGGATGTTTCTCGAGTTTTAGGTAAGAGTCTTGGTGCGGTTGCCATAGAAGAGCTAGAAGAGTTTTCGGGTACAGTTTTTAGTCTGGCTCCACCTCCGAGTAGCTTGCCGCTGCCCAAGTTTAGTTTGAGGCCGAAGCTTTGTTGCAACGTTGAGGCTGCTGCCGGGATCGATGCCGGAGCGACGGATAATCTCCGGAGATTGTTACGCCTCCCTTGAAGCTGTACTCGTACTGTGATGGGTGAAGATCATGGAATATATTAATTTGTCGCTTGCTCGATCGTGTAAATAAAAGTGTACTCAGTGAGTGCAGCTTTGCTTATTTATTGTGTTGTAATCCTTTTTAAGTTTCTGTTTTCGTTTTCGTTTTCATGAAATTTGTGATCACCACCTGTGTTTTAGTTTGGGGTGCACAAATACGACGAATATTATTAGGATGGGGGGGGGGGGGGGGGGAGCTTGGGATTAGGAGTTTGCGTAAGGGGTTGGGTGGATTTTTTCTGTTCCTTGAGTCCTTTTCCAGTGTTTCTTCTCTCTTGTCCTTTTTTTTTTCGCTTGATTTTCTGAAAATAACAATAATGTTATATATGTGTGATACATCTCATTAAGAAGTTTATAGTGTAATATATATATATAGATTGGAATAGTTTTAAGTTTTTATCAGAGGGTCCGTAACTTAAATAAAGCTGTGTACCCCCAATCGATAGGATAATAAGTTTCGTTCGCACTGAGAATTTTTTTTAAATTAATAATAATATATTTTAATAATATTTTTTTTATCTCATTTCTAAATTTAAACAAGATAAAAAAAAGGCTTTAGAGATATTTTTATGCTCTAATTATTATATATAATAAGAATTTTTTTTTTCTTTATACATTTTCTAAAACAGTAATGATATTTTAAAATAAACAATATTATCAAAACAAATATAAAAAAAAAAATCATCATAATAATAATTATTGATATTTTTTATGTGCTGTAAAAATATAAATTAAAAAATAAATAAATAAATCTAAAATTGAAGAAAATAAATTCAAAATGTTAATAAAAAAAAATAGATGATGGATAAAAAAAATAGATACTTAGATCGATCTAACCAAAACCCTATGCAGGTTCTATGTCGTTTTTGGCGTCGCCCACTTCATCGGAATTGGAGGAAGCTGGCGATTCTAACAAGCTTCGACGACCGTAGATGTGTGCCTCTAGCAGCTTTAAACCTAAAAATGGGTTCTTAGGCAGTGGACGAGGCTGGATGAGGTTGAATTTTCTTTTTGGCGTCGCCCACTTCATCGGAGAATTGGAGGGAGCCGACGATTTTACTCCTGTAACGAGCTTTGACGACCTTTTAGATGTGTGCCACTAGCAGCTTTAAATCTGAAAATGGATTTTTAAGCAGTGGACGGGACTGGATGAGGTTGAATTTCTCTTAAAAAATTTATTTTTATTGTGTTTTTAAATTTTTTTTTTTATTATATTTTTTATTATATTTTTATATAAATTATAGGGATTTAGAGGGTAAGTTGCATTTATAGACAAAAATAACTTTATTTTTTAAATAAGACCAAAATGAATATTATATATGTTATATATATATATAATAAAGAGAAACTAAACACATAAACGGAATTGTTCCCATATGATCCAAAACTGCAATAACGATAAACTGGGGTCATGGGATCTGCAATCATTAACACTTACGTGCTCTCAATAAACACCTCCCTTCCTCACACTACTATTATTCTTGGAGAAGAAAATTTAACAGTGACCTCTTTTTACTAAATCGACAAATTTTAAATGGCCAAGGAAGTTCCTCAACCATAAATGCATGTAAAGTAGCTTTCATAGCATGCTTAACTCTGCTTCCAAAGTAAATATAGCAACAATAGTTTGCTTACACAACTTTTCTTTGATATAGCAACCCCAAGAAGTATAAATATATATATATATATATATATATATATATAAAGTAAAAGTAGTGCCAGCCTTTAATGGCTGGACAAGTGTGGTTTTAAAAAGAGAAAAAAAAATAGAAAACATGCGGTTGCAGTATAAAGAAAGATGGGTTTTTAATATGACACTTTTATCTATTAAATAGACATCCTATTAGGCTAGCCGTACGGGCTGGGCCGTGCTCAGGTAGATGCGAGTTAATCCACCATCTAGAACAATTTTGACCAATTTGATGTGTTGATGCAGGCAATAAAAAATAATATATATATATACTCTTAAAAAAAAAATAATAAATAAGAATAGTTTCCATAGAGAGTATTTAATAAAGTTTTATTCTACTTGAACAAGAAGGATTGGAGTATAATAAAAACAATTTTAAGAAGAACAACTAAAGAATAATTCAAATCAAAATATCGAAATAAATATCAATTAAAATTTTGAATATTTATCATTGGAATTATTTTCCTATCTTTCTTTAGTCGTAGTTAATTAGAAAATAAGCGATCTAATTAATCCTAACAATTAAACCCAAAACAAGTAAGTGCTAAATGTTTTTTAATCTAGTAGCAGTTTTAAAAATTAGAGAGTTTTTGATAAAACTAAACAATACAAGCGGTCGCATTTAATTTAGTCGAGCGTTCTTCTTAAGATCTAATAATTTCTGACGCATCAAATCATTAAATTTTAATTACTTCACAGATTAGAGGGATTAAACAATTACGAATTTGATATCTAATCTAGCAGTATACTGATTGCAACAAATAATATAAACTAATAGACCTCCTAATAATTAAACGAGATAATCATGAAAATAGGTACAGAAGAACATCTAATATTCAAAGTATAAGTTGAACAATAAAAGCAAATTAGATCTCACAGTTTTATTGATTCCAAGATTTTCGTTTCCTTAGACCAATTATGAAAGTTTAGCTTTGCAGGATCATGATGAAAAGAACTCGAAAGAAAATGTGAGAAGATGAAGAAATGAAAGAGATGCCTCTCTCTCGTTTGATAGGTCGACTTAATTCAAAAAAATCAAGTCTCCTCCCTTGCACGTAATTCTCTAAATAGGATTTGGATGAGATAGTTTTAAATTTTGAATTATTTTTCATGTATTTCCATACACCTATATGCTAAAAGGTAGGAGTCTTGCATCTTTAAATCTCTTTCATTATCTTCTAATTAGATTTTGAAAACTTTCAAAAATAACCCGTGTAAGATCCACATATTCGAATTGTAGACTAATGCACGTTCCAGAATGTCAGCAGTACAAGTGCAGCAACTTCAAGCCCAATTTCTACCTTGATGCAGCCAGTATCTCTCAAAATTCAAAACATGAAAGTTGTAGAGTTTTTTCTTGGTGTTACATAGCATTTTTAATCATCTCAATCAGAGCTTAGAAGAGAGTTATGCCCAGATTACGAAGCAATGTCAAAACTGTCTAAAATTATCTAATTAACTTCATTTTACATTTAAAGCCTTCATTTACATCCTAAATCAAAATATAAGAATAATAAGTACATTTAGGCACCAAATAAGTATGAAAGATTAAACATTAAGGGAGAAAAATATGACATTTTACATTCTCGTCACCACGACTTGCATGAATAAAATATTAATATTTTATATTTTCAAAAAGGAAGAAGATTTTATACCTTGGCTTGTTTTTGGATTGTTTGTTCTTTTTATTAATTTTGGCGGATCAATATATATATATATATATTTTTTTCCTATGGCAAGATGCTAGAGGTTTTGATTAATTGCAATATTTAGAGAGTAGCCGAAGCATCCTTATCTATTAAAAATAAGGTCGATTATCAAAGTATTTCGGGAATAGCCAAAGTATTCTAATTTATAATATAATCATATAAAATTTTAACTTTGCAAAGATATATTAGCATCTATATTGTGATTAAATAATTTATTTTAGTGATCCGGCAAGGGAGGTTATTATTTTATGGTTTAATTAGAATAAGATAGATGGTTTAGTATTGGTGGTAAAATTTTCGAGACCAGGTATTGAGAATTTATTCATTAGCATTGAATTATTTTAGACCTGATTTATTTTCATAGATGAGATAAGATAAAAGTTAAAAATAATAAAATATTATTATAAGATATTTTTTTAACATTAATTTTGTTTTGAAATTTGAAAAAATGTCCTGAGATTTGAAAATTTGAATTGTTTAGATTATTTTATATGAAAATTTTAAAAATTGTAATAATGAGTTTGAGATGAGATGATTTTTGAAAACAAACAAGGTCTTAGTCTTTTTATTTAGATATTTAGTAAATTTATGTGTGATACAACCTCTATTTATAGTTGGTTAATTTTTTTTTTTTTTGATAAGTAATAATCTTTATTGAATAGAATGAAACTAGGCAAAACCAAGTACACATGAAGTATACAAGTTGAGACACCTAATTATACTCTAGTGAGCTGCATAGAGAGTAAAAATTCATAAACATTCACACCCCTCAAAACAATAGCAGAAAACCAATGAAAAAGAGAAAAAACTAAAAAATTCCAGATTTCTTTCGTTGCACACTCCTTGTTGTTGAAGCACCTATAATTCATTTCCAACCAAATAACCCACATTAAGCACAAGGGTATCATTCGCCACACTACTGCAATTTGAGCACAAGGGTGAGACTTATTCCAACATGCCAATAGATCCACTACACTTCTATGCATGACCCAACTTAGCCCGACTATACCAAGGATACCAGCCCATAACCTTCCAACCACCTCACAATGTAAGAGTAAGTGATCTATCAATTCCCTATTCCTTTTACACGTGTAGCACCACTCCATGAAAATCATTCATCTCTTTCTTAGATTATGGACTGTCAAGATCTTTCCCTGTGCAGCTGTCCATGTAAAAAAAGCTACTTTGGATGGTACTGGGACCTTCCATATACTCTTTCATGGAAAAAAGGTGGGTTGTAGGACTGTAACACCTTATAGAAGGATTTAACAGTGAACTGTTTTCTCCTTGTGTGTTTCCACAGCATGTGATCACCCCTATTGGCCCCTAGCTTTGCTGAATACAAATAACTATAGAAATCTGCTAGCACTTCAAGTTCCCAGTCTTGAGCATTTCTTGTAAAAGTGACATTCCAAGTTACCGTCCCATTGGTGCAACATTGTACTTCTGAAACTGAAACTTGTTGATTTTTTAGCCATGTTAAAAACAACTGGAAAAGCAATACAAAGAGGGCTCTCCCCACACCAGGCATCAACCAAAAGCGAATTTGTGCTCCATCACCCATCTCATACTTGAGATGTGTTTCAAAAGTGTCCCACTCTTTTCTTATGAATTTCCATAGGCTTACTTCATAAGACCCCCTACCCTCATTAGTGCACCATCCCCCCCATGCACCACTATACTTATGATCAATAGCCTCTCTCCACAACGAATTTCCTTCCATTTGGTACCTCCACAACCACTTCTCTAATAATGCCTTATTAAAAACACGCAAGTTTTGCACTCCTAGCCCCCCATTTGCAATTGGACAGCTCACATTATGCCAATTTACAAGGTAAAATTTAGATTCCTCCACCATGCCACCCCACAAAAAAGCTTTAAACAACTTTTATATCCACTTTACCACCCCCGCCAGTAAGGGTAAGAGAGAAAGGTAATAAGTGGAGAGGTTGGAAATGGTGCTTTTGATGAGAGTTAATCTCCCCATTTTTATAGATATAACCTCTTCCAATCCGATAATCTTTTCTCTATATTTTCTACCACCCCATCCCAAATACTCTTGGCTTTGAATGATGCCCCCAAGGGGATTCCAAGATATATCATTGGAAGAGAAGCAATGTTATAGCCTAATAACTCCGCTAAGGAAGCTAGATTACTCTTAAAGCTTGAGACTTCTCGAGCTTCACCTTGAAATTCGAGACAGCTTCAAACACAACAAAACTGTCCTTAAAGCTTGCATCTGGTCGCTGGTAGCTTCACATAAAATTAGTGTATCATTTGCAAATAGTAAATGAGAAATGGAGCTGCCATTACTATTGCTGCCCACTGAAAATCCAGCAAGAAATCCCCCTTAACAGCAGCCCCCATCATACGACTAAATGCTTCCATTATAAGAACAAAAATGAAGGGGGATAGCGGGTCGCCTTATCTTAGACCTCTTGAAGTCTAAAAAAAACGACATGATCTTCCATTGACTAAAACTGAAAACTGAGCGGTTGAAATACAATAGTTAATCTAAGCACATCACCGATCCCCTAAGCCACATATGGTCTTGGATATCCTCGAGAGAGTGTAACATATGTGAACCTGAATGGAGGACTTCAATAGCATTGTTGTGCATATGCGAATTAGCAACCTTGTAAAAGAACTTAGTACATTTATCTCTCTCCTTCAGCCAAAGCGCTCTTGATTTCTACCTCCAACAAATTTTTTCCATCAACAAGACTTTCTCATTTTCAGTCACCACCACATTCTTCCTTGCCAAAGAATCCTCATTAACTTCCCCTTCCTCCAAAGCATGTAGCTCATCTCAAAGACTGTTTTTTTGCACTTTCGTATGTATAACAACTTCTTTATTCCACTTCTTTAGATCGAACTTAAGGGCTTTAAGTTTACTCACCATTACAAAGCTAGGGGTGCCATCAAAAGAATAGTCCTCCCACCAAGCCTTTACCTTCTCTACAACTCCTTCAACTTACAACCATATATTCTTAAATTTGAAAGATCGCCTACCCCCATGAAGACCACCACAATCAAGCAAAATTGGAAAATTATCGGAACAGACACGTGGCATCCTTTTCTGATAAAGGTCCGGAAAATGTGTCTGCCAAGAAGAGGAAACTAGAAATCTGTCCAGCCAGGACCCCCCCACGGCCATTGGACCAAGTGTAGGCCCCCTACCAACAGAATATCCACAGGGTTCAGGTCAAAAACCAACTCTAAAAAAGCTTCCATTGCGCTTGTTGACGTAGAGACCCCCGCCCTCTCACTAGGGAACCGAACAATGTTAAAATCTCTGCAAAAAACCCAAGGTAAATCCCATAAGATATAAAGACCTGCCAATTCCTCCCACAATAAACTTCTATCTCTATTTTCATTAGGTCTATATACATTTGTTAGTGCCCACAACCACCCATCCTCAATATTCTTAAAGGATATAGCCATTGAAATCAAGCCAATACAATCCTCAATCATCTCCACCACTCTCTTATCCCACATCACGAACACACCTCCTGAAACCTCTAATGAGGCTAGAAAGGACCACCCTACAAAAGAGAAACCCCACAAGCTATGAATAATGTGCCTATCAATGCCACACAACTTAGTCTCTTGAAGGCAAACAATGTCAACCTTCCAACTACGTAAAAGGGATCTGATACGGAGACGTTTATTCACGTCATTGATTTCCCTTACATTCTAAGAAAGGATTTTAGGCTTCATAAAGAGACAACAACCCCCTTCCCTTCAACCTTTCTCTTCCCACACATAAGGTCTCTTGAAGGCAAACAATGTCAACCTTCCAACTACATAAAAGGGATCTGATGCGGAGACGTTTATTCACGTCATTGATCCCCCTTACATTCCAAGAAAAGATTTTAGGCTTCATAAAGAGACAACAACCCCCTTCCCTTCAACCTTTCTCTTCCCACACTTCCTTCTTTGTTGTCGTAATTAATAAAGCTTTTAAGGCAATTCAACTCCCTATCTCGTTTCATAGCTGATTTCTGGGACGTAACATTCCTTGCCTCCAGCGCAGTTACAATAGCCTTAAACTGATCTTCGAACCCAACACACGAAATCCCCATATACTCTTGCATAGCCTCTACTTTTTTTAATACCCAATCTGAAGGTAAATTGAATGCTAGCTTCGGAGAGATAGTGCTTAACGGAATAGGGCTTCCCAATGCATCCTAAGGACCCCCAACAATCTCCCTTCCCGATTCCACCAACCACAACGCCTTATCCAACTCACCATCCTCCAAGGACACCTCTTTCTCGACCTCCAGAGCCTCCAAGACCGCCTCTGAAACATTCGGCAGCAGATTTGACTCATCTGAAGGTTCGCCGATGAAAGGCGACAAGGTCTATGCAAGCCCCAGCTCCCTAGGCGCGAGAAGGGTCTCAAAAACCATCAGAACCTCTCCTAGAGCCACCGGCGGCTTTGTTTGGGAAGGTACCATAGTGTCTCTAGCTTCCACGATGGCAAATGAGAGTGATTTCTTGCTTTGAGGCTCCGAAATCTCTACATCAGGCGTAGATACGACTACCAGTCCTTCGTGGGTCACTATTAGGTTATTATCGGTTACCCCAGTCAACGTTGGCGACTTCTCTGCCGATGCCATCAACACCCGGCCCCTTGCTGTCGATGGAAAAAGTGACCCATCGGACAATGAAGGAGGTATCCTGGCGAGCTACATTGATGGGTTCGGGCCTTGGGCGACTGAGGCCCAGTCCAAATTCCCTTAACCCAATGCCCGGTATCCTTTTCCTTTCCCTTATCTAAGTGCCCAATAGGGATACCGAGTCCTAGCCTATTGCTAGATCCACTAACCTGGCCCAACTCCAATTCATTTTTATCTCCTTCCAATATGCACTATTTCAGCAAGGCTACATTAGCTTATAGTGTGCACAACTGGCTTTCCATCTCCTCCAGTACATACCGAAGTGAAGGCTCTGACACACTACCCTTCCCATCGTCATGCTGCCCTTTCACAAAAGAGGAAAGACCACTTGACCATGGCAGACCTTTCCCTTCTGCAAATTGTGTAGCTTGAGACACCACAGCAACTTTATACGACGCTAGAGGAAAGAAACCCTGTGACTGAAGAGGAAGAGACCAAGAGGTGCTGCCCCTATTTTTCCCCCCAAAACAGAGTTTTCAACGAGCTCCTGCAACAAATCACTGATGTTCTTCCAACCTTCCCCCTTCTTTCCTTCTGAAATCATAATCGTACCTCGCCTTTGGCCGAACTCCGTTATTGAGAAGAATCTCCCATAAGAGTTGGATTGTTGCCGGAATACCAACACATTAGACCCATTTCTCATTGATCTATAACATCCAGAAGCGTTCCCAGCATCTAGCCCTTCTTTCACCGTGATAGCCAACCACCCCAAAGCATCTTGATTAATGGAAATGTTATTCATGGCACGAGGACTACTCTCCAGTATTCTCCACTATCTCACACTCACCTTCAGAAACTCAAAGCATTTATTATCAATAATCACGTTCCTATTCGATCCCATTACTAATAACTTAAAGAAAAGATGAATAAATCTAAAATTAAACACTAAAAAACTCAAAAAGAGCTAACAAGAAAGCATCCCCAAGGTGTAAAACCATTGTTGTTTCTAGGGTGTAAGGAGAGAAAGTCACACTTTAGAAAGTCACACTTCAAACATTTTAACAAAGAAAGTCCCACGTTGGTTAAAATTTACTATTGATTAAACTGACACTAGTTGATTTAAATAAAGTCAAATTTATAGCATTAAAGTGTTCCTTGGTTATTGCAATCTTATCATTTCCCACTTTTCTTTTTGATGATATTTTTCTTGTTTTGATACTAAATGATGATAATTTCTCTAATTGGAAAGAAAATATTTTTATGAAATTGGAGTGCTTAGAGCTTGATATGGCGCTTAGTGGACGAACCACTCGCCCTCAAGGAATCAAGTATGACAACATAGATTTAAACGTTTATATTTGTTGTTCATGAAATCTCATATCAAAAAGAGCATTAGAGGTTATATCCTTAGAACTGATAAGGCTAATGAATTTTTGAAGGCTGTTGAGAAACAATTCATTCGTTCCGATAAGACTTTAGCTAGCACCCTAATAAAGAAATTATCAAGCAAAAGACTTTTTATAGTACTAAAAATGTGCGTGAGCACATTATGCAGATGTGGGACATATAGCTCAACTTAAGTCCCTAAAAATGGATATCTTTGAGTCATTCTTGGTACATTACATTCTGAATTCTCTTCCTTGAGAGTATGGTCTGTTTAAAATTTCTTACAGTACACATAAGGATGAATGGTTAGTTAATGAACTATTGACCACGTGTTTTTAAGAAGAGGAGATATTGAAAAATGAGATGCTTGAAAGTTTCATATGGCCACTCATACTAATGGAAAGACCAAGAAAGGCAAGGATGCCCAACTACAAAAGCACAAGGTGCCATTCAAAAAAAATGACAAATAAGGATTCTTGTTACTTTTGCAAAAAGAAGCATATGAAGAAGGATTATTAAAAATATAAGAGATGGCTCGAGAAGAAATGTAATCTTCTATCTCTAGTGTGTCTTGAATCACTTTTTTTGTAGAAGCTCTTTAAAACACATGGTGGATTGATTCTGATTCTACAGTTCATATTGCTAATACTATGCAAGGATTTTTCAAAAGGAAGTCGAAACAAAGTGAATAATATGTTTATTTAGGAAACAAATTGCGTTCACAAGTAGAGGTGGTTGGGATCTTTAGATTATTTCTAAAGACTACTTATGTTTTAGACCTTGAAAATGTATTTTTTATTTCTAATTTTTTTAGAAATTTGGTTTCAGTTATAAATTTAATTAAGATTGACTTTGAGTTTGAATTCGTTAATCCTACTTTAAACAATCTTAAGGATAATGTTTACATTGGTAGTATGTAATCAAAGTTGATGATTTATTTAAATTTGATTTAGATCCAAATTTTGAGAATAATTATTTATTCTTGCATATTGATATTTGTATTAAGCGAAGCATCATAAATGAGACTTCTTCATGTTGTCGCATAGGAGACTAATCCCTCGTTTGGATTCAAAATTCATATTATCTCATCTCATCTCATCATTACAACTTTTTCAAGTTTCCATATAAAATATAATAAACAATACAATTTTTTCAAATCTCAAAATAATAATAACTAGCATATAACCCGGACAATGTGCAGGCTTATATTTTCTTAAGCTAGCATTGATTTATAAATTAATTTCTAATAGTTAGATTTACATTCTCTAATTCTTTTAAAATATATTAGAAAGAACTATGTACATATTAAAGTAAATATATCAAAATTGATACGTTTATAAACAATGAGGTGTATTTACAATTTCTTTTTGCGAAACAATACACAGGTTGATATGAGTGTTTTTGGTTGAGTTTTGCACCAAAACAATCGGTTTATAGCTTTATATATAAAAAGTGTGAAAGCTAGAAAGTACAAATGATTTATATCAGTGACATTGTTTTTAAAATGATTATCAGCACGACACTTCAATATTTTATTTTATTTATCTATTATCACCAACAATAATCAATTTGAACGAAAAAAGTGTCACGTCGAAATTGTATGACTGTGCTTTTATATATAGTAATAAGGAAGAAACAATATTATTCATTAGTTATTCATAATCAAGTATTTATTTTGCTTTTGCACCTAATAACAATTGCTGTTGAACCCAAGGTTTCAAGTCTCGTATTTACGTATAAATTTTGATGATAACAAATAATATTGAAAACTCAAGCTCAAGTTGTCTATGCATGAAGGGAGCTAAACACATCAAGAAATCAAGCATGAGCAAGAAAGATATCAAGTCTACAAATGAAGCTCATAGATTATTTTTGTACATCTCTTGATAAAATTAGAAATTGGATTAAGGCTCCAAATTACTTTTTTTTTTTTCATAAAACATCAAATTACTTTTTCCACATATACAAGACATTTTTAAATGTCTTAGTTTTGAAAATTATGTTTTTCACATGTGCATAACACCATCAAACAAAATAATTTCGAAAATTATATTTTTTATAAAAACTTGATTTTATAAGATGATTGATTATCATATTTGACATGTGCATATTTTGTTTGAAAGTCTTGAAGGGAGGTGGTGTGTTTTTTTGACAAATGCAAAAGGTAGATGATTTTGTTTGAGAATCTTAAAGGGTGGTTGTGTGTTTTTTTGACAAATATAAAAGATAGATGATTTGTTTGAAAATCTTAAAGGGTGGTTGTGTGTTTTTTTGACATATGCAAAAAGAAGATGATTTGGTTTGAAAAATAAATCATGCTCATTTTGTCTTGTATGAAAAGCAAAAGATTAGGTTTGATTTCTTTGAAAAATGAATGGAATTGTCTTTGACAAATGCAAAAAGGAAATGTTTTTATTTGAATTTTTTGAAAAGTGAATAGTGCTCTTATTTGACATGAGAATCTTTTCAAATTTGAATTTGAAGACTCATTTGCCTATAAATAGCTCACTTGAGTTTTGCAAAACTCACAACAAGAGCTTACACATCTATTGCTAAATTTTGCATCATTCTTTCAAAGCTCTAATTCTCTCTTTTCTAAAGTTTTGAGCCTTAATTCTTGTTCTTGTTGAGAGAGATATAGTTTGTGCTGTATTGTTCTTATTTCACTCATTGAGGAGTGTTTTCTGATAGCCTACCCACTATCAATTCTTGTATCAGTAAGAGGGTGTGTATAACCCTTGTGTGTGTAGAAGGTGTTCTACACGGGGAATAGTTAAATCACCAAGTGTGAGGTGATTGGAAGTAAGAGGGTGCGTATAACCCTTGTGTGTGTAGAAGGTGTTCTACACAGGGAATAGTTGAATCACCAAGTGTGAGGTGATTGGAAGTGTAGAGGGTGTTCTACACGGATTCTTTGGAGCGGTGCTGCTCAAAGGTGTAATAGGTTTCTATCTCCACCTAAAGGAGATTGAATAGTGGATTTGGGAATCCTCAAGGGGTAGCTTGAGGCGAGGACGTAGGCAGTGGGGCTGAACCTCGTAAAAATACTGAGTTTGCTTTCTCTTACCCTACTCTTTATATTTCCTACTGCTTTATATTTTGGTTATATTTTATATTGTATATTTAGTTTATAAGTATTAATTTTTTAATATAACCCAATTCACCCCCCCTCTTGTGTTAGTCATCTGGGCAACAATTGCAAATATATAAATATATATATATATATATATATATATAAAACAAATCAACTAACCTGTAATGAGCAACTATACATTTTACCCTGCATACTTGTCGTGCTGCTTATATTGTCCAACTACTGCATTGCCTAAAAGTAATCAAAGGAAGTCAAATTGGATTGGTTTGAAATAAAGGATTCCAAGAATATCAGACAGAAAAAGTTATGAACGGACGAACAAAACCCCTTTCAGTTTGGTTCCTGGCATGATCGAAGAAAATAAAATTACTTCTCCTTGAGTGAAAACACAAAATAATGTCAATCAATCTTTTTTTTTAATGTTTCTAGCAAGTTTTCTCGGTAGCCAAGAGAATAAAGAATATCGGTCGATAAAAAAAATCAAAGAAGCTGAATCATTGTCCTCTCAATATCTACACTTGTAAAAAATAGTGAAACCAAATTACCAAAGTCCTCTGAATGGAAAGTAAAAGGAAAACCAAATGTGAAGTCATATACTGCAAGAGGGTCCAGGCAAGTTTTTTTCCTTTCACTCCTCTTCATAATCAATATATTTTTCAATTTTTATAGTTGTTTCTCTTTTACATATATATATAGGAAAAATATTCACTGCAACCGGGCTGCAGCAACACATTGAAGGAAAAGAAAAAAAAAACATAAATGCATATGGTGTGCCGGTGCTGCACATCGGTTGTAGCAGAGCATGCCCTATATATATATACATATATATTTATATAACCCACCAAAACTTATATGGAACTACGCAATAGAAAATAGAAAAAGAGAGAGATAATAGTACCGTTAGGGAGGGAAAGTGAAAATTGAGATAGGAGCATTTCGTTATTAAAATCAAGAGGAGATAGAGAGAGAAAGAGAAGTGGAATTTGATCGCTAGGGACAGATGTGTAGAACCCAAGGTTTCAAGTTTCGTATCTACGTATAGATTTTGATGATAACAAATAAATTCAAGACTCAAACTCAAGTTGTCTACGTATGAAAAAAGCTAAGCACAACAAGAAATCAAGTATGAACAAAAAGAAAAACAAGTTTACAAATGAAGCTCATAGAATAATTTTGTACATCTCTTAAAATTTGAAATTGAATTAAGGTTCAAAATTAATATTTTTTCATAAATTATCAAATTGCATTTTTTGCATTAGCATAACTTTATTAAAATATTTAATTTCAAAAATTATTATTATTTTTCCACATATGCATAAATATTTGAATTTATAAGATGATTGATTGTCATTTTTAACATGTGCATGTGTTGTTTGAAAATTTTGAAGGGTAGTTGTGTGTTTTTTTGACAAATATAAAAGATAAATGATTTTGTTTGAAAATATTGAAGGGTGGTTGTGTGTTTTTTTGACAAATGTAAAAGATAGATGATTTGCTTGAAAATCTTGAAAGATGGTTGTGTATTTTTTGATATATGCAAAAAGAAGATGATTTGATTTGAAAAATAAATCATACTCATTTTGTCATATATGAAAAGTAAAAGATTAGGTTGGATTTCTTTGAAAAATGAATGGAATTGTCTTTAACAAATATAAAAAGGAGATGTTTTTATTTGAATATTTTGAAAAGTGAATAGTGCTCTTATTTGATATGTGAACATTTTTAAATTTGAATATGAAAACTCATTTGCCTATAAATAGCTCACTTGAGTTTTGCAAAAAACAACAACAAGAGCTTACACATCTATTTCTAAGTTTTGCATCATTCTATTAAATCTCTTATTCTCTGTTTTCTAAAGTTTTAAGTCTTAATTCTTGTTTTTTTTTAGAGAGATATAGGTTGCGCTGTATTGTTTCTATCTCACTCATTGAGGAGTGTACTTTGATAGTTTACCCACTATCAGCCATTGTATCAGTAAGAGGGTGCGTATAACCCTTGTGTGTGTAGAAGATGTTTTACATAGGAAATAGTTGAATCATCAAGTGTGAGGTGATTGGAAATGTAAATGGTGTTCTACACGGATTCTTTGGAGCGGTGTTGCTCAAAGGTGTAATAGGTTTCTATCTAGACCTAAAGGAGATTGAATATTGAATTTGAAATCTTCAAGGGGTAACTTAAGGTGAGGACGTAGGCAGTGGGGCTGAACCTCGTAAAAATACTGAGTTTGTTTCTTCTTACCCTACTCTTTACATTTCTTGTTACTTTATATTCTGTTTATATTTTATATTGTGTATTTGATTAATAAGTATTAATTTTTATAATATAACCCAATTCACCCCCTCTTGTATTAGTCATCTGGGCAACAATTGGTATCAGAGCAAGGGCTCTGTTATAAGATTAACTATCTGTTGAGTTAAGATCATATGGCTAACATTGCAACTACTTTCGCTGAAGGTCAATCCAGTAGTCGACCTCTGCTATTTTGTAAAGATAATTATACCTTCTGGAAAGCTAAAATGAGAATATTTCTTCAGTTTCAAGGTCGAGAAATCTGGAAATGTATTGTAAATGGGCCTTATATTCCAACAAAAACTGTTAATGGAGTAAAGGTCAAAAAGGAAGAGGAAGAGGAAGAGTTTGATCGCGAAGACGATAGACTTTATACTGTGAATGTAATGGTTATGAATTTTCTATATAATGCTCTCAATAGTAATGAATTTAACAGAATAATGACTTGCAGGACAATAAAGGAAGTTTGGGACAACTTGGAAGTAACCTATGAAAGAACTTTACAAGTCAAAGAATCAAAAATTTATGTTCTTACGCATGAATATGAAATGTTCAAAATGAATGATGATGATTCTATCTCTTCTATGTATACTCGTTTTACTAATATTATAAATAGTTTGATATCTCTTGGTAAAGTTTATTCTAGCTTGGAGATAGTAAGGAAAATTCTCAACTCATTGCCAAAATGTTGGGAATCAAAAGTAACGGTAATTCTTGAAGTTAGAGATCTTAAAAACTCAAAATAAATGAACTATTCGGGTCACTTATTACCCATGAGTACACATTGAAAAGATGAGAAGAAGAAGGAAAGCAAAAGAAGAGCTTGGCACTCAAAGCCGTTCCTCATGAAAGTGAAAGCGATGAAGATGAAGAAAGCGATGGCGAAGAGATTGCAATGATCACAAGAAGATTTAAGAGATTCTTGAAAAATAAAGCTACTCCAAGGAAATCTTTCAAAAAATCTTCCAACAAAGATACAGGTAAAAATGATTCATTAATTTATTATAAATATAAAAAGTCAGGACATATCAAGGTAGATTGTCCCATGCTAAAGAAAGATTGATACAAAGGCAAAAAAACAATGAAAGTTACATGAGATGATGATTCAAGTAGCTTAGACAGCAACGCAAGTAATGAAGAATCTGCAAATCTTTGTCTTATGGCTAAAAATGATCTTGAGGTAACAAATCTTGAAAATCTCTCTTATGAAAAATTGCAAAATGCTTTGGAAGATGTATATGAGGAATTTGAAAAATTGGGTATTAAGTATACCGCTTTGAAAAAGAAAAATTATTCTTTAATAAATGAAATTGATGTTTTAAGAAAATAAAATATAGTTTCAAAAGATGAAAATGATGAACTGAAAAAGAAAGTAACTGATTTGGAAAAAATTGTTGAAAATTTCACAAATGGAAAAAGAAATTTCGAAAAATTTTGAAAAATTTCTTGGTAATCAAAGATGTGTTTTTGAAAAGGTAGGCTTGAGATACATGCCAAAAGAAAAACTTAAACCCTATAAAAATTTATTTGATAAACCCATTAAATTAAAACCAAAATTTCAAAATTATTTTCCTAAAAATAGATTTGTCAAATAAAGACATTATTACAATCACTCAAATTCTTCAAATATGTTACATGTTATTTGTAATTTTTGCAATAGAAATGGTCATAACTATTATGTTTGTCCTATTAGAAGAAAACATACAATTACTATTAGAGCCATATAGGTACCAATGAATCTTATTACTTCTAATATTAATAAATAAAGGACCTAAAGAACATGGGTACTAAGAAAAATTATTTTAATTATTTTTGTAGGTATGCATGAAATCTTCCGTAAGTAAAATAAGATGGTTTTTAGATAGCAGATGCTCAAGACACATAACAAGAGATAAAACTAAGTTTATTGATTTCATTCCTAAAGAAGAAGGACACGTGACATTTGGAAACAATTCAAAAGGGAAGATTGTGGGAATAGGTAAAGTTGATAATAAGTCTTCTCTCATAATTGAAGATATTCTACTTGTTGAAGGTCTAAAACATAATCTTTTAAGTATAATTCAATTATGTGATAAAGGATTTACAGTTACCTTCAAAAAAATAAGTGCATTATTTTGAATAATCATGATTGCAATGTTTGTTTTATTGCTCTTAGAAACAATAATGTTTATACAATTGAATTTGAAGAAATTGCCTCACAAGATACTATTTGTTTATCAGCTCAACATGAAAATAGTTGGTTATGGCATAGAAAGTTAGGTCATGCAAATATGAAATTTATTTTCAAACTTTTAAAAAATGATATTGTGAGAGGTTTGCCAAAAGCAAAAACTTTTAAAGACAAAATCTGTGATGCATGCCAGTTTGGTAAACAAACAATAACTTTTTTCAAAATCAATAAACATATTTCCACTAGTAGACCTTTGCAACTAATACATATGGACATTTTTGGACCAAACAAAGTTGTGAGTTTAGGAGGAAAATATTATGCATTTGTTATTGTTGATGATTTCTCTAGATATACTTGGGTCATCTTTCTCGCTCATAAAGATGAGATACATAATGCTTTAACCAAACTATGCAAGAGAATTCAAAACGAAAAGGGTTATACTATTTCAAACACTGAAGTGACAGGGGGAAAGAGTTTTTCAATAAAGATATTGAGTCTTTTTGTGATGAAAATAGTTTTCTGTATAATTTCTCTGCTCCTCGAACTCCTCAACAAAATGGGGTAGTAGAGAGGAAGAATAGATCTCTTCAAGAAATAGCAAGAACAATGCTTAAAGAAAATAGTTTACCTAGTTATTTTTAGGCCGAAACGGTAAGTACTGCATGTTATGTTATAAATAGAGTTATGTTAAAATCTAAATTAGATAAAATCCCTTATGAGCTTTGGAATGAGAAGAAATCCAACATTGGTTACTTTCATTTATTTGGATGCAAATGTTTTATACCCAATGACAGAGATAATTTAGGAAAGTTTGATGCAAAATCTGATGAAGTTATTTTTGTTGGGTATTCAACAATTAGTAAAACTTATAAAGTATTTAATAAAAAGACTTTGACTGTACAAGATTCTATGCATGTAGTATTTGATGAATCTAACTCTCTACTTTCCAAGAAATCTATTGATGAAGAATCAGAAGGTATAAATAACACAAATAGTCTCAATTTCGACTAAGAGAATACAATGAAAGAAGTCCAACATGGAGACATAAGGAAAGATCATCAAGATTTAGTACAAGATGCAACCAAACAGTGGAAACATGTGAAAGATCATCCAGTGGAATAAATTTTAGGAGAACCTTCACGAGGTGTAAGTACTCGATCATCTCTTAGAAATATTTGTAATCACACTGCTTTTCAATCTCAAATTGAATCCAAAAATATTGATGAAGCACTTATTGATGAATCATGGATTATAGTTATGTAAGAAGAGCTAAATCAATTTGAAAGAAATAATATGTGGACACTTGTTCCTAAACCCAAAAATCATGCTGTTATTGGAACAAAATGATTTTTTAGAAATAAGAAAGATGAGTCTAGAATCATCACTAGAAACAAGGCTTGATTTGTAGCCCAATGTTTCAATCAAGAGGAAGGAATCGATTATGATGAAACATATGCACCTGCGCAAGATTAAAAACTATCTGAATGTTACTTGCATATGCATATTATAAAAATTTCAAACTTTTTCAAATGGATGTTAAAAGTGATTTCTTAAATGGTTTTATAAATGAAGAGGTATATGTTGAGCAACTTCCAGGTTTTTAAAATCATATTTCTCCTAATCATGTTTTTAAACTCACAAAAGCATTAAACTCAAACAAGCTCCTAGAGCTCTTGGTATGAGAGGTTTAGTGGTTTCTTAATTGAAAAGGTTTTTCAAGAGAAAAAATCGATACAACTATTTTCATCAAATATGAACAAGATAATATTCTTCTAGTTCAAATTTATGTTGATGATATAATATTTGGTACTACTAATGAAAATATGTGTCAAGATTTTGCTAAGTGCATGCAGGAAGAATTTGAAATGAGTATGATGGGATAACTTAATTTCTTTTTTGGATTGCAAATCAAGTAAGAAAAAAGTGAAACATTCATTAATTAGTCAAAATATATCAAAGAGTTACTCAAAAAGTTTAAGATGGAAGGTGCGAAGGTAATTGGAACACCAATGAGTCCAACTACCAAACTTGATAAAGATGAAAGCGGTAAGCCAGTTGACTCAAAAGTATATCGAGATATGATTGGTAATTTATTATATTTGATAGCTAGTAGACTTGATATTATCTTCAGCGTATTTATGTGCACGATTTCAATCATCTCCAATGTAATCTCATTTGATTGTAGTCAAGCGTATTTTTAGATATTTTGCCTGTACCATTGACCTAGGGTTATGATATCCTAAGTACACTTCTTTCGATCTTATTAGTTATTCAGATGCGAATTATGCTGGTTGCAAAGTTGATCGAAAAAGTACTAGTGGAACATGTCATTTTTTAGGTCATGCACTTGTTTCATAGCTTAGTAAAAAGTAAAATTCTGTTGTATTATCTACTGCTGAGGCAGAATATGTTGCTGCAGGCAGTTGTTGTACTCAAGTTCTTTACATGAAGCAACAACTTGAGAATTTTAAACTTATGTACAATCATATTCCTATTAAATGTGATAATAGTAGTGCTATAAATCTTTCAAAAAATCCAATACAATATTCTAGAACCAAGCATATTGAAATTAGATATCATTTTCTTAGAGATCATGTGTAGAAGGGCAATATTGTATTAGAATTCACTAGCACACATGATCAATTGGCAGACATTTTCACAAAACCTCTACCAGAAGATAGATTATGCATGATTAAAAGAGAATTAGGAATTATGCATGTCATGAATATCTGTTAAACATTTTTATTCCATTATCTCAAATGATTTACAAAAACTTGAGACTTCAAGCCTCATCTTTCAATTGCATTTGCTGTTCATAGACTGACATGTTATTCTCATATAAAGGATTAGGCAGGCGAAATGAAAAGGTAAGTAAAGATTTTAAATCCTTATTCTGTTACTTTAATTCTACCATTTTTTTGTTTGACTCATAAACAAGTCGTTGAAGTACAGAGACAGTCTTGCTAAGCTTCTCAATTTCGCGAGTTTTGGATTGCAACCAAGCAGAAAAAGCAACAATGGATTATGAGTATCGAGTCCCGAGACCCACAAACTCATAAATGGCATCATGATCTGATTTATTAGCTAAATCAGTCTCTTGCTGTTTCATGGCACCTACGACAGAAGCAGAAATAGATTGATCACGAGAAGTATTGAAGGGAAATTGACGAGTCATTACAAAATTGTAGAATGAAAATGTAGACGAATTGCAAAGATGAGAAGAAGATTTGATGCGAAATAGATAAAGTTAAAGATTGCTCTTATAGAGACGGGAATAAGAACAAGACAAACTATCACAACTTCAAATCTCTGCAATATCTTGCTTGTCAATAACGTCAAGCGGATTTGAATCTCGTTCCGCACCAAATTGCTAGAGCTAGGCCTCCAAACTTTGCAGGTTTTGTCGAACATGGACGCGGGAAGAAATCTCCTTCCGCACCAAATCTCGATAATATTTTATTTGTCAACAACATCAAGCGGATCTCTGCACTGAGACGATAAAGTTAGGCCTCAGCCTTTATAACTTTTGTCGAACACGGATGGGGGAAAAAATTTTACTGAAACCAATTGCGGTTTCTTTTTAATGATGCCAAAAGGGGGAGAAATCTTTTACTAGTATTATACTACCATGTTATATATGCTAGAATCATGTATATATTTTATTTTAAAAAAAACTAACGCATATTTTCAGGGGGAGTTTAAGTATTAATTGCAGGTCGCAGATTTCTACTAAGTATTTGTCATCATCAAAAAAGGGGAGATTGTATAACCTAAGGTTTCAAGTCTCGTATCTACGTATAGCTTTTGATGATAACAAATAAATTCAAGATTCAAACTTAAGTTGTCTACGTATGAAGAGAGCTAAGCACATCAAAAAATCAAACATGAACAAAAAGAAGAACAAGTCTACAAATGAAGCTCATAGAATAATTTTGTACATCTCTTAAAATTTAAAATTGGATTAAGTCTCAAAATTAATATTTTCTCATAAAATATCAAATTGCATTTTTTACATTTGCATAACTTTATTAAAATATTTCATTTCAAAAGTTATTATTATTTTTCCACATATGCATAAAGATTTGAATTTGTAAAATGATTGATTGTCATCTTTAACATGTGCATGTGTTGTTTGAAAATCTTGAAGGGTGGTTGTGTGTTTTTTTAACAAATAAAAAAGATAAATGATTTTGTTTGAAAATCTTGAAGGGTAGTTGTGTGTTTTTTTGACAAATGTAAAAGATAGATGATTTGTTTGAAAATCTTGAAAGGTGGTTGTGTATTTTTTGACATATGTAAAAGGAAGATGATTTGGTTTAAAAAATAAATTATACTCATTTTGTCATGTATGAAAAGTAAAAGATCAGGTTTGATTTTTTTGAAAAATGAATGGAATTGTCTTTGACAAATATAAAAATGAGATGTTTTTATTTGAATCTTTTGAAAAGTGAATAGTGCTCTTATTTGACATGTGAACATTTTTAAATTTGAATATGAAGACTCATTTGCCTATAAATAGCTCACTTGAGTTTTGTAAAAAAAAAAAACAAGAACTTACATATCTATTGCTAAGTTTTGCATCATTCTTTCAAAACTTTCATTCTCTCTTTTTTAAAGTTTTGAGTCTTAATTTTTGTTCTTTTTTAGAGAGATATAGGTTGCGCTGTATTGTTTCTTTCTCACTCATTGAGGAGTGTGCTTTGATAGTCTACCCACTATCAATTCTTGTATCAGTAAGAGGGTGCGTATAACCCCTATGTGTATAGAAGGTGTTCTACACAGGGAATAGTTGAATCACCAAGTGTGAGGTGATTAGAAATGTAGAGGGTGTTCTACACGGATTCTTTGGAGCGGTACTGCTCAAAGGTGTAATAGGTTTCTATTTCCACCTAAAGGAGATTGAATAGTGAATTTGGGATCTTCAAGGGGTAGCTTGAGGTGAGGACGTAGGCAGTGGGGCTGAATCTCGTAAAAATACTGAGTTTGCTTCTTCTTACCCTACTCTTTACATTTCTTGCTGCTTTATATTTTGTTTATATTTTATATTGTGTATTTAATTAATAAGTATTAATTTTTAAAATATAACCCAATTTACCCTCCTCTTGTGTTAGTCATTTGGGCAACAAGATGATTGAAGGGAAAGAAAAAGACTATCTTCCCCTCTCCACCCCTCTCTCTCTCTAGAATGGCTAAAAATAGGCGACCGTCACGGAGAATGCGATTGTTGCCAAAGTAACGACGTTGATCTTATTCGATAAAAAAAAAGTAACTAATATTGTCATTGGTACAAAATCGAATCTTACAGATTAGAACGAATCAGAAGACAGAAGTTATGACAAAATGGAAGGTGCAATGAAATGGATTTAGTTTCCTTGCTTTGTTTGTGGGTGTTCTTTTCCTTTTTGCACTGCGACTAATTGCGTGTAGGAACTGTCTTCCTCTTCTTCTACTATCGGCTTCAAAGTTTATCCGCCATTTTGGCTATGCAAGAAAGTAATATGGCGCTAATGGTGTGGTTTTCTGTTGTTTTATAGTAACTTGATGCAAATCAATTCTAGCCAAATGGCCAATGAGATATGAATGCATATGATCATTTGACTCTACAGTTAAGCCGATTCGTGACCGAATCGCTGCGTTGGATTGAAGCATGGTTTTATATATGTTTATTAAGTTGCTTTGAATCAACGTTTACTGTAATGAATGCGGTATTAAGGACAACTTCGCAAGTAAGTTATAACTTCTGTTTAGAAGTTACACCATTTGAAGTCCCAACCGTTTATTTTCTTTCCCAAAATTTTCGGGTTGAACGCCACATCAGCCAGATAATAACAGAGAAGCCCTTTCAAGTACTAGAGTTCAGATGGATCGATCGAACCGCTGCTTGGCATCATAATTCATCCTTTTATTTTCGACTTTTTTTGTATGAACGACACGTAAGATAGGTTGATTTGGCTTATATATATATAAATAGATATCAAAAAATAATATTCTAACAATATTTTACTCAACTTTTCATCTTTCATCTATAGTCATCTCGTCTCATTTTTTAATCCAAATGAGGCGTGAGACATATATTTTGAAAATCTTGATTTTACTAACTTTAGGACTTGTGTAGAATGCATAAAGGGGAAACAAACTAATAAGACCAGTAAAGGTGCCACATGTAGTTCAAGTATTTTGAAAATCTTATGCACTGATATATGTGGACCTTTTTATACTCCATGCCTATAATAGTTAGAGATATTTTATCTTATTCATTGATGACTATACAAGATATGTATCTCTACCTTCTAAATGAAAAGCTGAGAGGCGTTAAATACTTTCAAAACCTATAAAGTTTAAGTAGAGAAACAAAAGGAAAAGAAAATCAAGATCATAAAATTTAATAGATGGGAGAGTATTATGATAGGTACACAGAAAATAAACAAATGATGGGTCCATTTACTCGACAACATTAGCGGTGGAAACTGGAATGTGGCCATCGAGAAAGTTGAAACATATATACAATGTATATTTTTAGTGTTAGTTACACAAATTAGAAGACAATTAGCCAAGCTCAAGTGGCTGGTGAAACATATGTCAACATGCCAACTTTCTCTTCTCTGTTTTAGCCATCTTACATAATAGGATCTGTGGTGTTTTAGTGTGATAAAAATATGTGTAAACATTTAGTTCTATGTAATGTTTCTAAACATCTGAAAGTGGCTTCAAGGATTGTAAGCACACTTGTTTTCTATTGACAGTGGGTGTCCGAGAACAATGTTTTGACTAATCTCGAGGGTGCATAGACTTTCGGCAATGAGTTTCTAGAAGTGCACCTCGAATAATTCAAAGAAAAAAAAAATCTATTGTAAGAATACTGTTGTCAAATGAGGCGACAAATTAACTTTGTAGTCCATTACCAAAAAAGGGATGAGGCTGGGTTTCGTGTTGGATTTTTCTCTTTATAAATAATATAAATGTGATACATTATTTGTATGTTTAAAAATTGCAAATGTTCATATGATAAGATCATCTAGTCTTAACACTTTCAAATACATCATGCGACACTTCACTCACATCAATCTCGTTTGGATTGAAAAATGAGATAAGATGAGTTCTGAAAGTTTAATAAAATATTAATAGAATATTATATTTTTAATATTATTATTATTTTGAAAGTTAAAAAATTTGAATTGGGACTTGAAAAAATTGAATTATTTATTATATTTTGTGTGGGAACTTGAAAAGGTTGTAATGATCAATTGAGATGAATCCATATGGTAAGAGAGCTAAATCCATACATGCGAGAACATAAAAAAGTAGAGAAATTCTTCTTGCAGTCCACTTTTTGTGGACTGCAACGCAAACTTAAATTAAACGGTGCGTTTTTATTTAAGCTTGAAAACAACTCCTTTCATAAGGGTGAAAGAGCCCCTCATCATTTCGTGCCCAGAGCTTCCCCTGATGCCCAGAGCCCTCTCACCCTCGCCCTTTAAGGCTTTGAGCAAGGAATTCCTGTCGCCCCTTTGCCCCTCTATCACCTACCGTTTTCAACACTCTCGCCTCTCTGATTTGTACCTACCTTTTTCTCCAGTAAACTGATAATGGAAGCTTTGGACTTCAAATTCAAAGAGAATCGCTAAGAACTGGAGTTAGAACCTGGGTTCAAATTGGGAATTTAGTTCGTCAAATTGGAGTTCCCTTAGGCATAATCTTTCCTTTCGTAAAAGTCGTGCTGAACGAACCAAAAATTCCAAAAATTCTAGTTGAGTACCCAGTCAGTTTGAGGTGCTGCTTCCAAAAATTCCAGCACATCATCTTTACTTTTACTTTTGTTTTCACATGAGAAGTGCCTTACGTTGTCATCTTGCGCCTACAAAGACAAACTAAAGAATAGACTATGTGGCCTATATTCCTCTCGATTGCAAGGTTCCTTGTAAAAATATTTTCAAATTGTGCAGTTTGACCACTTAAGAATTAAGCATTTTGGGTTGAGATCAGACTTGCCCAAAGCTCAAAACCAAGCATAGAAATCCCATGAACTGATCAAAGGGTCCAAGACTCCAAACACTTCTAAACTGGGGCGATAAGGAATCAAATACATAAAAAAAATCTTCAACTCGTTGATTCATCGAAAGTTAAAAAAAAAACTTGCCAATTTGACTAGGTAGCAGGAGACTGAGTTGGAAGTCTTGAGCACACTAGGGTATTGATCAGCATGCAGGAGTCTTGAGCATGCAGGGGTCTTGAGCACGCACTATAGATTGAACATGCAGGGAGATTGATTTAGGTGTATTATGATTTTAGGGTATTTTGGTCAAGCAATTAATAAAATGAGGGTCGTTTTGTCTATTTCTATATTGGATTGCAAAAAAGTCCAAAAATTTGGACTGTACCTAGCACCACTAAAAAAAGTGTGATGTGAAATAACCAAACCGTAATAAAAAAACGGATCTATCAAACCCCATATCAAACCATTGTGAAGCAGAGGTAGAGTCATAAGATAGTCTCTGCCTATTGTTTAGGAGATTACATTTATCAACAATAAATTCAAAAACTTTTTTTGTTTTTTTATCAATAATGAAGACATAGCACTTGATTGGAAGAAGAAACAAAAGAAAACAAGAAAATACGTACACAACTAAAAATCAAGCTTAATAACAAAATCAAGCTACAATATGCATATGGAAGCAACAAATATAAATTAATATTGATGACATGTTTGAATCTTAACCTTGTTCACCAATACATAAACTCGAGTAACAAGTTCAAGTTACGTAATCAACCCGATATTTGCCACAAGAAAAGAATATAAGAAATCAAGAAAAAATTTTGGATGGCGAACTATTACAGAAGGTGTCTTTATTTTCCACTGAAGCATTGAAATAAATCAAAGAATTGTTCTTTTTTTTTGGGTATGTAACATTAGCAAGGTAGAATAAACCTCGCATTGAGCAAGCTGCAAGGCCAAAATCTTAAGCTTTTCAAGGAAGGAAAAAATCAGTTGGAACTTGGGCTGGTTGACATTTGTGGCCCAAAACCAAAGTCACTCAAACTCGATAAATTGGATAATGATAAATTTACATGTTATTTACTACTATTCTATCACTCATAGTGTATTTAATTTTTTTATCATTTTTTTTAAAAAAAAATTTAAACATCTTAAATCATTAAGAACAAACTTAAAAATATACAATTTCACTAACAGTTACTTCCTTAACCATTAAAAAAAATTAAAAAAAACTAAAAAATTAAAAAAAGTGATAAAGTGATGGTAAATTAGATATAAGCCTATCATTACCCATAAGTTTAGGCTCAAAAGAACTTTGTTTCCACCACGAAAATAAGGAGCCAAGCTTTGCCTTTGACTTTCCTTTAACTTGAAATGAAAGTCTCAGCAGGAAAATGTCTCGCTCTAATGGGCCGCAGTGGGTTTAGGTAAGGTATTGTGATTGCACTACTGATGAGAACGCTGGGGGGGTTGAACTTGATTAATATCAGTTAATGATGTGTTTCACAGCTATTTACCCTCAATCACCTGCAATCAAAGGGTAAAAAGTCTTGGGGATTTGATAGAACACTTTCTATGTCTAAGTTTGTGAAGGGTAATATGATCTATCCTATATAGGAGTAACTATTGACTTCTTTGGATAATACCATATAATCGTCTTGCCCATTATTTAAAATTCAAATCTAAGGATATTAGGGATATCAATTCATCTTGAGTGGATAGCTAAATTAACCCAAAGTACTTGGGCGGGTAGTGATTTGACATGAGCTAGATGAGGCTCGTATTGGGTAGGGCCTTGGACTCACTAGTTTATTGAGCTATGTATAGCCCAAACCCATAATAACACCCGACAGGACTTTACGAGAGGATTATGCCCCTTCCAACATCATTAAGGAATAAATTAAGTTTGGTTCAGTAGCTGCTATATAATTAAGAGTGGGGGAATAAGCAGGCGAGTAACGTTATATGCAATTGTGGAGTACGCAAGCATTGCATAATTGTTTTAAAAAAGAGTGAAGTCCACTATTACAAAAATTACTTCTTTTTTTTTCATGCGAATCTTATATTTATACACTTTATTTAAATGGATTGTGCGACACTTATATTCCATAATTGTAAATATAATTTCTCTAAGCAAGCATTATAAGTTGTAGTGAAGAAGGTAGCAAAAGTAACGTGTGCCCATGAATTTATCAGTTGAGTGCTTGATGCTTACAAAATCCCTTTTGCGAAAAGGGTTTGCAATTATAGAAGGCCAAAAGAAAATGGGTGGTTGGTAACTGCTAGAGCAATAATGAAAAGAATGGTTCATTCAATTCTTTAGGTTGTGTTAGGGCTGAGCATTGTCTGAATCGGAGTCGAAGAGGACCTCGACTTTGTCAAAGGTGGAATCCGGCCTCCAACTCTAACTCTTATAGACTATGATTCAATTTTGACTTCTATAGGCTCCGATTCGACTCTAACTTGAAGTTGGAATCAGAGTCGGAGTTACGTTTCTTCCAAAATAGAAATGTAATGCTTCGACCAATACAATCCAAAATATACCAAACCCCGTTACATTTCTTCCAAAATAAAGCAATTAAACAATGATATAACGGACAAAAAAATTGTAAGAACAAGAAGAAATTAATGAGAAGGAAGAAAACTATATACTTCGGCCAATACAATCCAAAGCAATCTATAAGATATTAAAAATAGTCAGACTATAAGGTAGTTTACAAAGAATTTTTAGTCCATTACACACATGGATAGAAAAATATGTCATATTGTCAACAGATTCTCAAAAAGAAGAAAAGAAATTTGTGGAAAGAAAATAGATCTTAACCCTAGCTTATCTTCTAACAACGAAAGCCAAATTCCTATTGCACCAACTGTATTGAAGTGATTGCAGGGGGTGAGGGAGGGAGTCAAACTCACGAGAGGCTTGGGTTTAGGGGCTAAGGGGAACTTTTCTTTTTGGTATGAAGCAATCGCGGCGTGGTGTGATTAAATCTTATTGTGTGAATCACGAAAGGAGTTTGTGAACGATAACGTAGTACTTTTCTTAGTCATCTAGATTAAATCTAAGCAATCTCAGCGTGGTGTGATTAAATCTTATGGTGTGAATCGCAGGAGGAGTTTGTGAAGGATATCGTAGTACTTTTCTTAGTCATCTAGATTAAATCTAATGTGTTTATAAACTAATAACTTTTTTTTTTGTTTAGTCTTCTATTTTTTTTTTAAGATTTAGAATTTGTCTTCTAGAGTTCTAATGGTAAAACTGTTACTATATTACTAATATATTAGTATTACTATAGTGTTTATACTTTTTATAGATTAGTATTACTAATACTACTAACGTACATCAGATTTATAGTTATATAAAATATATATGAAAATTTTTAAAATTTATTCACAAATACAATTTTTAATATTTAAACTTGTACTATAATATTGATTATTGAAAATTATAAATTGTTAAACTATAGAATTATATGTTATTAACTCATTATAATTTTACCATATTAGTGCCTAACTTATTTACTCCTATTAATAACTAAAGTATAATAACTAGTATTATACATTGGTATAATAATGTTAGTCTATTATTATAGACTATTATTTGGACATTAGTATTAAAAGTCATTATACATTAGTGTTTATACCTTAATCTTTATACATTAGCATTATTTATTTACTACTAATGTACATTAGTTTATAATACTTTGAAACATGTCTATTATATTATGAAAAGACTATTTGGGAATAAGAATTAGCTCATACTATTATTTAATTCAATCACCAATCTATAGAGGTTATAGTCTAAAGTTTAAATGCAATTATTAAAATCCAAATTGTACTATAGTATATTACATGTTATTAACCCATACTCATTATAATTCTACTATATTAGTGCCTAACTTACTTACTCCTATTAGTAACACATGGTCTTAGTAGATGTCTATTATATTATTAGTATATTATTTTGAATACATTGGTGTTTATAACTTTATACGTTACTATTACAAGTTATTAATTTGATTAGCCTTTATGTTATAGATATTATAAGTATATTATTTTAGAATACATTGGTGTTTATACAATAGTATTACTAATGATGTACATTAGTAACTTATAATACACAATTTGTGTTTATACGTAGTGTTTAGTATTAGTGTTCATAATACATAGTATTATAAGCATATTAGTTTATAAATATATTAGTGTTTATATATTAGTATTACAAGCTATTAAGACTAATAATTATATATGTCTATTATATTATAAGTAAATTATTTAAGAATAATAATTAGGTCTTGTTAAAGTATGTGCCTCATATCTGATTATGTTATAATGGGTAATGATGCAATTTGCCAAGTTGTTGGAATATGGAATATCAAAATTAAAATTTTTGATGGTGTGGTTAGAATGTTATGTGATGTTAGACATGTACTGAATTTAAAGATGAATCTGATTTCATTGGGTAATTTAGATTATAATGGTTGTAGTTACAAGTCGGTAAGTGGAGTAATAAAAGTGAGTAAATGTGTGCTGATAATGATAAAATGATATAAACTAGCTGAAAAAATTTATAGATTGCTAGGTACCACAGTTGTAAGTGGAGTTGCTACTGTTGAGTCTGAGTCAAATAATACAATCTTGTGGCATGTGTGGTTAGGTCATATAGTTGAGTGTGTGATGGTAGAGTTTCATAAGAGAAATTTATTGAAGGGTGTCAAGACATGCAAGCTAGATTTCTACAAGTATTGTGTTCTTAAAAAATAATAGGATGCAGTTCAGGACAGTCACACATAAGACATGAAGGATTCTTGATAATATTCATACAGATCTTTGGGGACTAGTCAGTAAAACATTTCATGAGTTTCATTGATGACAACTTGCGAAAGGTTTGGGTGTACTCATGCGGCATAAGTTAGAAACGTTTGACAAGTTCAAGCTGTGGAAAGCAGAAGTAGAGAACCAGACAGGGAGAAAGATTAAATGTCTCAGGTCAGATAATGGTATCGAGTACACAGATTTAAAGTTCTAGAAGTTGTGTAAGCAATATGAAATTAGGAGACACTTCACAGTTTGCAAGACACCACAAGAAAATAGTGTAGTGAAAAGAATGAACAGAACGATAGCTGAGAGAGCTTGGTGTCTCAAGTTGAATGTAGAGCTTGCAAAAAACTTCTGAGTAAAGGCAATGAATATGGCATGTTTATTGATTATCAGGGGAGATGTGGACAAGTAGTATAGTAGACTACTTCGACTTGAGAGTGTTTGGATGTCCAGCTTACATGCATGTTTCTAGTGAGGACAGATTGAAACTTGATGCAAAGTCTAGACAGTGTATCTTTTTGGGTTATTAGAAAGGGGTAAAAGACTTCAAGCTATGGAATCCGAAATCGAACAAGGTAGTGATCAGTAAAGATGTGATTTTTTTTTATGAGAAAACCATGTTGCAGCGTACACAAGGAGAAGAAATACAAGTGCCAGAAAAATTACAACAGTAATGAACATGTGGTGCAGGTGGAGCTAAAGACCCATGATAGAGATGATAATGCACAAGATTCAGAGGGTAGGAGTAGCACAGTATAACCACAGACAGGCCCATATGCATTATCAGGCCACTTACCAGGTATGGTTTTGAGGATTTGATTTATTATGCACTTACTACTAGTAGCATAAATCTGATTTAGGAGGCAACACTCAGGCAAGAGAAAAGTAGATGGATGGGTTCTATGATGGAAGAGATGAAATCTCTGTATAAGAAGGAAACATAGGATTTGGTAGAGCTTCCATAAGGGAAGAGTGCGATAGGATGCAAATGGGCATAAGAAGAAAGAAGCAATATGAGAAAAAGAAAGAGAAAAGTTCAAGGCTCGCCTGGTAGTAGAGGATTACTCACAAAGAAAAGGGGTTGACTGTGATGAGATCTTTTTCCTTGTGGTCTAACACATTTTCATCAGGGCAGTGTTGGCTTTGGTAGCACATTCAGACATGTAGTTGGAGTAGATGGATGTAAAGATAGCTTTCCTTCATGGTGATTTGGATGCGTAGATTTACATGGCATAGCTAGAGGGGTTTAGTCATCTTGAATAGGAACACTTGGTTTGTAAATTGAAAAAATCACTTTATAGGTTGAAGCAGTCTCCGAGGCAGTAGTACAAGTGATTTGACTTATACATAATCTGAATTGACTACAAGCGATGTAAGTATGATTGCTATATTTATGTTAAAAGCCTAGATGATGATTCGTTTGTTTTTCTGTTACTCTATGTAGATGATATATTAATTGCTGCAAAGAGTATGAGTAACGTCAACAAGTTGAAGACTTTGTTGAGCAAAGAATTTGATATGAAGGATTTTGGTGAGGCCAAGAAAATTGTTGGATGGAAATTCGCAGGGACAGAGCTTCGAGAAGATTATTGCTATCTTAGCGTGGCTATGTTGAGAAGGTGTTGGATATGTTCAGAATGAGTAATGCAAAACCAGTGAATACACCGTTGGTGCATCGCTTCAGATTGACTTCCGCTCAGTGCCCAAAGATGGATGATGAAATTCAAGACATATCAAAGGTTCAATATGCTAGTGCAGTAGGATGCTTAATGTATGCTATGGTTTGTACAAGATCATATTTGGCACAAGCTATCAGTGTAGTGACTAAGTTTTTATCAAATCTAGATTGTGATGTAGTCAAGTGTATTTTCAAATACTTGAAGGGTACTACAGACTATGGCATCATGTTCAGTAGAAAACAGAGTGATCCTTCAGTTGTGGGATATGTGGATGTAGACTATGCATGGGACTTGGATGACAAAAGGTCTACCACAGGATATGTATTCATTCTTGTAGGAAGACCTATTTGTTGGAGGTTCATGGCACAATCTCCAGTTGCACTATTGACTACTGAGTCAGAGTATATGACATTGGTTGAGGCTGCTAATGAAGTTTTGTGGCTTACAAAGTTAGTCAAGGAGCTGGGTGTCCAGCAAGGTGAAGTTCAGTTGCATTGTGATAGTCAGAGTGTCATTTATTTAGTAAAAAACCAGGTGTATCATATGAGAACTAAGCACATATATATGAGATTTCACAAGATCAGGGAGTTGGTTTCTTTTAGTGAACTACTATTTGAGAAAGTTCACACTTTTAGTGAACTACTATTTGAGAAAGTCTGTTATCACAGATAAATTTAAGTATTGCTTGGACTTGATTAATGTCTCCCGTTGGTAGATGGGAGGCGTCCCAACTTAGTGTCTTAGGTGGAGCTCCCGGTTATGCTTTGTTTTTCTTCTAATTGGTGAATATTCGCCAAGGTGGAGATTGTTAAAGTATGTGGCTCATATCTGATATATATATAGAGGCAAGATGACATATGGTGGAGCTGGCGGGCGAGCGATGAGGGTATTTTTGTAAATTTTCTTAAATATATCCATACACCTAGGGTTAGTATAAATACATATGATGTAACTCTACTTTTGATATAGTATAATCTTTGCCGCTTGCTCCTGTCGATGTAGGCACACCGTCGAATCACGTGAATCTCTATGTAATTTTCTCTTATTTTCTCGTTTGATTAATTCTGTATTATTTATCATAATTGCCGCACAATCACAACAATCATATTATTATTTAATTTAATTATCTATTTATATAAGTAGTAGTTATATAAAATATATATGACAACACATATTTTTACATTTATATGCAAAATCTCGAAGATAGAATCGGATATGTAGTCGAAGTCAGATTCGGCATGTTGGAGTCGGCGAACCTTCACCTCCGACTCTGACTCTGACTTTGGAGGGAAAAAAAATCCGACTCTGACTCCAACTTGTTGGAGTCAGAGTGGAGTTGGAATCTATTGTCAAATTTTTGCCCAGCCGTAAGTTGTGTAAGGGTAATTAATTCACTACTCTTCAATATTTCATTATCATTTTTTACTACATTTATTACTATTTAATATTTTATAATTATTTTCTTACAACTTTTTTAACTATCATACACAGATCATCTATAATCCTACTCAAATATAGCCTTATTACTGTCACATGGAAATGTACATTTGATGACATGACAATGTTATGAATATTATTCATGTTTTTATTTCGATTTTTCCCCCCACATATTTCATCGTTTAACTTGCTAGTGTATTTATTAGGAAATTTGGAAGGCCGTCACCAGTCTTGGTGTACAAAGCCATCTTATTTTATTTGCAAAAACAAACAAGATTTAAATCGTCAAAAAATCTCAATACTCTTAAATAAGTTATCACCTTTATGTGTCTCATCTCTTTTAGTTTTGAAAAGTGAGTTAAAAAATTAAAACTTTAATAAAATATATTATTATATTTTTTTAATACTATTTTTATTTTGAAAATTTTTGAAAAAATCAATTTTACTTATAATTTATATAAAAGTTAGATAAATTATATTTTTTTTTTTGAGAAATAGGTTACATTAAACGAAGAACAAAGTTTACAAATGTGACCTATAAAATTGAGAAAACTCATAGTACAAGACAACTAGCTATTATTGGAGTACAAACTCTAAATCTCCCAGACAAAAGTCTGAGAGCCTAAGTACTGCATCAAAACAGGCAGTTACTAAGATTCTCTCCTCCAAAAGGAGGAGAGACACTAAAACTCTATGGATCAAAAGGTCTGGAAGACTATTTCTCATTTTAAAATTATCTATACAAACATAACACAAACATAAACAAAAACACATGATCAAAACAACTAATAACAAACAAAAATCAACCAGTTTGTACAAAATCGTTGGGTCTGAATAAAAGAAGTCTCTGGTTTTTAGGAAAATACACAAAATGGCATAAGAACTCTCAGATAGCGGAGCATGTGGGATATATGCACTTATGAACTAGCGCATTAAGCACACGCACCACTCCATCCGGCCAAAACCTTTGATCGACCAGTAGATCGGCGTCAAAGGAAATCAATGGCAATGCATGTGGTGGGCTACAGACTTCAACCTATATCATGTTGGGAATCTTGGGTCTCCCAAATTCCCCCTACCAGGATCTACTTTTGATAGAATAATAAGAAAAAATAAAGAAATAAACACAACACAAGAATTTACGTAGAAAACTCCAAAACAGGAGAAAAACCACTAGACCTAGAGAAGAAAATATACTATGTAAAAAATTGTTACAATCACACAATTTTTCTCCTCATCCCAACGACACCTACAAAAATTTCTCCCACTAGTAAAAATTTAACTTTCACCTCTTTTCCTTTTAGATACAAAAAGGACAACAGAGAAATTTTACTAAAGTCAAAAGTTACTAGATAAGTTTCTGACTGGTGTAATTAATTAATGAGGCTATGCCTCATTTTATAACCACATGGCCCTGCCCATTTTCCAAGTCTCACCGATGTGAAACTTCAAAATGAGCAAAAAATCAACAATCTTCACCTTGCGACTTTGACTGATCCCACAGTCACGCTCCACCGCAATGAAGATTCATAGCTTTCGCTATCATGCTCCACCATAAAAGCATACTCATTCAGAATAAATCAATTCCAAGCATTTCACTTCGGCCCATGTCGAAAATAACCTTACTGAAAAATTATGGTGCAACTCCCACGTTTGACTTTCCTGGAAGTTCATCAGCCATCGACATGAATTTCCACCACACACATTGCATCAATGTCAAACCAATGCCCGTGTACAAACTTGTGGAACAACTAACATTAACACATCCTCTATCATGGCAATTTTAGGATTAGCGACATGCCATGAAGATGTACATGTCTCTTTTTTCATGGAGAGAGACACAACGCTAGCATAAATATCAGTATCTCCATTTACTGAATTGGAACCACTTGCCGAACCGGCTCCACCTCTTCTTGATAACTTTTCTTGACGTGCCCAGGTTGTCCACACGTCCAGCAAATTGCTAACTTCATGGGTTGGTCGACGCCTTGTGTAATCCTAATGGAACCAAAATATCCCTGACTTGCACTTGCCACAAGCCAAAATTGATTCTCCCATCAACTTTCTCTACCTCCATTCTTGACATTGCCTTGATGAATTTTACCGTAGAAATAAATAGTACCCACTAAGTAAGTTCCCAGGAAAGACCGATCTTTCCTAGACAGAACTTCAAGATTCCCAGGAAAGATTGGAGGGTCACAACGGACACGCTTAAAATTTCCAATCTCCTAGACAGAACCTCCTTAGACCGTACGTATTCACACTAGCACACCAAAACTTCACCCCGCCAAAAGAACCTAGTGGCTCTGATATCACTTGTTGGGAATCTTGGGTCTCCTAAATTCCCCCCACTAGGATATACTTTTGATAGAATAACAAGAAAAAAATAAAAAAATAAACACAACATAAGAATTTACGTAGAAAACTCCAAAACAGGAAAAAAACCACCAGACCCAGAGAAGAAAATACACTATGTGAAAAATTGTTACAATCACACAATTTTTCTCCTCACCCCAACGACACCCACAAAAACTTCTCGCACTAGTAAAAATCTAATTTTCACTTCTCTTCTTTTTACATATAAAAAGGATAATAAAATAATTTTACTAAAGTTAAAAGTTATTAGATAAATTTCTGACTGGTGTAATTAACTAAGGAAGCTAGACTTCCTTTTATAATCTCTTTGGTCTTGTCCCTCTCCCACTCCTTTCTCATATGAAATTTAAGGAGTAAAAACTCAACATATCAAACCTGCAAATACATCAACTAAAGATTAAAGATCTCCATAAATCGCTGATCAAAATTGTACATCGGTGATGGCCAGGTAGGGAGAAGAAAAAATAGAGGGAAAGAGATGGATCGAAAAAGTTTTTGCCGCCTAAGAGCTTTTTCGCTCAAGGAGAAAAGGAAACGGAAAAAAGACAAGTAGCAAGGAATTGTTGTGCTGTGTTCAATTATAATTAAACATTATATCTAAACATTTTTCATCATTTTTCTCGTAGAATTCGAATCTAACAAAAAATAAATAAATGAGGTAGGTATTTTGAAATACGGTATTGAAGATGTTGTCTGGGGGGAATTGGCACGTAAACAAGCCAGAGCACATGGAAGTGGTCCAGGGGCACGTGCGTACTTGGCACTTCTCCATAAATCCCAGGCTGTCTGTGCATGGAATTGATTGCACTCATCTTGTCTGAGCGTCTCCATTTTCAGTACTACAAATTATAATATTCTAATACAATATTATTATTATTAAAGTGGCTAGAGTGTTTTTTCATTATAAAGATCCGAGTTCCAAATTTCAAATCCAGTATCCGGTTTACATAACCGTATTAGTTTGGATTTTATAATGTGGGTTTTGGATTAGGTCGAAAAAAAAAAATGAAATGTAAGCTAATGTATACATCAATATTGAGATAAAAATATGAATTTAATAAAATACTTAAATTTAAAATTAAAATATACAAATAGGCATATAAATGCATAATATTATTTATATGTAATATTATTCCAAAAAAAAATTCTAACTAATGAACAGATTCCCCATAAATCCTAGGACCGTCTGTGCGTGGGATGCTTGCACTCATCTTCGGCACGTAGCGTCTCCATTTCAGTACTACAATATTCTAATACGGCATTATTATTAAAAATTAAGAATTAAGAAACATAAAAGTACCAACAATATGCTGCTGACCACGTTGGCCCGAGTCCAATGCTACTGTTAGCTATCATGATGCTCTCAACATTTATATGTTTTTTTTTTTCAGCTGTTTATTATTTTTACATTTGTTGGTCTTGGTCATCATCTTTAATTATTAAAGAAAAAAAAATATAATTTAGAATTTAAATAATAAGTTTTATTAATAAAAAAATATTTACTGTTTGATAATAATGTATTTAAAACACTTTAAAACATGTTATATTTTATTTAGAAACAAATTAAAAAAAATTAAAAATATAAAAGAAAATTATTTGATTTTTAAAAAAATATAATCATATATTTGAAAATAATAATTATCTGTAAAATATATAGGTATTTTCATCTATTAATAACATTTTTAAAATCCGAATTATTATTCTAAAAATCACTTTTGAGAGAAAAATAATATTTTTTCTTAACTGCATTTTTTATTTTATTCGAAATTAAAATAATATTTTAATATATAATACTCAAACAACTTAATTTCCTTTATTAAAATTTTTATATGTAATTACTTTTATATTATTTTAAACCTTTCATTAAATTAATGATTGACTGCATTATTTTTTTAATATAAAATAACTATTTTAATTAATCAAATTAATAAATTGTATAAAAAATATGAAAAGTGACTATATATAACATTTTTTTTTATTAAAGAGCTTTTAAGATAATTTAATCACTTGTTAGAACTTATAACGCAACTCAAACGCGCCCTTAGAAAATAATGATTAATTATCAACCGATGGATTTCCCTCGTGCAATTGAGCAATAAAGATGCGCATTCGACGCAAAAGCCGATGTACTTAATAAATATTATTGTTGATTTACCAAAGTTGTATTGAGATTAGGCTTGTTTGATCGTGTAGGATTTTTATTTGGCCTGATTTTGAAATTGTATTTATATTTTAATAAATTTGATATTTTTATTTAAAAAATTTAAGAAAATTTAAGATCTAAATTCTGAATTCTTAAATTCAAAATCCAGATAAACACTCCTAATTAAGATTTATCAAAATGTTACAGTGAAAAATGCATAATCTAGCATACAAGCAATAGAGAAAATAAAAGGGTTTTCTCCCATGGTCCAAGTGATAGATTTGAGAAGAATATTATTGATTACATAGTTTAGATAAGATAAGGTACTTTATTCAAAATTGAATATAATATTATTTTTATTTTAAATTTTTAAAAAATTTAATATTTATTATATTTTGCATAGAAGCTAGAGAAAGTTGTACTGATTAGATGAGATGACATGAGATAGTTTAATTTTGTGTAATCAAATAAATCCTAAATGAATAAGATGGAAAGACCCAACCCAATACCATTAGGCCCATCGGCTCTGCTCTAATGGAAGCTAGTAGAGCCCAGACTTGAGGGGCTTCATACCTACGAGAGGAACTCTTTCTTGCTGTGACCCTCGCATAGGGGCAAGCGGCCGGGAGGGATGTGACTCGTTGCCCTGAGACTTCCTCAACGACACTAAGCCCATGAATACATGTCCAAATATGTGGGTGAAAAAAAGAGGAGAGCCATTGATATCCGGAAAGGATAGGACATTGAAGAGCTACCAATGACATCTTTAGAATAAAGCAAGTAGGAGAATTACGCCACATTAATGACATCACTTCTTAGACACCATGCTGCATTAATGATGTTGTTGTAGAAGCTATGCCACATTAAAGAATCATGACAAAGTGAACACTTGAAGGACATGCATCCCATCATCTATCCTACCCAGGATCTTAATATAAATAGTAATTCCCATGTACGAAGAAACTGTCTTCAGAATTTCTTAGCTAAATTAAAAAGTCCTAAAATCGATATAATTGACTTAACTAGTGGAGACTCTCTGGCCTTACCAAGAGTCCAATTCTCCTTGTCTTTTTCGTATTTACAAGATCTAGTTCAGAAGATCCAAGTTGATAAAACCTGGCCTTTAGGCATACGAAACACTCCTTTAACAAGTGAAAACCATGGTGATTTTATATACGAAATGAATATGATCTCACTTGGTCAAATATTCCTAAAATCGTTGGAAAACTTTCTTGTGATTAGGGGTGTTCAAGTGAGTTCCAGACTGGAAATTCAGGCATACCCGCCTCGGAACCCAAGTCTCCTATTGAGTCCAAGTTTCAGACTGGATTCCACATAGGTTGTAAACCTATGTTATTACTTTTTTTCAAGAGAGATTGTTCAGAAAATATCTATAAAAAATCTTATATTTCATTACAATTTTTTCAAGAAGTAGTGTTGAAAGCTCATTTTCTTTTGAAGTTCTTGAAAGCAGCAGTATCATCCAACTCAACTCTCATATCTAAAGGATAAGGCTTTCCATCAAACAATGTGACAGGGTTCATCTCTAGGAAAGGGAAGTCTAGGTCTGCACATAAAAGCTTAAAATGTTAACTCTAGAGTTCATATGTTGATAAATTTCATCTTCAAATGGGAAACTATTGATCTGTAAAATATTTGTATTTTACCTTGAAATAGTGCAAACACACTTGTGATAAACTCCTCAAATCTCTACCTCAGTCTGGCTGTCGAAACAAATTTGTCAATAAAATTTCAATGGAGCTTATACAAGTGTCCAAAGCAGTAAGAATAATTCAAGATAGACATGATTCTGGCCCAAAATTGAATAGAATCATATACTAAAATTACCTCCAAAGGAAGGGTTGCAAACTTGCAATGAGTGGAGCACATAATTCTGAGGTAAGAGACACTTTTTTTGGGACAAACATGGTCTTAACCTAGAAAAAGTATATACATTCATTTCTAAATTATGAAACTCTATGGATGAAACAGTGTAAGATGCAAAGACATAACAATTTAGAACAGTTTTTAGAAGTACTTTTGAGTGCTGAATTACCTAGATTAATTATATATAAAAAAAAAGTATCAAGGATTTATCCTACAAACAAAAGCTTTTGAGTAGACAATATGCTCAATCTTTTTTGTTACTTTATTTTCCACATTTTTGAAAATAAAATTATAAATTTGAAATAAAAAGTGTCTCACTCATGATTATAAAAGAATAAAGTACTTACACCAGATTATTATAAATGTGAAGGAAGACTTGTGGCAGTCTCGGTTGAATATGAAACTATATTATCATCTAAAAAGATATTAAATATCGAGTTAGATAGATAATAAATTGAGTTAAATAGATATTAAAAAAAATATTTCAAATTTCAAATTTACCTTCAAGGTTCATCAACTTTACATATTCTTCCAACTCCTAAATGTCAAAAGGGTTGGTCATCAACCAATTTTGAGTATAAATGAGGGTTTCGATAGTTTTTGAAGACAACAAACTCCGAACAGGATCCAACAACCGTCCTCCATTACTAAATGCAGACTCTAAGACAACATCAATACTTCAAACTATTGCGCATAAAACAAAAGAAGAAACAATGAGATGATGACTTTTTGCAATAGAATATTGACTATTTTACATTATTTTAGCAGAGTTTTTATTCATTCCATGCAATGAATTTTGTTGAAATTGTACTTGGATATGCTCTTCTAGATGAAGAACACCAATACCTTGTATTGTACGTATGGCTCCCTAGAACTACTAACTAATATTGGTCATTGAGATTTAATATATAGTCATGCATTTGCTATTCTCTTGATCCTAAAATATAGCATAATTGTGGGTCACATAGATTAATATTCAACTGAGTTTTTGTGGGTATATAAAAAAAAAAAATAAATGTTGCGGAAAGGAAGGGTTTGACAGCTAGTTTGATTTCAACTATATAAACAACTAACTGCGGTTTAGGTGCACATAGGTAAAAAAGAAGAGCACTCTTTTGAATTATTTGAAAAATCACAAACACAAAATCCAAAGATGCTCGAATTAGTGCCTAAGATGTCTGTTTGTTTTAGTAGATACTCGACTGGCCCAAAGATTCAGACCTAAACAAACTAAATACCCAAACCGTGTATTGCTCGTGGACAGACCTAGAGATCGAATAACTATGGCTTCTGCTCATACTGCACATTTTGTCTCAAACAACCGAAACAAACCAAATACCCAAACTATTATGCATGCACAAATCATGCCACAAAAACATAGTTACAGGGAGGGAGAGAGAGAGAGAGAGAACCTTAGAATCAAAGGAAACGACGACTCAGTGGTGGCGATTCTACGATGGAGATCGACGACAATAATAGGTCACAAGATCACAACAATAGGTCATGGAGATCGGCGACAGATTGAGGGAGACTAGGATATCTATGTGAGAGAGAGAGAGTGAGAGAGAGAGAGAGAGAGAGAGAGAGAGAGAGAGAGAGGTCTAGGGAGAGTTGATTAAGGCTGATTTAAAAAAAAATCCGAGTACTTATTTTAAAATTCGAGTAACCCGATATGTGGATTTTAAACCCAGATTTGGATAATGTTGATTCGGATTTTTAAAATTTGGGTTCCAGGCCGGTTTTAATTTAGGCCAAAATCTGGAACTAAAATTCGGTTGCTCAGGTTCTAGACTAGGTCGGGAAAATGTCTGGCCCGCTTGAACACCCCTACTTGTGATCAAGGTGCTAAACAAGGTATCAAAATCAACAACCCTTGATGCATCATGCTACTTCTTTTTTTCTCCTTTCATAAATCATAAGTTGTGGTTTTCTTAATTGGCTGAAATGAATTACCATATATAGTGGTAGGACCAACAATTTTTCTTAGGGGGCAACTTTTCTATCAGAAGATATGTTTATATAAAATATAAAAAATATTATAAAATCATAAAATATATATAAAATTAAATTTTGATAATTTGTCAAATAATGTAAAAACACTGAATTTATTGTTTGTTTCAGATAGTAATATTCGTCTATTATTATTTTTATAAATTTGAAATATTTAGAAATTGCTTTCTTTTCTATAAAAAAAGAAGAAATTATTTTCTTTGTAGAAATGATTAAATTATCTTTTAAAATGCCATTTTTCATTCTAATGTCTAAGCTAGTTGATTAAATTTAATGTAAAATCTATCTATTTTAATACCACACCAAGCATAGAATACTATAAATGAGACCTTAAATAAACTTTTATTTACTCAATGAAATTTAGATGATAAATCAATATCTCTATTATTTTTCATATAAATCATCAATCTTATATGGTATTTTTGATATTTTCATTTTGGATTCTATAGTCAGAAACTCAATGGTGTATAATATAAAATTCAGATAAATATTAATAGTTTATTGTTTAATTTAATTTTTGTGTGGCCACATCCTAAAAAATATATAATATATGAAAATTATACAAAATCTAAGAGTTATAGAGAAAAAGATTAAAGAGAGATATTTTTTTATGTATATTAAAATTTTAAAAAATATATGGAAATAAAGAAATTATAAAATTTTTTGGGGGGCTAATTGCTATATAAAAAAAATTATAAATAAGATTTAGGGACTAATTTAAATTTTTATAAAAATCTTAAGAAGTTATTTTTAATTTAAAAACAAGATTGATAGGGCCATGGTCCTCCTTGAGCTATATGTGGCTTCACCACCGACCATATAAAGGAGAGGTTATAAATGAATTACATACGAGAATATATGTTAATATAATAAGAAAAAGACAAATGGATGATGAAATTTAAGAAAGTTAAACTTAATCAAAATGATTTTAATATTTTAGAGTGTACAAATTATGTATAATGTCATAAAAAATTGAATAAATATTATAAGATTTACTAATTTACATATTAATATGTGTGTTTTAAATAAAAAGATAAAACTTGATTAATCTCACATTAGTATATAATATAAGAGTTGATGAGTAGAAATTTTTTAAAAGTAGATCTCTTTTTGTTTTTGTTTTTATTTCTTTATTTAAAGAAGGTATACAATGACTTTTTACACCTAGAATGTAGATTGAAAAATAAATATAGTTATAAGAGAGTTAAAAGGGAATGTCTTCTTTAAAAAAAAAAGAAAAAAAAAAAAAAAGATGAAGCCTATACTGGCAGAAGGTTGGGTGGTTCATTCAACTTCGTCGGTAACTTCATCGAGCGCTTAACCGCAATTGTTTTCCCGTCTCAGAGCTTGGGTCCACCCTTTATCCCTTCCCTTTGTTCTTTGTCCGAGAAATTAGGGCTAAAATGCTACAGTCACAATTTCAATTTCAGTTTCCATTACATGAATTCTGAATCTTCGAGGGTTGGGTTTTTCTTCGAAACAGATGGATTCTTGATGGTGATGTCTCTTCTGGAGCAGGAAGAAAGACAAGACTGAGACTCGAGAGAGAGGGCCGGACAGCATTGGAGTTTGACGAGTCAGTGGTGGAGATCCGGGGCTTCACTGGTGGAAATGAGCACTTCCAGGTTCATAAAGTGTGTCACGGTCGGTGACGGCGCCGTCGGTAAAACCTGCATGCTGATATCGTACACCAGCAATACCTTCCCCACAGTGAGTCCCTATTTCGTAATGTATGCTTTCGCGTTGCTCCTTTTCGTTTCTATTTTTGGGAAAATTTTCGATCTTTCTGCACGCCCATGTTCTTGGATGGTTCTTTCCAGGAGAAGTTAGATTCATTCCCAATTCTCCATTTCGTTTTTGCCAAAAGAAGAAGATAAAGAAACAGAGAAAGGTTTCCTTTAAAATCGAGGGACATTTGTATCTGCTGTTTTTTTGGACTCAGATGGATTTTTTTCTCTGGGAATTTACATCAGAAAGAACTAGATAACCTCAATCCTCTTGGTGCCAAACTATCATTGCTTATTTGTAGTATGAATCAATAAGCGGGACAATGTTTTTTTGATATTAGACTCCAGTAGTTGCACTTAATTTTGTGTGCGATTCATACAGCTAGGTTTTTCCCTTGTCATGTCTATATTTGGTACTTGATTATTCAAGACACTCTTTGCTAAGTGGCTCCACACTCAAGTAGATTAGATTTGTAGTTTCCTTATTTTGATTGTGTGGTAGAATTTTTTTTTGATAAGTATGTGGTAGAAAATACTTGTCTCCAAACCCACTTTTTTGGTTTGGAAATAGTTAATTGCGTGTTTCATTTGTCAATAGTTTTTCCTCTTAACATTATTCATTTCCAAATAGTCTTACACTGTCTGCTTTCTTTAATGTGCTTCTGGTTAGAAGTTATGGATATATCACAAATAAAGTCCATGTCATCATCTTAGCTGGCATTATTCAGTTACATTAACCATTTTCCCGCATCTACTCTTGTATATAAAAACGGAGCGCTCCTGTAGTTAATTAATTCAGTACAATCAGTTCCCTTTTCTTCCAATTTATCTGTTTAACTATCTTGTTTCTTCATTGACATTGATAATAGGACTATGTACCAACAGTTTTTGACAATTTCAGCGCTAACGTTGTTGTGGATGGAAGCACTGTTAACCTTGGGTTATGGGATACTGCTGGTAATTATACAATCATCCTTGTGAGATTTCCTTGATCATTACCATTTTATTCCATATTCACGAGGTTTTGAATTAATGGTTTTTGGACAGGTCAGGAGGATTACAATAGGTTAAGACCCTTGAGCTATCCAGGTGCAGATGTATTTATACTTGCTTTCTCTCTCATAAGCAAGGCCAGCTATGAAAATGTTGCTAAAAAGGTTTCAACTTCTTGAACCAACTTCTTCCTTTTTGTATTTGTTCTAGAAATTCTATTCTTCCTATGTTGGATGTATGCATTTGTATGGGATGATAAATTCTATTCTCTTTTGATTTTTGCATTTTCAGTGGATTCCTGAACTAAGGCATTATGCACCTGGTGTTCCAATAATTCTTGTTGGAACAAAGCTTGGTAGGATTTATCTCATCCCTTCTTGTTCCCAACATTGATCTGTTTACTGTTTTTGATCCAATTCGTTGCATTTCATAATTGCTGTGGCTTTTTTGTCGCAAATTTTAATGTAGATGGTCATCTTTGTTAGTAGGATGCTTATTTTCAAGAAGCTCGGAAAAGTTCTTCATTTCTGTTGCTTATTGAAAAAGTGATGTTGCTAAGGCACTTTTTTCTCTTTGGTGGTGGCTATGATATTAAATTTTGCATTTATTTGTTCAGCAAGTTCAATTGATCCCTCTTATGAACATCGGAAAACCATGATTTGGTATCAAATTGAAGGTCTTTTGAAATTTAGGAACTTTTTGAGCTCTAGGAACTACTTTGGTCTTCTGGAGGGTACAGAAATAAAGGAGAAAGATGACATGGTTGATCTGCCTTCAGTGACATTGTGCTCGCATATTAGGTATGGATATGGATGCTGGTGTGGTCGAGAGAATTGAACTTGGAGTTATGACTTATGAAAGTGAGTAGTGGGAGAAAAATGCAGAGGGAGGTGAGAGGTTATTTCTGCTAAGGAGATAATATTAAGGGCAACTTAATGTTGTTCGTAAATGATAGATAATATATCTTTGTAATTAAGAAAGTTAGCAATCGAATGGCATGGCTATGCATGCTCATACTGGTGTGGAAGATATTCATTTTGCTAAGAATTCCCAAGAATTTTATGTACTTGTTAAGTGATACTGAACACTTAAGGGGTGCTGGTTAATTTCCCTAATTCCCCTTGCTCTTAATGTCAACCCATATAAAATATAATAAACAATTATGTTGCCCAGATGACTAACACAAGAGGGGGGGTGAATTGGGTTATATTATAAAAATTAACACTTATTAATCAAATACATGATATAAAATATAAACAGAATGTAAAGCAGTAAGAAATGTAAAGAGTAGGGTAAGAGAAATCAAACTCAGTATTTTTACGAGGTTCAGCCCTACTGCCTAAGTCCTCGCCTCAAGCTATCCCTTGAGGATCCCAAATTTACTAGTTAATCTCCTTTAGGTGGAGATAGAAATCTATTACACTTTTGAGCAGTACCGCTCCAAAGAATCCGTGTAGAACACCCTCTACACTTCCAATCACCTCACACTTGGTGATTTAACTATTTTTCATGTAGAACACATTTTACACACACAAGGGTTATACACACCCTCTTACAAATACAAGAGTTGATAATGGGTAGACTATCAAAGTACACTCCTCAACGAGTGAGATAGAAACAATACAGCGCAACCTATATCTCTCTCAACAAGAATAAGAATTAAGACTCAAAACTTTAGAAAAGAAAGAATGAGAGCTTTGAAGGAATGATGCAAAACTTAGCAATAGATGTGTAAGCTCCTGTTGTGATTTTTGCAAAACTCAATTGAGCTATTTATAAGCAAATCAGTCTTTAATTTTAAATTTGAAAAGATTCCCATATCAAAGACATCATCATTTACTTTTCAAAAATTTCAAACCTAATCTTTTTACATTTTGCATGTGACAAAAGGAGCACACTTTACTTTTCAAAAATTTCAAACCTAATCTTTTACTTTTTGCATATGACAAAAGGAGCACACTTTACTTTTCAAAATTTTCAAACAAAGACATCTACCTTTTGCATAAGTCAAGAAAAGCATCTATCACTTTTGAAAATATTCAAATAAAACATGCACATGTGAAAGATGACAATCAATCATCTTAATATTTTCAAAGTTCAAACCTTTAATCATGTCATGCACATGTGAAAGATGACAATCAATCATCTTTCAAAATTTTCAAATTTAATTTTCAAAATATTCATGCACATGTGAAAAATGTATTTTAATGCTTTATGATAAAATATTAATTTTGAGCCTTAATCCTAATTTTGATTTTTTTAAGAGATTTACAACATTACTTTATGATTTTAATGTGAACTTGTTCCCTTCGTGCTCATGTTTGATTCCTTGATGTGCTTGATTCTATTGTGTGGACAATTTGAGCTTGAGACTCCTTTATTCTTTGAATTTATTTGTTATCATCAAAATCCATGTGTAGATTTATAATTACACGAAACTTGAAACCTTGGGTTCAACAAATTCAACTTTTTCAAACTCCAAAACAATAATAATATTGAGATATAATATTCTAACAATATTTTATTCATTTTCCAACTTTCATATAAAACTATCTCATCTCATCTCATTATCCAAACATGGCCTTAATGATTGCGTTTTACCTGTATCTCTTCGGATATCTATTTGATGTTTCTGTTTTTTTTTTTTCTTTCTAATAATCACTTCTCCTGGTTGTAATATGCAAGAACTCTCTGATTTAAGTTTTGTTGTCAGTTCTTTTGTTTTTGATTAGTAAGTTTCCTTGTCAATTTGTAATCTGAAGTTTTTCTTTTTGCTTGATAAGTAAAAGATATTATTAAATAAAGAGAAGGCATCAAAGCCAATTACGATCTGAAGTTTTTCTTTCTGGCCGCTTTTGAGTTTACTTGACCTTATGCATAAAAGATGAACTTGTTTTTATTATTAGTTCCATTTGTCTGCAGATCTTCGGGATGATAAGCAGTTCTTTATTGACCATCCTGGTGCAGTGCCTATTACAACAGATCAGGTAAAGTTTATACCCTTTATCTTCCTGTTTTAGTTGTTCAACGATGTTCTCAACATATGGTTTGACTTTCACTTCTTGCTAAAGGGAGAAGAGCTTAGGAAACTGATTGGAGCTCCTACCTACATTGAGTGTAGTTCAAAAACACAGCAGGTATGTTCTCTTCATTTATACATTATTATTTTTTTTTTAGCTGAAAATTTTTTAGCTGAAAATTTATATCACCTTGTAATTGCAGAATGTTAAGGCAGTATTTGATGCAGCCATTAAGGTCGTGCTCCAGCCGCCTAAGCAAAAGAAGAAGAGAAAGGTACAAAAGGCTTGCTCCATATTGTGATCCGGGAGCGAATCTATTTGACATTGGAGACGATGACCCGCCAGCCTCTTACTTGCAGTATAACTGGCTGTCTATGTCTGTAATCTGTATATTAACGGTATCTTTCATATTCTATGTCTGTCCTCTGTAAGGAAGCAGCAAGCTGGTTGTGTATAGCCTTGACTCACGTGCTGGGGGATCTGTGTGAATGTGAAAGCATGAGATTAGTAGTTTCTGGCTTTATCTGTTAACATGACCTGTAACTGATTATAGGCATTTCTTGTTGACCCATTACAGGTGTATTGCAGAGGTTGGATGCTTTTTAAATGTTTTTTTTTTAATCATGTTGACAGATGTCATCACACCAATGTGGTCCTTGAGTTGGCTGTACACGGCCTTTTAATGGATTAATTATATGAAAAATGGCATAAACTAAATATTGCATGTCTAATAACATTTAAATCAATCATTGTTAAAAAGGTAAAAACCTAGTTGCCGACCCTTCAAATTAGGAAAGCTTACAGAGTGGACCATTCATGATTAATGATTATTACTAATGAATAAAATTGTAAGGAATTAGTTGCCAACCCTTCAAATTGTCTTGCTAAGAAGAGCATTTTCATTGTATTGATCAAATGTAAATTTATATTTTAGCTAATATAACATGAATTTATATTTGCCTATTCAATTCAAATCCAATATGCACATTAGATTATCCATTTACTCTCTCTATATGATAATAAATATTATTACTTTAATAAATTTCTTATTTATTTATTATGATTACATTTTCTAGTCTTACGGTTCTTCTACCAATTAAATATTAATAATAATTATATTCCAGTTAAATTGATATAAATGTTTATCACATTCATTAAAATATTAAATATTAATATTAATAATAATTATATTATAATTAAATTAATACTTAATATCCTAATTTTTTTATATGACTTAATATTCTAATTAATATTAACGAATTAATTTATTTTTGTCACATTTTATATTTAATAATAATAAATCAAATCAAGTCTCTTAATTATAAAAAGACCTACATATTTGGTGAGAGTACTGAGAAATGAATATTTTAATATTTGGCTAACTTATTGTTTACCTACAAATTTGGTAAATTACTTAGTTGAAGTCTTAGGGTGCGTTTGAATGTCGAATTGAGCTGAACTGAGTTAAGTTGAATAAAATATTGTTAAAATATTAGTTTTTAATATTATGAGTATGTTGGGATTTGAAAAAAGTTGAATTGTTTATTATATTTTGTATGAGAATTTCAAAAAATATATGAGTATTTAAAAAAGTTGTAATGATGAGATGAAGTGAGTTGAGGAGGGTTTGGCAACCAAACTGGGAATTTATATAAAACTGCCTAATCCAGTGTGATATTTTTTGGCATATATTGGCTAAAGTTTAATTATTATTGAATATTTTAGTCAAGTCAATGAAAATGCTCTATCTCCCTTTAAAAATAGGTAGAGTTTGTCATTAATAATAAATTTTTTCAAGTAGATTTTAATCTTATCTATTCTTTATAAAAGAAGTATGCGAAATTTGCATACGTTAGGATTGTAAATGCCATTTCTTAATTAGTGCAATAATAAAAAAAGACTTATCAATGATCTTATTGAATCGACCATTAGATGACATTAGGTGTTTAACATGAAATGTAAAGGCATTTGGTGCTACACTCATAAGCTTTTATCGATTTTTTTCATCGAATGGTATAATTTTTTTTTTTCTAAATATTTTTTAAACCCCTTTAAATACTTTTGAAAAAAAAAAATCACAATCATTAAAAAACACTTCTTTAACTATTAGATCAATTATCTTTGCAAATAAAAAAAAAAATCACAATCATTAAAATGTAGTCAATGGACGAGTTTGAAGAGGTCGCAATCTCTTTGCAAACAGTTTCTTTCCCCAGCGGTTGACTTAAGAAAACACAAGATTAGATCAATTATCTGGTTCCATTCAACAGATAAGAAAAGTTGTTTGGATTTCTCACTAATTGCAAGCAAGTTTACGCACTAATATATGCATTGATATTGAAGTGAAAAAAAAGTCTATTTTTCTAAAATACTTATATTTAAAATAAAATATATGAAAGTAGCCACTAAGCATGTATTAGTACACAAATTAACCCATAAATATGTTTGTATGTAATATTATTTTCCATTCAAAATCAGATTAAGTTATGAGAAATAATATTTATAGTTATAGAGTATGCAAGTGTCTGAATAAATATGAGATCTATATAAAAAATAATAATCTCTTAATAATAAATCTTACTTTTATAAAAAAAAAGAATTATATAACACTCACTCACTCCATAACTATATCTAACATCATTATTAATTTATATAATTCCATTTATAATTTCTCTTTTCTCCAACTCTCAGCAACAACCGTTGTTGATGCAAAAGAGCAGTCTCATTGACTTATAAATATGCATATGCAAAGTCATATTTGCATAATATGTGACTAAATTTCTCCATATTGGATTATGTATATCTAAATATTTGCATATTTATGAATAATGATTCTTTAAGTTTGAAGAGTCATTATTCACTCTTTAAACATTATTTTATTATTTTTTCTCTTCTACTTATTAAAATTATTTTTTTGAAATTTATATCTTAGACCCTGCTTAGATTCGGAGATGAGATGAGTTTAGTTTATTTTTTAATATTATTATTATTTTGGGATTTGAAAAAGTTGTGTTGGGATTTGAAAAAGGTGTATAGGAATTTGTGTTTTATATAAAAAATTATAAAAATATAATAATGAAATGAATATGAGTTGAGATGAGTTGAGCTCATATTTGAATACAAACAGGGCCTAAGATGATTTTGATACATTAAATTTATATTAAGTTGATATAAAGTAGGTGCTAATTATAAAATATATAAAAAAAAAATTAAAAAATAAGAATATTTTATTATTATTTTATCTCAAATATATATAAATTAATGTAAAAATTATACTTAAATGATAAAATAGATATTCAAAAAAGATAATTTTACATATGCATATGTATAATGTAATATGAATACTCTAATGATAATATTAATCATAATCGCAGCTGTATCACCTAGCCGTGAGACTAACCTTCCCCGGATAGTAACTACTCTGCCAAACGTTCAACTCTCAAACGTTCTTCAAGCTGCGTGGATTCAGCTCTACCGGCCCAACCCAGTCGGTGAAGAACTGAGAGGGCAAGATGATGATAGCGGGCGGAATTGAGGACGAAGAGAAATGGCTTGCCGAAGGGATCGCCGGCATTCAACACAACGCCTTTTACATGCACCGCGCTCTGGTACACTCCCACTATTCTCCTTTTTGTAGCCCCAATCTTTCCTTCCTAGAGAAGTCTCCGTCGTAACCTAACTTTCAGGAAATTTCTGATCCTCTCAGGACGCGAACAATCTCAGAGAAGTCCTCAAGTACTCTGCTCAGATGCTGTCGGAGCTTCGAACGTCGAAGCTTTCACCTCACAAATACTACGAACTCTGTAAATATTCTTCTCTTTCTTTTTCTATTTCAATTTCAATTTATTATTGGATTATTTGAAGTTGTATTTTTCTTTTTTGTGGTCTGCGTGTGTGAGATATGCGAGCGTTCGATGAATTGAGGAAGCTGGAGATGTTCTTCAAAGACGAAAGCAGGCACGGGGTTTCGATCGTTGATCTTTACGAACTTGTTCAGCATGCTGGGAACATTTTGCCTAGGCTGTAAGAGTCTTGATCGAAAAATAAACCCTAACCGATTCTTCAGTGTTAATCATTTGTTTGTATATGCAACAAATTAATCTCTCTTTATTAGAATATGCGACATTATAGATCTGCAAGTGATAGAATGTGGAAGAATTCCTGAACGTATTCCTTGTTAATGACTCAACAAATCAAATGGCTATTTTCAAATATTCTCTGTTCTCCCTTTATTTGCAAATGATTCAATGTGCACTAACTTCTGAGCTGTGCAATGAGAAATTCATCTAGTTTGTGAAGTTGCCCTCTTTAAAGGAGCAATGTCAAATTACTTTTTCCAGTGCATGTGAAACGCCTTTTATTGATTTACCAGGTATCTCCTGTGTACGGTAGGATCTGTGTACATTAAATCCAAGGAGGCTCCTGCTAAGGATGTCCTTAAAGATCTCGTGGAGATGTGTCTTGGCGTTCAACATCCAATACGTGGGCTTTTTTTAAGAAGTTATCTTGCTCAAATCAGTAGAGATAAGCTACCTGATATTGGTTCAGAATACGAAGGGTAAGATGGTTCTTTGATTGGGTCCCTTTCCCTTCTCAATATGAAGTTGCTGGTTATAGGAGTTAATTGCTTCGTTGTGTGTTTTTGTTGCCCAACGTTCTAACTTGTTTGATATTGATGGGATTTTTGCATTAAAAGTTTCTCCATGACCTATGGCATAAGTTGTTTTCCACAGAACATTTCCTTTGTAGATGAATAATATCTTCCTTTCATGATCTTAAAATGAACTGGCATAAGAAACACATTGTAATAACATAAATCCCCGCCTCACAATTTTTTGGGACTATCAAGATCACAATATACAATTACTGCAACGAATAGACTTATAGTAAATTTACCGTGTCGGTAGGTTCAGTTGTTACTACTTGTATAATGCTCTCAAGCCATGTGGGATCACTTCTAATGTCATGGTGCGAATATTTTTCCAGAGATTCTGACACTGTCGTGGATGCTGTAGACTTTGTGCTTCAGAATTTCGTTGAGATGAATAAGCTTTGGGTGCGACTGAAACATCAGGTCTGTTGAACATCTACAAACCATTATCTATTTTTGTGCTTGGACATGCATGGCACCACAGTACTTGCATGCCATAGAGTATAAAATGAGTCATGACGGCATGATTTTTGGCCATGCAGATGTTATGGTGCTTATGCATCATTCATACTCTTTGGCGATCCTGAGTTGAGGCCTTCAATTGGGCTTTCTGGTCTGCAGGGACCTGGTCAGTTGAGAGAGAAGCTGGAAAAGGAAAGGAGTGAGCTTCGTGATCTGGTAATATCTGAAACTGTGACCAGATAAAAAGTTTTGTAATAGATTGTGATAAAAGTAATAACCATTTTATTTTTCTCACTTTATTGATAGGTTGGGAAAAATCTCCATGTTCTAAGTCAGATAGAGGGCGTGGACCTCGAAATGTACAAAGATACAGTTCTTCCCAGAATCCTAGAGCAGGTTTATTCTGGTTCTCTTCTCAGTTTTTTTTTTTGGTAAAATTTATTTATATATTTTTATTATTATAATATTACCTTTTCACCCAAGAAGCTATTTTTATTGGCTCTTAAACTTGCATCAAAATCCCTTTGTGCAGATTGTCAACTGCAAAGATGACCTTGCTCAATATTATCTGATGGATTGCATAATCCAGGTCTTTCCTGATGAGTATCATTTGCGGACCCTTGAGACATTATTGGGTGCTTGCCCCCTGCTTCAGGTGGGTAACATAACATACTGGATATTATTTCGAGTTTCAGGTTACCTAATTTATTACCTTTAGCTTTGAGTGTAGGAGACACGAAAAATGAGTCAATAATTCCAAACTGGATGCAAGACCTACACCCCATGCTTTACCTAGTTTGGGAGGGCTTGATCTTTTTTAAGAGCAGCATCTCTTTTTTATTTTTTCATTTGGAGAAGCAACTCCTATTCTTCTTAAAGCCACCTCAAAATCCCAAGCCGCTTCACAAAAAGTTGCACCATGGGTCCATGGGTACATTCTTTTTGATAAGTAGAAAAGAATGTTTGGTAAGAATTTTTTTTCGTAAGTAAAAAAAAAAAAAAAAAAATCTTATAAGTGAATTAAATCTTTTAGAAGCTCAAACGCCCTAAACATGAAAATTGCATTAGAATTGATCAGGATTCAAGATTTTTTAAAGACCTATGAGCATTTAAAGTTTTCTCCCAGTAGAATTAATGTACAACACTAGATGTGAAGAACATATGCATGCCTGCACATCTTTTGATTATCGAACTTTATTATGTCTTGCTTTTCTTTGATTGCCTTTCGTTCTTCCCTGCAATCCTCTAAAAGTAATTTTTTTTGCAGCCAACAGTAGACATCAAAACGGTGTTATCTCAATTAATGGACAGATTATCCAATTATGCTGCTTCAAGTACAGATGTGAGTTATCCATCTGATGTATTTTTTGATTAGTTCTCTCTCATCTTCTTTGATCACGGACCCATGGTTTCCTTATGTTAGGTATTACCTGAATTTCTTCAAGTGGAAGCTTTTGCGAAATTGAGCATTGCTATTGGGAGGGTAAGTTTTCTACCACACTAATATTTTTATTCACTTTGAATGTTATATGAGGAGCTCCACAAGCCCAACCATTATGTTTGCAAGGTTGAGTTCCATAAGATTAAATAGTAGATCCCTTGGTTCTGTTTTTGTGAAAATTTCAATAAAATTTAATAACAGTGTAGAGAAGTTGAAATCCCATATGCCGACTATTTTATGAATGGATGATTTTATATGATCATACTCTATATGTAATCTTGTGGAAGTTCACTCGTGCGGTATAAAATAGCATTTAGTTCGCAACAAGAAAGGAATGGTCTCATAAAATTTAAAGAGGTTTCTGATATCATCACCTCCAAATTGCCAGGGATGTGTCTAAGGCTTCCAACTAGATCATGTGTCTAAGGCTTCCGACTAGAGCATGCCTATCTGATATATAGCAATGAGAGAATAGGGCACATGTTTCCTGAAAGATGATACTATGGAGGAGTTACCTAATGAAAAAAAAGATATTGAGGAGTCGCTTAGTGATAACATGGTGATTAAGGAAATCCAATAAGGGGCTTTAGAACAAGGTACTACACTGGCTGATTGATATTTGAAGGAAAAAGAGAGTCCTACTTTTTTCTTAATTGATTACACATGGTGGCATGGAAATGCATGGATTATGCTTTAGATTTAACAGCAGCATTTTGCTTCATTTTTTGTACATGCCATGCATGTTTCCATGTTGATCACTCAATGCAACTGCAGGTGATAGAAGCGCAGGTTGAAATGCCCATTGTTGGAGCCATAACTTTATATGTCTCTCTTCTTACGTTTACCCTCCGTGTTCATCCTGATCGGCTTGACTATGTGGATCAAGTACTGGTATGTTTCCTCTTGAAAGTTGTTTATAGCACTCATTAGATTTAAGTTTCACCTAACTATGACATGGTAGGCCTGCTGTTCGACAGAGCAGTAAGGCATTGATCACTTGTTCTCTGAGCTTCCATTTCCCAATGATTTAATAGCTAAAATTTATACTGATGATTGTTAATTCTTTATTATTTTTTGAATTCATCTTTAGGGAGCATGTGTTAAGAAGCTCTCTGGCAAACCAAAGCTTGAGGACAGTAAAGCAAAAAAACAAGTCGTCGCACTTTTGAGTGCTCCACTGGAGAAATACAATGATATTGTGATGGCCCTGACACTTTCTAATTATCCCCGTGTGATGGACCACCTTGATAATGAAACAAATAAAGTCATGGCAATGGTTATCATACAAAGTATCCTGAAAAATACATCTTGCATCTCTACTTCTGATCAGGTAGGCGTCTTCTGTATTTGTGCTACAATCTCAACTTTTCTTTCTGGAGTATGTGGTTAATATTGTCTTTATAGGTTGAGGTGTTGTTCGAATTAATTAAAGGACTCGTGAAGGACCTGGATGGAACTGATGTGGACGAGGTGAAAACACACTTAATGCACACACACATTGCTGCTAGAATTTTCATCTTGCAAGATAAAGCATATGAAAATTAATAATTCTATCCTGCTATCAAATCTTCTCAATCCACAATTTTTTTCCTTGATTTTTTCTCGGGACATTTGATCTGCAACGCTTGACTCAGAGGTGTCTTCTTATTTGTTATTTTTTTATATGGGAGTCTTCTGTATTTTAGTTCTAACACGTAATGAATTTTCTGCACTTGTGTCTCTCCCCTTTATGTGTTCCTGCTCCAACCAATAATAGCTTGACGAGGAGGATTTTAAGGAAGAACAGAACTCTGTTGCTCGTCTCATTCACATGCTTTATAATGATGACCCAGAGGAAATGTTAAAGGTTAGATTGGCGTCTTGAAATTATTTTACTTCAGAACTGTCTTTGGATGTTAATGCTACTGGAATCTCCTTAAATCAACATAATCTTGTAAAATATGCTTTCTGCTTGTTTATAGTAACATGATTTGTGGTGCTTAAGAAGATTATGTAATGAGCTAATAGAAATTGAGAGAGAAAGAAGCTATGGACTTATAGCACATTTAAAATCTTATGCTTTGGATTATGAATCAATATTATTTCTGATATCTTAGTTTAGGCATCAAGAGTCAGAACCTTCAAATGATTTCCTTTTTTCTGGTATTTGCTAATCTGGATATTTATTTTTTCTTGTAATCTTTGTATCCATCTACAGTAGTGCCATGGTCCAACTTTTTCTCATGTTTTCTAGTGGTCTAATGATCCACAGGACACTTCTTTAGATTTTGGGCATTAAACTCTTGTCATGGCATGATTTTAGTTTCTGATATTATTTTTACTGACCTTCAGATCATATGTGCCGCAAAGAAGAATATAATGAATGGAGGACCAAAACGCCTGCCTTTTATTGTTCCTCCTCTTATATTTTCAGCACTTGGGGTATGTTTCTTACCAACTGGCAGACTGTTATTTCACTTTTGTTTTCTAAATATATAAATTTGTAGTATGCGATGCCCACAAATGAAGAGTCATTTGAGTATTCATCTCTTTGGGCATGAACACTAACGTGAACTGACAAGAAGAATTTCTGGAGTGGAAATTTGTCATCAGATGCTTGTTTAGCACCTTTCACTCTTTATATGGTCAACAAGGTCGTGTACAGTGTATCTAAGTTCTAGATTTTTTGTGAAGACTTCATTGAATGAGTTTGGGGAAAATGCATGTTGCAGTGAGGCCATGGGATTTAACTTGTATAGTGATGGCTTGGATCTGTGTGACATCCATGAAGAATATATATATATATATATATATATTACACATTCTTGAGTAAAGGACATACTTAAACTTTGTGTGCTTCAAGTTCCGTACAACTTTGGGGGTGAAAGATACTGATTGATATGTCTAGTTCTTGTCATTAGATTGTCAATGAAGGGCTTTGTTTGGAGGTGAAGTGAACTTCTTAGTGCATGGCTTACTTGTGACGTGATCATTAGTGATGCTAGTTCTTTTGTAACTACAATTGCTGTGACAACCTCACATGCCTCAGGTAGAAGGAAGGAGAAAAAAATTCTGAAAAGGCTCAGGTTGTTGAGATATATCATTACTATATCAACTAGTGATGTCCTATGTAAACTAAATGAAAGAACACAATAAAGAAGAAAATACATATAATATTGCTGAAAAGACCTTGTGCCAAGGATAAAGAAGGGCATTTCAAAATAATTTGCTACATCCTGGTTTGTACTTTTTATGCTGATCCCATATATATACACAAAGGAAAAATGATAAACCTACATTATGGCTTGCAGTTGATATTTTCTCATAAATGGACCCCCAATGTGAGAGCATTTTCAGAAAGTTGTTTATGGCTTGCAGTTGATTAGGCGATTGCAAGGTCGGGAGGGGGATTTAACTGGAGAAGAAATGCCTGCAACTCCAAAGAACATTTTTCAGATCTTAAATCAGGTGACCTTTGACACATGATATTTGATTGAACTGCTGTGGAAGTCATGTCATTTTTACATGTTGATTCTGAAAGAAGAGGTCGGTTTTTGTTGTTTTAGCCATGTCATTGTAGAAAAATGTACTTGCTGATGGGCTTTCTTGACAGGACTGTGGATTATTTTGTCTTTTGTTGGATGGTTCTATGTTATTTACCAAAAACCTGGTTTTCACTTTTTTGGGGAAAAATAATAGAAAACTTAATGATTAAAAAAACTCAAAAGGCATCTCGCTTTAATTTTTTTTTTTGTTTTGTTTCCTGTGTCCTTTCACTGTGGTAACTCTGGACTTGTCTTAAATTTTCTACTCTCTCTCTCTCCTCCCTTTGGAAATGCTTATATTGTATGATTGTACTCTTACCTCTAATATGACAATTGTAGTTACTTTGTTTCAGGCTATTGAAGCTCTTACCACTGTTCCATCTCCTGAACTGGCATTAAGGTTATGCCTGGAATGTGCTGAGGTAAGCCATGCTATGATCTCCACGGAAAAAAAAAAAAAATCAGAAAATGAATTACTTTGGAGCTCCTAGAGCTCTTTTCTGGAGCACAAAAATTGATACTTGGTAATATTGTTTTCCAGATTGTGGGATTAGGCTTTCTTTAATTTTAATGGGAACATTTTCTGATTTCAACCGTAGGTTGTAAAGGCCTCATTGACTCCGTTCTTGTAAATGAATGTTAAATGGTTTTCTGCTATTACCGTTAAGAGTTGCTTGCGCTTCATTTAAAGAGTCACTTTGCATTTTGTTTTGAATATATTTTTCTTCAAATTAGAAAGGTTAAGTATTTTGATACCCAGTTGGTCTTATCTCATCTCATATCAACATCAAATTTCAAAACACTACTCAAACACAAATATTTTTCAATTTCAATTTCATACTTTTTCATCTAATCATTACAACTACTTATCAAAAAAAAAAAAAAAAAAAAAATCTAATCATTACAACTTTTCCAAACTTTCATATAAAATACAAATAATAATTAAAAATTTTCAAATCCTATAACAAAAACTATATTAAAAAATTATATTCTAACAATATTTTAATATTTTTATTCAACCTTTTCTCTTTCCCAAAATCTAATAAAAATCTTAACTTAAACTATTTCACTAGTATTCACAGATTCTCATCTTATCTCATCTCAATTAACTATTGAAACGAGACCTAAATGTTTATGTTGATAATATACCCGAGTTGGGAACTCACTGTTTGTTTCTGTATTATATGTGTCAGGCAGCGAATGACTGTGATCTTGAGCCTGTTGCTTATGAATTTTTCACCCAAGCATTTGTGTTATATGAAGAAGAAATTACGGTAATGAAGCGTGCACTAGTCTTCAAAGAAACCATGCACTGTCTCATAGTTAGCCTTATTTTTATTTTCTATTGACACCATTTTTGCATGTCGCTTTTAGGACTCCAAAGCACAGGTGACTGCGATACATCTAATAATTGGAACTCTTCAGAGAATGAATGTATTTGGTGTTGAAAATAGAGATGCTTTAACACACAAGGCCACAGGGGTAATGAAATATTACTATCTGGTTATTGTACTCTTTGTAACCTCTTTCTGCCAAAACTAAGTAATGTTTTTCTTTCTTTCTGTCAGTATTCGGCAAAGCTTCTAAAGAAACCTGATCAGTGCAGAGCGGTTTATGCATGTTCGCATCTTTTTTGGGTTGATGATCCGGATGGCATCAGGGATGGAGAAAGGTATGCTGCATGATATTTCAATCAATATATCTGGCATAAACTAGTAGCCTGGATTTATTCATCTTAATGTGTCTTTATCAGTTACCATCTTCATCGTTAAATTAGTCTATTTCCTAGGGTATTAAGCTTGCATTTCTTGGTGCAGTGATCTGAAGTTTACTGATGCCAGATATTATTGAAGAGGACATAACTAATAGTGCTATTTCCATTTACAGGGTCTTGCTTTGCTTAAAGCGTGGCGTGAGGATTGCAAATGCTGCCCAACAGATAAACAATATTACGCGTGGTAGCAATGGGCCAGTCACACTCTATGTTGAAATACTGAATAAGTCAGTAGTTTGGAGACTGCTTTTTATACATGCATGTAAAATAATAGCTTTTATGCATACATTATAATTACTTTTATGGCTCAACGTATCAGGTACCTCTATTTTTTTGAAAAGGGAAACCCCCAAATTACAAGTGCAGCAATCCAGGCTCTGATCGAATTAATCACAACCGAGATGAAGAGTGACTCCATAGCTCCCGATGCAGTTTCAGACCCTTTCTTTGGCAGCACACTGCGGTACATTCAATTCCAGAAACAGAAAGGTGGTGCAATGGGTGAAAAATATGATTCCATCAAGGTTTGACTGGATCGTACGTGCTAAGTTATGCCATTGAATGTGTGGGCAAGCAGGATGGACGTTGTTTTGGGGGGGTGGGGGTTGGAGAGTAAAGGAAATGATCATTTGGATTGTTATTCCTTAATAAAAAGAAAAAATAAATATATATTTTTTGGGGGTCGTTTTTAGGGTTTACATAGAGTTTTCACTGTTAGTATCTGGTTTTGGGCCCCTCTCTACTTAATGCATCTTTCCAGGACCCTTTACTTTTATGAAATAATTGGCCGTTGTAACTGTTTGTTTCTTTTTTCCCTATTAAATGAGTATTTTCTTGTTAATTATAATCCCATAACTTGCGTATTTTTCAAACTTTTAATCAATAAAGAAGGCCAGTTACGCTAAACAAACGAGAAAATTAGAAAAACAAGGTCAGACAATTAAATTGCCCGTTACAATCACAATCCGTACTCTGATCTGATATCCATTCTACAAAGATGTAGAAAAAGATCGACAATGGGTTTAGGGTTTACTCTTTTCTATCAAATTATCAAAATTTCTTGTAGTGCCCAACTCAAATGTACAAGCCGCAATGCCCAACAAAAGATAAAAAAGGGGATGAAGAATCAAAATGGAACCGTGTAGGGTAATGCATACACGTCAACTTCCGACAAGTAATGGGCACGTGGCCGCAATATGGGACTACTACAACCAATGGCATCGTTCCGAGCTTCATATCTTTCAGATTCATATCTGTTTTCCCGCTGCGTCTTAAAAAGCCATTCTTCATCATCACTGAAATCGTTTCCAAGATGATACTGGAGCGGAGGTGGCACCCAGTTCTCAATTAAAGCTCTATACGGTGACTCCGGTAGAATCTCATTTTTGTATGAGGTTGTTGTTTCATGCCTAGCTGGCACCGGACAGGCTGCTTCTTCTTTTGGCCTAATATCGAGCTTCTCAGCACGTTTATTTTCCTTGGTATTAGTAAAGCAGCACTGCTCTTGACTAGGAAAATTGGCACTTCCATTCTTGTGTTGAGCATGAAAATCATCGGCCCTTCCAGAAGTAGAGCGTAACTTCCCATTATCCCGGTCCTTCGTATGCAGCCGAATCCGGATAATGGTTCCTATTTTGCAATAAAAAGCAGTTGAAAATTAAGCGCTGATGAACTCCAGTTAAACATCTAACCTTAGCACCCCAAACAAAGGAATAATCCCAAAACTCACCATAATTGCGGAGGCCACTAGTTGGTGAGGTGTCCCTTATCCTCTTGTTGCCTCCCTGAAGGCTGTCCGAGCAAATATTTATAGAACAGGTTGACTGCTCATGTTCATCAGTAAGACCACTCGTTTCCAATTGTTCAGCCTCAGCTTCAATTTGTTTTTGAATATGAGCACCTTGCGACTCTTCTCTACTTTGCTCTAGTTGGTCATACTTCTGGTAATCGACCTTTCTTCTTTTGCCGTGACCAGTATCAGCGGGTTTCTCTTTTCCTCTATCAGATTTCCTTTTCTCCTTCTTCTCCCACTTCTTATCTTTCTTTATTTCTGTTTTGATCTTCTCCCTTTCTCTTTGGAGCTATAAATAGCACCAATGCAAGAATTTTAAAAAGGGGGGCTAGATCAAAAGCAAGCACAGCCAGATCAATGGTACTGGTAACATGGAGAGAAAACACAAGCAAAGCACTTGACAAGCTTTTATTACCCTAGAACCATTATTCAGGTTAAAGTATGATCAATAACAGAGCATTCATAGCCTACTAGTAGTAAAGCATGCAGAGGTTCAACCTCGCTGTCAGGCAGTCATTGAAAAACAGCATATAATCAAAATCACAGCAAACAGCCTCTGGTTCCAGACATGGCCAACCAGTTTGCAGCCTTTACTTCAAAACATGGTCTAAAAGATTATTATAACTTAGACAAAGGAAAAATATATTTTTTATTGGCATTGGGTGTTTGGAACAGCGTCCCAACTAATTCCGAAGGTGCACAAGCCTTCGGTAAGGAATTTCCAAAAAGTGCACCTAGGTGTATACAAGAGAAAAATCCTTCAATCCAATGGCCTCCTAAGATTGTTTGCACCCAAGGAAATGTGAACATTAGACCTAGGGGAAGCATATCCACAACCCCAAGGTCTTTACCACATAAGCATTCTAGGAGTTCTAATCTAAAAAATAATCACACTTAACCCACACAATTAGTAAGTTTACTTTTGTAAAATCCATATATAGATGAAGCATTTCTCTTTGAAAAATGATTAGCTATTGAGAGGGAAAATTCGTTCTACGTCCATGCAACTAGGTTTTACAATTCACAACCAATAAATACATTCGTTCCAAACGAATCAAAAGCTGCATGCCACCAAAATATCCTCTGGTTCTATTAGTTCTTGATTTAAGAGAAAAAAAAAACTAAATAAACTAACTCATTATATAAAACAATGTTAATTATTTACATATTACACATGTTAGACTTCACATTTTAAACCTCTCAAAGAAGTAAACCCAAATCTAGTCTAGCTTAGCCAGAACCTAAGTTCCCCTGAAGAAGTAAAATTTCGAATCAGGGCACAAGTAAACTCAGAGAGAGGTCGCCATTACAACGCAACTTTCATCCTATACAAAACCATTTTTACAATGATTTCAAGGAGTTAGCGCTTTTTCCTTCTTCCCATATTCTTTTCAATCCAATCACACCAAACTTAATCCCACTCAGTACCTAACCTGTATCCAACTCATCCAATCCCATCCAACTGCACACAAGCAACTGTTCAATTGTTATGATCCTGAAGGTTAAATGTTTAACCAAATTAGTATCCAACCATCTTAAAGCTTTTGGATCAATAGTTGGGTCTTTAATAATTGGTTTAAGAGCAAGATCACATGAGGATTAAGTCACAGAAGATGCGACTTACAGGTTGGATTAAAATATCTTGATACTTTGTATATGCATTGTATTAAATCATTGAATATTAAAAACTGAGTGAAGTTGCCAAAAGAAAAAGGGTTACCACCGGGACAGTGTCGATAGAGGGGGCTGCTGTGAACATCAAAAATTTGAAAACGTGGTAGTGTTATGATCTTGAGAGTTAATGGTTTAACCAAATTAATATCGCTTTTAAATGAATGGTTGAATCTTTAACATCAACCCTGTCTCTTTCATCAAAATGCAAGTTCTTTCGAGTTCATTGAAAACCAGACCATATACTACAGTTAGTCCCAGTATTGGTTTAATTAGTGACAGTCAGACTTTTTATCTTTAGCCAATCATCCCCACACATTCTTTATAGAGGCGGCTCAGACTCTCAAGACTCGGATCTCACGGAAATACCCAATTCTTGAAACATAATTCTCAGTGCTCTTCCAGATACAAACAAAATATCTACAAGAAATACTGATTCTTGAATACAAGAATAAACTTGTATCATACACACAGATGCTTTGGTAATCAACCATTAATTGCGAACACAAGTAGTTGAGCATAAACGCAAAAACCAGATTGCTCAACACACCTTAATACAACCGATCCACGGCCCCCTGTCCTTCACAAATCCCGGGGGAGGGTACGGATAGCATCGAGACATCCCCCCAATTACAATGAAATTCCCCGTTCAGTAACTCTGCGGATCACGATTAGGGTTTTCAACTGAGAGAAGATTAAGCAAGAATTTGCAAAGGAAGAAAATCTTGGGTTAGGGTTTCTTCTCCGATGTTGCACGCGGATTCGAAGGCACAAGAAACAGAAATACGCGTAGAATGTTAGATATGAGGGAGGGGAGGGGTATATATAGGGCGAGAGTCTAATTAGTCGGCTTCTGCGTCGTTTCCTTATTCCTTTAATACCCTTATATTTGGCTAAAAATTTCATCGTGTACGCCACTTTTCTCTCGCTTTTATTAGTTTATTGTTTACTAACTTGCGTCTCTTGTTGCGCGTTGCATTCACGCTCCAATACGAATGGAGCACGGAGGGGAATAAAGTCATATAATTAAGAGGACTGTTATTATATAAAAGTAATTTTATAATTGAATGTGTTATGAATTCTGTAAGTGGAGGGACGGCAGCCGCCCCTGTTCCACCACTAAAATTATGTGAATGATCCCACCACTATTATTTTAAAATCTGCATAGTGACTTGCATAGTAACTTGCATAGTAACTTCAACGCCTATAAATATGAGCTTCAGTTGTAATGAAATTCATAAGAAAATAGAGAGAGAAAGAAAGTTTTAGAGAATTTCTTTTATATTTCTCTTGCAATAGTAGTAGTTTTCTTTTTAGTTTTATAACACGTTATCAGCACGAGGTTCTACCGATACTGAAGCTAGTGGTCTTCTACTTCAAGTAAGTTTTTCAATATATTATTTGCAGTCCTTGAGATAAATATTAAAGGTAATATTTCTGAATATTACTTGATAAAATTTTATTTTTATTCTCATGATAATGTGAATATATTTCTTAAATTCACAGATTTATTTTTGTAATATAATGTCAAATATTGATATTTATTACTATTGACATTTCTGAAAAATGTTATTTATCCAGGATCCTTGATGAGATCTATTTGGATATGATGATGAACTTGAAAGATACAATCATAGAAGAAAATCATGTGTCCCTGAAGGACCGTGCTGTGTATCTCATGATGAAAAATCATCTTACTGTGTGAAATGAATTAAGAGAGTGATATAAGCACCAGAAGATGTAATCCTCTCAAAAGATCATTATGATTTATTGCACCTGAAGTTGCAAGATTTTAAGAGTGGTATTGAATATTCTGCACTCTTTAAAATCAGCTCAATATTAAAATTATGCAGTGAAAATGTCACTGATGATGATATATAAAAGAAGACATTATTTTTCATACTTCGAATGTGCTCCTGCAGTAGCAATATCGAGAGTGAAAGTTCAACAAATATTCTGAACTTTTGTTTTGTCTTCCAGTGATTGAGCTAAATAATGAGTTTTTGTTACACCAGTTACGTCCTATTAATGATATCGAATTTACACAATTCCCAGAAGTGAACGGGAACTAAGGGCGTAGACGTGGTAGAAAAATTATAGAAGTGTTGGTCCCAAAAGCGACAACACTAAAGATGATAAAAATATATCGTATCACCAGAAGTGATCAAACTCAGAAAAGGGTAAAGGCCCTCAGAATAATTCTTCATAAAAAAAAAATGAAGATGTTTGTCATAGATGTGATATGACTAAACAGTAGTCACGTACCTGTTGTACGGCCATGCACTTGATTTACTTATACTAAGCTTTTATATATAAGTTTATTAATATTTCATCATGTTTTGAAATAATGAAATATCGGTGCCTGAAGCACGACAAGAAATTACTTGGGATAATAAAGTCCTGTTTAAATTTGATCCTCTTATAAATAAATGTGAACCAGAAGTTCAGAGGATTATCTATCTGCAAAGTGTTGCAAATCAATTACATGATGTATTTACTGACACTAAAGGTGTTGTAAAATCATATATTACTGCTGTTAATGCTTAAGCAAGAATTGAAGTCCCTGAAGGACGAGTTGTTAAAACAGCAATAAATGAGTCTAAGATACACCTGAAGCGTTGAAGACCTATTGGTGCACAAGAAAAATAAAAATCGGTGCTCATGAAGAGACCGTATTTTCTAATCCTCCTGAAGAGGTAACTCCTGAAGAGTGTAACTCCTGAAGAGTATAACTCCTGAAGAGGTAACTCCTGAAGAGTGTAACTCCTGAAGAGTATAACTCCTGAAGAGAAAACTCCTGAAGAGTATAAACCTCCTGAAGAGGAACCTCCTGTAGAGGTGTTTCATGAAATGTTTTCCCCTGGAGAGGAACAATGAGATCTCAATACATTTCATGAGTACTGGAAAATTTATGGATAGAAATAAAACTGTTGTCGACAACATATATGATAACACGTGACATTACCAGAAGTAATGAAGAAAGTGAGCCAAAATCCGTCGAAGAATGTCGACGTAGAAATGATTGGCCAAAATGGAAAGCAGTTATTAAAACTGAATTAAACTCGCTAATGAAGCGAGATGCATTTGGACCTGTTGTCCAAACACCAAAAGGAGTAATATCTGTCAGATATAAATGAGTATTTATACGAAAGCGTAATGCGAAATGAAATTGTGCGGTATAATTTGTCGCACAAGGTTTCCTGCAGAAACCCGAGAATAGTTATGAGGAAACATATTTCCTTGGTATGAATGCAATCACATTCATATTTTTAATCGATTTGGTTATTACAAAAGGATTAGATATGCAGTTAATGAATGTGGTCCCTGCATATTTATAAGGATCATTAGATCATTACATATATAAAGATATACGATACTTGAAGCATTTAATCCAAGTACATTTAGGAGTATGTACTTTATAAAGCTTTAGAGATCTTTATATGGGTTAAAGCAATCCGGACGCATGCGGTATAATTGAATCAACGAGTATCTATTGAAAGAAGGATTTAAGAATAATCCTATATGCCCATATGTTTATCAGAATCCGGATTTGCCATTATTCCAGTTTACGTTGATGATTTACCTTGTTAGAACTCCTGAAGAGATTACAAGAGTTACTATAAATTTAAGGAATGCATTTGAAAAGGAAAGATCTTATTATTCAATTGATAGATGAGTTACAAGAATTTGAGACTTCTAGCCTCATCTCTCAAATGCATTTGCTCTTCATAAAGCAACATACCATCCTTATCTAAAGGATTGGGCAGTCGAAATGAAGAGGCAAGTAAGGATTTTAAATCATTATTCTCTTGCTTTAAGTCTGTAATTTTTCTGTCAGACTCTTGAACGAGTCGTTGAAGTACGGAAACCTTCTCGTTAAGCTCCTCAATCTGACGATTTTTGGATTGTAATCGGTTGGAAAATCCGACAATAGAGGAGGAGTATCTGGTGCCGAGAGTCACCAGCTCATAAACAGCTTCACGATCTGACTTATTAGCCAGATCATTTGCTTGCTGCAACATGGCACCTGCGGAAGATGTAGGAACAACTTGTAATTGAGGCGAAGGATACCTCATATGTTGATCGTGAGAAATAGTAAAAGGAAATTGATGAGCCATTGGAAATTTGTAGAATAAGAATACAAATACAGATGAATTATAGATATGAGAAGAAGATTTGATGCGTACTAAATGAAGCTAAAGACGGTTCTTATAGAAATGGAAATAAGAACAAGACAAAGCATCATCTCTTCAAATCTCACTTTACAAGATATGCTGGATGCATAATTTCAAAAGCCAGCGAGATTAATTACAGCTATCCCTATTTTCTTGTAAACGTTGAACCTCTGCCGTTAGCTGCTGTTGTTGACTTTGTATCTGAACTCTCTCTCGTTCCAGCTCTTCTACTCGTGTTTTCAGGTCACGAGAATACCAATCTACAAGTTTCTTCAGCTCCTTGTTTTCTTGTTTTAAATCTTTTACTATCTTTAGTTGCAAGCGTTTGATGCAACTCAGATATTTGAGTTTTAAGATGATCAACCTCACTCGTTCTCGCCAATAGCCTCTGAGACATGGTTGTAAGAGAGGCAGCATATTGAGCACTGAGGGTTCTTGATGCTGCAACAATTTCAGGATCAGATTTACTAGATAGATATATCTCTGCTCCTATCATGGTGTTGACAGCCTCAGGAGAAAATATGAGTGGTTGAGGTATAAAAGGTTCATGGTTCAAATCTGGGACATTAGAATTTCTATCAGACATAATATCATTCTGAATGAACAACAACTGAATCTATGAGGAATGCGAAATCTTTTTGCTGGAGTAAACCAATGGTAAAATTGGTTATATTTAAACAACAACCCGAAGGCTTCAAATCTCTTCAAGATCTCGTTTGTCCACAATGTCAAGCGGATTTGATTTTCCGCCGAACCGATAATATTAGACCTCAAAGCTTTTACAGCTTTTATCATACATAGATGATTTCCAATGTTATTTCCGCCGTATATAAACAAGTTCTTCCTAATAACGCCGAATGAGGGGGAGAAAATTTTAGATGAAAATATTATCATACTCTCTCTAAATGCATTATTTAGTTGGAGATCGTGTTTGAATTCTTAACTTGTTATATATACTGAAATTATATTTGCTTATTACTTGAAACACTAATGCATATTATCAGGGAGAGTTTAAGTATTACTGCAGGTATCAGATTTCTATTAAGTTTGTCAACCAGATATTATTTTTCATCTTCAAATCACTCAGAGATTATTGCAATTCATGAAACAAGTCGAGAGTATATTTGGCTGAGATCAATGACTCAACATATCCAAGAAAAGTGTGGTATTTTGATAGCTCAACAATTTTATACGAAGATAATGCTGCTTGTATCACTCAAATCAAAGGAGAATATATCAAAGATACGATCAAGTGATAATCTGGCAGATTTATTCACGAAGACATCACCAACTGCGACATTCAAAAAAATTGTGCAGAATATTAAAATGTGAAGACTCAAAATCTATCGTCATGCACTTTCCAGGGGGAGTAAAAGTCCTGAAGACTTGTGTTGATTGTACTCTTTTTCCTTCGCTAAGGTTTTATCCCATTGGGTTTTCCTTTGCAAGGTTTTAATGAGGCAATCTTAAAAGCACTTGTGGATACATAAGAAGACTGTACTCTTTTTCCTTCGCCATTGGTTTTTCTTCCCACTGGGTTTTTCCTTGGCAAGGTTTTAACGAGGCAGATTGTTTATGGGTGGTCATTCAAGGGGGAGTGTTATGAATTCTGTAAGTGGAGGGACGGCAGCCGCCCCCTGTCCCACCACTAAAATTATGTGAATGACCCCACCACTATTATTTTAAAATCTGCATAGTAACTTGCATAGTGACTTGCATAGTAACTTGCATAGTAACTTCAACGCCTATAAATATGGGCTTCAGTTGTAATGAAATTCATAAGAAAATAGAGAGAGAAAGAAAGTTTCAGAGAATTTCTTTTATATTTCTCTTGCAATAGTAGTAGTTTTCTTTTTAGTTTTATAACAGAATGTAATTTTATATAATTTATAGATTTATTAATAATAAAAATAATTATTTTAATAAAGTGTTTATCTATACCTACTAGGTTAAGATAGTCTTGACCATGCAATCTCGCATATCTTTTTAGGATCCGATAAATCTCATAGTTTTTTATTCCAATCTTATATTTTATTATGAAATTATTATTATTAATTTATTATTATATAAACTTCATATTTATTTAATTATTTGAAAATGAGTGTGTTGAATTTATAATATTATAAATATTATTATTTTTAAATAATTATGAGTTAACTATTGGATTTTAGCTACTACACTATAAAATTCGTTTTTTTCTTATATTTATCACTCAGAATTATAATTTCATTTTCTTAAAATGAAATAAAGTCTTTTCTTATATTAAAAAAAGAAAAAACTATTACACCATTGTTAATAGAATATAATTCTTTTATTCAACACTCATATACTATAAAATGATTTTTTTCCCTTTCTCTTATTAAGGCACGGTTTGTTTATACGGATGAAATTAAAAATTAAAAATAAATATTAAATTCATTATTATATTTTTTTAAATTTTCATATAAAATATAATAAAAAATTCAACTTTTTCAAATTTTAAAATATATTTTTTAAATCTCAAAAACAAATTTAATATTAAAAAAATATTATAATAATATATATTTTTTTAACTTTTATCTCATTTCATCTCATCTCTAAAAATAAATTAGTAATATTTTCAATAGAAATCATACTTGTAACTCACTATTTTATTTTTGTTTTAAGAAAAATCCTACTCTTTCAGATAGGAGCTACCGTCGGAATTTATTATTTATTATTTATTTAGTAATTAAGAAAATATCTTTAATAATATTATGAATATTTATTTTTTTAAAATATTTAAAAGTGTTAAAAAATGTATATTAAAAAACCGTATAAAATCTATGTACGCTTCCAACGGCAGCTCTCACGTGTGGGTGTACGGCCGGCCTTTGTTTTAAGGGCGCTTCTTTTCTCCTGAACTTTTTTTTGGTAGTGATATGGTTACTATCTTTTTATTATCCATCTATAAGTATTTGAAATTTTATATATTTTTCTCATTTTTTAAATATTTTTTAATATTCTTAATTGTTAAGAAAAAATTAAAAAAAATAATTATACTAATAACCATTTTTTAATCATTAAATAAAAAAATTAAAAAAAAATACAAAAAATAATAAATGAATAATAGAAAAATAATAATTCTATCATCATCATTCTTCTTTATGTTTCCTTTGGTTTTGGAAGTAACAAAGTAAAAGGCAGATTTGAAAAAGAAATTTCTTCTATGCATGCTGGAATTCGAGGGTTGAGAGCTTCAAACGAAATTACAACTTGAGGGGCTTTTGCTCCCAACTTTAAGTTATCAAAGTCTTCTGAGCTTATTGTTCGAATTTAAAACCTCAAATAGAATATCAATAGAAATAGATCATAAGCTCCATTTCTTGTTCATTTAATATAGTCAAAATTATTTATACAAACAATAGTAAAATGTTGTAGAATTACAGTACAACCCAATATTTGATTTAAGTATGGTTTGAATAGTAAAAAATAGTCTCCTATCTTATTTGAGTCTCCTCCAGAGGTGGTGTTTCTAGGGTTTTGCTTCGAGATGGTATTTGCAGATTTTCTCTACGAGTTGCTCTGAGTTGGTTTTCTCGAGTTGGTCTTCGCGAGTCTTCGAGTTGCTTCGAATGGCTACATTGGTTCCTGAGAGGGCTTCTCTGTTTGCGCTTCGCCGATTACAGAGATGGAACTTCTCTATTTGTGCTTTGTCGAGTATAGGGGTGGGGCTTCTAGGATTTGGATACTAGTTTGTTTAGTGATCATTTTCTCTAAGGGTGCCTTGGTGGTCTTAGAGGCAGGATTTCTAGGGTATTGTTGCCAAGTTGGTCAGTGATTGTCTATTAAGCGGAATCATGGAAGAAATAGAGCAGTGTTGAAAATATCCGTGTTTGACTGAGGAAGAAGAATGTGTTCTTGAAGTCTTGGCAGAAGGAAGATGCAAAGTTATGAATTCCGTTCTTATAACAATTTCGGTTGAGTTATTGGAATGAAATATTTTAACACCGATATCGTTTTGAAATAAACAGTATTTAAATATATTATGCATATAATAACTATATTCTAAATAAAGCTAATACAAATTGTAAAAATATACATACTTAATAAATTTAATAATTCTTCTCAATAGTCAATACAAAACTTAAATATACATATTTAATACAATATCAAAAATAAAAGTCAGAGGATATAGTGTAATTTTCCTTCTAATATTGAATTGTAGATCTATTTTTATGTGTGTTTAAGATATAGTGTGTGCGCATGTGTTTTTAAAGAATGACAATTTTTCATTTTTTTTTTATTTTCCCTTGTTTTCTTATTTAAAAAAGATTATATATATATATATATATATAATATACACAACGCTTTACAAACTTACACTTAACCCTACTCTCCGTCTATTCCTTTACTTTCTTTTCGTTGGAAACAAATATTATTTTACTTATAAAAGAAATATTTGCACGCGGCCTAGAATCTGTTAGTTTTAACAATTCAGATATAACCTATTTTATTATTTATTGAAAAATTATTGGCATCAGCCTAGCTATTGTAACAGCTCCTCATATAAATAATAATTTTACTGTTTATATAAATAGTAAACTACTGTTTTGTAAAGGGCTGTTGCAGTAGTCGGGTTGAGATATTATCCTTATATTTTAAAAAAAATCTAAAAGAAGATTATGTCTTAATCGTTATTGTTAGATTTATGAGTTAATTATTATTAATTTTCTTTTACTAGGCTACTGGCAATTAAAGTCTCTTTATTCTCTAGTATAGCAAAAGACAAAAAAAAAAAAAAAAAAAAAAAGACTCTAGTACTCAATCAATTACAAGTCGACAAAGTATCCCTAAAACTAAAGTATTGGTTTTTCTAAAGCCCTTTAATTATCACTAGGGCTGCAAACAAACAGAGCTGCTCGTGAACAATTTGAGCTCGACTCGTATAAACTCGATTCGAACTCGATTCGTTTAATAAATGAGTTGTTCGTGAACACTAATATTGGTTCGAATATTAAACGAGCTAAACTCGTATAATCTCAACTCGACTAATACAAACTCGATTTGTGTTCGTGAACAAAATTCGTATAAACTCGATTCGACTCATTTTGAGCTCGTAACAATACTCGTAATATTTCTATATACATATATATAATCTTGCATATATTCTTACATAAATTCTTTTATTATATATTTTTTGTATTATATATATTATTTTTAATATTTTGTATAAGTAATATATTTCGTTACTATATGTAGAAGTAGCATTTTATTTTTTTACAATAATAATGTATTAAGTTTACAAAAAAATTATTGAGTCAAATATTTATAAAGAGTAAAAAACTTGAGTAATTACTCGACTAAGTTCGGCTCGTTCGTTAGAGAGTAAAAACAAAGATCGATAAATAACTCGATTCGACTCGAGCTCGTCTTTGATCGGCTCAAATTTGACTCGACTCGGCAAACTCTCAGTTCGACTCGAACTTGAACTCGAGTTATTTGAGTCATGCTCGACTCGATTAGACTCGAACTCGTCTTTGATCGGATCGTTTGCAGCTCTAATTATCACGTTTCTTCTCTTCTAGTTTTCCATGTTTTTCTAAGAATTTCTCTTCTAATTTCAGGCAACATTGAGATCTTTGAGTTGTGTGATGGAGAGAGGTATGCCACTCGTTCCTTGTACGTTCGATTCTACTTCTGTATCTTTTTCATAAATAATAGCATGCGTTCGGCAATTTTTCATTTGCTTTAAAAAATGAATAATTCTTTTTATAATTCATATTTAGTGGACTGCATTACAATCTACATAGAAACATTTTTATTTTATGATTAAATGAAATAAGTTTTCATATTTTTAATTTTTTTTTAATTTTTAAATAAGGATATTTTAATAAATTTTATTCTAAAATGAGGATTTTTTCATTTGTTTATTGCTTGGACTACAAGGAAGTCTTGTTTTTTGGACTGTATGTAGTATGCCCATAAAAAATATACTAGAATCTATATTCCGCCCGGTATGCCAGAATCTGGCCAGAATGAGCTAAAATGATCCGGAACGACCGGAATTTAGGTTGAAACTAAATTAAATTTTAAGGGTGTAAGAAGACCAAACCGAACCGGTGGACCGGACCTGATAGAATTCGGTCCGGTCCGGTCCATGTTTTTTTTTATGGACCAAACATTTCTGGTCCAATCCTGATCTAGGGCATTTCCCCCCTGGACTGGACCGGACCGGACCAAACCGAATGATTTTTCTTTTATATATATATATATATATAAATAATAATATATAAATAATAATATTAATATTAATATAGATTAAAAGAGGTAGTATTATATATTAATATATAATATATACTCTTATAATATTAACATATAATAATTTATAGTAGTTGACTAGTTGTAGCATAAAAATATAAATTATAGAGTCATAGTATATCTATATAGAGTATTAGAAATAACTTATAAGTAATAAGTATATTATTATTATTTAATATATTATTACTAATTTATCATTATTTACTAACATATAAATTTATAATATACTATACTAATATAATAGTGTTTTTTACTTTTTTATTTAGATTAATTTTTTTTTGTCAATTGTTTTAAGAGTAAGTTTTTTAAAATATTATTTAGCTTAAATCTGCAATAAATACGTAAATTGGACTGAAAATAATTAAATTCAAGCTAAAAATTATTTTTCATTATTGCAAGATTTTAGATTAAATTTAATCTATTAAATCATATCAGGTGCCCCTAGATCGGATCGGACTGGACCGCCCCTGGACCGAATTGGACCGGATCGGTATGGACCGAATAAATTTTTGGTTCGGTCCAGGGTGGGAAAACTTTTGGACCGAATGGAACCAGTCTACATTTTTTCCAGACCGGACCAGACCATTTATACTCCTAAAATAAACTGCTTCACTGTTTCGAGTATTGTAGCGGAACGATAAATCCTGACAATTCTGGTCGGAACGGAACGAAATTTATAACTTTGGGAAGATGATGATGTTCGTAGGAAGGGTCAGAGAAGTCTTGTGAGGAAGGTATGTGTAGACCAAACAATTGGAAAGGAAATTGTGGCAAAAGCTATGGGAAAACTTTGGAGAATTAACAAAATGGCGGAGTCTCAAGAGGTAGCAAAGAACATTTTCATCATAACTTTTAATATCCATGCTGACAAGGAAAGAATTATTGAAGGGAGGCCGTGGCTCTTTGACAATACTCTATTCGCTTTGAAAGAATATGATGGTGATCTGCAGCCGTCTCAGATTAAGTTCAACACATAAGTATTTTGGGTCCAATTTAACAATTTGACACTAACTCAGATGAAAAAAGGATTATGGAAAGTTCATTGGGAAGTTGGTTGGAAAAGTGCTTGATATAGAAACGACAGAGGATATAGTAGGGTGGGGCAAATACTTATGGATAAAGTTAGAATTTTTGCTGTTTAGACCGATTACTCATAGTCGTTTTCTTAATTCCTGTGGAAGGAATTGTGGATTCAGTTTCAGTATGAAAAAGGCCCAAGAATTTGTTTTAGGTGCGGTTGGTTAATTCATGACACTTCAGGATGCCAAAATCGAAGTAGTGAAGGGGAAAAGGAAGGGGATTCAACTATGTAGTTTGGTGCTTGGCTTTGTGTAGATATGGGTTTTCGAAGAAGAAACATGTTTGCTCTCAGCACTGATAATTTTGAAGTAAAAGAGGCGATCAATCCAGTTGCTCGGTGGGAAGAATGCTCCACTGGTAGTTCAGAGCTAGGTGTTATGGCTATGGTGCTTGAGAAGGACCCCCTACAGGGCACAGATGAAGGAGATAGTGAAAAAATGGGCTTGTAAAGTTTAGCAGATAAGAGAGGAGAAGCTTTGGATTTCTATGGATAGGGATAAGAGAGGGGCGTTCGTCTCAGAAATATGTGGGGAGACTTTTTTGGGATTTAAGGGACATCATGAATCTACTATAGCTATTGGAGTTCAACTAGGTGACAGAGGGGACTTATAGGGCTTTACTGGGCTAAATAGGGTGGATAATGTTTATGTTGGGACTATGGAAGAGCCCAGTTTACAGATGCAAACTCAAGAGTATCTAACGGCTACCAAAACTCACACAAGCTCGGAAGCAAGACATAATTCATTTAAAGATAAAGGCAAGGCACTGATCTAGAACACTTAGAGGGGAACACAAAAATGGAAAATGAGGGCTCGCAACCAAGGTACGAATTCCTCTTGTCTGGATAACTTAACTAGGAGAAAAGATTAGTGGATGAGGAGGGTGTATTTTCTGATTTAGTTTGTTTTAAAAAGGAAAATTTGATAGAGGTCTTAAAAATGAGTTGGCTGAGGTTGGGTCTCAGCCCCGCAAATCATTATAAAAATTTTAAATTGGAATTGTCGGGGACTTAAGAATTTCCATACAGTTCAAAGTCTTAGCCTCCAAGTTAAGACAAAGATTCTCGATGCGATTTTTATTATGGACACCAAATTATTTTACAAAAGAGCTTAATTGGTTGTTAGGAAAATGAAATTTGAAGGTTGTATTATGTTGGAAGCTATAGGGAGAAATGGGGGTCTTTTTATTATTGTGGAAGCATGATATTAATTTAGAATTGTTAAATTATTTCCAAAGATACATCAATGCTTACGCTAGAGATGATTTGAGTAGTACCCAATGGATTTTCACTTGTTACTATGGCCCTCTAGAAGTTCATCAAATAAAGACAAGCTTTGAATTATTAAATTCATTCAAACCAACTAATCTAGGTAGGCGCATTATTGGTAATTATAATGAAATTCTGACTAATGATGAAGATTGGGAGGGAGACAAATATGTGAACGACAGATGCAGATATTTAGACAAGTTTAAGAGAAGGGCTCCTTATTTGAATTAGGATGGAAGGGTGACATATTTACATGGCCTAATTGACATGAAGACGACTCATTTACTAAAGAAAGACCATAGACTGTTATGTAAACTCCCAAGTTGATATGCTCACTGTAATATGTTCAGACCATAGACCAATCCTTCGTAATTGTGTTCCAAATAGATCTATTCAATTTTTTTCACATAGTTTTAAATATGAGATATTATGGAACTGAAAAGGGAGCAAGGAAGTAGTGCTTACAAAATGGAAGAAGAATATGAGGGGGTGCACATCAGTTGGAAACAGTGCAAGAAAAGTTAGAATTATGTGCAAAGGGTTTAAAGAGATGGAGTAAGCATATAGAACATAACAGATTAAAGGCTATCAAGACAAAACCAGAAGGTCTTAGTCTACTGCAAAAGGATGAAAGTTCTACTAATGTGGAGCATTAGAAATAGTTGGAAAAAGATATAGAATTTCTACTTGAGCAAGAAGATTTAAAGTGGAAATAATGGGCAAAAAGACATTGGTTGAAAAAAGGGGGATCGCAATACAAAGTTTTATCACGTATGTGTCAATCAAAGAAGGGAGAAAAAACATAAAACAAGTCAAGGATGGAAATGAGGTGCTATTAACTAAGTTCCAAGATATATCACATGGGTTTTGGCAGTAATTTTCAAAGGTTTTTCTTTCAACCAGCCCCACAAAGGAGCACATTGATTAGTGTTTTCAAGGAATAGAGCAAAGAGCTATTGAAAACATGAGACGAGCTGGAAAACAGTTTATTAGAGAGGATATGGAGGTTGTATTGCAACAAATGACCCATTTTAAAACTCCTTGATCTGATGGTTTTAGTGCTAGCTTTTATCAAGATCATTGGGAGGTTGTAGGCTTAGAGGTTTTGGATGCTGTGCTAGAATTTTTAAACAATGGCCAAATGCCTCCAGGTATAAACCACACCTACATTGCTTTGGTTCCTAAAGTAAGTTCACCTACTTCAGTGCATGAGTATCGTCCTATTAGTTTATGTTCCCTCAAAAACTATTTCTTAGAATCAAAGTGTCTTCATACCTGGCAGACTTATAACTGATAACATCATAGTTGCCTATGAGATTTTACATTTGATGCAATCTAGACAATGTGGCAAGATGGGTAGTATGGCCATAAGGTAGATATGTCTAAAGCATATGATAGAGTAGAATGAGATTATCTTGAGTATATTTTACTTAAGTTGGGATTAGATGGACTTCTCTTCTTTATGACGTGTTAAAACTGTAAGTTATTTTGTGAAAGTCAATGGGATATCGGGAGATTCTATTTCTCCATCAAGGGACTTTGCCAAGATGATCCTTTATCACTTTATTTATTTGTTATATGTGCTGAATGTTTGATTACATTGCTACAACAAGCCAAATTGAATGGGGGCTATTAGAGGGATAGCTGCTTCAAGAGGAGGATTAAGAGTAAATTATTTAATATTTGCAGATGATTGTGTAATTTTTTGTAAAGCAAAAATAGATGAGTGGATCAATGTGGAGCTGATTTTGAAGAAGTATGAGTGTGCTTCAAGGCAAGTACTAAACAAACAGAAAACTTCTATGCTTTTTAGTAGCAATACAAACCCAAATGCAAAAGAGTTAATTATCCAATCCTCTAATGAGGTGGTATGTGGCAATTATAACAAGTATTTGGGGTTGCCAACTATTATTGGGAGGTCCAAATACAATACATTTAGAGGCTTAAAAGAAAAATATGGAGGATGATAGATAGCTACAAATAAGTGTTTCTCTTTAACGCCGGAAAAGAAACCTTGATTAAGAGTGTTTTACATGTGATTTCTATTTATACTATGAGCGTTTTCAAGCTTCCAAAAGTGTTGTTAAAAGAGATAGAGGCCATGATATCCCAATTTTGGTGGAATCATAATAAAGCTACCAATGGAGTTCATTGGAAGAGTTTGGAAAAGCTATTGCCAAGTTAAAGATATCGGAGGGCTCAATTTTAGGGATTTATTTAGCTTCAATAAAGCTTTGCTAGCTAAACAATTATAGAGAATTATACAAGAGCCTACTTCATTAGTTTCCCAGACCTTTAAGAAAAAATACTTCCCAAACAGTCGTCTATTTGAGTCTAAGATAAGATCTTCTCCATCTTTCATTTGGAGAAGTATATGATCTTCTTTAGACTTAGTAAAAGCAGAAGCTGTTTGGAGGGTTGTGGATGGCAATAACATCAAGATATGGCATGATAGATGGCTACCCAAGGCTACAACCTACAAGATACAAACGCCTATGAATCCTCTAGATTCAAATGCAAAAGTGGCAGATTTGATAGATAAGGAAAAATGTGAATGGAAAGCTGGCCAAATTGATGAAGTATTCAACCCAGAAGATGCTCAGTTAATTTACCGTTTTCCAATTAGTTTTTGTGAAACAAGAGATACGTTAATAGGAGTGAGGTACTCAAAAGGGATATTTTCTATCAAAAGTGCTTGCTTTGTGGATTTTGAGATTAAGAGGCAAGCAAGGGGGCGGATATCAAATGGATTAGTTGAAGCAGATCAGTTGAAGAACATCTGGCACTTGAATGTTCTTGGTAAAGTGAAGCAACTTGTGTGGAAGGCCCTCCATGATATTCTGCCTACAAAATGCATTTTAGCAAGAAAGCATATAGTTAGAGATGGGGTGTGTCCAATCTACCTGAGAGAAGAAGAAATAGTTTTACATGTCCTTTGGTTCTGCCCAGCTACTGTGGATGTTTGGGGGAAAGCTTTAAGTCCAATAAAAAGTGGAGAGCAGATTATATGGATTTTAATGTGCTGTGGAGAGATTTATTTAATAGATTGGATGATATCCTGCTTGATCAAATTGCTGCAATTTTCTATAAATTGTGGGCTAGAAGGAATAGTTGGGTGTCTGATAAAAAATTTCAATGTCCTACTGGTTTGCTTAAGATTGTCCTAAATAATGCTGAAGTTTTTTAAAAAAGTGCATGTCAAGAAGTAGGTATTTTATGAATAGTCGAATCAATGCCCTTGAGAGTTTTGTGTATTATTAATATTTATAAATTGTACAAAGTAATGCTATACATGGAAAGTTGTACAGAAGAATAAATCAAGAAATAAAGAAAGATTTTATGGCTAAAAATAAGGAAAAGATTATGGGAGAATATGGACGGCAAAGCTGTTCGTTGGCGAGTGAGAGCCTTGGTGAAGATATCGGCAATTTGTAGTTTAGTGTAAATATGTGGAGAAGTGATAACACGAGTTTTAAAGGCTTCATGGGTGGAGTGACAGTCGACTTCAATATGCTTTGTGTGCTCATGATAAACATGATTGGCTGTAATCTAAATAGCTCTTCTATTATCATCATGTAAAGATGTAGGATCTGTTTTAGAGAAGTCTAACTTTGCAAGCAAACTACGAAGCCAGATAATCTTGGAATAAGCAAGAGACATCGCTCTGTATTCAAATTTTGTAGATGACTTAGAAACTCAGTCTTGCTTCTTACTCTTCCAAGAGATCAGTGCATCACCCAAGAACACACACCAACTAGTGATAGAGTGACGTGTATCAGTACAATCATCCCAATCAACATCGCGATAAGTAGCAAGGTGAGGAGAATTGTCTGTAGGAAAGAATAAACTACGGGCTGAAGTACCCTAAACATAACGTATAATCCAATGGACAACATCCAAATGAAGATGGGGAGTCTGAAGAAATTGACTAACTTGTTGTATGACAAAGGAAATGTCAGATCTAGTAGTGACAAACTAGACAAGGTTACCTAACAACTTCTTGTTTAAAGTGGGATAAGCAAGTAAGTCACATTTTTCTTTGTGAAACTTGGCATTCAATTCCATCAGAATATCAACAGAAGTAGTCTCCTGTAGGCCAACAATAGCCACTTGGTCGCTAGCATACTTATTAATTGAGTGAAATACTAGATGGATTTCGATGCACCTTAAGACCAAGAAAATAAGTGAGAGGCCCACGATCTTTCATATGAAAGGATTCAAAGAGATGAGTTTTGAGTTGGCCAAGTAAAGCAAAATTTGAGCCAGTAATCACAATATCGTCAACATAAAAAAAAACAACAATACTCATGTCTGGTTTCCAATTAAATATGGAAGTGTCACACTTGCTCCACTTGAATGAAAATTATAATAAAGTGGTTCAAAATTTATCAAACCAGGCCCTCGGAGCTTACTTGATATCATAAAGAAAGCGACGAAACTTACACAACTGTGAAGTCAGAGAGGAAAACAATCTTATGGATGACTTCATATAAATATACTCTTTAAGATATGCATGTAGAAAAGCATTCATGACATCCATATGATGTAATGGCCAATCCTGAGAAGCAGTTGAACTAAAATAGTACGAACAATAGTCATTTTAGCCATTAGAGTAAAAGTTTCTTCATAATTTATACCATATTCTTTATTATTTCCAAGTGCATAAGTCGAGCTTTGAAATGGTCCAAACTGCCATCTGATTGAATCTTGACTGGGTAGACCCATTTACAACCCAGATGAGTGATTGTGGGAGGACAAGACTCAATTTCCCAAGTGTGACTGGCCTCTAGAGCGACAATTTCTTCTTGCATAACTTGTTGCCAACACTCCTGCTTGGTAGCTTGTAAGTAGGATGTGGGAATATCAAAATTGGACAATGCAGCAGTAAGAGCTGAAATAGAAGTGCTAGAACTAGAAGAAGGAAACTTATACCTATCCAGGGGTACATACACTCAAGGAGAGCGGCATACTAATGACACTGAAAGTGCTACAACTGACTGCATCTGGAACACGGTAGGATTAGATATCGGATGAGCCACTGGAAGAGATTGTGGGCGAGAATGTCTTGCATACACCATGCCTGGTTTAAAGCGAGAGACGGAAAGCGGAGGATTCAAAAATTACTGCTCAAAGGATGGAAGGACCACAATAGTAGAGGAGAACTCACATGACACATGAAAGAAATGTTGATTTAAAAAAAAAAAAAAATTTAGAAATGCATGTACGATGTGAAGTAGGATCATGGCAAACAAAATCCCTTTTGACACACATTATATCCCATGAATTGAGTAGATAATTTATGTCGCTTATAAGGAGGTAAATGAACAAAACACACACAACCAAAGGTATGAAAGTTATCGTAACTAGATTCTTATCAAACAAGCAGAAATGGGGAGACTCCACGCGTAGGACTTGGGAAGGTAAACGGTTAATCAAGTGAGTAGTAGTATTTTTTATAGCCTCAACCTAGAACATGGATGGAATAGAGGATTCTAACAAGAGAGTACGTACCACATCCAGAAGGTGATGGTTTATATGCTTGGCTACTCCATTTTGTTGAGGAGTAGCTGGACACGAACGCTGTTGAGTAATACCTTTAGAAGTCAAGAATTCCTGAAACTCATTAGAAAAATTTTCACCACCGAAATCTATGCGTAATGTTTTGATAGAGATAGAAAATTGATTTTCAACATATGCTAAAAACATAATAAAAGTATGAAAAGTTTCAGATTTAGAGTGAAGAAAATAGACCCAAGTAAATATGCTATGATCATCAATGAACGTCACATAATATTTAAAATTTTCATGTGAACTAATTAGGGAAGGTTCCCAAACATCACTATGGATAAGATCAAAACAATGAGAAGCTTGACTTGCATGCAAAGGAAAAAAAGAGTTTTGCTTTTACCAAGCTTGCAAGAAGCACACACAAGAGAGGAATAACAACCTTTTTTATTACAAAATAAACCACAGTTCAATACATGAGATAAAATTTGAGTATTGGGATGGCCTGAATGACGATGCCACACCATACTCAGATTTGGAACATGATTAAAGCAGAAGAAAGACTAGGAGAAATAAGAGAAAAAGCTGGAATAGGCAAAAATAATAGAAACAAGCGCCTCACTTTAGGTCTCCCTCTGCGATTGGCTTTCCTATTACCTGGTCCTGCACAACACAACTATCACAAAAAAAAGTTAATAGTACAATTATTATCAACTAATTAACTAACAAAGATAAGAATCATGGAAAGCTGAGTAAGAAACACATTAGTGAATTTAAAGGAGACATCGTTGACAGCAGTTGTAGTCAAGGAATTTCCATTGATAGTTTGTATAGCGAATTTTTTTATCATAGGGCCCAACATGACATAGAGTTGAGGGATTATACGTCATGTGATTAGAAGCTCCAGAGTCCACATACTAGATTTTAGTACGAGTTTACCTTGGAATCCCATGGATGATAATGCTAAAATTAGCATTTGTTGCACCGTTTTGGGTGTGCAGTTCTTCACTGTAGAAGTTCTAGGAACAGAGGAATCACCTGAAGTAGAGCCATTAATTGCAGAAGTCGTTGCTAGAGGTACAATAATAGAGGCTTGAAATGCTTGAGGCTAACGATTCTGGAGTAGATACGACACTCCTTGATAATGTGGCCATTTTTCTTGCAATAGGAACAATATTTTTTTGGATAATTAGTAGTGATATGTCCATATTCCTTGCAGCAAAAGCACTGTAAGGGTTTAGAATTCTTGGATGGTCCTCGATCTTGGGTAGTATAAGCCATAGTTGCTAACCTTGAATTTTCATGAGAGTGCTCCTGAATAGCTTGAGTACTAAGACATTATTCTTTGTGAAGTAATTCACCGAAACAAACATCAAGAGAAGGAACATGAGATCTGCTCAGTAGAGAGGAGCGAATAGACTCATATTCTAGGAGCAATTTCATAAGAAACTGATAATGCTGACGAGTCACATCAAGATTCTGAATAGTTGAAAGAGCGACAACATGAACATCCACGCTAACCAGACAATATAATCGTTCCAAAGAGTCAGAAAGCTGAGTAGTAGTCTTGGATTGAAAGACTACTACGTTGAAACATGACAATCACATGCTCTAATTGAAAGGACGAGCATCATTATTTTTTATTTTATTTTACCTCAGATTGAAGACCTTTTGTGTCTAGGTGTTTTTTTATTTTTTATTTTATTTTACCTAAAACATTATGTTTTTAAGTGTTTAAGTTGGATTCCCAGTAGTTTTTTTTTTGGGATTACGGACTATAACTATTTTGGTGGTGCAACTATTTGTTTAAATTTTTGAGATATTTGGACTAATAATACTATGTGAATTTGGCATAAATTTTATTATTTTACTTAGATTATTAGAAAAGAATTTTTCTATTGCGATATTTATTGCATACTGTTAGTAAGCTAGGTGCATTGCATATTATATTGTCATGTATTAGGGTATGTTGTGTTACGTGTTCTCGACGCTTTAGTCAACATCAAATCCCAAATATGAGGTGGAGGTATCGACATAACACATGTCTATATTTATGGGTTGGTGAATGAGATTAGAGAATTAATCAAAATACAATCAATTAATGATCTTGATTGATTTACAAATATTAAACTAAACATAATAGACAAGAATAATGTTACTTGTCTTGACAAATGGGTCTCGACATGGGTCTCAACCATTTTTTTTTTAATTAGGAAGTACTTTCGAATGATTTTGTGATTTTTTTAAATATGTATGGATATAAAAGGCAACGAATGAAAAATAAAGTCAAATGACCTTATCAGGATCCATCCACGAACTACACTGCTCAATAGTCAATAAGTATAGGACTATGTTACTAGAAATCCTTTGGGACAACCGAGTTCCTATAGGGTGAAAAACAATCCTCCAACCAAGTGGCTCCATGTAAGAAAAAGATATAGTAGCATAATAGATTGGTCTGCAGGTGATTTCAAAAACCCCATTCGGCCCCTCCTCTTCCAAACTGGCCACCATCTTCCCCACCCTTCCCTACTACACAATTTTCATTTTCTCTTGCTCCTTCATCATCATCAATCACTATTTCTCATTTCACTTCCTCTACAACACGAACCTTCGATTTAGGTCTCAGCTTAAAAAAAGGGAGTTCAAGCTTAAACTTGGGGAACAACAAGTGTAAGAGTTTTGTTTAAACTCTATGTCCCACACACCCATCTTATCAGTTTGAAATAGGTCAAAACATTATCAGTTAATATTTGAGTTATGAAGGAATAAGAATTACTCCTAAGAGATAAGATTAAAAATTTGTATATCTAATTATAGTCAGACACAAACTCTTAGATTTCTTGATGGTTGAAAGTTTATAAATAGCACTGGGAGGTTCAAGGGTTCTCACCTACAATATTAGAGTGTCTCTAGCCATCGAGAGACACTTGTGAGGCAAAAATTGTTAGGGCGATCATTCTCTCATAGTTAGATCAATTATTTATCAATCAGATAGAGAAATGTATGTTTTTCATATTGTTGTTTTGTTATTGTAGATCATAGAAAATCCAAGATCCAATTATTAATATCATGTTAAAAATATCTAACATGTGGTATCAGAGATTTAGGTTGAAGATTTTTTATGATCTCGATAAAATATAAAGTAAATAAATGATTATTTGATTTTATATTATGCTTTCGTATATATGTGATACTGCGAAAGACTATAAATATTGCCTTCTCCACCTGGAAGGAAAATTATGATGATATTGTTTTATTTCATTGTCTCTGTGTTTGATTTTCATGAATGTCCACAAATTGATCTATATATGCACTTTCTGATTTCTTAACTCTTGACGTATCTTGTACTTGGTTTTTGTTGGGAAATAGCCAAAGAAACAAACAACAAAGATATGAAATAAACCGTAGCGGATGCAACAATGAGAAATAAAACAGTAAACACAGAAAGAACATAGCGATTTAAGTGGTTCAGCTCAAAATGAGCTTACATCCACTGTGGGGTTGGTTTCAAAGCTTCACTAGATCAAATGGAGGTTACAGAGAGAGAATCAGAAGATTCTTACAACAGAGAACACTTACCTTACGTGTATACACTCAATCCTCACAAGTTTCACTCAGAATAGTGGACAAATGGAGAAGAAATGATCTAGGGGAGAAGCTGAGCTCGTCGGCGCCAAAACAGGGGTATGTGCGTTTCTTCGTCGTCCGCTGCGCGAAATGCCTTCGCGATATTTATATTATGCAACCTCACTCGAGCGAGATTTAAACTCGCTCGAGTGAGGACTTCTAGGTCAGATTCGCTCAACTAGAAAATAGACACCTGGCAACACGTGGCATCTCGCTCGAGCTGGAGGTCGAGCGAAGGTCGAACGAAGTCACTGCCTGATCCTCGCTCGAGCTGGAGGTCGAGCGAGGGTCGAGCGAAGTCTCGGGTTGGAAAGTCTGGAAGTCTCGTAGTCTCGCTCGAGCGAGAGTCGAGCGAGACAGGTCTGGGCATGTATTCATAAGCCATACTCAACAAATCTCCGCCTTGGCTTGAATACCTAAAAGCCTCATAAAATCCAGATCAACCCAAGAATGTAAAATGCAGCAACTGAGAAAACCAACCCCATCTGAGTTCCCTAAGGAACCTGGAAAACCTGAACCCCTATCAAGTCCAAACAAAGTTTGAACTTGAATACTGCAACTGGCTTGGTCATTACATCTGCTGGATTCTCTGAAGTAGCAATCTTCTGAATACTAACTGTACCATCTGACACTACTCCTTTCATAAAGTGATACCTGACGTCAATGTGCTTTGTCCTCTCATGATACATTTGATTTTTGGTCAAATGTATAGCACTCTGGCTGTCACAAAATACTGTCATCTCTGTCTGTTGAAGACCCAGGTCACTGATTAGCCCCTTCACCCAAATGGCCTCCTTAACAGCCTCAGCTGCTGTCATGTATTCTGCCTCTATAGTTGATAAAGCAATAGTTGATTGAAGTGTTGCTTTCCAACTAATAGTAGAACCACACAATGTGAAAATGTAGCCTGTCAATGATCTTCTCTTGTCTAAATCCCCAGCATAGTCAGAATCAACAAAACCAACAACAACAGAACTGAGATCTACATCTCTATCAAATATCAAGCCCACATGCGAGGTTCCCTTCAAGTACCTCAAAATCCATTTCACGGCCTGCTAGTGAGTTCTACCAGGCTTAGCCATATATCTGCTAACTACACTCACTGCCTGTGAAATATCTGGATGGGTACACACCATGGCATACATAATGCTACCTACAGCATTAGAGTAAGGAACATTTGCCATGGACTGTTCCTCCTCATCTGTCTGGGGGGATAGGGAAGCTGAAAGTTTAAAATGCGACGCCAGGGGCGTGCTGACAGGTTTGGAGTCAGACATTTCAAACCTGTCTAGAACCTTCTCTATATACTTTCTCTGGGACAAGTATAACTTCCTAGCTTTTCTATCCCTGTGGATATCCATCCCCAGTATTTTCTTAGCATCACCTAAATCTTTCATCTCAAACTCATCTTTAAGTTGAGTTTTCAACAAATCAACATCAACCATGCTTTTAGCAGTTATAAGCATGTCATCAACATAAAGCAATAAGTGAATGAAAGACTTATCAGACAATTGTTTATGATATACACAATAGTCATAATTACTTCTCAAATAATCATGATCATTCATAAACAAATCAAAACATTTATACCATTGCCTAGGTGACTGCTTCAACCCATACAAAGACCTCTTCAGTCTGCATACACGGTCTTCTTTACCTTCAACTGTGAACTCCTCTGGCTGACGCATATAGATGGTCTCTTCAAGCTCACTATGTAAGAACGCTGTCTTTACATCAAGCTGCTGAAGCTCCAGATCATACAAAGCCGTGATGGCTAGTAAAACTCGAATTGAACTGTGCTTTACTACTGGAGAGAACACTTCAGTGAAGTCGATCCCCTCTCTCTGACTGTAGCCTTTAGCAACTAGACGAGTTTTGTATCTTGCGTCAGACTGGATTCCCTCTTTTCTCTTGAAAACCCACTTGCAGCCCACAACTCTGGTCTTCGCTGGTAACTTAACCAAATTCCAGGTTTAGTTCTTGTGAAGAGACTCAATCTCTTCAGTCATCGCTGAACACCACTGTGCAGACTCGGTACTCTTCACAACCTCTGAGTAACTGGAAGGCTCCTGCCCCACAATTTCTTCTGCTGTAGCGAGTGCATAACTGATCATATCTGCAGGAGCATATATCTGAGGTGGTCTGATCTGCCTCCTCTGTCTACCAGCAGCTATACTGTATTGCTCCTCAGCTGGTGTCTCAATCTCTGACTCAGAATCATGCTCATCAGCCATAGCATGATCCTGAGTTACTAGTGGTGTCTCAAGCTGCAGCTCCACCTTCGTCCCTGTAGACACGAGAATCTATTTTGTCGGATTAAGCATGGACTTCTCATCAAATACAACATCCATACTTATCACAAACTTGGGTGACTTGGGATCAGTACACCACAATCTATATCCCTTCACCCCAGAAGCATATCCCATAAAAATACACTTTTTTCATGTAAATGATGGTAAGCTAGAACCTAGGGCAAAGAAGTGTATTTTTACCATCATTTACATGAAAATAAGCTAGACAACCAAATATCTTCAGGTTCAAATAATCAGTAGGTTCATCAGACCATACCTGATTAGGTGTCTTCAACTCAATAGCTGTGGCTGGAGAGCGGTTCACCAGAAAGCAGGCTGTATTGACTGCTTCCGCCCAAAAGTCCTTAGACAGGCCGGCATTGGAGAGCATACTGCGTGCTCATTCTAAGAGGGTCCGGTTCATGCGTTCAGCCACTCCATTTTGCTGTGGAGTGTACCTGACTGTACGGTGTCTGGAAATTCCTTCGTTCTTGCAGAACTCATCGAAGTCATTGCCGCAAAATTTCATTCCGTTGTCAGTCCGAAGCCATTTCACCTTCTTGCCGGTCTGATTCTCTATTAGAACTTTCCACTGCTTGAAGTTCTTGAAGACTTCACTTTTCTGTTTCAAAAAATAAACCCACACTTTCTGTGAGTAATCATCAATGAATGTAAGCAAGTAATTAGCTCCACCTTTTGATGGAACTGAAGACGGACCCCAAAGGTCGGAATGAATGTAGTCCACTGTACCTTTTATTCTGTGGACCCCAGTTGCAAACTGAACCCTGCTCTGCTTCCCGAATACACAGTGCTCGCACAGGTCTAGCTTGCCTAAATTCTGATTCCCTAACAACCCTTGCTTACTGAGGATAGACATCCCCTTCTCACTCATATGGCCCAATCTCATGTGCCATAGACAAGTAACATCTGACTCTGACTGATTAGATACTGAAACTGCAGCTTCACCGCTGACAGTACTGCCCTGGAGGAAATAGAGACCATCTTTCAGGTCTTCCTTCATAATGATCATGGAGCCTTTGCTGACCTTTAGAGCTCCACCTTGTCCTGTGTACTTCAAACCCAAAGAATCAAGGGCCCCCATGGAGATAAGATTCTTTTTCAAGTCTGGAATGTGCCGGACGTTAGTCAGTGTCCTAACCATCCCGTCAAACATCTTGATCTTCACAGAACCCATTCCCGCAATCTTGTAAACTGTGTCGTTCCCCAACAGAACAGAACCACTGTTGACTGATTCATAAGACATGAACCAGTCCCTTCTGGGACACATATGGAACGTGCAAGCTGAGTCCATCACCCACTTATCACTGAACCGACTGTTTGAATCACTGATTGCAAGAAATACATCAGAGCTGTTAGATTCATCAGCAGCACTGACGGCATTAGAGGAACTCATAGATTCCTCCTTCTTCTTCAGCTTCATACACTCACTCTTATAGTGTCCAAACTTCTGACAATAATAGCATTTTACATTCTTCTTATTGGACTTGGACTTTGATTTCCCCCGGGACTTTCCTCTGCTCTTCTCTGAACCCTTATGACTGGATCTTCCTTTGTCGGATGTATCTTTAACAAACAAACCACTGGCCTGTGCTTCACCACCCTTATCATACTTACTCCTCAACTCCTTCGAGTTCAAAGCTGACTTCACATCTGCTAAGGAGATAGTATCTCTACCATACAGCATAGAATTTACAAAATTCTCAAATGAGGCAGGTAATGAACACAACACAATTAGAGCTTGATCTTCCTCATCAAGCTTGATGTCAACATTTCTAAGATCCATAACAATCTTATTAAACTCATCTAGGTGTTCAGTAACTAACGAACCCTCAGTCATTTTGAGTGTATACAACCGTTGTTTTAAATACAACCGGTTTGTGAGAGACTTCTTAATGTACAAGCTCTCAAGCTTGTTCCAGAGACCTTCAGCGGTCTCCTCCTCCGCCACCTCTCTCAATACTCCATCAGACAATAATAATAGAATAGTACTATGTACTTTTTCTTTATCGTCCTTAGACGGTACATGAGAATCTACCATCCTTTCCTCTAGAACTTTGAATAACCCCTGCTGGCGCAACAATGCCCTCATCTTCAGGCGCCACAAGCTGAAACTGTTCTGACCGTCAAATTTCTCAACTTCAAATCTTGCTGTAGCCATCCCTTCAAATATTCACAGAGCCTGAAAACTCTCTGATACCAGTTTGTTGGGAAATAGCCAAAGAAACAAACAACAAAGATATGAAATAAATCGCAGCGGATGCAACAATGAGAAATAAAACAGTAAACACAGAAAGAACATAGCAATTTAAGTGGTTCAGCTCAAAATGAGCTTACATCCACTGTGGGGTTGGTTTCAAAACTTCACTAGATCAAATGGAGGTTACAGAGAGAGAATCAGAAGATTCTTACAACAGAGAACACTCACCTCACGTGTATACACCCAATCCTCATAAGTTTCACTCAGAATAGTGGAGAAATGGAGAAGAAATGATCTAGGGGAGAAGCTGAGCTTGTCGGCGCCAAAACAGGGGTCTGTGCGTTTCTTCGTCATCCACTGCGCGAAATGCCTTCGCGATATTTATATTATGCAATCTCGCTCAAGCGAGATTTAAACTCGCTCAAGCGAGGACTTCTAGGTCAGATTCGCTCAACTAGAAAACGGACACCTGGCAACACGTGGCATCTCGCTCGAGCGGGAGGTCGAGCGAGGGTCGAGCGAAGTCTCGGGTTGGAAAGTCTGGAAGTCTCGTAGTCTCGCTCGAGCGAGAGTCGAGCGAGACAGGTCTGAGCATGTATTCATAAGCCATACTCAACAGTTTTGATTGGGTATTTTGTTGCCTCTGCTATGTTGGTTTTAACATTGTCTATAGCAGAAGAAAGGTATTTGAGGGGTGGGTTTCTGTGTTGGAGAGATTTGAAAAACTACGAAAAGCTGATTGATACGTGTCGAGTAGCCCATAAATTGTAACCGCTTGTTGGGCACTGTATGTGGCGGCGTTGTCTCCACACGTTGGCGGCATTAAGGGCTGAGAAGCCCACTCACCGACGTCCCTATAAACAACAATAGAGGTCTCTAAAGCCCATTACCATGCCGATTAAAGAACAAAAAAAAAAAAAAAAGGGTGACCTGAAGGTCGTCGGCGAAAGGAGGATGTTGTCCTCTCCTCGCTGGACGCCCATAGCTGCAGCTGGAAGTGGTAGCATCTCATAGTCTATAGAAGGATGGGTGGCGGCTGAATGCTGAAGGTTGAAGAAGATAGAATTAGGATTTCTGTCTTCAATTCCTAATAAGAGTTAGGCTATTGGGTCAGACTGATGGCTTTGGCCCAGTTCGGTAGAAAAGAAACACAAGGGGCTGTGGGCTATTGCCTAGCCTAACAAAAAAAAAAGGATAGCAATTGGACCGGGCCATGGGCTCTGGCCCAGTCTGAAACCAAGGGCTGAATAGCCTGACCTAAGTCAATAAAAATGGTTGACCAATTATGATCCGGGTCCTGGACCCGGTTTACTAACTCGACCCGATTTTGACCTAGTCCGAATTATATAATAATATTTTATTTCAAAAAAAAAAATTTAATTAAAGTTTTATCATTCTCTCTTATATGCATACTTCCATATTATATGCATGTATTAAAATTATGTATGTTATTATGATTATCTACATGTATGTATGAAATATTTATTTAATTTATATACATGTTATAATTGTGATTTTCTAGTAAAATCAATTTTGGATTAAACATGAATTTTGTTTTTTCATTAATTTTGCTGTGAGAGTGTGGATGTGTACAAACTAAGGCGGTTCTGTCTAGGAGATTGGAAATTCTAAGTGTGTCCGTTGTGACCCTCCAATCTTTTCTGGGAATCTTAAAGTTCTGTCTAGGAAAGAGTAATCTTTCATAGGAACTTACTTATTAAGTATTATTCATCAAACCTTTTATTTCATGCATATTATTATTGTGCACTGTCTATTTCATGCATTTACGTCAAAATCAAGAAAAGATTGGTTGCCCAAAGGTATAAGATTTTCTTAATTTTGGTGACAAGTAATTAAACCCATACTAAGGTAGATATGATGGAGGGAACACTTGGTGTGTCAAGATTTACTCCCAAAGGAGAGTCTTGATGACACTACTAGTTTATCCATCAAAAGTAAGGTTGGATGGAACACTTTGTATGTCAGAGTGTACTCCCAAAGGAGAATTCTGATGATACGGCTAGTTTATCCACATAATTTAATACTGGAGGGAATACTTTGTGTGTCAAGATCTACTCTTAAATGAGGGTTTTGATGACACTACTAGTTCATTCATAATTATTTAAATTCTGATTATTGTTTATAAGTGTCTAATTCAAAGCATAGTATTATAAAATTTTCTTGCAGTAAGCGTACCCACATCACTACACTCACAGACTTCACCTGTTCTTGTTTTGAATGACTCAAATTTTTCTGAATGGGTTGAGAGAGTTAGGTTTATTTTAGGAGTCCTTGATTTAGACTCATTCCTTATGAGTCTAAAACCATCACCCATTATTGAAACTAGTACCAATGATCAGAAAGAATCCTTTAAATAATGGGAGAGATCAAATAGGCTGAGTTTAATGTTTACGAAAATGACCATAGCCGAAAATATAAAAAATTCACTCCCTAGTACTGAGGAAGCCCAAACTTTTTTGAAAAATGCTGAGGAGAGGTTTAAATCTGCTGATAAGTCTTTAGTAGGAATACTAATGGCTAGACTCACCGCCATGAAATATGATGGTGCTAAAGGAATGTAGGGGCATATTCTTGAAATGACCAATATTGCTGCCAGATTGTAAACCCTAGGAATGAAAGTAGATGAGTCTTTCGTTGTTCAGTTTATTCTAAACTCTTTGCCACCTCAGTATAGTCCATTCCAGATGCATTACAATGCTATAAAAGATAAATGGAATGTGAATGAGTTGGCGAGTATGGTAGTTCAAGAGGAAGCAAGATTGAAACAATAAGGACATCATTCTGCCAATTTCGTGAATAAAGAAACTGGAAAGAAAAGCATAATTACAGTAAAAAGAAGCGAACTGGACCACCAAAAGGGAAGCAACATGTGAAAGTTAATCAGGTTCAGAATAACAGTAGCAAATGCTACTTTTGCAGAGAACATGGACACATGAAAGCTGAGTGTCCGAAATGTAAGGCTTGGTTCGAAAAGAAGGGGATACCTTACAAGCCAAACACCAAGCCCCAATGAGTGGTTCATTTTTATGGGAAATGAGAATAAGGCTGAAGTTTTAACCATATGGATCTTTCGTTTAGTTTTGAGTACTAGTCATTGTTTAGACTTTCATAACATAGTATTTGTGCCTTCTGTGAGGTGTAATTTAATTTCCCTTTCCAGACTAGATACTAATGGTTATTCATTTTTGTTCCAAAATGGTAGTTTCAATTTGTTTAAAAACAAATTATCTATTACTTCTGGGTTTCTTTTCGATGGTCTTTATCAACTTTGCCTTGATAATACATTCATTAAAAATACCTATTCCTAACACAATGAAACATGGATTAAAACTAAAAGAAACATGATGAATGAAAACTCATATGACTTGTGGCCTAAAAGGTTGGGACATATCTCCAAAGCAAAGTTACAAAGATTAGTAAAAGAAGGGATTTATCCACACATTGATTTTACTAATCTTGAAGTGTGTATGGATTGCATAAAATAAAAATAAACCAAACATACTAAGAAAGACGCCACAAGAAGTAAAGAGTTTCTTGAAATAATTCACACATATATATGTGGACCATTCTCCATAGAATGTTTTGGTAGAGAAAAGTATTTCATTACCTTTATAGATGATTTTTCACGTTTTGGATATATCTATCTGTTACATGAGAAATCTCAAGCGGTATCAGTACTTGAGGTATTTCTCATGGAGGTGGAAAGACAGTTAGATAGAAATGTGAAAATCATCAGGTCGGATAGAGGTGGAGAATACTATATAAAGTATGATGAATCAAGCCGTAATCTGGGCCATCCACCAAACTTCTTAAACAACGTGGTATTATTGCACAGTACATGATGCTCGGAACGCCACAACGGAACGGAGTTACTGAAAGGTGTAATCGAACCTTATTAGATATGGTCAGAAGTATGGTAAGTAATTATAGCTTACCCAAATCATTGTGGAGTGAAACTATTAAGACGGCAATGTATATCTTGAATCAAGTTCCTAGTAAAGTAGTTCCAAAAACTCTTTTCGAGTTATGGACTAATAGAAAATCAAGTTTGAGACATGTGCATGTTTGGGGTTGCCCAGCCGAAGCTAGACTTTACAACCCACATGAAAAGAAATTGGATTCTAGAACAGTAAACGGATATTTTATTGGTTACCTAAAGAGATCCAAAGGGTACAGGTTTTACTGTCCTAGTCACAGTCCGAGAATTGTGGAAACAGGGAATGCCAAATTCACTGAACTTTGCGAGATCAATAAGAGAATAGAACCCAGAGATGTGATCATTGAGGAAGTACAGGTAGATGTCCTTATACCTACATCATCAGAAAAGATAATAGTTCCTCTAATTGATCATCACAATAATACCATTGATGAATGAAGTTTGGAGTCACTATAATAGATTGTCTTGCGTAGATCTCAGAGAGATCAGAGACTTGCCATTTCGACAGATTATGTGGTGTATCTCCAAGAATCTAAATTTGACATTGGGACAAGTAAGATCCATTAACGTTTTCACAAGCCATAGAGGGAAGTGATTCTAGTAAATGGATCGATGCCATGAAAGAAGAGTTGAAATCTATGGATCAGAATCAAGTCTGGGATCTCGTTGAGTTGCCTGAAGGGAGTAAAAGAGTCGGGTGTAAATGGGTTTTTAAGACCAAACGCGACCAAAAAGACAACATCGAATGACATAAGGCCAGACTTATTGCTAAGGGTTTCACTCAGAAAGAAGACATTGATTACATAGAGACATTTTCTCCAGTATCTAAAAAGGACTCATTTAGAATCATTATGGTATTGGTGGCTCATTATGATTTAAAGTTACATTAGATGGATGTGAAAACTGTCTTTTTAAATGGAAGTTTGGATGAAGTGGTCTACATGGAGCAGTCAGAGGGCTTCTCAGAAAAGGGCAAAGATCACCTAGTATGTAGGCTTAAGAAATCAATATACGGGTTTAAGAAAGTTTCCTGACAATGATACTTAAAGTTCAACGATACCATTACTGCCTTTGGTTTTAAAGAAAACATCGTTGATCAGTGTATATACCTGAAGGTCAGTGAGAGTAGGTTGATAATTTTGATCCTGTATGCTGATGATATCTTGTTGGCTAGTAGTGATCTTAACTTATTTTATGAAACCAAGGGTTTTCTTTTTAAGAACTTTGAAATGAAAGATATGGGTGAGGCATCCTTTGTGATCAGAATCGAAATCTTTTGAGATCGAAAGCAAGGATTGTTGGGATTGTCTCAGAAAAGTTACATAGAAAGAGTTCTTTAGAAATTTGGCATGCAAAGTTGTTCATTGTTAAAAAATCAGTAAATATGATATTACGATACCTGTAAAGAATTAAAGATTATTGGTTTACCTTCAGAAGAACTGATAGTTTAAAGGTAACTGGATACTCAGACTCTGAATTTGTATGTGCTTTGAGGTTACATTGTATGGTTTATTGTTGAGAAAATTTATTTTAGGACTTGAAATTGTCGCCTTATAGCCAAGCCGCTAAGAATGCATGTCCTCAGATTATTTTTCTTTGAATGATAAGTATTTAATGAAATTTTAAATACCTAAGTATTAAGGAGAAAGTACAGAAACAAATATGTTCATAACAATTGTATGTTAATGATTACACTTTAAAAGGACATGTTGAAAAGATGAGTTGTACGTTTATACCCATAATATGAACATGATGAAGTGATAATTGATACATTAAGTATTTGTTATTAGACATTAAAAGATATCTATTATAGTTGTTTATATTTTCTTGTCTTTTCATTTAATATGTACATTGAAAGGCGTGGATGAATAATGACAAGCTAATGTCTGCAATAGACATGAATTAGAATCTAAAGGCATTACAATATTAGTCTTAATTATCCCAATTAAAAATCGTATGTTAAATTTAGTTATTAGTGTTGTAGTACATGGAAGAAAATCTGTTGATTATATAACAGAGGACCGCTATGACTCGTATTGGTAGTTAGTTTGATATTGATATTATGGAACTTATGAAATCTGTTTTGAGTTATGAAAAGTTCAAGAAATAAATTTACGCAGTATGGTTAATTTCATGTAATAAGCCCATGAACGAAAAATATTATTTTATGGGCGTATGAGTCAAGTGGGAGAATGTAAGAGTTTTATTTAAACTCTATGTTCCACACACCCATCTTATCAATTTGAAATAGTTCAAAATATTATTGGTTAATATTTGAGTTATAAAGGGATAAGATTAATAGCCTGTATCTCTAATTATAGTCAGACACAAACTTCTAGATTTCTTGATGGTCAGAAGTCTATAAATAGAACTAGGAGGTTCAAGGGTTCTTACCTACAACATTAGAGTGCCTCTAGCCATCAGGAGACACTTGTGAGACAAAAGTTATTAGGACGATTTTTCTCTCATAGCCAGATCAATTCTTTATCAATCAGTAGAAATATATATGTTTCTCATATTGTTATTTTGTTATTGTAGATAATAGAAAATTCAAAATCTAATTATTAATGTCATGTTAAAAATATCTAACAACATGAACATATTTTTGAGTGCTGTTGGTTCTTTAATGCTTGCGATTTGGGTGTTTTCAGTCATTTTCTTGTCAGTTTAAAATCGTTTTTCGATTAAAATGTGGGGTTGGTTTGACGGTGGCAGTGAAAACAGAGCAAGTAAAATTGAGGAGTTTTGAGTTTTCTTGAAGGTACGAAGCATTTGATGTCAGCGTGTAGATTGGGCTAATCAATCTTTTTTTTTAAAAAAAATTTTATCTCCAAAAAAAAAAAGGAAAAATTAATCAGACCACTCCTCCAAAGAAGCTTGAATTGCTTCTTGTAAAGAAATTGAATAATCCTCTTCTAAAGCAGACCACTCCTCCAATCTAAACTAGGCAGCAACCGTAAAAAAGAAAAAGAAATTGAGTTAATGTCATTTGGGAATGACTTCAAGAGGTAGTTGCTGGTTCTCTGCCGTCTGGGATGCGTGGGGCGGGTGGCGTCGAGTTTTGGTTGAAGATGGAGTGGGGTGCCGTCGTGTTTGGAAAGGATAGGAAGAAAGCATGGTAACGATAATGAGATGCTTTTGTGGCGGGCTTTTATTGGATAGTTGATTTTTTTCTACAAATAGATAGGTTGGTGGCCAAGTTTTCTCTCGTGTTATGGGGACTGATGTCCCTACCAGTAATCCAACTTATATGTAAGTACATTTCAGAGGTTTTTTTTTTTTTTGTCAAAAAATACATGTAATATGAACTTTATAATTTACTTAATCACTAAGAAAATACAAAAATGAATCAACTATCGATCATGTAGCGATTCAAATAGCATGATCCATAAGCATAATATGTTCTAAATACTGTAATACTCTAGCTAGCGCATGCATTCTTGGAAACTGATTGAATTAGCAGCTAGCTGATCTGAAGTACTAGCTAGAAGAAGCCGTTGACGTAGTTCTGGAGGCCAACTTGAGAAAGAAGGACCCTGTATCCTCTTTCCGTGGGATGAAAACTATCCCAAAAGACATATTCGGACACATTTGGACACGTGAGAGTGAATGGGTTACATAGAAAAATTACCTCTAAACTCCCTGTACCACAGCACGCTCTCTCCGTATTCACAAATCCTGCAATATTATTATTTTTCGAAAAAAGATTAATTAATTAAGAACAAATTAAGAAGAAAAATGAGTTATTAAAAAGAAATAATTCGAAACCAGTTAATACTAATTAAACTTAAATATCTTAATTATCTTATGATTAGTTAATCCATATTTTCTGTGTTTTTATATATGCTGCTTGCAAGTCTTATCTTAAAACCTTTCAATTAAATAAAATAAATAAATTCTAAAAGTTACTAAAAGCCTTTTAATAAAGTATATATGATTAATTAAGAATAAATTAATTAGGAAATGGGATTTACCATATTTTTGGGGGTTTTGAACGAGATCGAGTAGGGGGCGGTAAACATCAATATAGACAATCCTGCTATCGGTTAGTTCCCTGCGAAGGGAATCAAGAGTTGTAGATAGTTTGGAGTTGAACAACATTGCTGCATGATTATTGTTTTCTGAACATTCTTTCTGTATTCCTCCGGCCAGAGTTCTCTCTGCTGGCACGCATCCGATTGGCGGTGCCGAAAGCACCCCAATCCTTCGGGCCCCCAGTCGGTATATTTCCTTCAAAACCGTAAGGAGAGACTATTAATAATTAGAACCTTCTTTCTTTCTTTAAACAACAAATAAGTTTCCTTTAATTATAGCTCACATTACGTATATATACATAACAATACTACATATAGTTATAGAGCGTATACATATCATGTAATCCTTTTAAAAAAATAAAATCTATTATTAAAAAATTAATTTTTTTTATAAAAGGTCTGCATTTACTCACTTTTTAAAAGTGATTGCGTCGCATTTATATATTCCATAATTGTAAAAAAATTATTATTTTTTTATTTAGTTATTGAGAAAGTGTTTTTAATGTGTTGTCATTTTTTTCTTTTTTAAAAAAATTTAAGAGTATATAAATGATTAAAAAATGTGCTTTTTGAGATAAACTCGTGCTACATCTCTCAGGAAATTAGACCGACTCTTTATTAAGGTAGCCTTGATCTCAACAGTACTACTACTACGTACTAATTTAAAGGCAAACATATATGATAACTGAAAGAAATTAAATTTGCATCCGAAAATTAATATAGTAATAATTTGCTCAAATTATTTATGTGGGTCAATCACTCTCAAATCATTATTCATACTTACCACATCATATCCCACAATTGCAAGCTGACTTAGGCCTCTGTTGCAGGTTATATAGACGAATGTACTAGTGAGATGGTTTGTAAATAATAATAAAATAATTTATATTAAAATTTTTATATAATTTTGAAAAAAGAGAGAAGAACTGAATAAAAATTAAGTTAAAAGAGAGTTAGAATATAATTTTTAATATAATTTTTATTTCAATATTTGAAAAAATTGAATTAATTTTTGTATTTTATTTGATAGTTTAGAAAAATTATAATCATCGTTAAGTAATAATAATATAAAATAATGAATAAAATTTGAAAAATATTTTTATTTTAACGTCGTTTGGATGTTGAGATCATGAGACGCGAGAATTTTAAGGTTTTTGAAACTAAAACAGGCTACAGAGCTTAGATCTTGCATTTCAGATAAGAGTTAGGATTCCAAGGACTGCCGGTTTATGGCACACGACCTATTTCTCCAAATTAGAGAACTTGGGTTGATCCCCTTTTTTATTATATTAAATAAATAAATAAATAAGAGTTCGCATGACCGCAGGTAATAAGTCTTAAAAAAAGGCACAAAATAAAAAATAAAGATTTTCAATCATGCAAATTTAGGTTCCGTTTGTATTTGTAACTCAGCTCAACTCATTTTAACTCATTTTCATTTCATCATTATATTTTTATAATATTTTTTATATAAAACAGAAATTCCTATACATTTTTTTCAAATCTCAATATACATTTTTCAAATTTCAATACATTTTTTTCAAATTTCAAAATAATAATAATATTAAAAAATAAACTAAACTCATCTCATCTTTAAATTCAAACGGGGCCTTAATTAGATATCCCGTATAAATGTAATTAAAAAACACAAGAAAACAAAAACAAAGAATAAATATTTTTAATCAAGTTTACAAGCAAGCAAAGAATATAGATAAAATTCCCATACTAATTTGGAAATAATATTTGTAGTCATAGAGAATTGTGCAAATGTTGCACATTTATTACAAATAAAAAAAAAATGCCGCACATTCATCTAAAAAAAAGTACTGAATAATTATAAGATCTACATAAAAAATAAAAAAAATTTTAATGCATGATTGATCCCACTTTTTTTTAAAAGGAATGTGCATGCAGTACTTGTACAACCCATCAATATTGTATACAAGAGTATAATCGATTCGGTTCTATTTAGTTTTGGACAAAATTTAAAATCGAATATGTCTTTTGTATTTCTTAAAACTGATTACGCATTGGTTACCCTCCAAAATTGATAATACCAATTTTATCAGTTCTAATTTTTTGGTCTTAAATTAATCTATATTAGTCTATTAGACTATTAGTATATATATTAGTATTATTTATAGTAATTATAATTATTATATATTAATATTGATATAGTAAATTTATTTTATTTTTTATTTTTATAACTATAGTATTGATAATGAAAGTATTAGCATTAGTATATTATTATTTCATATGTAATTATTTAGAATACTAATTTATATATAGACTTAAAGTATATTATTAATAGTAGTATAGTATTAGACTATTAGTATTAGATCATAAAATATAAATTGTACTTAATTTACATTATATACATTAATATAAAATATTATATATAACATAAAAATATTATTTTATATTACATATAATATTAAAAAAATTAATTTAAAATATATATTAGATTAAACCAGTCCAATTTTAAAAAATTTAAAATCAAAACTAAATTAATACTGACCGATTTTGATATTATGGAAACTAGTTCTGGACCGGTACTGACCCAAAAATGTACAGATTCTACCTATTTGAATTGGTGCAATCCAGTTTTTCAGTATTTTCTTAGACCCCTAACTGTATCTAGCATATGTTCTTTGGTTAGTATGTACTAGGCAATTAATATAGGAAATAATGCTAGCTAGCTGCTTATAATTTAGGCGAAAGAAAACTCACGATATGATGAAAACTTACCCTGTAGAATTTGGTAGCTTGGTCGACCATAAATTGAGTGTAAGAAGAGACATCATACTGCAACATCCGTTCCCGATTAAGACCAAAATATGAAATGGAAATGTCGTTGCTGGCCGCTACGACTAAATATAGACTTTTGGCCAAGATGAACTTTGCCTTCCCTTCCCCAACTATTCTTTTGATCTTCCCTATGTATTCTTTGAACAACTCTAACTGATCGAATAGCGATATGACCGACTGTTTTTTTAGCAATTAAGAGCAGCAGAATGCAAGCAATTAGATAAAATATATGGAAAGATCCGCAATTCTATTAATTAATTACATCTCAAAATGATTGTACAATATGATATATAATGGAAGCATCCTCAAATCAAGAATATCCCTCAAATCAAGCAACGAAAATGATAGCAGATTCTTAGCCTTCATTCAAGGATATAACAGCCATTACTTTCCATGTTTATTCTCTGTAATTGATAGCCTTAATTCTAGGATACTTACTTAGAATAGCTCCTGTTAACATGTATTTCTTTCCTCATATGAACACTTGCAAAATGTGTGTGTAATATTTTTTCAAACATAGTAGAAATATAGAATTCAGAAATTCTCAAACTTTATCATGGTATCAGTAATATTCTCACACCATCAACGTTCTCTCAATGGCGTGCTCAGTTTGAAGCCCTCCTAATTGGCTATAATCTAGTTGATTATGTCACAGGTGACAATCCCCCCCTCCTCCGAGTGATCCCTCTACTACCAATCCACAGACAACCCACTGGATAAGACAAGATAAATTTATTCTCAGTGCCATTGTGGCATCCACTACCTCCATAATCACCCCATTCATTTCCGCTGCAAAAACATCCCAACAGGTATGGCAAAAATTGCATACCATGTATGCAAGAAAATCTTGCACTCGGGCCATGCAGTTGAAGGAGGAGCTCACAATGATTAAGAAATGGAATCAAACAGTTCAAGAATACCTACACACTGTCAAGGCTCTTGCTGATGAAATCTCCCTCATTGATTATCCCATTGCCGATGATCTCACCTTGTACATCCTTAATGGATTGGGCAGCGATTTTCGCGAAATTGTAGCACCTATACGAGCACGGGAAAAGTCACTGGCATTCGAGGAACTGCATGATCTGCTTGTAGGGCATGATGCTTATCTCTGACGCCTTGAAACCACCACCCAGCAGCTGGTTGCGTCGGCCAACTATTCTAATCGGCGTCCTGCTTCTTCATCCAGTGGCCAATCTTCTAAGGGAAACTCTAGAAATGGGTCTAGCCGAAATGGGGGTGCTTCACACCCAGATTCTAGTCAGGGCTCTTATTGCCCATCTGGAGGCCCAAATAATTCCAAGAAGTCTAATGGGCAATGCAAATACACTCCGAATTGCCAAATCTACTATGAACTGGGCCACATTGCGAAAAATTGTCCACGTCTGCACTTTGCTGAGCCCACTACCAATTATGTTGTCACTTCGCCTGCAAAAGACAAAAAATGGATTATTGATTTTGGAGCTTCACACAACATTACTGGTGATTTGGCCAATTTATCCATTCACTTTGAGTACAACGACACTGATGAAGTTATCATAGGTGATGATTCAGGTTTGTATGTCTCACACGTTGGCTCATTGGTTCTCAAATCAGCCACACACACTTTTCATTTAAATGACACTCTTTGTGTTCCTAATATTCGCAAAAATCTCATTTCCGTCCATCACTTCACCTCACAAAACAATGTCTTTGTTGAATTTCATCCCTTGTTTTTCCTTGTTAAGGACAAGATCACGGAGGTGGTTCTACTCAAAGGTGTGTGTGAAAATGATGTTTACACTCTCCTAGAATCATTGGTGCAAGCTTCTCCAAAAATGGTTGTCAATGTGCATGAACAGACTTCAATAAATGGGTGGCACAAGTGCCTTGGACATCCCTCTCAAAAAATAGTTCATCACCTTGTTAAGAATTTTTCTCTTCCAATAATACAAGAAGAACATGGTTCTTATCTTTGTACCTCTTGTTCAATCAATAAAGCGCACAAACAACCATTTTGGACCAACAGCTTTCAAAGCTATGCACCCCTTGATTTAATTTACATTGATGTTTGGGGTCCCTCTAATACTATTGGTGTAGATGGATCAAGATATTATTTTATTTTAGTTGATCATTTTACGAAGTATATTTAGTTTTATCCAATGGAAACCATATCCGAAGTCAGCATCATATTTCCTCAATTTAAACATCTTGTTGAAAATCGATTCCAATCAAAAATCAAAAGTGTCTACTCATATAATGGTGGTGAATTTGTTGCCTTCAAAAAATATTTCTCCATATATGGCATAAGTCATTACACCACCGCTCCTCACACACCACAACAAAATGGTGTATCCAAACGTCGGCATCGTCATTTGGTTGAAACAAGTCTTACCCTTATACATGATGCCTCTTTACCTCTCTCATATTGGCCTCATGCTTTTTCAACGGCTACTTACCTCATAAACAGACAGCCAACCCCTATCCTAAATAATAACAAATCCCCTTTTGAAGCATTATTTCATCAGCCCCCCAACTATCTTAAGCTCAAAAAATTCGGGTGCTTATGTTTTCCTCTCACCAAGCCCTATAACACACATAAGCTGTAGCCCAAGGCAATTCCATGTTTGTTTGTGGGCTATTCCTCAACCCAGAATGCGTACAAATGTCTTGACCCACAAGCCCATAAACTCTATATATATAGGCACGTTCTATTTGACGAAAGTCAAACTCATTCTCTTCTTCGTTCGGTCAAAATACAGACACCATCATCGTCCATTTCACCTGCGCCGGCTGTGCCGTTCACGTCCTTGCTGCAACCACCTCCAGTGCCAACGAGAGGTAACGCCATTTTCGCTGCATCTCCAGGTAACTGCCCCGACTCCTCTTCTTCTCCTTTTCGAGATATACAATCCCTAAATTCATGCCCTAATTTCTCTCAATCACATGAGAACCTACAATCTCACTCAAATTCACACACAAATCAAGTCTCACAACCCACGGCTGTCCACGCTGACAATCACAATGACCCTCCTCTGCCTCCCTCTTACATCACCCACACCATGACCACTCGGTCAATGAATAACATCCATAAGCCCAAACAGTTCAATTCTGTGACTAAACACCCACTCCCATCAACCATTGAACCAACATGTGTGAGCCAAGCACTTCGTGAACCTCACTGGAGACATGGTATGTTAGATGAGCTCACTGCCCTTATGCGTCATGGCACTTGGGATCTTGTTTCCCCGCCCAAAAATTGTAATCCAATTGGGTGCAAATGGGTATTTCGTGTGAAATGAAAACCGGATGGTTAAGTTGATCACTTTAAAGTAAGGCTTGTCGCCAAATGATTCAATCAACGAGAAGGGTTAGATTATAAAGAAACCTTCAGCCTAGTTGACAGTGGCTGTAATGCAGGGGTGGTTATTAAGACAATTAGATGTTAACAACACTTTTCTGCATGATGATTTAACTGAGACTGTGTATATCATACAACCACCAGGATTCAAAGATGTCAACAAGCCAAATCATGTGTGTAGGTTACGTAAGGCTATCTATGGCCTTAAACAGGCCCCAAGAGCTTGATATTCATCTCTTAAAATGGCAATTATGGGCCTTGGTTTTCAAAATTCAAAAGCTGACTCATCTCTCTTTATCTATTCTCAGAATTCTGTTATATGCTATTTATTAGTATATGTGGATGATTTGGTTATCACTGGTAATAATTCGTGCTTTATGTCTAAGATTGTTGCACAACTTGGTAATCGGTTTTCCTTAAGGGACATGGGACAACTCCACTTTTTCTTGGGAATGGAGGTTATTTCTACAAAACCTGGACTTTTTTTTTTGTCTCAGCACAAGTACATTCGAGACCTATTATCCAAAACCAATATGATTGATGCTAAAGATGTCTCAACCCCCTTGTCCACCATCACATCACTCAAGTTGGTTGATGGTACTTCATTTACCAACAGTACCGAGTTTCGAAGTGTTATTGGTGCCCTTCAATATCTATCCTTCACTCGACCAGATATTTCATTCTCTGTAAATAAATTTTCTCAGTTTTGACACATTGGACAGCTGCAAATCGACTTCTTCGCTATTTAAAGCACACTATATTTCATGGACTTCACATAAAAAAAAACTCTAGCTTTGAACTTCTTACATATTCTGATGCGGATTGGGCAGGCAACTATGATGATCGGACCTCCACCTCCACATATATCTCATTTCTTGGTGTCAATCCTATATCGTGGAGTTCAAAGAAGCAAAGGACAGTGGCACGTTCATCCACTGAAGCATAATATAGAGCCCTCGCCAATGTAGCCTCCGAGACATCATGGCTTCTCTCATTATCCAAGGAACTCGGTTTGGCTTTATCTAGACAACCCAAACTGCTCTGTGGTGATTTGGGTGCGACTCATCTAAGTTTTAATCCGGTCCAGCACTCTCGAATGAAACATATTCTGATTGATCTTCATTTTGACTGACATATGGTTCAACGTGGAGTTCTAAATGTTCATCATGTTAACACCCAGGACCAGCTAGCTGATCTTCTAACAAAAGGTCTCTCACGCCAAAGGACATAACTTCTAAGAGACAAGATTGGTTTAGCCGATGGAAGGTCCATCTTGCGTGGGCGTATAACGGAAGCATCCTCAAATCAAGAATATCCCTCAAATCAAGCAACAAAAATGATAGCAGATTCTTAGCCTTCATTCAAGGATGTAACAACCATTACTTTCCATGTTTATACTCTATAATTGATAGCTTTAATTCTAGGATACTTACTTAGAATAGCTCCAGTTAACGTGTATTTATTTCCTCATATGAACACTTGTAAAATGTGTGTAATATTTTTTCAAACAGAGCAGTAATATAGAATTCTGAAATTCTCAAACTTTATCATGATATAGTAGTACGTACCGTTATTTTGGATGTCAAGGGATCATATCCGGCGGCACCTGAAGCGAAGCATACGCCAGTTATGAGTTCATGAGGTTGCAGATTTGGAGTCAGATACGCGGGCAGAAACTCTTTGATTCCAAGTTCCTCGGCTAAAAGGTCAAAGTCATGAATTAGAAAATGAACGACGTCGTTGGACATAAAAACTTCTTGATCAAGATGACATACATGAGTACTATATGTCATGACCAATGCATTCTGGAGATCATGAGAGAGAGAGAGAGAGAGAGAGAGAGAGAGAGATTTATCACCAATCAAGTCAGAAGGAACCTTTCCGTTGCAATATCTGCCCGTTGGAACCTGTCCTTTAAAATCCTTTCCATAAGGAGGGAAATTGCACTTCGCTATAGTTTGTATATAGTTGTTGTTGCCCGTGTCAACGATTGAATCTCCAAACACTAAAAGCGCTGGGATGCTTTCATTCTGCGGTAGCTTTAGGAGAGCCTTGGTGTTGCAGAAAAAACTACAGATACTGATAAGGTTGAACATTAACTTTATTATTTTAGAATTATAAGTAGAAGATGGTTTCACAAAGAGATCAAACTTCATTTTCTGCGTCCTTAATTTCGTTTGCTCTCAACTCTTAATTTAGTTAAATTTAAAGACCATTAATAATATATAAATTTAAAGACCGAAAATCTAGATCAGACCATCAAGAAGTACTGATCAGAATTAATATTATAGGTCTTCTGTTTCATATCATGAAGTCAGGAGCAAGCATACATGCATTTGATGTCCATCGATCCTTTCACATGAAATAAGCTGATCCAACTGTTAAATAGTATGAAAGTAATGGCCAGAATTTTAAGATTTCTATCTTAAGTATTCGGCACTGATCTTGAGGACGACGCGGTACTTAATGTTAGAAATCAACACACACACGTGAATGAAGACTGGAGGCTTCTGGAAGGTGAAGGTAGGCACCGAATAGATGCAGCTGGAAGGTCGGCGCCGCCTGAAAATGTCAGCCGCCGCCTGAAAATGTAGGCCGCCGGAATTTTGGTTTTTCACCGTCATTACACGTTCACATTATTTATTTCTCCTATAAATACATGTAAGATTGTAATGAGAAGCTATGAGCGTGATGTGAGGTCCGTTGGAGGCAGTGAGAGTGAGGGAAACCATTGTAAATAATTGGTTTGTTGTTTAATACAAAATTCTCCTCTCTGTGGGTGTGGACGTAGGCTAAATTGGCCGAACCACGTTAAATTCTGGTCTCCATATTATTTGTGAGCTTCCGCCGATCTCAACAAGTGGTATCAGAGCCGGTAGGAGGCCGGATATGTGAATTTTCGTGAGAGGCCCATTTTGAAACTTGATCGAAATCAAGTTTGGAGGATACCATCGGATTCCTCAGGCCAAGACGAAAATTCTGGTGAAAATTTCGTCTCAAACGGACACCGGACGAAGCTACACGCTCCGCACGCGCCGACTCGGCGACGGCCACGCGCCGGCCACGGGACCCACGCGCCACACGCGCGCGCCAGGGAAGAAGACAAGCTCCGACCCGGATTTCGGGTGATCCGACCCGGAACCATCACCGACCCGGTTCGCGACCCGCTCCAGCAACCCATCAGAGAAGGAATATTCCGTCGGCATATTCCGTCACCGACGAGAATATTCCGGTGACCTTGGGAATATTCCGGTGAACTATTACACTGTTCCGGTGAGAGAATATTCCAATCCCGGAGGGAATATTCAGGTGGACGGAGGGGAATATTCCGGCGATCAAGGGAATATTCCGGCGACATCGAGGGAATATTCCGTTTTCGTATTTTTCAGGTTTTCGGCGCAATTTTGATCGTTTTGGAACGAGACAAGAGTCGTTTCCAAGGTTTTCCACCGTTCTGGACGCAACGGTGAGCTCCGTTTGTTGAGATTCGACTCCAAACGTTGAGAAAAGGTCAGTCAAATCAAAGATTAAAGCCGAACTAATGGAGGATTCGGGAGCAGGTGCGATGATTAAGCTAACATCTACAAATTACGCACTATGGAGACCTCGAATGGAAGATCTCCTGAATTGTAAAGATCTCTTCGATCCAATTGAAGAGAAAAGCGTAAAGCCAGATGATGTAGCGGAAAAAGACTGGCATAAGATGAATAAGAAAACTATTGGTCAGATCCGGCAGTGGATTGATCATAGTGTGTTTCATCATGTTACACAGGAAACGGATGCCTATCAGCTGTGGAAAAAGCTGGAAAACATGTACCAAGCAAAAACTGCTCGGAACAAGGCATTACTAATGAGACGCCTTGTCAACTTGAAACTCAAAAGCGGCATCTCAGTGGCCGCACACACCAACGAGTTTCAGAATCTTGTAAATCAGCTTGCATCCGTAGACTTTAAGCTCGGAGATGAAGAGCAGGCTCTACTACTTCTCAGTTCCCTACCAGATAGTTGGGAAACGCTAGTGGTCTCACTCAGTAATTCAGCTCCAGATGGAAAGCTCGCCATGTCAATGGTGATAGACGCCTTGTTTAATGAAGAGGCTAGACGAAAGGAGATTGGAGGAGACGAGACAGATGCCTTTGTAACAGAAGGAAGGCATCAAAGAAATAGTAGAGGAAGAAGTCGAGAAAGGAACAGGAGTCAAAGCAAAGGGAGATCCCAAAGTCGCGGTAAACAGCGAAAGAAGGGAAAATGCTTTTATTGTGGTATTGAAGGCCACTTTAAAAGGGAATGCCGAAAGCTGCAGAAGGAGCAGAATCAGCCAAGCAATCAGTCAAAGCACGAAGAAGGCGAAGCTGCAGTGACGCTTTCTGGAGATTGTGTACTCCTTTCCGCCGGTGAAGAATCTTGCTTGCACGTTTCAAGCGAGGAGACCGAGTGGGTAATAGATACAGCAGCATCTTATCATGCCACTCCTTGTAAGGATTTCTTCAGTACTTACAAGGCAGGAGACTTCGGTACAGTCAAGATGGGAAATTCGAATTTCTCAAAGATCGTGGGCATTGGAGATGTTAGAATAAAAACTAGTGTTGGCTGTACTATGGTGCTAAATGACGTTCGGCACGTACCCGATCTCCGACTCAACCTGATTTCAATAAGAACCCTTGATCAACAGGGTTATGAGAGCATCTTCAGCAACAATGCCTGGAAATTGAAGAAAGGAGCAATGGTCTTTGCACGGGGACATGTCTGTGGCACTTTGTACAAATCAAGTGCTAAGATATGTGCAAACAGTCTCAACGTAGCTGAAGATGATACGTCACCAAACTTGTGGCATCGGAGACTTGGCCACATGGGAGAAAAAGGGGTGTTTATGCTTGCAAAGAAAGCATTGATTACAGTAAACAAAGGTATTGCTCTCAACCCTTGTGAATACTGTTTATTTGGGAAACAGCATAGAGTTTCATTCCAGACATCTACTGGAAAAAGATCAGAGTTATTGAGCTTGGTACACTCTGATATTTGCGGCCCTTTTGAAGTTGAATCACTTGGAGGTAACAAATATTTTGTTACTTTTATTGATGATGCTTCACGAAAAGTGTGGGTGTATTTCCTAAAAAGGAAAGATCAAGTTTTTGAGCAATTCAAAAACTTCCATGCCATGGTAGAAAGAGAAACAGGCAAGAAGCTGAAATGCCTCCGGACAGACAATGGAGGTGAATACACTTCTCGAGAGTTCAGGGAATACTGCTCCAGGCATGGCATCAGACACGAGAAGTCTGTCCCCTACACCCCACAACACAATGGTGTAGCAGAACGGATGAACCGGACCATTGTGGAGCGAACCAGATGCATGCTGAGTATGGCAAAGTTGCCTAAGCCATTCTGGGGTGAAGCAGTAAGAGCAGCCTGTTACCTGATCAACAGAACACCGTCAGTTCCACTGCAGTTCGAAGTCCCAGAGATGGTGTGGTCAGGCCGCAAGATTTCATACTCTCATCTAAGAGTATTTGGGTGCAAAGCATTTGCACATGTATCCAAGGAGAAAAGACAGAAACTTGATGAAAAGTCTACTTCGTGTTATTTCATCGGCTATGGAGATGAAGAGTTTGGATACAGATTATGGGATCCAAAAGCGAAGAAGGTCATCAGAAGCAGGGACGTTGTGTTCCATGAAGACCAGATGTTTGGATCAGAACAAACAACTCCAAGTGCTCCAGAACCAGCTCCGAGTTCACTACCACTTCAGTCTGTTTCAAACACTGAAGATAGACAGGAAGTTTCCCCAGAAGAAGAAGAGGATACTGACAACGGAGAAACCACTACTGAGCAGGGGGAGCAGTTGCCTTCTCCATCAGAAACTGCAGAGTTTCCACAGTTGTCAGATGATCAACCTCAGCAGGACAGATCCTCTAGAGGGCGATTGTTGATTCAGTCTCGAAGATATCCGGAATCAGATTATATTCTTCTTACAGATGAGGGGGAGCCAGAAAACTTCCACGAGGCAATATCTCATCCAGATAGCAACAAATGGATGCAGGCTATGCAGGATGAGATGAACTCGTTACAGAAGAATCAGACTTATGAGCTGATGGAACTTCCAAACGATAAGAGAGCACTGAGAAACAAATGGGTGTTCAAGCTGAAAAATGATGGTAAGCAGGTGAAGCACAAAGCTCGCTTGGTCGTCAAAGGATTCCAGCAGAAGAAAGGAATCGACTTTGATGAGATGGATGTGAAGACAGCATTTCTTCACGGCAACCTTGATGAGGAGATTTACATGGAGCAGCCAGAAGGCTTCCAAGTTCCTGGAAAGGAACATTTGGTCTGCAAGTTGGAAAAGAGCCTTTACGGTTTGAAGCAGGCTCCCAGACAGTGGTATAAGAAGTTTGACTCATTCATGATGAGTCATGACTACAAGAAAACTGCTGCAGATCAGTGCGTTTACATCCGAAGATTTTCAGAAGGTGACTTCGTGATGTTACTGCTCTATGTTGACGACATGCTGATTATTGGAAAAGATCCATCCATTATCAGGAAGCTAAAGACGGATCTCTCCAAAGTCTTTGAGATGAAAGACTTAGGACCTGCCCAGCAGATTTTGGGCATGAGGATCACTCGTGACAGGAAGAAAAAGAAGCTATGGCTGTCACAGGAAAAGTATGTTGAACAAATACTACGAAGGTTCAACATGGAGAAAGCAAAGCCAGTCAATACTCCACTGGCTAATCACTTCAAATTGAGCAAGAGCTCATGTCCGTCATCACCGGAAAAGGTTCAAGAAATGGCTACAGTACCGTACTCCTCAGCAGTAGGAAGTTTAATGTATGCCATGGTTTGTACAAGACCTGACATCGCTCACGCTGTTGGAGTTGTGAGCCGCTTTCTTTCAAATCCAGGGAAAGAACACTGGAAAGCAGTACAGTGGATTCTCAGGTACCTTAAGGGTACATCAAAGTTGTGCTTGTGCTACGGGGGAGCTAACCCAATCTTGGATGGCTATACAGATGCTGATATGGCAGGTGATCTTGATGGAAGAAAATCTACATCAGGATATATTTACACATTTGCAGGTGGAGCTGTATCATGGCAGTCCAAACTGCAGAAATGTGTGGCTTTATCTACAACAGAAGCAGAGTATATTGCTATGACAGAAGCAGGAAAGGAAATGTTGTGGCTAAAGCGGTTCCTCCAAGAAATGGGAGTTAGTCAAAAAGAGTACAGAATCTATTGTGATAGTCAAAGTGCTCTTGATCTGAGTAAAAACTCGATGTACCACTCCCGAACAAAGCACATCGATATTCGGTATCATTGGATACGTGAAGTAATGGAGCAACAGCTGTTGAAGCTTGTAAAGATCCATACAAAGGAGAATCCAGCGGACATGCTAACGAAGGTAGTCACATACGAAAAACTTGAGCTATGTAGAGACATAGCCAGGTTAAGTACCTTGAATTAAAATGTGACAGGATATCCTCCGTTTGGTGTTGAGGGGGAGATTGTTAGAAATCAACACACACACGTAAATGAAGACTGGAGGCTTCTGGAAGGTGAAGGTAGGCACCGAATAGATGCAGCTGGAAGGTCGGCGCCGCCTGAAAATGTCAGCCGCCGCCTGAAAATGTAGGCCGCCGGAATTTCGGTTTTTCACCGTCATTACACGTTCACATTATTTATTTCTCCTATAAATACATGTAAGATTGTAATGAGAAGCTATGAGCGTGATGTGAGGTCCGTTGGAGGCAGTGAGAGTGAGGGAAACCATTGTAAATAATTGGTTTGTTGTTTAATACAAAATTCTCCTCTCTGTGGGTGTGGACGTAGGCTAAATTGGCTGAACCACGTTAAATTCTGGTCTCCATATTATTTGTGAGCTTCCGCCGATCTCAACACTTAATTGCCCACAAAATATCTTAATTGAAGGCGGTACTTAATTTTAATTTATTTTTTGTTTTTGTTTTTATCTAGTAAATGTAAGCTGTGAGTTTGATGTTTGATAATTTCCAGCTAAATTATAATTTTGATTTGTTAAAATTCGCTACATATATACTAGGTTAAGAGCAACGTGTGCACCCGTTGCCTTATTAAGTAAAACAGATTTTTTACAAAATTAATATAATTAAAAAAAATAAAATTAACAAGCATCTATAGATAATAATAACTCAAACGTAAAACTTGGTTTGCGCCATCATCATCTCTCTGGTTTTCTTCCTCTCGGGAGTAGGCTAATTTGGCATCCGTGAATATTAGGATGAGGTTGGAGATCAATAGACAAAGATTCCTATTCAAAATTTATATAACGATTTTATAATATATACTAAATTGAATGTATACAATTGTACGTAGTTACCTGTATAACATTAATTTAAACATGCTAATCTTAATAATTCTGTAAATACAAAATTTTTTGTGCAGTTCTTTTCATATTGTTTAGTCGACATCGGCCGTATTAGAATCTTTACTATAGATGCACTTTTCGTCCTTAATAAAACCACATATAATTGACTATATGAAAAAACAGGAAAAGGTAAATATATACCAACAAAATTCAATGTCTGCACTTGGGACTTATTTATAATCATGGCAAAACTTAATCTGATAGGGAATTGAGTTCGTTTGAATGAGAAACCACTATTTTCATCAACATTTGGTAAGAATGTGATCCTTGGAATAAAAACTTTTTTTTCGCTATGTTGCCCAACTGCAATTTCTGCATCAATGACATTTCGATCAAAAGCCTGACAAATTAGACGTGTTCCGTTGCATAGTCCTTCTGAAGGTTTAATATTTCTAAGTAGCATGATGAAACATTTTTTCTTCAGTAATAATTCATGAGGAGGAAGCCCATTTGGAGTTAGAGTATTTATAAAATCCTCTATAACTGATTGTTCAAATGTATCTATTGTTTCACCAAATCTATAATATTGCGTAAGCTCACCAGAAAACCTATCAATTAGTAATGCATTTATTTTATCAATATAACTGTTCTTTGGTGTTAATATGGCCCGATTCATCAGAGCTGAAATATTTATTGAATATTCATGAATATCATGGAAAACAACATCTATTAAATAATCCAAAGAAGTGCAGTCATCTTCATAGGAAACAAGCATGCCATCAAAATTTTTATGGTTTCATCAACTGTAATTGGTGGCATTCCGTTGTCTAATTCTAACACATACTCTGAAAAATCTGGATCCAATCGTGCTCGTATATTTTTAGTCAAACGAAACTTGATCAATGGAGGCCACAAATAGGAAGATACCAAACTAGCATTAACCTGTTATTGTTTTGTTCGTTTACGAACCATAGGTAAAACCTATCGAAAATCTCCACCGAAAATAACAACTTTTCTGCCAAATGTTAATTCTGAATCATTGATGTCTCGGAGCATTTTATCTAATGCTTCGATGTGTTGTTTTCTTGACATAGGGGCCTTATCCCATATAATTAACCTTGCTATACGCAGTAGCTTTGTCAGAGCATTTTGTTTACTGACAAAGCATATGCTATTTTGTTCAACATCCAGTACAATCTTAAAGCGCGAGTGTATTGTTCGACCCACAGGAAGAATAGATGCAGTAACACCAGATGATGCAGTTGCAAGTGCTATTAATTTTCTTGATCGTAATGCAGGGAGAAATGCCTTGTACAAGAATGTCTTCCCTGTCCCACCAGGGCCATCAACAAAGAATGTAGCAGTTCCGTTTGCAAAAACTTTTTACAACACTAAACTGTAAACATGTCATTGTTGACTATTAAGGGCTTCAATATCTTTTTTTGGAATTTCAACAGCCAATTCATCATCGATTTTCCTAGATTCGAATTTGTCTTCATCAAAACAAATTTATCAAGAAGATGAAATGAATTAATGTCTTTCCTCATTGATTCAAGTGTAAAAGAGATTGTGTGTAGAACTTGCATTATTACATTTAATATAAAATGTTCAGTTGACCTAAAATCAACTAATATATCTTGTTGAGAACGTTCCCAAAGTTCTCTCGAGTTTGTTGGATTACAATAAACCAACGTAGTTGCAAATAGTCGTCTCAAACTGGAAGGCATTTGATATAGAGATATTTCATGCAAACAATCTTCTAAGCTATTGTCTCTCTGTAGCAAACCATGCATTGTTGCTTCCTCACGGAATGTTGGAGCTACAACACCATCAACTGTCTTAAGATCTTCAAATGACAAAGGTTCTCTTACATGATTTAATAATATTCGCAGATAATACCTCTCACCTTCAAATGGATTTGCTGTAACAATTCAACCTATAACCATTTCATTTTTTTGAGGAGTCCACTCTTTGTATTGTTGGCTCCAGAGATAAAATTCTGAAAATTCTTTGTACAAGAATATCCTGGCATTTTCATCCATTTGGTTTAATGTAAAAAATTCTGTTAACATCGATTTTGTAGACTGATTAGAATTGAGAACATTGATTAAATCTTCATTTGCTCGGAAAGTGACTTTTTGTTGATCCTCAAGATGTAAATGTAAACTATACACTGCTGGGTACATTTTATTAACAATGAAATCATATATTCTCCACATAGCTTCAGGCAGAGTAATCTATCAGGCCGATTGAAATTGTTGGATTTCATCAACTTGTTAATTGTTTTGTTCAGAAACGAAATTGAAAGCAACACGATCATGCCCTTTGTAAATGTACTTATAAAGATATTTGACTGCTTTTATTGTAGAACAAAACTCGACATTAATGTGACAGTCAAATGTTGCAAGCAAATACAGATTATATAGAACAACCCAACGGTTATCTAAATTGTGGCCTCTCACTTTGACAGTTTTTCCATTGTTAGAACGTCTATATATTGGGAAGTAATCATTTCCAACGATTGTACATGATGCAAAATTTTTTGGATAATGACTTTTGCAACAACCATTTTTTTTTCATGCAAACATTTGTTGGATTCAACACTCCACACGGTCCATGCATCATAGCTTGACAACAACGTTATGCAAGTACAAATTCGTATTTTTATTAGGTATATCTGCTGATACAATCTCATCAAAGGACTCAGGCACATAGAGTTTCTAATCCTTCTGTAATATAACTAAAAAATGCGCATGTGGAAGCCCTCTTTTTTGGTGCTCAATAACATAGACATATGCTGAGACTTTTCCAAAATTTGTTGCTTGAATAACCGATCCTTTAATTCTTCTAATTTTGCACGAAAGACTCGAGCAACCAAATCAGGAAGATTCTGACTCTCCTCATGCATGCGTAATTCATTTGAAATTTCTTGCTAGTTTGGATTGCACTTCATTGTTAAGAAAATGTCTGGTTTGACATGACGCTGAACTAAAGCCATTACTTTCATATATCTTTTTTTCATATCTCTTGGACTCCCAATAAATGACGAAGGTAGAATAATCCCTTTTTCAACATTAGAAGCATTATTTTCCCCAAGAGTAATGGTATCAACAATGCCTTGATATAACTCAGATCGAATATGTTGTTGTTTGTTTCGAAAATAATCTAATTTTGACGTCTCGATCTTAACATACATATCAATAATAAATTGTTGCAATAGACGACTAGATAGTAACAAAATTGATTTGACATTTTCTCTGATTTGCAATTTATAGTAATAATATTCACGACATGAAACAGTTGGATCCTTCCTTCTTATGTTTAATGCTACAAAAGTTGAAGGGAACGAAATATTACTAAATTGGACGTCTACAAAGTAAATACAAAATGAAAAGATTAAGAGTACACTCTAACCTTGATGTTCTTTTACAAGTAATTTTTTTGCAGACTGATCATCGGTGAGGATGTATTGATCGGGTTGTTTCATTACATATTGATATGCTTCCTCTATTAACCCTTTCAATGCCTTAATGCCAACCAATATCGCCAAAAGGAAACAACAACGGATACTGAAGTGGATCATAACAACCAAAATAATACTGAACTATATGATTTCCACCAAAATTACTAAAGACAAAAATGTCCCGGTCTCTCAGCTGATCTGCATCGTCATTTTGTACCCATATTGTTGCAACTTGTGAAGATGTTGGAGCATTGAGCACATGCTGATCTAGGCCAGCATTCGATCTTATATGGATTACTTGATTTTCCAAATCCGACAAATCACCAAGAGAGTGAAAGAACAAAGAATAGGGATTGATGTGAAGAATATCGATGAGTTTAGCTACAATTGATGGGTCCATTTTGTTTGAATCAGAAATTTGATTTTCTAATTCATGCTCCATATCATAGATATACAATTGGAGTAAGAAGGACGACCATTTAAAGGAAGCAAATCTTTGATATAGTGATAGATCTGTCTTTGAGTTCGAAAAGTATAAATTTCTCTACTTCTCCTACAAAGATCTCTATCAAAAGAGACTCCAAAAGATGTAAAAGCGAACTTGTTATTATAAGTCCGAATATAAGTCCTGAAATGTGCACATTCATCTGTGTTGGAGGTGAATAGTTCATAAAGGTGATCAGGAACATCATTTGTGGTCAAAGAAATTGTACTATTAGTACAGCAAAAACCAGTTGTTTCATGATGAAATTGCTTTGCTTTACAATGTTTGCAACCTGGTACATATGACAAAGAATATGCTTCAGATGGCACAAATTGCAATAATTGTCTAAGCCCAGTAGAGCGGTGGTGCGGCTGACCTATTTTATTAAAAGTGAAGTTAAGACAACATACGCAAACTCGTCAAATTCTTTGAATGATCTGACTAAGTATACTACCTGAAGAGTAGCAAGAGTTGATGATGAAATTAAAAAAAGGAACTAGTTTTATATTTGTTTCTTACCCTTAGAAGGTGTCAGTGTATTTGTTTCAAAACTTGACTCTTCTCGAACAACACATGGAGCCTATTTGTATAACATGTTTCAGAAATTCAGTGAAAAAGAATATAAACCTACTTAAATAATACATAAAAAAAATAATTACCAGGAGGAACACATACTTCACAAGATGAAGGCAGTTCAATGACATCAACATGAACATGAGAATTTCATTGTCTCTTTGACACTCTCTGGGCAAGACCAAAGTCTTGAATGTTATCTATATGTTGAACATCATGGTTTGAAGGTTCATCAATTGACGTAATCATTTGATCATCTACAGATGAAGCAAAGTCATCACCACCAAATGAAGCAGAATCATTTAACTGAATCGAATTACTTTTAGATGCTTTTTTTTCTAGCATATTTTTCTCACTGTTTTCTACGGATCTTTTCCTTTTTCTTTTTTGGTAAATCTCTCTACATGACTCTTTTTGCAGGTTGTTTCCCAGGATCTTCAAAAATAAGTTTCCAAACATTACTTATACAAAATCTAATAATATCATTTCAAAACAAATATTCATTAACGCAATCTTACCACTTCTCATTATGTTAATGAAGGAAACAATTTGTTCAACTGGTGGATATTGTTCTACACAAGCAAGATTAAATGAATAAATAATAACTATTTAATGTGAGATCCACACCTCTAGAGTACATCTTAAACGCTATAAACAATTTCATTAATTCCACATTGAACAAAATAAGACATCAAATGTAATAAAAATATTGAACCTGATTTTTCTTCTTCATGAGATGGAGACTGTGCCCTGTAAAGAAAAGAACAAAAAATGTAAGCAATAAATTATCATATGAATAACAATGAATCAATTACTTATTTATCTATGTATATAATTGACTTGTAAAAGTGTTGCATGATGATCGATAATATATAATTTCCAATTAATTTATTGTTATAAATATTAATAATGACTTAATATATATATATATATATATTTAAAATATGAAGATATATTTTATTTATTCACCAATTTCATATTATAGACTATAATCTAATTTATTATTATAGACTATAATCTAATTTATTATTATAGATTATAATTTAAAATAGCATCAATTAAGATGAAAAAAAGTAAAGGTCATTTGTGATATAATTTGTAGATGGACTATTTTTTTTTATATATATTTAAAACATGGATATATTATATTTTATATATTTATAAATCTTATAATATAAATTATAATCTAACATATCAGAAAATATTTTATTTTCTTAGAAACTTTATAAATGGTCTATTTTTTGTAAATGGGCTAGCCTCTTTTTCTTTCTTTTTCTTTGTAAATGGGCGGCTGGCTAGGTAAAAATATATTTTAGTGATCAACAACAGTGATTCTTTACTTGCGGGTAGGGGTGTAACATGTCCAGTTCGGTCTGATTTTGGCCAAAATATAGAACCGAACTGGTACCATCGATTTTGTAAAATGCAAAACCGGTTATGGCCTGATTACCCCCCAAAACCGGTAGTACCGGTTTCGATTCGGTTTTCCGGTTTTAATAAATTGTAAATTTCTAAAAAAAATATATGTTTTTTCCTTAAAAGATCTGATTTAAAAATCTATTTTATGTTTAAAGCATATGATTGATTAAGTTTTCATGTTTAAAATTAAACTTTTATTTTATAAATATTATAATATTATTTATATATAATTATAATTTATATAATTATATATAAAATTATATATAATATAAAAACATATCATATATATAATATTAAAAAAATAATTTTAAATATATAGGTAATATGACCGGTCCTGTTCCAAATTGTCTAGAACTGGAAGCGGACCGGTTCTTACCGGTTTTATATTTCTACAAACTGGTCCTGGACCGGATCGGTTCAAGATTGGTCTAACTAGTCCCGTTCAAGGGCTGAAATAGTATACATACCATTCATCAGCTAATTTATACCACTTACTTTTATAATATACTATTCATCAGCTAATTTATTTTTTCTCTATATCATTTAAATATTATATTTTTAATATTTATTTATTCACTTTAAATAATTTCTCTAACTATCAATAATATTCTCATATCTTTCGATATTTACAATATCTCTCCATCTACAATATCATATATTATATAATAAATAAATAAAAAGCATTAAAATGCAGATATAAATTAAAATATAAATAAATAAAATATAAATTAAAAAATGCGGATAGTTGAGAAGAGTTAAAATATAATTATAAAATAAATAAAAAAAAATGGATATTATATAATAAAAATATTCTTAAGACTTAAATTAACTCAATGGAGAGGCCGATAGTCGATGTGGTGGACTATCCGAGGTATTTTAGCCATCATTGGAGAAGAAGATATGCTGGGTATTTTAGCTACTCGCACGGTGCAGCCGAGTATTTGGAGGCCGGTAGCATGCCTGTCCCCCCTGCTCATCAATAAAAGTAAGGCCCAAAACTAAAGTGCAAATCGAGTAAATGAATGTGTGGTTTCTTTAAGTTGAAGACTTGAAGCAAAACCGTGGGCTGGAGTTGCTTGATGAAAGAACTTTTGAAGTGTGTCGGTTCAAAGAAACCCTAGTGCAGAAGATCGATAAATCCCCTGCAATGCTAGGGTTTACGCCGCCCTGGAGCCCCAAAGTCTACTGGGATTACGAGTAGCTCATCGTCCAATGGAGGTACTTGATAATCTCTCCATTTTTTTTTACGTGCATATTTTTATGTATAAGAACATATAATTTCCTAAGTTTAAACGCTAACCAGAGCCTCCATATCTAGGTTTTCACTCTCTATCTATGGCTCAAACGCTAAATCTTACCGAGAAACGTGAGAGCTATGCTGGGTCTGGGTATTGCGATGGCAGCTCAAGAGCTGGAAGTGGTTGATTCCTTTTGCGTGGTGGTGCGACACGATGATGCTTGTCGGCAGTTGTAGCGTGAAACACAGGGACTCTTTCGGCAAGGTAATGGGCACTGATAATGGGTTTTTTAGACAGAGGGTTTAGTGGGGTTTTTATAGAGAGAGGGGGAAGAGATTACGTGTTTGATTAGGATGTTTTCAAAAAAATTGAATTAGAGACGGTTTCTGTTTAGGTAATCGAACAGAGAGATTAATGAATTAATCACTATAGGGATTCAATCACTGATAAGATAAGAAATTCGAAGTGTTTGAGTTCAGATTCAATTTCGATTTAGAAAGTGTTTGTATCCATTTAAATAAATTTCTAAGGCTGTTAAAACCTTGTTGGGATTAGATTGGAATGGACATGAGTATTTAATTTAGTTAATTAATATACTCTGTTTCCCCTATATACATGATATCATCCAAACTGTTACTCTTGTTAGTTTTGATAATATATATCCCATAAATATAATTCATTAATATTTATGAACTCCTCAAATTATTGCTGGATAATATGCAATACAAGTTAGTTTTTCACATAGCACATGGAACATTGAGGCCCTTAGTATAAACTCGACGTGGCCTGTGAGGGGGGGGGGCATATATGGCATATATATTTCTCTAAATCAGTCCCAACCCAATACTCTGTTTCCCCTATATAAATTAAAGATACATGAGCTTGATTCTATATTTTAGTTAATTAATATATATCAGACTCATGTTGTTGAAAATTTAAAGTCACGTATGTACTTAAATCAACATGATAACCTGATTTGATTTTCCAATTTTTATCTATGGCTGAATGTTTAAATATACTAATTTTTATCTATGGCTGAATGTTAAATATACTAATTTTTATCTATGGTTGATTCAATATACTAGTCCTTCGACTGGGTGTCAAAGAAAAGAGTATTTAGAGATTGTTCAACAAGACTCAGTGTTGGACTCAAAGTACATATGATGGCAGTGCGTGCATTCCCACCAAGCGAGTGCTATAATATACGAGTGAGTTTTGAGTCCCTGTGGGGTATATGGCCGTTCTTTTGCCAACACTGCATGCAAATGATTAAAGAGGTGAGTATAGAAAATTAACATAACAGACTTTTCACAATATAATCAAAACCAATAAGTTGTTTAGCAGAATGTGTACATATAAAATATTCTTCTCGCATTCCTTACTGAATGCTCACCAAGTGATCAACTCCTGACTATTTATTTAGGTATTGCATTCCGGGAATCTATATGTGTAGGGTTTATTTAAGTCAAGGGGCCTGGAAGCCCATTAGTATGAGAGCCCAAATAGAAGAAAGTCAATACCATGGGCCCAATAACGTACCCAGGAAGGCGAATAAGGATAAAATCCTACAGAATCACGTACATAAACTAATATTCAAATTTTCAGCACATTCAACGGGATTTCATGCAAATACGTGATCACGTCAGGCACGGAAAGATAACTCATAAACGGAAATTACATCAAAGGATAAGCACCAACACAATGCCTATATAAACCAAGTAACCCTCTATGGAGGGGGGACTCTCTCATTGGCTCTCGAGCTACTTCTAAATAATTAGCAAGATTACTGACTTAGGCATTGGAGCTTTCTCAGGCGAAAATCTCCAGATCTCTTCAATTTCTTGCAAGTGAACAGTTGTAAGACAGGAGCGAGACACGTCCTTAACATTGGCGCCGTCTGTGGGATCTCTCTTACGGACTGTTAACATGGTTCTTGCATGCCTACTGTAACTCGTTCTGCAGCAAGCCGAACAACGGAAGCACCCATGGAAGCATGACTAGCAGCGATGGAGGAGAGATTAAAGAAGGCGTTGGACGCTTTGGAAGCATTGAGACCGAAGGCGCAGCCCAACCCGCTCACAGTGAGCAAGGTGAAGAGGAAGTGGATAGCAACGCTAAAGCCAAACGGGAAAGCATAGAGAAACAGAAGATGCACGACGAACTGAAAGATCTCAAGGGAAAATACGAAGAAATAGCTAGAAAGATGGGTGGATCTTCGTCTGTCGACTGCCTGCTGAACCAGACCGACTTGCCATATAGCGAGCGGATCATGGGGGTCCCACTCCCGCCGAAATTCAAAGTTCACCAAATAGATCTGTACGATGGGTCTAAGGATCCAGTGGACCATCTAAAAAACTTTAAAGCCCACATCACGCTCTACGGTTTCCTGGGCGAGATCGCCTGCCGAGCCTTTCCCCTGACTCTAAAGGGGACAGCAAGAGGATGGTTTGGGACTCTTAAACCAAGGTCGATCAATAGCTTTGAAGACTTGGCCAAACAATTCATAACACAATTCATGCCCAGCAAAAGGCGCTGATGCCCAGCCGCCTATTTGCTCACGGTCAAACAAAAGGAAGATGAAGATCTCAAGAGCTATCTTACGCACTTCAACAAGGAGCGATTGACAACAGATGACCAGGATGAGAAGATTACTCTGGCCGCTCTCCTGGGCAGAATCTGGCCACAGAGTTCTTTCATGATGGAGCTGGCTAAGAAGACCCCAGCCACCCTCCGGGAATTCATGGACTAGACGGATACTTTCGTCAATGCCGAAGACACATTGCAAGCTTTGGTAGATCCATGAAAGGAAAGCAGAAGAGGAGAACGGAGAAACGGGCAGGATGATAAAAGAAGTGGAGCAAGTCGACGAGAAAAGAGACAAGAAAGACAGCCAGACCAGAACACAAGACTGATACATAATAACCTAAGTGTCAGAGAAGATGAGAGAGATCGGGATGAAAAGCAACAGCATATGATGGACGGACAATATTGCAAATACCACCGGACGGCTTCACATTGGACAGAGGACTGCACGACCATGAAAAAAAGGGTCACTGAACTAGCAGGAATTGGAGAGCTAGAGTGGATGGTAGCAGAGCGTTTGAAGCCCAGAATGCGACAGGATTATGAACGAGAAATTAAAAGGAGCGCCAGCCCCGAAAGAAGGCGCCAAGGCAACGATCGCTTGAACAGTGGCAACTAGATGACATCAAAAAGTGGCAGTGATAGAAACATGGCGCTCAGAAGAGGCAACAGGAGCAGATCGCCACAAAATGGCAGCAGGAACAGGTCATTACCAAGAGATGACTAAAACAGAGCACCTATTGGGGAGATCCGGACGATAGCAGGGGGTTTTGCTGGAGGCGGGATGTCCACATCCAGTCGAAAGGCGTATGTGCGAAAGGCGAGGTATGAGGAAGTCTATTTGGCGAATAGGGCGCCCAAGCAGCAAAAACTCAACAATAATCGGATAGTGATATCCTTCGAAGAAGTGGATAGAGAGGGGTGCTATACCCACACGAAGACGCTCTAGTTGTCACTCTTGTCATAGTCAATTATGTGACCAGGCAGGTGTTGATTGACAACGGAAGCTTTGTCGACATACTGTTCTGGGAAGCATTCGAGAGAATGGGAATTGAGGCTGACCAACTACGACCATCTCCAACACCGTGGAAGGGCTTCTCGGGCGATGCAATTCAACCCATTGGCGCCATCACCCTTCCAGTCACCGTTGGAGAGGGAAGGCGAACAACGACTACCATGATCAACTTTTTGGTGGTCAAAACCCCATCCTCCTATAATGTTATACTGGGGAGGCCAACACTCAACCATCTCAAGGCAATAACCTCAACACATCGCCTCAAAATGAAATTTCCAACCGACGGGGGTAGGAGAACTAAGAGGCAAGCAGGCATTGGCTCGAGAATGCTATGTGCAAGAACTAAGGAAGAATAAGAATGAAGTTTGTACCGTAGAAGAGATAAAGAAGACGTCCGTGCCACCTTTCCCACCACCCATGGTGGGAGCATAGGGAAAATAAGTAGAGACCAGAGACGAACAGAGTCAACAGCACGCCAAGGTCAATGAGCCCCTAGAGCTCATAACCTTATTCCCTAACCGCCCGAAAACAACCGTGCGGATTGGCATGAATGCTTCCCTGGTAGATAGGGAGAGTCTAAGACAGCTGTTGGTGGAACACATAGACGTGTTTGCATGGAGCCATGAAGAAATGCCTGGCGTGGACAATGTTGTTATCGAACATCGTTTAGGGGTGGACCCCGCACATAAGCCAGTACGACAGAAAATGAGGTCGTTTAGCGCAGAAAAATATGCCGCTATCTGCCTGGAGGTTGAAAAATTACTCGCCGCCAGCTTTATCAAAGAAGCCCACTACCTAGAGTGGCTATCTATTGTAGTTCTAGTGAAAAAAGTGAACGAAAAGTGGAGAATGTGTGTAGATTTCACTGACCTCAACAAAGCTTGTTCAAAAGATAGATTTGCCTTTCCTCGCATTGATCTCATTGTGGACTCAACAACGAGACACAGGTGACTGAGTTTCATGGATGCCTACTCGGGTTAAAACCAAATACAAATGCATGCGGCGGATAAGGAAAAGATGGCGTTCATAACAGATCAGGGGCTATATTGCTACCAGGTAATGCCGTTCAGGCTAAAGAATGCAGGGGCTACCTACCAAAGGCTGGTCAACCGAATGTTCGCAAGTGCGCCTTTGGAGTCGAGTCAGGAAAGTTCTTGGGGTTCATTATATCTGAGAGGGGAATCGAAGCCTCCCCAGAAAAGATAGAGGCCATAGTCAACATGAAGCCGCCGAGCAACTTGCATGAGACACAACGGTTGGCAGGAAAAGTAACTGCCCTAAGCAGATTTATAGCAAGATCCACTGACAAGTGCATGCCCTTCTTCCAGGTGCTACGTAAGACACATCCATGGAATGAGGAGTGTAATGGGCAGTCAAAAGACTGAAGCAATATCTGACCAATCCGCCCCTCTTGAAGCAACCAAAAAAAGGCGACGTACTTTGTGCGTATCTAGCCGTTTCCCCACAGGCAGTGGTAGCCGTCTTGGTAAAGGAAGACGGGGCCGTTCAGCACACCGTGTATTATGTAAGTCGAGCCCTCAGAGGAGCAGAAGTCAGATATCCTAAGATTGAGCTGCTAGCATTTGCTTTGGTAACGGCGGCCAAGAAGCTTCGCCCGTATTTTCAGGCCTGTACGGTAAGAGTACTTACAGAAGCACCGTTGACGAGAGCCCTAAGGAAACCAGACTGCACATGAAGGTTAATAGGATGGTCAATCGAGCTGAGCGAATTTGACCTAAGGTACGAGCCAAGGAAGGTGGTCAAAGGACAGGCGCAAGTAGATTTCGTGGCAGAATTTTCAGATTTTCTCTAAGAAGTCACAACAGCACCGGCGGGCAAACCATGGATAATGCACATAGACAGCTCATCTTGTAAGGTGGGAGGGGGCCTAGGCATATATTTGCTTGGGCCTGATAATGAAGAAAGGCACTACCTGGTCACGCTAACTTTTAAAGTAACAAACAACGAGGCCGAATATGAAGCACTAGTAACTCGGTTGTCTATAGCCGCTCAGGTTGGGATAACTAAGATAAAAGTCAGGTCCGACTCACAGATCATTGTCAACCAAGTGTTGGGCCTGTACGCCACTAAGAGTGAGAAACTGAAGAAATATCTGGAGCAGACCTGGGAAGTACGTGATCTGTTCTCATATTTTACTATAACCCAGATACCCCGAGCAGATAACGAAGTGGCGGACAGGCTGGCACGAACGGCATCTAGAATGGAAGAAACGCCCCTTCCCTGCCAAGTTGAAAGGAAAATCATCAAAGCACCAGCCGTTGGCATGAAGGTGGCAACACTGGGTCCTAGTATCCCCGAGTGGGCAAGCGAAGTGATAGAATACCTGGCTGTGACGCCCCCAAATTCCCCTTAAAATAAACATGGGAATCGAGGCGTTGGGATGCTGACAACACGGGTCACGCACCCCCAACGTCAAGTGCTAAGTGTGTGAACACGTGACATGCATAAAATAAAAGTCGCAGCGGATAATAAAGTCATTATCTAAGTACCATAATTTTTTAGAATTATTTTACAAACCAGTTTAACATAAATTTTCCAATAGGAGATTTAATACAGTTATCCGAAATACAAACTTAACAAATACATATTTATAAAAAAGGAGAAAAAAAATTTCCAAGATAACAATTTATAATCACAGTACATCAACAGTGGAGCCGTCTCCCCAGACTCAGACTCTTCAAAATCTGCATCAAAAAACTACGACGCCAAAAATGGCATCACAGGTATATACAACCTAAACAAACTCCAAAATATAAAATATACTCATGCAATAACCACAACCTCACACATGAACATGATACCTTATGCATGAATCTCAAAAATCATCTTTCTCAAAATAAATAATTTAACACATGCCAAAATCTCGTTTTAATCACAATAAAACTCCAGTAAAAACCATTTATCATTTCTCAGAAAATAATATCCGTAAATCCAATCGTATCGAGCGTTATGTATCGCCATCCCCGATATGATATACACACACATCACCAATCATAATGGGCGTTACGTATTGCCAACCCCATTATGATTTATATACACTCATTTCATAGTGGGCGTTACGTATCGTCGTCCCCGATATGAAATACACACCCAATGACCATAACGGGCGTTACGTATCGCCATTCCCGATATGTCATCCACACACTGCCAATCATAATGGGCGTTACGTATCGCCGTCCCCATTATGACTTACACACACAATGACCATAATGGACGTTACGTATCGCCGTTCCCATTATGTCATTCACACCAACTAATCACAACGGGCGTTACGTATCGCCGTCCCCGTTATGACTCAGTAAAAAATCATTAAAATCCATAAACCCAATAACCATATCTCATGTTAAAATTCAAATACCAAATCTCACATTAAAATTTCAAATATCAATATGCACATGAACGACCGTATAATTTCACAATGCATAACACTATGTACAAAATATCCAATATTCAATCAACTCAATCAACCAACAATTAATAAATTACAACGTCAACCAATAAATCCCAACGTCAAACAAATACAACATTTGTCGATGCAAAAAAATATTTAAATCTTAAAGTTTATTTGAAAAGTACTTACAGTGGGTAAAAACTGGATCATTGAGCAAACACCAGTCCACAGCTAGTCACTTTGTACGTTAGGCTAAAGTACTCAGTTTGACACCAAAATTTAGGAAAATACTCTTTGAAAGGTGGAGAATCTCATGGAGGTGATGGTGTGGCGGCACAACCACCAGAAGGTGGCGGATCGGGCTCAAAATGGGTGAAAACCCATTTTCGAGTTTGGGGTTGTACCGGGAAGGTGGTGCCACGGATGGGGAAGCTGAGCTAGGAGGATGACCGGCTGGGGTAGGGGAGTGGTTTGGTGGCGGTGGTGAGGCTAACGGTGGCGGCAGGCGGCGGCTGGGTTGCTCAACCCGTGGGTTTTAAAACCCATTTCATGGCTTGATCGTGTGGGAGGAGTGAGGGGCTACCGGCAGTGGGTTAGGTAGCTGGGAGATTGGTGATGGAGTGGTGAAGAGATGGTGGCCGGTGGTGGAGTAACGGCGACACTGGAGCATTTATGGGCCGCGGCTTGGAAGTGGGAGTGGGGGTAAACGGCGGCACGAGCTGGGCTGAAAATGGAGGGGGTTGGTCGCTGGACGGTGGGGAAGAGGCTGGGAGGGGCGGTGTCGTCGGCCGATGGCACACGACGGCGCTGGGTGGAGGGGAGGAGGGACGGCGAGAGAAGAGAGGGAATAGGGGAGGGGGACTCACGCACAGGCTGGGGAAGCAGGGGAAGAAGGGAGAAAAAGAAAAGAAAAAGAAAAGAAAAAGAGAAAAAGGAAAAAGAAAGAAAAAATGAGTCAAACTATAAAAACACAATAAATTAAATAAAAGCCGATTGATAATACTACAATTTAATATAAATAAAATAAAATATTTAAAACCCAACAATAAACCAATTTAATTTAAAAGACAATTTAATTATAGAACACTAATTATTATTAAGAAAGCACATCAAATAAAATCACATATCAAAATAAAAGAATTTAATTCCAATTATTAAAATAATTACCTCACATTAAAATTAATAAGAAAAGCAACGTAACTCAATATTTAATTATAAGAACAACATAAAACTAATATTAACTAATCAATAGATCAAATAAATATCTTAAACAAATAAAATATGACTAATAATATTATTAAAATAAATTAAAATAATTAACACCGAAAATAAAATTACGTGTAAAAATACACGTAAATCCGAGATCTCACACTGGCGGGAGGTAAACTACCAGAGGGAGGAGAAAAAGCGCGGAAAGTAAGAAGGAAGGCGGCAAGGTTTCTGCTTCTTGACGGGACTCTTTACAGAAGGGGTTTCTCTACCCCTTTACCACGATGCATCTCGCCCCAAAAGGCACAATACGTCATAGCAGAGATACATGAAGGAATATGTGGCAACCACTCTAGAGAAAGGGCCTTGGTCAGGAAGGTGGTCAGAGCAGGCTATTATTGGCCCAATGCAATAAGGGATGCACGGGAGTTCACTAAGAGCTGCCTTAAATATCAATAGTATGCGCCCATACAACATGCTCTACCGGAAGAACTCACGTCCATAACAGCACCATGGCCTTTTGCTTAATGGGGCGTGGACCTGGTAGGACCTTTCCCACCTGGGAAAGGCGGAGTAAAATTCATGATAGTAGCTGTGGATTATTTCACTAAATGGGTAGAAGCAGAATCATTGGCAACTATAACCAGCAAAGTCGTGATAAGGTTCCTATGGAAGAATGTTGTCTGCAGGTTCGGGATACCCCACAACATAGTAACAGATAACGGACGGCAGTTTGACTTCGACCAGTACCGGGATTGGTGCGTTGAATTAAAAATCAAGGCCAAATATTCCTCGCTAGGCCACCCCCAGTCCAACGGGCAGGCAGAATCAACCAACGAGGCTTTGCTCTCAATCCTGAAGAAGAGGGTCGCGGAGAAAAAAGGAGAGTGGGTGGACGAGCTTTCGGGAGTACTTTAGGCATACAGAACAATAGTCAAGACACCTACCAGAGAGTCCCCATTCACACTAGCGTATGGGACTGAGGCAATACCACCAGTCGAGGTGGGGTTGCCCAACTGCAGAACAAGCCATTACTCCACCCATTAAAATGACCGCAAACTGGAAGAAAATCTAGACTTAGTAGAAGAAGAAAGAGAAATCGCGGAGGCCAAAATGCTGCGTGAAAAGGCCAAAACCGAGCAATACTTCAACAAGAGGGTAAAGCTCAGAACCTTCAAAGTCGGAGACCTAGTCTTGAAGAAAAGCGAAATAACAACCCAGAGCCAGGGAAAAATGGGACCCCAATGGGAAGGGCCTTACTTGGTGGTGGCAAACAGCAGGCCTGGGTCGTACCGGCTAAAAGACAGTCAAGGAAAGAAATTGCCTCATCCATGGAATGCAGAACACTTAAAGAAGTTTTATCAGTAGTTTCGCCAACGCCTTTAGTTTAGTTATTTCTTTTACATTCCCCTTAGTAGAAGCCTTGCAGTTATGTCTTTTATACTCCCTTAGTAGTAGTATTTTTTTATTCATTACAGTAATCTTTGCTTTATTATTCTTATTTCAATTGAATTCTTGAACGATTACAATGGCCACACTCATATTTGTTGTTTCAAGAATCCTGGTGTTCACCCACTCCCAACTGCTCTAATTCTCATGTATTGTTCAAAGTATGTGTAATCACTTGAGATGCCATGTACAAAAGAAAGGGGGGCGTGCGGTGGTAGATAGAACCTGCCGCCCCTGACCATCAGTACTGAGTTATCGCATTCGAGGAAAGCCTCACTAATAAAGACGGCGAGCTATTCAGCTTGCGGGGTTAAGGGAAAGGTCACGGACCGCCCAAGCCATAAAATACCAAAGACAAGTAAGACACTTGCAGGCGCCTTGCAAAAGGGAAAAATGGGGCGCAGAGGTAAAAGACCCACCAACCTAAAATGCCAAAGACGAGTAAGATACTCACAGGTGCCTTGCAAAAGGGAAAAATTGGGCGCAGAGGCAAATGACCCTACCTACCTAAAATGCTAAAGACGAGTAAAACACTCGCAGGCGTCTTGCAAAAGAGAAAAAGGGGGCACAGAGGCAAAATATCTCTCCTACCTAAAACACCAAAGACGAGTAAAACACTCGCAGGTGCCTTGCAAAAAGAAAAAAAGGGGTGGAGAGGCAAATGACCCCGCCTGCCTAAAATACCAAAGATGAGCAGAACACTCGCAGGTGTCACACAAAGGAGGGGCGCAAAGGCGCATGACCCTGCCTACCTCTAAAACACCAAAGACGAGTCTCAACACTCGCGACGCCATAAAAAAAAAAAGAGGAAGAGAAAAGGGAGAGGTCAGGGACCGCCTGGCTGACAAAAAACCCACAACAAGCTATTCAGCTTGCGGGGTCGGGGAAGAGGTCAAGGACCGCAAGGATAATCCAAGCAAAAGTAAAGGCAAGAGTAAAAGCAGATCGCAACAATGGTCGAGACGAACATTCAAAACTCCCTAGCAACAAATCAAGAATACAATGTTAAAGCAAGTAATCTATGTTATTTACAGGAAAAGAGTTTAATTATAGGTCGAAGTTACAATGCGCAACCGCAATAAAAAAAAAATACTACTAATAATAGTAAAAATAATATACAAAGAGTTGCGACCTTGAATCAGGGGGCGACGCCTTCTTCAGCAGGGGACAGTGGAGGCACGTTCAAAAAGGCGTCTAGAACTTCCTAGCGCTTGAACTTATCAACCCGACGGCAAGCGGCCATCTCAGGAGAGAATAAACTTGTATCGAGGGCCTAGAGGTCTGTAGCAGGGTCAGCCAAGAGACGGTTCCTCAGGGGCACAATGCCAGCACCATGACCGTAAGAAAATGCAGCGTCCTTGACCTGAGGAACCATAGCCAATTGCGCACGAAGACGAACGATGTCCACCTGCACAGCAGCCAACTGGTCTACTTTCCTGGCTAACTGCTCATCCCTGGCCAAAGCAATCAAGTTGGCCTTCCTAAGCTCCTCGTCCGTGCTCGCACGACTTGCCTTGTACTTCTGGTGGCACTCTCTGAATTCAGCCAAAGAACCCTGTGCCTCGGAAAGATCTTGGGCCGTAAGGTGCGCTCTCTCCAGGGTGTCCAACAGGTCCTTTGACAAACCACTACACCGTTCTTGAGAATGGGTAAGCTCCTCCCGGATCGATTTTAACTCCCTACTACGGGCAAAGAGTTCCGAGTCCCGACAGGCCAATTCAACGTTGAAGCCTTGTTGGACTTCAAAAAGCTGCGCCCTCGCCAGGTTCCTCTTAGACTGCAAGATCCGGTGAGAGAAATCGTCCCTAATCTTCGCCTCCTCAGCAAGGCGAACAGCGTCCCGAAGCTCGAGGACCTCGCCATCACGCAACTCCAACCCCCCTTGAAGAGAGTTGACGAAGCCCTCCGCCTGATCCAAGTGGTGCTCAAGTTCCCTATTCCTCTCGACCAGGGCCTCCAGCGCAGCTTTGTCCGCCTGCCACTTCCCTTTTATTTCCTCTTCCTGCCGAACAAAGTTAGCCACTACCCTAGCCACTAGGTTGTCAACACCCTTTAAAGAAGAAAAGAGAACCGAGGTAAGGAAAACAAGGAGAAAATGTGAATGAAGAAGACAAACCAAGGAAATACCGCAGAAAACCAATCCTTTAGCTGTTTGGCCATTTCAGTGACAATCTCTGTTTGAGCAAGAATTGGCGAAGAGGAAGCACCCCCACTGCCATTGCCTCTAGTGTTCCCTCTAGGACTACTGATTTCCCCAGCGGCCACAATCTTCACAAGATCAGCAGCCACACACTCCACCTGGTCTGACAAGTGCACAATGTCAAGTGGCAATTCAGGGTGTGTTATCTCCACTGTGTGGGCGCCTTCCCGAAGCAAGTTATCCAACTCCTCATTAGTAAGGAAGTCGGGTTCTCCACCGAAAGAAGATGCTGGAAGAGGAATTGAAGAGAGAAACTCGCCGCTACCAACCAAAGAAGGAGTATTACCCCTGGATATGGTAGATGGGGGAGTTTACAAGTCCAGTTGGCCAATGGCCAAGATAGGACTAGCGCCCTCTCGAATAGGAACCGGGGAGTCTGGTTGATCAAAAGGCTGGGCGCCAGCCAAACTCTCATCCGTTTCCCTAAGGGCGGTCTCCAATGGCGAGGGCGGGCGCCCGTTGGAACTAGTAAGTCGATCCAACTGGAGGGCAGTCGCAACACTAGCGGGGAGGTCACTGACTCTCATGAGGCCCTCAGTAGAAGGAGGCACAAACACAGAGGCAGGCACTAGAAGGTTGGTCTGAGAAGGTGTCTGAACTCGAAAAGTGGCGGCCAGCTCAAAGAGAGCTATGCTGGCTAGACCTTCCCTGTTTCCTAATCCAGCAGATTGCAGTCTCGTGGAAGAACCACCGGAAGCAGCAGGTGCAGAAGCCGCTGGCGAGGTAGGCGCCTTAGACTGATTACCCTCCGAACTAGCCCTAGACTAAGGAGGCGGCTGCTTAGTGTCGCCCGCGGAGGACGCCAAGCTTCCCTTCGAAGTTGGAAGCATGGGTGCCTACTCCAGACCTTCTTTAGTGGGTGCAAAGGGTTTCTTCGAGGGGGGAAGTTGAGAAGGATCCTCAATATGAGTCCTTTTATTTTGGCCCTCATTATTCTTCTTCTTGGACTTTCTTTCCTTTTTGCCCTCGCCCACGTCAGTCTCTGACCGCCTTTTCTCCTTTAACTCTCCCTTCCTATCTCGCACAGCAGGGGCACCTGTCATGGTTTTGTCAGAAGGAATAGGTAGAGGAACAGGAATAACATCAGTGATCATGAAATCACGTTCCTGAGTGAAGGAGCGATTGGAAGACGTCAGAAATCGATCTATGTGGAAAGGGAACAATAGCTTATCTGTCCAGAGGTCGTCGGGATGCTCTACAGCCCAGGCACGAATGACATCTATATGAGCCAGCTCTTGGCGGGACAATGGGGGCATAAGAGTCCACAAACGTTGACCCTCAGGGCTAGGGCGCCAGATTGCCCTGACAGGGAAGTTTCTGAAAACCTCTTCTTCGCCAGAAAATTCCCATCCCTGCCCGCCGATAAAAAAGAATTTCGTGGTCCATGCCTTGGCATTGGAATACCGGCCTTCAAACGTAGCCAAAGTTTGCCCTTTTTCCTTTTTACGAAAGACATCCACACAACCCTTGTTGGCCGCCCTCACATCGTAGAAAGCCAAAAACTAACCCGAAGACTATGCAAGCGCAGAAGTAAAGTCTCAAAGCGAAAGGGTGAAGTTGAATGGGAGCCAGTTCCAACAGATCCAAAATGTTGCGAAGAGGGCGACAAAAGGGAAGCTTCAATCCATGAGACAAAAGGGCTACGGAAATGACTACCTAACCCGAAAATCCTTCATCATCACAACACCCAGATTTGGGAGCTTTCATCACAACGGAATCCGGGATGCCAAACTCCTTTCGGATCTCAGCCAAATGCTTCTCTCGAATGCTTGAGTGCCATGTATATCCATCAAACGTTGTGCCTTCAGGAATGTCAAAAAGTTGAACCGAACCGCTACCTTGTTCCGCCATAGGGTTGTAAAAAGGAAAAGAAGCCAGAACAAGAAGCCAGAACAAGAAGCCAGAACAAGAGACAAGAACTAAAGAAAGCAAAGAATGTGGGAAATACCAAGGAACAAAATAAGCATAAGAGAGAAAGAGAAAAAGGAAAAGGGGGTATTTAAAGGGCAAGATGACTGTGGAATACCAACGGACGAGACATTATGACTTAATGCGAAAATAGAGAAATAGCCGTCAGATATAAAATACCGTCACACGCTAAACCTTCCCACTACTGCCACGATTATCGGACACGAAGATGAATGGACGGTAGGCAAGTGAAAGGTCGCAAAGAAGAATACGTTCTCATGCATATTTAGGCGATAACCGAAAACACGCAAAAGTCAAATTAAATTGAATTCCCTACGCCTTAAGGAGTAAAGAATTTGCGAGGTAGTTGTAGGGCTTATTTAAGTCAAGGGGCCTGGAAGCCCACCAGTATGAGAGCTCAAATAGAAGAAAGTCAATACCATGGGCCCAATAACGTATCCAGAAAGGCGAATAAGGATAAAATCTTATAGAATCACGTACATAAACTAATATTCAAATCTTCAGCACATTCTACGGGATTTCATGCAGATACGTGATCACATCAGGCACGGAAAGATAACTCATAAACGGAAATTACATCAAAGGATAAGCACCAACACGATGCCTATATAAACCAGGTAACCTTCTATGGAGGTGAGACTCTCTCATTGGATCTCGAGCTACTTCTAAATAATTAGCAAGATTACTGACTTAAGCATCGGAGCTTTCTCAGGCGAAGATCACCGGATCTCTTCAATTTCTTGCAGGTGAACAGTTGCAGGACAGGAGCGAGACACTTCCTTAACAATATGATTCTTAGGCTTCTATCAAATCACACCTGATCATATGTTCTGAATCTATATGATCTGAAGGTTTCCATCAAAACGATAAATCACGATGAAATATTCTATTTGGATTCATCTATAACTTAAGGAGCATGAAGGTATAGTCGCGATTTTCATGTATGGTAGGAAGATGTGTTTCTTTGCTAGAGCCAAATTGCGATAGGTAGAATTGCATGAGAGAGTAAAAGTCATGTAAATGCAAAAATGAATAAGAAAATACTAAGGTTAGAATGGAAGTAGGCTTTTAAACTTATATTATGTCTCCAGGTCGGACTATATGCTCTAGTAGATTCTGACCTTAGCTTTCTAATTACTGTGGTAAGTGTCATCAAGCTAAGGTTAATATGGCATCCTTCCTTGAGTCTAGCACCATCTGCATGTGTCTGTGAAGCTCTTTCACTCCCAGCCAGATCAACAAAATTTTGCAGATTACAGATATTAATATATTGTAATGAAAGTAACTACTGATTAAATTGAAATTAGAAGGAAAAAAAAAATAAGAATGGTCTGTATTTACCAAGCTTGCGACAAAAGACCTCACACAATCAGAATTTTCATGAAGAGTACTTTCAATTGTCTGTTTAAAAAGCCTGTAGATACATACAATTCAAATGATATATTTTAAGTTTTGAATATATATTAGACTCATGATTATCATGGTTTTGATTTTAAATTAATATATGATATTTTAAATTTTGAAATAATATTTTAAATAGAATAAGTGGTTGTTAAATTTAACGGCCACTAAACAAAAAAACGAGACAATTCGTTAAGTGGCCGTTAGATAACTACTTATTATAATAGAATATATATATATATATATATCACAGTTTCCACATGATTGGGGCCATTGTCCTTTCAATAATTAATCCAAACTGGACATACGGGCCGGCCAGTGGCCGAATCAGCCATTCTTTTTTGAAGGGGGTCAAATTTTTTGAAGGGGGCCGAATCAAGTTTTATATCACATGATATTTATCTAAAATATAAAAAATATTATAAAATTATAAAGCATATAAAAAATTAAATTTTAATAATATGGCAAATAACGTAAAAACATAACTTAATATTTATTTTAGAGAATAATATTTATCTATTATTATTTTTATAAATATGAATATTTAAAAATTATTTTCTTCAAATAAATTATCAATTGATCTTTTAGAATGCCATTTTTCATTTTAATATCTAAAGTAGTTGATCAAATTTAATGTAAAATCTATATATTGTGGTGTTATATTAAGTATAGAATACTACAAATAGAACTTTAAATAAACTTTTCCTTATTAAATGAAGTTTAGAGGATAAATCATCTCTACTATTTTTCATATAAATCATGATCAATTTTAAATAATTTCTCAGGTATTTTCATTTCGGATTTTATATTATGAAACTCATCAATAGTGTATAATATAAATTTCAAACAGATGTTAATAGTTTATTGTTTAATTTATTTTCACCACATTCTAACAAATAGATAATATATAGAAATTATATAAAATCTAAGGATTATATTAAAAAAGGAATTAGAGAGACTTTTTTATGTATATTGAAATTTTTTAAGATTTTAGAAAGCATATGAAAATAAAGAAATTATAAAATTTTTAAGAGGGCCAATTTATATATATATGAAATAAAAAAAATTAAAAATTATATTAAAATTTCAAAAAAATTTAGAAGTTATATTGAATTTTAAAAAAATTCGGAGGGGCAATCAACCCAAATAATTGAATTAAAAGTTGAAAGTTGGATAAAATATTATTAAAATATATTTTTTATTATATTAATTTTATCTTAAAATTTTAAAAAATTAAAGTATTAATTTTATTTTGTGTGGAAATTAATTAAAAATTTAAAATAATTAAATAAAATGAGATGACATAATGACATGATAATAATTATAAAGATAGAAAAGGCTAAAGGAAAAATAGAATATATAGTACTGTTGATCATACATCACAGTATCATATATTGATTACAAAAATTAATATCAAATTAAGCAAAAATTTAATTATCTTGTGAATAACTCATTTTCAATATAACTTCTTGGGGGGGGGGGGGGGGGGACAGAGAATAGTCCATTATTGTGCGCCCTTACTTACCTCCTCATTAATTCGACATGTCACTATTTTATTGGTTTTCAATAACTCACACTTGAAGGTGTTTGTGAGATCCCATATTATCTTCTAGTGTTTTAAATGTTTGTTATTATATAATATTTGTTCTTTATTTTATGTAATTGTATTGTTGAATCTCTTGATTTAAGCTTATTGTTACCATTGGTTGGGCTATTTTATTTTTATTATGTTGAGCTTTTATTTAATATGTTGGTTTTTATTTTTATTTATTTTGTTTGTTTTCGGATTGGGCTTGCTTTGTTGTGGGTGTTTTAAATTTGGTTGGGCTGTATTTTGTGTGTGAGTTGTGCTTGGGCCGCATGTTTGTGGTTAGTCGAGGGCTCGGCCCGTGTCTTAGTTGGGAACCCAGCCCCAACACCTTAAACAACGCGGCGCGATGGAGTGTGAACCTTTAGGGTTTAATCGCTATGCCCCTTGCGCCGTGCCATTCTTCTCATTTTTCTTCTTCTTTTACTCTCCTTTGCATCTAGTGTCTCACCCTAGCACTAAACCCACGAGCCTTGCCCAAAGTCACTGCCCTTTCTGCCACCCATTCCACACCAGGCATCCCACGCCGAGCATCCCATAGCCTCATTGGACCTCCTCCTCTATTATTGCCCCCTTCCCGCAAGCCACGTGTCGTGATTTTCCTTATCTTTCTCCCCAAAATGGCGAGTTCCTTGGTTTTCTTCCCATATTTTTTGTTTGCAAAAGCTAGAAATCCCAGCCATGGTAGCACACACATACCCTAATTTAGCCGTTGGGTGCCACGCGATGACCCTTTGTGAGTTTTGAGCAGCTCAGATTCTCCAATCGTAGCCATGGCTGCATGCTCCAAGCTCAAGCTCGCAGACTATAAATAGACTCTTTGTCCCTCCAAACTCACCTCCAAAGCAACGCCTCCCTCTCTTTAGTTGCGTGCTTAGTCTTTCCCCTTCCCTAGAGTTAGATTCAAACCCTAGAGTTAGAGTTAGAATTGGGTGATATTGTTTCTCATAACATGTGGGTGCGTGCGTAACATGATCCCAAGTCGAGATGGGGCATTATCTCGATGAATTTCTTCTAATCATTTGTGCGTCTCACGATGTCCCTTGGGTTATCATTGGATGACAATGGGATTGGATGAGACGATAACGCTCTCATGCCGATTCCGTGGCCCCTCTGTTGGCAGAGGTTAGAGGAAGCTTTGTCATGGCACATGCTGAGCGCGGAGTTGGGTATCGCTTGTATGAAGTCACACGTATGGTCATTACCCATAGTATGACGAAGAGAGCCAAAATGTATGGATGATTCTTAGGGAAGATCATGGTGTACACTTAATAAATGCATTATATTTGGGCCAAAAACTGGATTTTTGGCGTGTATGAGTAAATATGTCATTTTTAGGAAAAAGGACGAATTCGCTCTTGTTTATTGTTTTTGTGTGGTTGAAAACTTGTTGATTGCATATTTGTATTCTTTTAGACTCTTTTATTGTTGATTGGTTGACACTTACTGAGATTTCATCATCTCACAGTGGTTTTCTTACCTACGGTAGACTTTGACGCAGAGGATAAAGTTGAGCCTGAGGAGCCGACTCCACCAAAGGAGTGACTTGTTGGTGATGATTATGACTATGGGATTTTGTATCCCCTTATGTTGTTATTTTACTTTTTATTTACTGCTTTAAGTAGAATGACTGTATAAGCTCCTTTTAGAGAATTTTTTGATTAGGTTGTACACCTTTAATTTTTCTTGTACTAGTTTAAATACTTTTTTTTTTTCGTTGCGAATATTAATTGCACACTGAATACATGTTGCACACACTCTGAGCACTTTGCGATGGGGTGCGTGATCTGTGCAGTCATTATTCTGGTGTCACGAGTCCCACCAAATCACACGTAAGGGTCATGGGTGCCACATTGTCTCCAGCCCAAAGCTTTTTTCTTAGATTAAACCCTTGAGGGAATATTTTTCCAACTGTAACAATGATCTAATGCAGCTTACAAGTGTTATTTTCTTATTATAGTTAAAGTAGTACTACATGTACTGATAAATATATATTTTTGTATTTTTTTTTCGGCTAGGATAACCCACAAACATGAGTGGCAATGGATGCAGGGTCTGTGCGCCCTAGCATCAAGAGGGCGAGATGAGGGAGACTTCGTCTCATAGGGTGTAGGTAGCATCCTTAGTCGTAACGAGGCAACCCGGTCATGGGATCATTGGTGAACTTGAAATTGAGCTCGAACCCACAAAATTAAAGGGATTTGAAATAAACAAATTGAAACGATTTGAGGGTGAAGTCGTCGAACAAGATGAGGGCTTGGCGACTAGAGAGGTTCTCGAGAGAGAAGAGGGTGCATAAAAATTGGAGGAAAGGGATAAGATCTTTAGTGATGCTTTTGTGGGAAGGAAGAAAATGATCATAGACATGGAATTTGAGGATTTTGTGAGGGTTGTGAATATGGAAGATCTGGTTCTTGCCATTAGGGAAGATTAATCTAGGGTTAGGATTAGAGGCTGGACCTAGAAATGGATGCGCGTTGCTAACGCACAATGGCTTTTGGGGTATGAGGCACGAATGATCTCATAGTTATGAGCACAATCAAAAGAGCAATCAATCCCGAAGCACTTGACTTTCAGGAATTAGGAAAGATATGGGTAATTTCGTTGGGATAAACTTTCACGGACATCGCCACCATCTCTTCAACTTTTGTTGCATTTTCTACATGCTCCTGCATTACACTAACCTGATCTTGCAACTCAACAAAGGACTTTGTAAAATGAAAATTCTTTTAAATGTTATAAAAGAATCTTGTCATTTTTATGTATTTGTTTGACAAAATCTTGCAGGATGGTAGCCTGCAAGAATTTCTTCCATAGATTTATTGGAGATCAAATTCTCTCGTTGTTGCTTCATTTTCCATGAAGGATCATAGGTCACTGATGCCAATTGTTATGAATCTAGATGTAATGAAGAAGAATAAACAGAATTTAAAGAAAGAAATATAAAATGAGAGAAGATTGAGACAAACTGAGTGATGGTATTGATATATTGGATTGTTTGAGGCAATCATTCCTACATAGTAGCAAGTGCTAACTAAAATCTTCAGAATAACCCCAACAGTCAACTCCCACGAGTACATATAGGGTGAGGCATCCCTAATCGACAACAATAAAATAAGGCCATGGGCCACTAAGACAAACTTAGTAACTCATCAGAACTAAAGAAAACAATTTAGTTGGGGGGTCTATTAAGCCCAGTCTTAGTTAATTGAGTTTGTTACATGTAGTATCCGAATGGAGCCTAAAAGTAAACATAATAGATTTGTTTTTTGAAGAAATAGTTTCAATTCATTAAAACCAAATAAGCATGAAATCTACAATGTGATCATACAGATCAACTAATTACATACTAATGCTCAGCTTCTGAAGCTCTTTAGACTAAAAGTCTGAGAGACTAACAACTGCCAAAGGCAGTTACTACAATCCCATGCTCAAAGAGGATAGTACTAAAATTCCACGGATTTAAAATCCAAGACATTATTTCTTCATTTTACATTTTCTCTACATAAACAGAATATACAACACAACTAACAAAACACAACAAGAAAAGACACAAAACACAACTAATGGCTGACTGGTGGCGAGTGAAAGCCACGCGCCACACTAGGCGTTGAAATCACCGGCCGGGGAAAAGCTGCTCCCTCAGATCCACCAAGAGACGCCAACAGCAAGAGGGATCCACCAGAAAACGGAGGCGCGTTGAAACTGTCTACGCATCGCGCCTCCGCGCGTTTAGAGCATGCGCCCTTTCCGTTCGACAAAATCTCCCGACGACAACTCGATCGGTAGGCGTAGAGAACGGTGGCCGGGCGTGTGTTGGACTTAAGGATTCCAGCAGCTCCGACCTGCAACAGCCATCAAAACCAAGAAATCCGAAAATCCACCGGCAACAACACAGACCACGGTGGCCGGAAAAAAAAAAGGAGAGAAAAAGAAATGGAGGAGGAACGGAGCCGGAGCTCAGCCCTCCTCACCAGCGCTAGCAGTTGTTTTTAAGAGACCCTAGGAGAGCAAATCGCCTTATCGAGAGAGACCCTAAACTCGATCCCCAGTACTTTTGATTATAATATTTTACTTGTTAATCATGTATGACCTCTTAGTCCTCAAAACAACAACAACAATTATAATATAAATCTATTCATTATAAACAAAAGTATACATAAGTATACAAAAGTAAACAAAAGTATACAAAAGTATACATAATAGATGAGTAAATCTATTCATTATCCATTTTTTTATCATATCATAATATGACATTAGATGATAAATTTACAAGTAAAATATAATAAATATTATTAAATTATCTTATATCACATCATAAAATAACGAGAGAATGATAAAAAATAGAATAATAAGTAACACTACTCATAATAGATACATCAAAGAAAAGAGACACTATTATGGAATATTATACATTCCAACGCTCGTTATTCCAAAAATTGAGTATATACAAACAATATAAAAGTGAAAATCACTCTTAAAAGGAAAAATAAAGGATTTACGTTCATAGCCGGCTCTCCTGTAAGGGGAGTTAGGCAGTTGTCTAGGGTCTTGTAGTGGAAAAGGCCTTAGAAAATATCAAAAAAAAAGAAAATAGTTAAAAAAACTTACATATAAATAAATGATTTAAACTAAATAAAGGGACGTAACATTGAAAATTGAAAAATACAATTCTCAACCCTACAGTTAAAAAAAAAAGATGCTAACAATTATAAAAAAAATATATAAATTTTTATTTGATTACATCGGCTCTGCAACGTATTTTTGGAAAGTCTAAAGTCATAATAATAATGATTGTAAATTCAATGATTCTAATCTATCACTACAAAGTCAAAAAATTAAAAAAAAAATCAGCAAAACATCTCAAAAAGTTACCTTTTATACTTAAAATTGACGAATTTTATTTGGTCGCTTTTGTACTTCAGTCATCATTCTCTAATCTCTCTTGCATCCATTTTGCTTAAATAGAAAATTTTAATTAATAATTTTACAACTTAAAAAGTAAGAATAATACTTTTTAACTAAAAATATATTTAAAAATATACTAATTAATATGATATAAAAAAAAAATGCCACATTTTAACTCATCGCCTTAGACTTCAAAGTCTATTCAGACGGCCCCGTGTACGTCTACACCTACAGAGCAAATGAAATAAAATGCATGCCGTAAAAAGAAGAAATAAAATAAAATAAAATAAAATATAGAAAAGAGAGGGAAGATGAAGAGACAATAAGAAAGAATTTGATGGCGACATCTTCAATATTTGTTAGTATATTTGAATTATAACACGTCTCTATTTATAGGTTGATAGATTAGAGAATTAATGAAAATACAATCAATTAATGATCTTGATTGATTTGTACAATAAACTAAACATAATAGACAAGGATAAGGGAATTACAACTTGGGTCCCGGTATATATATATATATATTTAATTAACAATTAAGAAAGTATTTTTAAATGATGTGACCCATCCTCAAACTACACTGCTCAATATACAATAAGTATATTCTAAAAAATAAAGACATTTTTTTATTTTTTTTTTATTTTTTTTTAAGCCAGCATTCATATATAAATTAGAGTTAGAGGAATGTTGTGGACTGGTCGGTCTGCTTTATTTTAAAAAAGCAGTCCATCAATTATAATAAATTATATTCTGATCCGTGCACTAAATGACAAACATAATTTATCACACGAAAGTAACTTTCCCAAATTAATAATTGCGTGTACAGAAAGAAAAAGTCAATTCCTATTACTATTTTTAATCATTTCGAAGTGATATGTAGAGGTTGAGTGCTGCTACACGTATTTAAAAAAATAAAATAAAATAAAATAAAATAAACGTAATCACGTGAGACTTGACAAAGTAAATGTAAACGGTGAAATTAGTGCAATTAAAGTTAACGGAAATGATGCTGAAATTACAGCAATGCCACTTGACAAAGTAAATGAAGAAAACATACATGATTTGCTAATATTTTAGCTGTATTTTTTTTAGTAATCATGTTTCAGATATTACTGGAAATATGACAAAAATAAAAAAATAATAATAAAATGAAATTTTATATTTCTTAATTTTTGAAATTATGCTAAAATAAAATTATTAGAATTAATTATATCCTTATTAAACAACTTTTCATATTACTAATAACATAAAAAAATGCCACACAAAATCTCTCGTTCAAATTTGTTATTAAAAATTAACAATCACCAACACTAACAAGAACAATAATAATAATATTGTCTAAATCAACTCAGATAAACCTTACAAATAAAAATCATTTTCTAGACTGTTGAATTTAATAAATTAATCCAAATAAATGTCTAGACCAAGAAAAAAAAAATATATAGGTTTATGAATGGAGAGACTAAACCTAGCAATTTGCTTTTTCTTGATCTATCAGTTGTAGAGATATGATGAATCAGAAAATGAAGAAAAAAAAAACGGCATTTCTTTGAAGTGTATCTAAAAATTTTAAAAAAATATATATTATTTTTTAATAATATTATTATTATTTTAAAATTTTAAAAAAATTAAATTATTTATTATATGTTATGTGAGAATTTAAAAAAAAATTATAAAAATAAGATTGAGATGAGTTAAAAATAATGTAAGGTTAATAATGATAAAAGGAAGAACCTCGGAACATGCATCTCTCGATTGGCTAGCGAAAGTCATCAAACAAGAAGCCAAGTTTAGTCAAATTTGACTCAAACAATCCACGATCAACAAGAGTACCCACAAAAGGACACCCAAAATCAAAAAAATCACAAAATCTAAAAGAGAACCAACCAACCAAGAAAATGCATTGTGGTATTTGCAAAAATGAAAGACAGGTTATGAACCATTGTCCTTTAGTGAGGTATTGTAAGGAAGATTTTTTATTTTTATTTTTATTTTTTATGATTGTTATTGTGTTTTTCTATTGTATTTGCGATATGTTTATGCAGGAACATTGAGAGTATTAGTACTATGGCGACATGTGCCACTTGAGGTCCAGCCTATTAACTTGTAGGTTTTTAATTTTCTAATTGATATGTTTTTCTATTATTATCAATGTGTTATTGTGTTTTTATTGTTCAAGTAGGAACATTAGGGGTACACCTAAGATATATGTTGAACCTGCCGCACCTAAGCACTAACTTGGAGAAATGATGGAGATTTGCTTAAGTCAATGTTCAAAAATAAATTTGGTATTTATATGTTTGAAATACGTCTTGTAATCTAATGAGATTTTTTTTTTCATATTTTATGAGGGTTGTAAAGCTTTTGAAATATTTTTAGAGGGAATGACGGACTTTGACAATGAAGTAAAAATTATAGATGTTATTTTTTGGATGTGAAAATATTTTTTGGATATAAATATTAAGAAATTATTTTTTATAATCTCATTGTTTATTGTAACAGTGAAGTAGAAACATGGTTATTATTATAACAGTGAAGCAGAAACATTATTTATTATAACAGTAACTTTGTGCAAACATGATTGTTTTTTCTTTGAAGACATGTTTGATATATGTAATTAAATTACTAACTTTTTGATATTATATATTCGACTCTTCTATCCAAGCCCAATTGTAGTGATAAATATGACTTTGTTTTTATCCAAGTTCTTCATTTTAAAGAATTTTTTAAAAAGGAAAAAATATTCAATTAAAAAAATTAATTAGAAAAATGAGAGACCAATATTATAAATAGCCAAAGTTCAAAAATAGGGTTTGAAAATTTTGTACTTGAAAATTTATTAAAGTGAAAATTTAATTCGAATATACATGTCTTTTAAGTACTATTATATATACTAGTACTATATACTATAGTTTATTTATAGCTATAAATACAATTTATCTACGATTAATCTATATAGTAATGAGAGATTGGAAATTTTTAATTTTTAATTTAATGTTTAATGTTGTGGAAATTTATTAGTCAATAGCTAAAAATATAATTTTATAATTTTAATGTTGATAATATTTTAAATGTAATAGTGATCTTTTTTAATTATAACAGCGAGCTTTTGAAAATGTTTTTTTTTTTTAAATGTTAGAAGTGATCTTTTTTTTTTTTGCATATATTTTAACTATAATAGTTAATAGTTATAAATATAATTTATTTATAGTGATCTTTTTTTAATTATAACATTGATATTTTAAAAATGATTTTTTTTTGTTAGAAGTGATCTTTTTTATTTGTATATATTTTAACTATAATAGTTAATAGTTATAAATATAATTTATTTATAGTTAATAGCTATAAATATAATTTAATTATAATAGTACTTTATACTATAGTAAACATTTATTATTAATTTAATTATACTAGGACTATCTGGTAATTGTATTTAATATATAGTAATAACTATAGTCGTATTATATTAGAGTACTAGTTAATATATTAACTATAGTATATAGTACTAACTATAATAGTATTTAATATATAGTAATAACTATAATAGTTAAATTAACATTGCTAATAACAACATCTACTATATTAATATTATATTATGAATACTACTATAGATTCTATAGACTGTACGTATTACATAATAGTTATAATACTATATACTATAGTTAATAGCTCAACATTAATAGATTATAATATAGTAATATATATACTACTTCTTAATGCTATATACTATATACTAATATAATTCAATGTTAAAAAATAATATAATATAGTACTATATAATATTGTAGTATTAATTAATACTAATGTATATACTAATAATATATATTATGGTTAATAGCTACACATTAATTTACTTATAATAGTAGTATGTAGTACTATAATAGTACTATAATAGTACGTAACACGTGGTGGTGGTTGAAGTATAACTATAATAATATTATAGTTAAAATATAATCAACATTAAAATTATAAAATTATATTTTTAGCTATTGACTAATAAATTTTCATAACATTAAACATTATATTTTCAAATTAAATTTAAATTATAGAAGTGTATTTTCAAATTAAATTTTCACATTATTAAATTTTCAAGTATAAAATTTTCAAACCCTTTTTTTGAACTTTTGCTAGTTATAATTTTGGTCTCTCATTTTTCTAATTAATTTTTTTAATTGGATATTTTTTCATTTTTAAAAAATTCTTCAAAATGAAGAACCTGGATAGAAAAGTTATATTCAACACTACAATTGGACTTGGACAGAAGAGTCGAATATATGATATTAACCATGTTTCTACTTCACTATTACAATAAACAGTGAGGTTACAAAAAATAACTTCTTAATATTTTTACCCGTCGTTCATTTTTACATCCAAAAAATAACATCTATAATTTTTACTTCATTATCAAAGCCAGTCATTCTCTCTAAAAATGCTTCAAAAGCTTCACAACCCTCTTGAAATATGGAAAAAAAAATCTCACTAGATTACAAGACGTATTTCAAATATATAAATATTAAATTTATTTCTAAACATTAACTTAAGCAAACCTCCACCATTTCTACAAGTTAGTGTTTAGGTGCGGCAGGTTCAACATATATCTTAAGTGTACCCCTAATGTTCATACTTGAACAATAAAAATACAATAACACATTGATAATAATAGAAAAACATATCAATTAAAAATCTAGAAGTTAGTGCGCTGGACCTCAGGTGCTGCCTGTGCCGCAGTACTAGTATTCTCAATATTCATGCATAAACATATCACAAATACAATAAAAAAAAAATAATAACGATCATAGAAAATAAATAAAAAAAATTCTTCCCTATAATACCTTACTAAAGGATAAATATGGTTCCTAGTATGTCCTTCATTTTTTCAAATATCACAACGTTTTTTTTTCGTTGGTTGACTCTCTTTTGGGTTTTGTGATCTTTCCAACTTTGGGCGGCCCTTTTCTGGGTACTCTTGGTTGATCATGAATTGTTTGAGTTAAATTTGACTGAACTTGGTTTCTTGGCTGATGACTTTCAGGGGTTAACTCAACTCCTTCTAAACGTTGGACATGTGCATCAATTTCAAGCAATTTTTTTGTGAATGTTCACCAGTGCAAGTGTGAAATGTTTGTGTTTTTCTTTTGATTGTGCTGTAAGTTCGACAACGTTATATAACTGTATCATTGACTTGCTTTTTCTAATGGACACCTCATCTTGCACATCCCTCGCTAGCCAATCGGCAGATGCACGTTCCCAGCTTCTTCATTTTATCATTATTAACCTTATATTATTTTTAACTCATCTCAATCTCAATTTTTTAATTTTTTTAAATTCTCACATAATATATAATAAATAATTTATTTTTTTTAAATCTTAATTTAATTTATTTTTAATTTTTAAAATATTATTATTATTAAAAAATAATAATAATTTTTTTTTTAATTTTTAGAATACACTTCAAAAAAAGGTCCTTTTTTTTCTTCATTTCTTAATTCGTCATTTCTCTACAACTGAAAGGTCAAGAAGAAGCAAATTGATGGGTTTCAGTCTCTCCATTCATAAACCTAAATACTTTTGTTTTTCTTTCTTGGTCTAGACATTTATTTAGATTAATTTATTGAATTCAACAAGTTTAGAAAAGGATTTTTATTTGTGAGATTTATCCGAATTGATTTAGACAATATTATTATTGTTCTTGGTAGTGTTGGTGATTGTTAATTTTTATTAACAAATTTGAACGAGAGATTTTGTGTGGTATTCTATTTTTATGTTATTAGTACTATGAAAAGTTGTTTAATAATGATATAATTAAATCTAATAATTTTATTTCAGCATCATTTAATAAAGTAAAAAAATATAAAATTTTATTTTATTGATTTTTTTTCTTTTCGTCAGATATCCAGTATTATCTGAAACATGATTACTAAAAAAAATACAAGTAAAATATTAGCAAATCATGTATTTTTTCTTCATTTACTTTGTTAAGTGGCATTGCTGTAATTTCAGCATCATTTCCGTTGGCTTTAATAATTGCACCAATTTCACCGTTTACGTTTACTTTATCAAGTCTCACGTGATTACGTTTGTCTTATGTTTTTTTAAGTACGTGTAGCAGCAGCACTCAGCCTATATATATCACTTCGAAATGATCAAAAATCAGCAGTAGGATTGACTTTCCTTCTGTGCATGCAATTATCGATTTAAGAGACGTCACTTCCGTATAATAAATTTTATTTGTTATACTTAGCAAACATGTCAGTGTATTATTGATTATAATGAATGGGCTGCTTTTCTAATACAAAGCAGACTGGCCGACTTCCAGATTCTTCCTCTAAATTAATAAGGATACGAAGAGTTGTTCTGTAGTCATTATTACATGCCAATAAAAGGGTTATGAAAAGTAAGTAAACTATAAGGGAGGAAACTCACTTATAATCGGTTGCATTCTCCAATCACAGTTTTGCATGAGGTTGTGAAGTGACTGTTCCACTAGGCTTGAGTCTCCTGCCAGCACTACGTTTTTTGCTCCTTTTGCAATTGCTTCATCTTTTATGAGTCTTGCTGTTGATGCCTTACCAACATTAGGATTTATGTTTGGGAAGAAGTTAGTTTTGCCAGGATTGTTGTGCTCGATACTGTATAGCATAAAACTGCAATGTAGCTGCCTTCCTTTCTTACTGCTACATCAAAAGTTAGTGTGTGATAACCTTCATACAACTGGTATGTTCCCTGTATGAACTTGATTTTTTCCCTACTGCCCAACTTTGTTTATGCTCAAGAAAAATTCTTTCAAAAACATCGAGGAATCTGGTGGGAGAATTATTTTTTTCACTGTAGTGCACTACTTTATTTCAGAAGAATCAAATATTTTCCATGGCTAAAGTTGCAAATAATTGGAAGAGATGATGCTCATTAGCAGGCAATCTGAGGTTCAATGCAGGATCAAGAATATTGTGAACCCAGGCTTGGATTGTGAGATTAGCTAGATTAGAAAAATTCAATGGCTAAGAAGAATCAAATATTTTCCATGGCTAAAGTTGCAAATAATTGGAAGAGATGATGCTCATTGGCAGGCAATCTGAGGTTCAATGCAGGATCAAGAATATTGTGAACCCAGGCTTGGATTGTGAGATTAGCTAGATTAGAAAAATTCAATGGCTAGGGCGCAGTTCTCCGTAAGATTCTTGTATACAGATAGTTGATGAAAAGGTGACTAATGGTCTCTTCCTCCACATTACATAAAGGGCATAAGGCTTGACTGTCTTCCTGATGGAGAATGTTATTTTCTGGTTGGTAGGAGATTATGGCTCACTTTCCACAAAAAAAGTTTAAGTCAATCTTGCATATTTAATTTCCATAATTTTTTCCAATTTGCAAAATCATGATTTTGAGGAAAGTTTTGGTCAATGACAAGGGCAGAGTAGGCTGATTTGACAGAGTAAATGCCAGAAGTGTGATGAATCCATTTAATTTTGTCCTCAATATGGTGAAATTTATAATTTGAGAGAGGGGTCTCTTGGATGGCTTCAGAGTTTCATTGTTGAATAAAGCTTGGAGGAGTAGAGTGGATGAGTCAATGTGAGAATTGTTTTGATTGGGGATAAGCTTTGTGTTGAGCAAGTGTTGAAATCCATGGGTCTAACCACACCTTTGTTCTAACTCCATTATTAATCTGATGACAGTAGCTAGTTTTCAAGAAGTCCCTTTATTTTAGAAGACTTTTCCAAATTCACGAGTCTGAATTTTTGCTTTGGACTTCTAGAAAAGAAGCTGTGTGCATGCTAGTATTTTTTGGAGAGGATTTCCTTCCAGAAACAATCAGAATCTATGAGTAAAGTCCAGGCCATTTTGGACATTAGGGCTTGATTGAAAAGAGATTTGTTTAAGCCCAAAACCACCCATTGTTTTTGGTGTACAAATAGATTTCCAAAATTTTGGAGTGTATTTGCTTTCACATCTCCTATTTCGTTGAGGAATTGTTTTTTGTTTACTCCTACAATTAGTGGTAGACCCAGATTCTTTAAAAGAGAATGGGGAGCCTTTAGATTAAGAATATTTTTTATTTCTTGTTTTTGTTGGATTGGTGTATTGCAGCTGAAATGGATTGAGGATTTGTTCATATTTATGGATTGTCCCGACCAAGATTTATAGGTGTCCAAGCAATTTGCAAAGGCCATTGTGGTTCGGGAAGATGTGGTTCCAAAGAGGATGAGATCTTCAACAAATAGGAGATGTGAAAGAGCTGGGCAATGTCTGGACAGTTTAATTCCTTTGATATTCTCTTTGGTTTGTTCCCGATGAATCAATCTACTCAAGACTTAACTTCCTAATATAAAGAGGAAGGGGGACAACAAAGGGTCTCCCCTGTCTTAATCCTCTTTTTAGCCTGAAAAGGTCTTTTGGGGATCCATTGCGAATTATTGAGTAGGTGACTGTACGTAGTAATATCCAGTTAATCGAGGTTTGACTAAATTCCAAATGGTAAAAGATTGTATTGTCATTTCATAAAATCAAAATTTTTTTCCATATCAATTTTAATGGACATTTGTCTTTTGTTTCCTTGTTTTTTCTTTTCAGAGGATAAAAAATTTCTTGCACAAGATTGATGTTTTCTTAAAATGATTCTTCTTGAAACAAAGGCTGCTTGATAGAAAAAAAGGATAGTTGGGAGAATTTTTTTGAGACAGTTTGCTAATATTTTTACAATGACTTTATAGCAAATGTTCGCCAAATTGATGAGTCGAAGTGGTGAATATCCTTGTTTTTTCTTTTCAGATGATAAAAAATTTCTTGTGCAAGAATGATGTTTTCTTAATTGATTCTTCTTGGAACAAAGGTTGCTAAATGATAGTTGGGATAATTTTTTTGAGACAGTTTGCTAATATTTTTGCAATGACTTTATAGCAAATGTTTGCCAAATTGATGGGTCGGAAGTGGTGAATATCATTGGAGTTTTCTTTTTTAGGAACAAGAGGTATGTTAGCATGGTTTAACTCTTTTAGAAGTTTTCCAATTATGAAGAAGCTTTTGACTGCATCGATAAGGTCAAATTATATGATTTCCTAATAAGTCTTATAAAAGAAGGCAGTATATCCATGGGCGCCAGGTGCTTTTGTTGAATTGATTTAATTTATAGTTTTCCAAATTTCTTCATTAGTAGGAAGAAGGCGGCATAGCCGGTGGTTTTCACTGTTAGATATTGCTGGGACCGATGTCCCTACCAATAATCCAACCTATAAGTACATTTCAGTTTTTTTTGTTGGTTCAAAAAATACATAAACTCAATAATATTCATGACTGACTTAATCGCTAAGAAAGAAAAAAAAACAGAAACAAAAATTGGTCAACGATCCATCATCTATCTATTGCAAACAGCATGATCCATAAGTATAATATGTTCTAAATATAATGGTAATAGTTAGGGGTGTCACTATCTTACACGATCCGTTAACCCAACACGAATACGACACGATAATAATAGGTTAGGATTTAAGATTTAATCTTAATGGATTTCGGATCAAAACGGACTGACTCGTTATGATACGATTGTTTAACGGCTTGAGAGCAAATCAACTTATTTTAACCCGCTATGACACGTTATGAAAATTAAAATTATAAGTATACATTTACATTTAAAAGTAAAATTGTTAGAATCTTAATTTTGACATTTTTATTGTTTAGATTGTAATTCATACTTGTAGTTAATATTATAATTTTTATAGATATTGTGATTTTAACATTTGTATAAAATTATATTAATTTTAATTAAGTCAAATGAGCTAATTTCAGACATATTCAACACATTTATATAAACAGGTTGAAATATATCATATTTTGTCGTATTACTTTATTTCGTAATATTCACTAATGGGTCATTATAACTAGTAGACACGATACGATGCGTTAAATTAACGGGTTGTGTTAGGATTTGAGATTTTAACTCGATAAAATTAATGAGTCGGATTATGGTTGATCTATATAGTATAATATACATATCTTGATATGACACGAATACAATTCATTAACACAATTTGACACTCCTAGTATTAATCTAACGCATGCGTTCTTGGAAACTGATTGAATTAGCAGCTAGCTGATCTGAAGTACTAGCTAGAAGAAGCCGTTGACGTAGTTCTGGAGGCCGACTTGAGAAAGAAGGACCCCGTGTCCTCTTTCAGTGGACGAAAACCATCCCAAAAGAAATATTCGGACACATTTGCACACGTGGGAGTCAATGGCCGGTTAACTAGAACAACTGCTTCTAATGTCCCTGCACCGCAGCACGCTGTCTCCGTATTCACAAATCCTGCAATATTATTATTTTTCGAAAAAGATTGATTAATGAATAACAAATTAAGAAGAACAGTGAGTTATTAAAAAGAAAAGGTTCGAAACCAGTTACTACTAATTAAACTTAAAAATCTTAATTATTTTATGATTAGTTAATTATATTTTCTCTGTGTTTTTATATATGCTGCATGTAAGTCTTAATACTTATATAGTTACTAAAAGACCTTTAAAATAAAATATATAAATTCTAAAAATATTTATAATAAAGTATATATGATTCATTAAGAATAAATTAAGGAGATGGGATTCACCATAATTTGCGGGGTTTTGAATGAGATCGAGTAGGGGGCGGTAAATATCAATATAGACAATCTTAGATTCTTAGGGTTGTTTTCCGACCTGACTCGACATGATAAGACATAGATCCATTCTGACTTGAAATCAACAACTTCCGATTAGTCGATTAACCGTTTAGCCCGATTATACGGTTTCCTCCTCCACCTCCTCTTCCTCTTTTTTTTTTTTTCCCAACAAAATCTATTTGCAGAATCCAAACAAAAATTCCACATCAATACAAAAACACCCAAAAAAATTTAGAGCACAAACCTAATTGTTGAACAATTCTTTGAGATCGGTGACGACAAAAGCTTTGGTCCGCTTCTAACCCTACTGCATCACGAGTCATGAAGGAAGTATCTATTGACTGGTGCGGTGAGTTCTCCATTGTGTGCAAATGGATGGTCCATAACTTCCAAAGAATCAAGACTATGATTACCGCCTCCTCGTGTACCCCAAGGGTGACTCGCAAGCCTTGCCGAGGATGGATTCTCGTGGCATATCCTCCTTCAAGTGGGACTACTTCGCCACTTGTAGCCGTGATGGAGAATCGAAGAATAATTGACTCTGGGAGATCGAACGGTTGATGGAGAACCGGACAGATCTGGCTGACTCACTGAGGGAGAAGTTCCGCACAAGTTGACGATTTTCAGAAAGTTGCTGGCAATGGGAAGCTTGGTCTGACAAGGTTGGAGGTGGACGCCGACAATTTGAGGTGGTGACGAAGTTGGAGAGAGAGAGAGAGATAGAGTTTAGTGTTGAGAGAGGGGGGATTAAAAACTTAAAACTGGAAAAATTGAAGTATGTCAGTAACGGATAATTCTACTTTTGACTTTAAGGGTAATCGGGTCAGGTAATCAAGTCGGAACTTAACGGGCAAACGGGTCGAGTCAGGCGGACGGCTTATTTGTTCAGCCCTAGACAATCCTGCTGTCTGTTGGTTAGTTCCCTGGGAAGGGAATCGAGAGTCGTAGACAGTTTGGACTTGAAAATCATTGTTGCATGGTTTGTTCTTTCTGAACATTCTTTTTGTATACCTCCGACTAGAATTCTCTGCTGGCAAGCATCCCACTGGCCGCGTCGATAGCATCCAAATCCTTCAAGCTCCCAGCCAGTATATTTCCTTCAAAACTGTAAGTGGAGACTATTGTTAATAATGAAAAATCATAATTTTTTTAAGATTTTTCTTTTTATGATGTAATTTTTTAAAGATTTTTTTTGTTTTTGATGTAATTTCTTTTTAACTTCATGATTAAGGAGGTATTTTTTAATGATGTTGTGAATTTTTTTTTCTTTTTTAGAAAATATATAAAACTATTAAAAAATAAAAGAAGAAAAAAAAATTGCAATTGTGATCTAGAGATGTCGGGAGATGGACTTTCGGGCGATGTAGGTGCACTCATTAATAATTAGAGCCTTCTTTCTTTTTTAAACCACAAAGAAGTTTCATATAATTGAAGCTCACAAATTCACACAATGCATATTATATATCTTCTTATATTAAAAACGTCTATCTAATGAACAATGCTTTTGTTCGACTTCTACTTTCCCGTTTAATCCCTACTCTATTACGAAATGCCGTTTTCCTTCTTAATTTCTTTTTACTGCATGTTTATAGGATGTGTCATGCAGGTAGAATATTTGAGACACCTCCAGCTTCCAAACCGCTAACTTTTTCTCAAATATTTCTTTTATACGTTCTTTTTCACTCATTTTCTACCTCTCTTCTCACTATCTACTCTGTTTTCATCTCGCACCGTTTCGAATTTGTTATTCTCGTCATCACAGTGGTATGTCTTTTTTTCCTCTGATTTACAGGATGTATTTCTCATATGAATATAACAAAATACTCTTACCTATGACCTCAAAACTTCAAGCACAAACAAAAATAAGAAACCGAAACATGTAAAAAACAGAACCAACAAATCCAAAATTTATAAAACGCACAAAATATGAAATCGATATTCATAAAACACAAGAAAATTGTTCCTATGCTTCACGAAAATGCCGAGACAAAACATCATACCACAAAATTGTTTTCGATTAAACAAAAACATTGTTTGAAATTCTACAAAATTTAAAACATTTCCACAACAATTTAGGGTTTACACAAAAAAAACGTAACCGAGAACATTCGATGAGATTCATCATCTAAGGCTTCGATGAGGCTCACCTCTTCTCGATCCAAAGTGTTCAGCAAAGATGTAGCATATTTGATTCTCTGCTGCAACCCAATTACATTTCAATTCATTGCCAAACCCAAACCAACGGAAGGATGTGCGAAAACCCTAGAAAATAGCAAGGAACAGAGAAAACCAAGAGGGTGACAGGCGATGGAAAGAAGCGATGGATCAGGGGATTTGCAACGGAGAGAAGCCATCGATCACGGAATTTGCGATGGAGAGAAGAGATGCAAAGAAAATGGTAGGGTAGATGAATGGGGAGAGAAGAAACCGAAGAGAAGCGACAAGTTGAGGGCGGCGAGAGAGAGAAAAATTAAGAAAAGGCAAAAAAGTAATAAACCCTAGAGTAAAAAATTAGCCAAGAACAAGCCTTAAATTTGTTCTTCACAACTGCTGATTTCTCTTTCACGGGCGACGGCTTCATGGATTGAGAGAGAAAGAAAGAAGAACAAACCCAAGGATAGAAGATAAAAGGAGAAGGGCGATGGCTGTTATGGATTTTAGCATTGACAGAGAAGAGAGAAGCAAATTTAGGAAAGGAGAAAGAGGAGAAGAAATGAGATGGAAGTGACATGCGGCGCAACGGAGAAGAGAAGAAAGAAGAATCGAAAAAGGAGAAGGAAGAGAGGAAAGGAGAAGGTAGATGTGCGGCGGAGAGAAATAAGAGAAGAGAAGAAAAGGCTAAACCTAGGGTCTAAAACGGTGTAGTTTTACATAATGGGCTGGACTTCGTGTGGGCTTCGGTCAGCTGAGGCCCAAGGCCGTGTGAAACTTGCCTAAAGTTTTTTTTTTTTTTTTTTGGTAGATTGCTGTTATTTCATGTTTACATATTATTTATTATACTACATAATATTTATTATACTATACGTAATTAATAAATAAAGGTTTAAAAAAAATTACCTAAATAAGTATATTTGAATCAAAAAGGTTGAAATAATAATTGCTTCAAAAAATACCAATAAATAGTTGTTTCAAACATAATACTTTTCATTTGTTCTGTACTTGTCATATTTACTTATATATTTTAATATACGATATATTTTAATATACGATATATGCTCTCTGTTATTTAATTATTATTTTTTTCATTCTTTAGAAGTGTTATTTCATTATTTAAATTTGTATGACTTTGTATAAATAACCTTAGACCCGTTTAGAAATTAGTGTACATTTAATTGTCCACTAATTTCTAAATTTTTCAGTGTGAACAATTTGAAATTATATTATCTATATTTCACATTTTTTTTACTCATACTTCACATGTTTAGTATTAAATTTTTGTAGCTTCCTCCTTTGTTCTTAGAGTATAATGTTCATAAGGTGATGATCCCTTTCTTGAACATGTGTATTGGAAGAATTATAAGGAGGTGCTGCCAAAATTTTGACAAATGTGAAAAGTAATTGAGTGAGAAAATTTGTGCAATATGGAAAATACAATTTCAAATGGGATAGGACCAACAACCTTTATATAAAGAGATCTGGAAAGTAGAGCATCTGATGCATGTGAAATGTCTTTACATTATAGTAATTTATAAATCTTTTTATAAATAGAGGAAACTTTCTACTTAACATAAATTTACATCTACAAGCATATGTTTTTGAATTTATTATTAATGATTATTATAAACAATTTCTTCTTTCCTTTACATTAATTAATTTGGTTGCTCTCTTTATATGCAGTTCAAGTGGTTATCTATTTTCTGCGATCTTATACTCTTCTATCTGAGAAAAAAAAAATCCTAGGTTAGAATTTTTTTTACCCATTCTAAATTTTCATATAAATAAATTTATTATACTTGCATGTTCATTTCTCTTATACTACTGCTGCTTTTCTTCTCGATATAAATATGTTTTTTTTTTCTATATTATTGTTTTTTATTCTTTTTTCTAAATAAAAATATTTGCTTTTGTTGATATTTGACATTATTATTTTTCTTCATTGTTGATCATTTTGTCCAACTATTGAAAAATTCTTCTATTCAATAATGCAATGACATCTACTGGTGAGAAACAATTAAGAAAAAAATATTCTTATGTTGCACTACCACAAGAAAGAAAAGATGAAATATGTCGAAAAAAAAGAGAAAGATATGCTCAACAAAGAGCTTTTACATCTATTCAAACAGATGCGAGTGAAAGAAATATTGATTCAACGAATGATGTTGACTCACTTCAAATATTATCCGTAAAAAAATGGCACATTTTCTCTGTTGATGAAGAGAACGATGAAATAGTTTCAATACAAGAAATTGGATCTTCTTCCAACAGTAATATTCGTATAGTCACTAAGCAAATCAATGCATCTGTACACTTGCCAACTGATTTTTTGAACTAGAATAGTCCTATGGATTATTTATCAGCTCAAAGGAAAGCATCGATATCTTCTCGGGGTAAGAAATATATTTAAAAATGTCGTTGTTCTCTTCATTTTGTCATTTGTCATCTATAATTTTCTCTTCCATTAATGTTTTTTGCAACAGAAAAACAGCAACAACAATCTGCTACTTTCCTACAGATACTACAAATTATACTATTTGAAGCAAATTTCTTGACATCGATGCCAATCTGCAAATATTGTCAAGCAAAAAGATTTTCTCATTAGACTACTAGCTTTTGTTGTGCTGATGAAACAATTTCATTAGCTTCTAATGATGCTTCTAATCAGCTTTATGAACTATTCACTTCCAACTCAGTTGAATCTGTTGAGTTCTTGACTTATGTGTGCACATATAATAACAAATTTGGTTTCCCATCATTTGGAGTGACATTTGATTGTGATCTATGTAGAAAAAATAGATGAATATACACATTTCAAGCTCAAGGACAGATCTACCATTACATTAATGATTTACTTCCTTTAAATAAACATCCTTCTTATTTACAGCTTTATTTCTTCGATACTGAACATGAGTTAGAAAATCATGTTTACGATTCTGGAAGATTGAATCCGTCGATTATCACAAAACTTATGGATATACTTCATGTTAATCCATATTCTAATTTCTTTCGAAATCTTGGCGATGTACCCAATTTGGAAAATCCAAAGATTTATATTAGATCAGATGTTGGTTTGGACCAACGTGTCTACAATGCTCCATCAACTTCACAAGTAGCAGTTCTTTGGATTGAAAATGAAGATTCTGAAAATCCAACTGCTCGAAATATTGTGGTCTTCAACCAAACAGGTCAAAGCCGTATAGTTCAATATTATTTTGATTCTTATGATCTACTACAATATCCATTATTATTTCTTTTTGGTGATACTGGTTGGCGTCAAGGCATACAGAAAGTGAAAAAAGGACAACATTGTCACATGCTAATAGAGGAACTATAATTGATCCTAAAGAAATGCTATCGGCTGATGATCTGCTTAGAAAAGAACAACAAGGTTTATTCGAAATACTACTACTATATATTTTTTGTTCTATCCTCAACTTTGATATCTTTCTAATATTTTATCTTCCAATTTTTATAGTGTTGACCAGAAAAAACAAAGACACCAACAGTTTCATGTCGTGAATATTATTGCTATAAGTTACAAATCAGAAGGAACAACAAAAGTATCTTGTTTCTATCTGGTCGTTTACTACAGCAATTTGTAGTTGATATATACATTAAAATTGAGACATCTAGATTGGATTACTTTCATAACCGGTAACAACATATTCGATCATAAGTATATCAAGGTATTGTTGATAGTATCTCATTTGGACAAACTAATGCTTCTAAAGTTGGCAAGCGTATTATTTTGCCCTCATCGTTTATTGGAAGCCTAAGAGATATGCGTAAAAGATATATGGAGGCAATGACTTTGATTCAATGTTTTGGAAAGCCTGATATTTTTTTAATCATGACATGCAATCTAAGTTGGAAAGAAATCTTAGATGAGTTAGCACCACAACAAGAAGCTCAAAATCGCCCATATTTAATTGTACGCATCTTTAGAGCAAAGTTAGAAGAGTTAAAACTTGATTTGTTAAAACGACAGATTTTTAGAAAAGTGGCAACATATGTTTATGTAATTGAACATAAAAAAATAGGTCTTCCACATGTTCATTTTCTAATCATACTACAAAGAGATTGAAAAATGTATGCTCCGGTATCTTTTGATAAGATCATATCAGGAGAAATACCTGATAAAAGCAAGAACTTGCATTTATACAAAACTGTTGTAAAACATATGATGCATGGTCCCTGTGGAATTCTGAATCCAACCAATATATGCATGAAGAAAGATGGCAACTGCAAGAATTAGTATCCAAAGTGCTTTATACCTGCCACTATGGTTGGAAATGATTGTTTTTCACATTACAAGCGTCGTGATACTCGAATAAAAGCCAAAGTTAGAGGAAAATTTCTTGATAACCGTTGGGTTGTTCCACATAATCAATATCTTGTTTCAAAATTTGATTGTCACATTAATGTCGAGATTTGCTCCACAATTAAGACTGTTAAATATATTTACAAGTACATTTATAAAGGTCATGATCGTGTTGCTTTCAATATTATTTCTGCACAAAATAATGAAGAAATTGATGAGATTCAACAATTTCAATTAGCTAGATGGATTGCTGCACCTGAATGAAATGTATCCGGCAGTTTATAGTTTACATTTACATCTTGAAGATCAACACATGGTAACTTTTCATGCACATGAGAACTTACCCACTGTTGTCAATTCTGATTTCTCAGCAAAATCCATGTTAACTGAATTCTTTGCAACAAATGGAGTTAATCAAAATGTTTGCAATTTGTTATACAAAGATTTTCCAGAAGCTTTTGTTTGTAATCAACAACAGAAAATATGGACTCCAAGAAAGAAAATGAGTGTAATAGGACGAGTTGTTACGGCAAATCCATTTGAAGGCAAAAGATATTACCTACGCATATTATTGAATCACATCAGAGGTCTTTTATCATTCAATCATATCAAGACAGTTAACGGTATCATTGTACCAACGTTTCAAGAATTTGCTACTTTACATGGTTTGTTACAAAAGGATACCAACTTGGAAGATTGTTTACAAGAAACTTGTTTGTATCAAATGCCATATAGTTTAAGACGCTTGTTTGCAACAATCTTGGCATATTGTAATCTTGCAAATCCCAAAGAACTTCGGCAATGCTTTGAACAAGATATGTCAACTGATTTCCAAGTAACTAATGCAACAACAACAGATGTAAGAACAAAGGTCTTACGAAGCCTTTCTTCTATGCTTGAATCAATGGGAAAAGACATTAATATGTTTCATCTTCTTGATCACGACGTTTGTTTTGATGAAGACCAATCTCAATGTAAAGAAATTAATGATGAATTAGCAGTTGCAATTCCAGAAACTAATCTTCTAGCATCAGCAAGTCTCACTCATGAACAACTACGTGCATATAACGAAATACTACAAAAAGTTTTCTCAAATGAGGTTGCCGTCTTTTTTATTGATGGTCCTGGTGGTACTGGAAAGACATTTTTATACAAAGAAATATTGCTGAAGTTAGATCTAAACAATTACTTGCACTTGCAACTGCATCATTTGGTGTTGCTGCATCTATCTGGAGGTCGAACAACACATTCAAGATTCAAAATTTCATTAAATGTTGAGAACAATAGCACATGCAGTGTTAGTAAACAGGGAGCCCTTGCCAAATTGTTACGTGTTTCAAGATTAATTATATGGGATGAAGCACCAATGTCTAGAAAAGAAGCAATTGAAGCATTTGAGAAAATGTTACGAGATATCAATGATTCTGATCTACCATTTGGCAGTAAAATTGTTGTCTTTGTTTGTCAGGTATTACGTGTAGTTCGCAAAGGTACAAAAGAGGAACAAATTAATGCCAACCTAGTTGCATCTTATCTTTGGCCTACATTCAAGAGAATTACTTTAAGCGAAAACATGCGAGCAAGACTAGATCCGAACTTTTCAAAATATTTATTAGAAGTTGGCAATGGAAGAACACCAATTACTATTGAAGAAAAGATCAAGATTCCTGATGAAATCCTTATTCCTTATACTAATGATCTTGAATCTTTGGATTATCTGATCGATTTTGTTTTTCAAGATATCAATACTTATTCAAATAATTTGGTCCAAATGATCAATAGAGTTATATTAATACCTAAAAATATCTATGTTGACCAGATTAATGCCTTACTTATCGAAAGATTTCCTGGTGAAGTAATGCGTTACTATAGCTTTGATGAAATGATAGATTCATCTAAACAAGACATCATTGAGGACTTCTTAAATACTTTGACACCGAACGGACTTCTACCTCATGAATTGTTGTTTAAAAAGAACTGTCCGATAATATTACTTAGAAACATTGATCCTTCTGAAGGCATTTGTAATGGAACACGTCTAATATGTCACAATTTTAATCGCAATGTCATTGATGCAGAAATTGTAATTGGTCATCATGGTGGAAAATTAGTTTTTATTCCTAAAATTTCATTTCTACCAAATATGGATGAAAATAGTGGATTCCCATTCAAAAGAAAGCAATTCCCTTTAGGACTAAGTTTTGCAATGACAATAAACAATCACAAGGGCAAACGTTAGATTTTGTTGGAATCTATTTGCCTTAGCCAATATTCTATCATGGTCAATTATATGTGGCATTATCAAGAGCGAGAACCGCTGCATCAATAAAAATTCTTATAAGGCCAATATCAAATGATGACTCTAGCAACAACTACACGAAAAACATTGTTTACAAAGACTTATTACAACTAGCATATTCAACATGAGCCTATGTAAGCAATACATGTTCAATATTTATTTATTTTTATTATTTAGTTTAAATAAAGCTTATTATATTGTTGCAATAATATATTACTTTTTTTCATAGATAGGTTGCCATCAAGATGCGGACTCTGTATAAATCAATCAAAGATATTACACCAAGTACAAGAAATTGGAAAATTAAAATGGTTGTATCTAAAAAATCATCAAAACGTACATCATATAGTTCAACAAAAACTTATCAGAAGTTGATTTTAATCGATCCTGAGGTACTACATTTGTTCTTCTTATGATACAGCTCTTTCAACTACATTCTAAAAATATACAAATCTACTTAACTTGAATATATATCCTTTTTATTGGGAAATCAAGTACAAGCAACTATATTCGACAGAGATATAGATTTACGTGCTGACACGTTGTGAATCTTTCATTCCTATTATATCAGCAATGTATATGTAAAATTAGTGGATCCAAAATATCAAATTGATTCGCAAAGATATGAATGGATTTTAAATTCCAGAACAATTATTGAAGATGTACCAGATGAGAAGCAATCATTGCAGGCACCCAAATATAATCTTATCTCATTTAATGACTTGTACTAGTATAGATATACTGATGCTAATATAAGTATTTCAAACATCTTTACTTAAATTTCTATCATTATTTATTTTATTTATAAATAACAAGCTATAAATATTTCTTATTAGATCTCTTAGCTATTGCAATACATGTGAAGCCGCCAAGAGAAGTAAATACAACATCTGGGCTAACAATAATTCAAGAAATTTACATCATTGATCAGAGGTAAAATTATTTTACAATATTTGTAACATTTGAATTCATTCTTTCAAAGATTATTTATGAATATGAAGTTCTAACATATTTTTTAAAATCTTATAGTATTACGTGTGTTTGCCTTACAATGTGGGGGCAATTTGTTCATAGTGAATGTCAAACAATTTCAAATATCATAGCATCTAAGCCAATAATTCTTGCTAGGCACTTGAGGGTGACCTCTTTTCATGGTATATTCCTTAAACTGTAATTTTTTTATTTCTCATATATTATAAATCGTTGTGCAATTATTAATATATCATTATAATATAGGAATTTTTCTTTCTTCTCGACCTAAAAGTATTTTCTTCATTAACCCTGTCATTCCTCAAGCAACATCACTATGTGAATGGTAAGTTCATAACATATATTATATATATGTCTTATAATAACATTATTTACTTGGTAATAAATCATTTGCTTACGACATATATACAAATTTTAAGGTCAACACTTAATGCTTCACTACTTGAAAAAATTGCTCAAATAAATTTTGATTATCTAGTAGCATCAGCCTCAACTATTGATATTCGTTCTACAATCAAAATTTTTGATGTGGATAGCTTCATTGCGGATTTGCAATCCACAACAGTAAGATTTTATCTCTCTTATAATTCTTTCTCATTTTCTAAACTTCCCATTCATCTTACATATATATATATATATTTATTATACAGAAACTAAAATTTTGGATTCAAGGTAAAATCCTAGTGGTTGATCTTCAACAAAACTTCTTTTATATGTCTTGTACTAGTTGTAACAACCTAATAGGATATGAATACAACGAGAACTTCATATGTTACAATTACAAAAATCCAACTACTTCACAACGGCATCTGTATTTTGTTTTTTTTTTTCTATTTTATAAATGAAAATATCATAACTTTATTATATTATTTATATTTATGACTTATATCTACACTTGATGTTGACATACATGAGGATACTGGATGCTTATCAACTGTTTTATTTGGACCAATAGCAGACCAATTACTAGGTTGCACTGCAAATGAGTTCATGAATTAAAATGAGAAGGTATCCAAAGTACTTAATAGATACTTTTATCATTAGTCATAATTTTTTTAATGTATTACTTTTTAACCTTCAAAATCATAGAATAAATCTTTATACACTTTCCTTTAGTTAAACTAGATGTTTAATTTCGAATTTGTTTTTAATACAGGATCATTTGTCATGTATAGAAAAAGTTGTGATGGAAATTTCAGAAAAAGAATGGTTTATATACTTTACTCTGAAACAGATAAATTCTCAAAAAGGCAGAATAAAAAATTTAATGTGTTATATATGCATCTAGTGACTGAGACAACAATGTGAATTTAAAATATGTATTCTCTAGACTTTTTTTTTTTGGTATATTTGATTAACATATGATGTATATATTGCTATTTTTTTTTTGGAAACTATATATTGATGTATATATTACTGTTAAAAACATGTTAAATTTTTTATTTTACCCAACAGCACATACGTGCCTTGCACGTTAAATTATTGACTAATAATATATATATATATAATATATATATATATATATATATATGTATAGCTGGGAGCAAACACATGACCTTTATCAGACAAAAATTAATTAAAGCTTCCAACCTACCATCTTAATAGAAAATTAGAAATTATTTACATCTAGAGAAATATCTCCAGACAAAACCTCCCAAGGATTTCTCCCGTTATTAAAAAAAATTATATTTAATCATTAAAAAAGTATTTTTTAATGATATTGTAAAATTTATTTTTTAAGAAATATTTAAGAATATAAAAATTGATTCAAAAAAATAAAAAAATTTAAACTTCTCGAAATAGACTCGTGCTACATCCCACGGAAAATTAGATCAATTCCTTATTAAGTAGACTTAGGCCTTAATCTTAACAGTACGACTACTACGTATTTAAAGGCAAAACATATACGAAAACTCAAAGAAATTAAACTAGCATCAAAATTAATATAGTTTACTCAGATATATATGTCGATCATCACTCTCAAATCAATAATTCATATTTTACCACATCATATCCCACAATTGCAAGACTTAGGCCTCGGTTGAAGGTTAATTACATAGATGAATGTGATTGAGATGATAAATATGTGATTGAATACTAGTGAGATATTTTATGAATAGTAGTGAAATATTTTAAATTAAGATTTTTATGAGATTTAGTCAAGGAGCGAGAAAAAAATGGACAAAAATTACGTTAAAAGAGAGAGAATATAATTTTTTAATATAATTTTTTATTTTTTAGATTTGAAAAAATTAAATAATTTTGTATTTTGTTTGAAAGTTTGAAAAATTTGTAATAATTGTATCAAAAACTTAAAAAAGAGAATTTGAAAAATGTTTTTATTTTAATATCGTTTAGATGCTGAGATGAGATGTTAATTTGAAGGTTTGTGAAATTAAAAATGCCCTTAAGATCATGCATTTCAGAGAAGAATTTGCATGCCAAGTAATTAGATATGAAGGCCTTGTTTATTTTTACAAATATTCTTATTTCATTTCATCTCATGTTATCTCATTTCATTTAATTATTACAATTTTGTAAAATTTTCATATAAAGTAAAATAAATAATTCAATTTTTTCAAATATCAAAATAAAAATACTATTAAAAAATATATTCTAATGATATTTTATTCAACTTTTAATTTTTATGTTAACTCATTTTATTTCATCTGTAAAAATAAAGAGTAATGCTACATACAGTCATGGAGATTCATGTGAGTCCTATATATATTCACTTTTCTTCAAAATAAATATACATTGCTTACAAATTCATGACTACATCTATCATTTCTCAAAAAGAAATGAGACATATGTCTTCAAAGAACAAAAAACACAACCAAGCAAAAAATAAAGACTTTCAGTCATGGAGATTTAATTAGATGTCCCATACATAAGTGATTAAGGAACACAAGAAAAAAGAAAAAAAACAAAGAATAAATATTTTAATCATGTTTACAGACAAGAAGAGAATATAGAAATACTTATATACAATTTAGAAATAATATTTATAGTCATAGAATATTATGTGAACATCATACATTTAAAAAAAAAATAACTATGCTCAAATCCATATGAAAATAATTAACTTTTCAGAGTATTCCCAATAGAGTAGTTATTTTTTCTTTAAAATAGAATACCAAAAACTCATATTTTCTATTTTAATTACCCACTTTTTTACAATACACTACCTATCAACTTATCTATTTTTTTTTTCTATATTATTTAAATATTATATTTTTAATATTTTTTTATTCATTTAAAATAATTTCTCGAACATCCTCATATCTTTTAAAATAATTTACATGAAGATATATAATTTCACTATATTTATGTCCTATTTTAAATTGTCTCATTTTGTATTCTCCGCTTCTATTTTAAATATTATTTTCAGAAAACAGAGATATAATCCATTGCTATAATTTTGTAGAAAACAGAGATATATTATTTCGCTACTTCTCTTGAACTGCAATCGGCATTCAGTGGTTTGGCACTCCAATTCTGAATTTGGCATTTAATGGCAATAAACTTTAAAAGCAGAACTATTTAAAAATTATTGGTTGGTCTTGTTGTAGTCAACTGAAGACTACCAAACATAAATTGGGGAATAGCATTAAAATAATAAAATATTATTTGAAGATAAATAATATTATATTATATATAACATAAATACTGTTTATATTTTATAATTTCTCTATTTTGAGGAGTAATAAAATGTATTTTTAAATCCTTTTAACTATATTTTAAAAATATATATATTTTAACTACTCCATTAAAAATAGTCTAAAATACATAAACGGTCATCTCGCTCTTTAAAAAAAAGAAAGCGCGTGCAGCTATTGTGCAACCCATCACTATTGTATCTAGCTAGCATATGTTCTTTGGTTATCATGTATTAGCTAGGCAATTTATAGGAAAATAATGCTAGCTCGCTGCTTATAATAATTTAGGCAAAATAAAACTCATGATTATATGATGAAAACTTACCCTGTAGAATTTGGTAGCTTGGTCGACCATAAATTGAGTGTAAGAAGAGACATTATATATACTGCAACATCCGTTCCCGACCAAGACCAAAATATGTTGTTATTGTAAGAAGAGTCATAGATTCGGCCATTTGGATTTGGAAACGAAACGAGATGAGTTGAGTTGAATTTATTTTTTAATATTATTATTATTTTAAAATTCGAAAAAATTTACTTGAGAATTAAAAAAATTATATTGAAATTTATATTTTATATAAAAATATAAATCAGTATAATGATGAGTTTGAAATGAATTAAGACGAACTCATCTCGTCTTCAAATACAAACGGCACCGTTGTTGCCCGTGTCAACGACTGAATCTCCAAACACTAAAAGCGCTGGGACGCTTTCATTCCGCGGTAGCTTTAGGAGAGCCATGGTGTTGCAGAAAAAATTACAGATACTGATCAGGTTGAACAATAATATTATTATTTTAGAATTATAAGTAGAAGATGGCCGTTTCACAAAGAGATCAAATTTCATTTTCTGCATCCTTAATTCGCTTGCTCTCAACTCTTTTAGTTAAATTTAAAGGTACCATTAATGCATATATATATATATATATATCGAAAATTTAGATCAGATCAAGTCCTGAGAATTAATATTATAAAATGATCTTCTGTTTCATATCATGAAGTCACGAGCAAGCATGCATGCATGTATTTAATGTCCATCGATCCTTACACATGAAATTAATAAGCAGATCCAACTGTTAAATAGTATGAAATTATTGGCCAGAATTTTAACAGTTCTATCATAAGTATTAGGAAGTATTAGGCACAGATCTGGAGGACGACGCGGTACTTAAATTGCCCACAAAATATCTATCTCTATTAAAATTTATTTTATTTTTATTATATTTTTTTTAATCTAGTAAGAGTAAGCTATGAGTTTGATGTTGATAATTTCCAACTAAATTATAATTTTGATAGTATTAAAATCCGCCACATATATAGATCACAGTCTCCACATGATCGGGACCATTGTCCCTTTCAAATATGATTAATCCAAACTGCACGTACTTGCAGTCCTGAGTTTCTCGTTGCCAAAATTGAAGGAAACTGGCAGATCATCTAAACCGATATGAATCATAGGACCATCATATTTTTATTACTAAAAAGTATTAAGATTATGATCATATCTCTATCGAAAAACCTCATACACTTGATCAACAGAATGCATCTTGTTGAGATGTGCCTTGAATTGTTGAAAAACACATCAGTATGCTCGTCGCTTGACCCTCGCTCGAGCGGTAACTCGAGCAAGTCTCAACCCGTGACTTCGCGAGACTTTCGCTCGACTTCCAGCTCGAGCGAGATCCAGGTAGAGACTTCGCTCGACTCTCACTTGACGTCCCGCTCGAGCGAGAGTCAACCCTAGACGTTCGCTTAATAGTTCGCTTCGAGCCAATGTTCTCGATACTATGGTTGACGCCGTTTGGAATAGTGTTTCGCTCGAGCGAGAGTAGTCTCACTCGAGCGAAATTAGACTTATAAGAAAAGCCACATTCATTTGAACGCAGTAGCGGTGAGGAGCTCAGTCTTGTTTTTGGTTTAGATTTTGAGAGAGAGCCATTTGTAAGAGTTGAGTTTGTGAGAGAGAGTTTTGCAACTTATGTGTGAGATTGTGTGGTCTAGATTAAGAATCATCTGATTCAATCTCTGTATTCCATCGCTGTTGTTATACTAAATTTATTAAGACCAACCCAACAGTGGACGTAGACTTATGTTAAGTCGAACCACTTCAAATTTTAGTGTCCCTTGATGTTCTGTGCGTTCTTTATTTTAATTTCTCTTGTTGCATCCGTTACGTTACTTCCTATTTACTATTTGTTAACCGGCTCATCCCCAACACATCTTTTCCTGCGTCCATGTCTGTCCCAATTACCCACATTTACTGCCCCATATAGACAACTTGGACAGTTTAATGCCGTAGCAAACTCACCATAAATTAAAAGGCCCAATTACATGCTATATATTTTCTTGCGAACAACAATTCTATTCAGAATAATGCCTTTTCTGGCAAGACCGAATCGTCCCATTAAGCATGAATCTGCTGGAAGTATGTGGCCGGGAGGTGATTTCCTAGCCACATATATATTAGTATTACCAGCGATTCAGTATCGAAGAAAATAAAATTTTCCTTTCAATTTACTTTCGTCAATAAAGTGTATTTCGGGCGGTAGATTACCATGAGAAAACAGTATCTCCTGTCGAGAATGTTTGTTCAATTTATGTATACGAGATTTGTTCTTATCTTTTCCTAACGGTAACTCTGTCCAAATTAAGTACTTTCGGCATAAAGTAGTCCCTCAGAAATATACAACATTGAGAAATTCCCATTCACCAGTGCTAACCAATTTGGGCAGAAAACAATCATCACAAATGTGCTCCCAGTTGCAACAGCTTACATTTGTTTAAATATGCGCAATTGCTATATATATATATTCGTCCCAGCCAATTAATAGGATTTTGGATTTATACTTTCCACATTAATTCATAATAGGGATAAAAGCAGATTTCCTTTTTCGAAAACAAGAGTTAATATTTAATAAAGTTGATGTAATTTTCATAATTACCGCTATGCATGTTTTGTTTAATAATGCTTTACTATATTTAGCTTGTTTATATGTTTAATTTACATTGTATCGGGACTCATATTCACGTTAATGCTGTGTGTGTATCTAAGTGACTTTAATTAGTCTGTATCCAGGATGTTTAATAGTCAAGGAAATTACAGAATCAATCCATACAGATTCGTGGATTGAGTTTTCCCCCTCTGTTTCTGTGTTCTTCAGAGCTATTGTTTTCAATTCCAACAATATTACTTAATGGACACACAGCTTGTCAAATATTAGTGATCTGAGTATATGTGACCGTACGTGTACTTGAAAATACTGCAACACCAATATTAGTGATCTGAGTATATTTACACAAAACAAGCATTATAGACTAGTAGCCTAGTAAGTAAAGATCATCATGCATTTTTGTACAAGGTTGGGGATTCATTTTATATCTATTAGAATACATAAGTTTTTCTTTTATGTGTAATTACATTTTTGTCCTCATCCTCTGTTCTTCTAGATGTACATATAAATACTTCCTTCTGTTGAAAATCATTTTACTGAAATAATACACGACTACAATACATTTTTGCCCAAATCTATCTCTTTGTTCTCAAACCCTAGCTCTACTAGTTCACAAGGTTGATCACAAGTCCATGGCAGAACTCAAGTTTTGTTATGGTATCAGAGCATAGACCGCTGCTCTACGAGATTTGTCATGGATTCCGATTCATCAAATTCTGATTCTCCCTCTCCTTCTCCTACTCTTTCTACTTCTCTCGATAACCCCTCAAACCCTTATTTCTTACATCATGGAGAAAATCCTGGAGTCACGATTTTCACCGATCGTTTGGATGGTGATAATTACCATTCTTGGTCACGATCCATGTCCAAAGCCATTGGTGCAATGACATGGCAGTTTTGTGGATCCTTAATTCATTGGCAAAGAACATTGGATCAAGCATTCTCTACATCCCTCCAATATGTGGAAAGACTTACAAGACCGCTTGTCATAAGGTAATCGTCCACAAAATTTTCAATTACGTAAGGCAATTAGTTCATTAAAGCAAGAATAGAAGTTTGTGAGTGATTATTACACTTAATTGAAATCATGTTGGGATGAGCTAGCAAATTATAGGTGATTGCCACAGTGTTCTATTGAAACCCTAAGGTTTTTCGAAGAAATTCAACAAGAAGAATATGTTATGCAATTTTTGATGGGGCTAAGTGATTCTTTTAATAGTATTCAAAGTCAGATACTATTAATTGATCATTTTTCTTCTATGAACAAAGTCATATCTTTGGTTTTACAAGAAGAGAAACAGAGAGAGATTACTTTGGAGACTTCTACCCCTAGCCTTGAATCAATTGTTGCTTTGACAGCAAGGCTTGCAAAAATTGGTACTAATGCCTTTTAGCAAACCATTTTTCGAAATGATAAACTTGTGTTTAGTTATTGTGGATACACAAGTCATATTTCTGAAAAGTGTTATAGGATTCATGGCTTTCCTCCTGGTTTTAAATCCAAAAGAGGAAACAATGTTTCATCTTCTTCATCTATGAGTAAATTAAGTGATGATGCTCCAAAGCTTTCTTGGTCTCAAGATCAATACCAGCAGCTTCTTACCATGCTAAACACTATCTGCCTCATCATCAATAAATCAAGCCAGCTCTGGCATTTTACCAACTCCAAATCTACCTTTTATTGATTATTTTGCAGGTAATCTCATGTCCTGGATAATTTACACTAGAGCAATAGACCATATGATCAACTCCATTGATCATTTTTCTTCCATAATTTCTAATTTTTCTTCTGTTGTCAAACTACCAAATGGCCATTCAGTTCCAGTTACACATACTGGTACTATCCAACTGCTAGACAACCTGCTTTTGTGCAATATTCTCTGTGTTCCTGATTTTTCTTTTAATTTGATATTTACCAGTAAATTAACACATGACCACTCATGCTGCCTTGTTTTTATTTCAAATCTTTGTTTCATTCAGGACCTGTCTACATGAAAAACGATTGGGATGGCTGAGGAAAAGGCTGGCCTCTATTACTTAAAGCAAATGTTGGTTGTTCTATTTCTTCTCCTTCAATAAATAAGAATGTTAGTTTGTGGAATTATAGGTTAGGCCATATTCCTTTTTCCAATTGAAATTTCTTAGCAGTTGTGTTTCAAATTTACATATATCAAAATCAAGTGATTCTTGTACTTGTACAATTGTTTAGCTAAACAAAAAGATTTACGTTTTCCTTCTAGTGAATCTATTTCAGCTTCTCCATTTGAATTGAGTCACTGTGATTTGTGGGGACCATTCTCTGTTTCTGCTTTAGATGGTTCAAAATATTTTCTTACAATTGTAGATGATTACTCTAAAACTACTTGGGTATATCTTCTACAACATAAGTCTCAAACCAAGCCTTATTTGCAATCTTTCTTCCAATTGGTTCAAACTCATTTCACTCAAATAAAGAAAATTAGAACTGATAATGAGACTGAATTTCAAATGCCAGAATTTCTTTCCCCCCAATGTGTTTATACACCAGAAAAATTGTGTTGAAAGACCACAACAAAATAGGGTCGTCAAAAAGAAACATCAACATTTGCTAAATGTTGCTCATTCCCTTAGATTCCAAGCTTCTTTACCTTTAAATTTTTGGGGTGATTGCATTCTTTCTACTGCCCATTTAATAAATCTAACACCAACTTCATTACTCTCACATAAATCTCCTTATGAGGTTTTATATTCAAAATCTCCTTCTCATAATCACCTCAAAGTTTTTGGTTCTCATTGTTTTGCTTCTATCTTACATCGTGATAGATCTAAATTTGATCCAAGGGCAAGAAAATGCATCTTCATTGGATATCTTTTTGCTGTGAAAGGATACAAATTATATGATCTTGAAACACACAAAACTTTCATATCTCGTGATGTTGTGTTTCATGAACATATATTCCCTTTCTCTTTCACTTCTTTTCCTATTAAACCTTTTAGTTTCTTTGTTTTTCCTAAACCAGTTTCTGATTTTCCAAATTCTATTTTTTCTCCTTCATCCTCTTCACAAATACCTTCTCCCAATTCAACAGAATTATCTCAAATTCTTGTCCTCAAATTCAGCAACTTCCATTGATAACTCTTCTTCAAATTCCAACAATTCTGATATTCCACTTCAGCAATCTACAAGAATTAGAAAGCCACCAAGATACTTGCAAGATTATCATTGTCAGCAGGCCTTTCAACACTCATCATAATCTGTTTCTTTGCAAGACAAGTCTTTAGGTATCAAATTTCCTCTTTTTAATGTCATTTCTTATGAAAGACTCTGTAGCTCTCATAAACATTTTGCTTTAACCATTTCTTTTATTTTGAACCTCAAAATTTCTCACAAGCCATCTGTTGAACCCAAAGTTTCAAGTCTTGTAACTACATATAGATTTTGATAATAACAAATAAATTCAAAACTTAAGCTCAAGTTGTCTACGCATAAAAGAAGCTAAACCATCAAGAAATCAAGCATGAACAAGAAAGAGAACAAGTATACAAGTAAATCTCATAGAGTAATTTTTTACATCTCTTGATAAAATTTGAAATTGGATTAAGATTCAAAATTAATCTTTTCTCATAAAGACTTAAATTGCATTTTTCATATGTGCATGACATCATTAAAATGTTTAATTTCAAAAATTACATTTTTCACATGCATGATATCATTAAAAGTCACAGTTTTGAAAATTATATTTTTCACATGTGCATGACATCATCAAAAAATTTAATTTCAAAAATTATATTTTTTACATATGCATGACACCATTAAAAATTTGAATTTGTAAGATGATTGATTGTCATCTTTGACATGTGCATGTTTTGTTTGAAAATCTTAAAGAGTGGTTATGCCACTTTTGACGAATTCAAAAAGTAGATGATTTTGTTTGAAAATCTTGAAGGGTAGTTATGCTTTTTTTTTTTAACAAATGCAAAAAGAAGATGATTTAGTTGAAAAATAAATTATGCCCATTTTGTCATATGCTAAAAGTAAAAAATTAGCTTTGATTTCTTTGAAAAATAAATGAGATTGTCTTTGACAATTGTAAAAAATGAGATTTTTTATTTGAATTTTTTGAAAAGTAAATAGTGCTCTTATTTGACATGTGAATCTTTTGATATTTGAAAATGATAACTCATTTGCCTATAAATAACTCACTTAAATTTTATAAAATCACAACCAGAGCTTGACATCAATTGCTAAAGTTTTGCGTCGTTCATTCAAAGTTTTTATTTTTTATTTTTAAGTATTGAACCTTAATCCTTATTCATTTTAAAAGAGATATATGTTGCACTGTATTGTTCTTATTTCACTCATTAAAGAGTATACTCTAGTAATCTACCCATTATCAGCTCTTGTATCAGTAAGAGAGTGCGTATAACTTTTATGTGTGTAATAGGTATTTTACATAGGGAATACTTGAATCACCAAGTGTGAGGTAGTTGCAAGTGTAGAGGGTATTCTACACGAATTTTTTGTAGCGGTGTTGTTCAAATGTGTAATAGATTTCTATCATCACCTAAAAGAGATTGAATAGTGAATTTGAGAATCTTCAAGGGGTAGCTTAAGGTAAGGACGTAGGCAATGGGGCTGAACTTCGTTAAAATACTGAATTTACTTCTTCTTACCCTTACTCTTTATATTATCTACTGCTTCATATTTTGTTCATATCGTATATTGTGTATTTGATTTATAATTGTTAATTTTATAATATAATCCAATTCACCCCCTCTTGTGTTAGTCATCTGGGCAACAATTAGTATCAGAGTAAGGGCTTATTATAAGATTAATTATCTGTCGAGTTAAGATTATATGGCTAACATTGCAGCTATATTCGCTGAAAGTTAATCCAGTAGTCGGCCTCCGCTATTTTGTGGAGACAATTATACTTTCTGGAAAGCTAAAATGAGAATATTTTTTTTAGTTTCAAGGTGGAGAAATCTGGAAATACATTGTAAATGAGCCTTATATTCCAACAAAAATTGTTGATGGAGTAAAGGTCAAAAAGGAAAATGAAGAGTTTGATCGTGAAGATGATAAGACTTTATACAATGAATGTAATGTCTATGAATTTTCTGTATAATGCTTTCAATGATAATGAATTTCACAAAATAATAACTTGTAGGATAACAAAGGAAATCTGGAACAACATGGAAGTAACTTATGAAAGAATTTCGAAAGTTAAAGAATAAAAAACTTATGCATAGATGATGAATTTTTTTCTTCTTTGTATACTTATTTTACTAGTATTATAAATAGTTTGACAGCACTTGTTAAATTTTATTACAATTTGGAGATAGTAAGAAAAATTCTCAACTCTTTGTCAAAACGTTGGGAATCAAAAGTGACGGAAATTCTTGAAACTAGAGATCTTAAAAAACTCGAAGTAAATAAACTCGAAGTAAATGAACTCATCGGATCACTTATTACCCATAAATATACATTGAAAAGATGAGAAGAAGAAAGAAAACAAAAAAAGATCTTATCACTCAAAACTGTTCCCTATAAAAGTGAAAGCGACAAAGATAAAGAAATCGATAACAAAATGAATAAATTACAATGATCACAAGCAAATTTAAGAGATTATTAAAAAATAAAGTTCCTCCCAGGAAATCTATTAAAAAGTCTTCCAAGAAAGATACAGATAAAAATGATTTATTAATTTGTTATAAATGTAAAAAGTTTGGATATATCAAGACAGATTGTCTCCTGCTAAAAAAAGATCGATACAAAGGTAAAAAAGCAATGAAAGCTTCATGAGATGATGATTCAAGTAGCTCAGACAACGATGCAAGGAATGAAAAATCTGCAAATTTTTATCTTATGGCTAAAAATGATCTTGAGGTAACAAACTTTAAAAACATTGAAAATCTTTCTTATGAAGAATTGCAAAATATTTTGGAAGAGGTATATGAGAAATTTAAAAAATTGGGTATCAAGTATACCGTTTTGAAAAAGAAAAGTTTTTCTTTAACAAATTAAATTGATGTTTTAAGAAAAGAAAATATAATTTCAAAAGATGAAAATGATGAGCTGAAAAGGAAAGTGGCTAATTTAGAAAAGATTGTTAAAAACTTTACAAATGGAAAAAGAAATTTTGAAAAATTTCTTGGTAGTCAAGATATGTGTTTGATAAGGTAGGCTTAGGATACATGCCAAAAGAAAAACTCAAATACTATAAAAACTTATTTGATAAACCTATTAAATCAAAATCAGATTTTCAAAATTCTTTTCCTAAAAATATGTCACATATTATTTGTAATTTTTGTAATAGAAATGGTCATAATTATCATGCTTGTCCTATTAGAAGAAAACATACAATGACTATTAGAACCATATGAATATCAAAAAATATTATTTTTTCTAATACTAATAAATAAAGGACCCAAAAAACTTGGGTACCAAGAAAAATTATTTTAATTGATTTTGTAGATATGCATGACGTCCTCCATGGGTAAAAGTAAATGGTTTTTAGATAACGGATGTTTAAGATACATGACAGGAGACAAAACTAAGTTTATTGACCTCACATCTAAAAAAGAAGGACATGTGATATTTGAAGACAATTTAAAAGGGAAGATCATGAGAATAAGTAAAGTTGGTAAGTAGTCTTCTCTTATAATTGAAGATGTTCTACTTGTTGTAGGTCTAAAGTATAATCTTTTGAGTATAAGTCAATTATATGATTAAAGATTTACAGTTACTTTCAAAAAGGATAAGTGCATTATTTTGAATAATCTTGAGTGCAATGTTTGTTTTATTACTCTTAGAAACAATAATATTTATACAATCGAATTTGAAGAAATTACCTTATACAATTCTATTTGTTTATCAGCTCAACATGAAAATAGTTGGTTATGACATAGAAGATTAGGTCATGCAAATATGAAGCATATTTCCAAACTTTTAAAAAATAATTTTGTGAGAAGTTTGTCTAAAGCAAACTTTTTTAAAAGCAAAGTTTGTGATGCATGCCAGTTTGGTAAATAAATAAAAATTTCTTTTAAATCCAAGAAACATATTTATACTACTAGACCATTGCAACTAATACACATGGATATTTTTGGACCAAACAAAGTTGCGAGTCTGGGAGGAAAATATTATGCATTTGTTATTGTTGATGATTTTTCTAAATATACTTGGGTCATCTTTCTCGCTCATAAAGATGAGGTACATAATGCATTTACCAAATTATGCAAGAGAAATTAAAATGAAAAGGATTATACTATCTCAAATATCCGAAGTGACAGATGGAAAGAGTTTGTCAATAATAATATTAAAACTTTCTGTGATGAAAATGATTTTGTGTATAACTCCTCTACTCATCGAACTCATCAAGAAAATGAGGTAGTAGAGAGGAAGAATAGATCTTTTCAAGAAATAACAAGAACAATACTTCATGAGAATAATTTACCTAGTTATTTTTGGGCTAAAGCGGTAAGTATTCTATGTTATGTTATAAATAGAGTTATGTTAAGGTCTAAATTAGATACCTTATGAGCTTTGAAATAAGAAAAAATTCAACATTAGTTACCTTCATGTTTTTGGAAAATGTTTTATTCTTAATGACAAGGATAATTTAGGAAAGTTTGATGCAAAATCTGATGAATGTATCTTTTTTGGGTATTCTACAAATAGTAAAACTTATAGAGTATTCAACAAAAAGATTTTGATTGTACAACAATCTATGCATGTAGTATTTGATGAATCTAACCCTCTACTCTCTAAAAAATCTATTGATGAGGAAATATGAGGTACAAATAACACAAACAGTCTCAATCTCAACAAAGAGAATACAATAGAAGAAGTTCAACATGGAGACATCAGGAAAGATCATTAAGACTTAATACAAGATCCAACCAAACAGTGGAAACATTTGAAAGATCATTCAGTAGAACAAATTCCAGGAGAACCTTCACGATGTGTAAGTACTCGATCATCTCTTAGAAATATTTGCAATCACACAGCTTTTCTATCTCATATTGAATCCAAAAATATTGATGAAGCACTGCTTGATGAATCATAGATTTTAGCTATGTAAGAAGAGCTAAATCAATTTGAAAGAAATGATATTTAGACACTTGTTCCTAAACCTAAAAATTATGCTATTATTGGAACAAAATGAGTTTTTAGAAATAAGAAAGATGAGTCTGAAATCATCACTAGAAACAAAGATTGACTTGTAGCCTAAGGTTTCAACCAAGAGGAAAGAATCGATTATAATTAGACGTATGCACATATCGCAAGATTAGAAACTATTCGAATGTTACTTGCATATACATGCTATAAAGATTTCAAGATTTTTCAAATGGACATTAAAAGTTTCTTCTTAAATGGTTTTATAAATGAAAAAGTATATGCTGAGCAACCTCTAGGTTTTGAAAATCATATCTCTTATAATCATATTTTTAAACTCACAAAAGCATTATATGAACTCAAACAAGCTCCTAGAACTTGGTATGAGAGGTTTAGTGATTTTTTGATTGAAAAAGATTTTTCAAGAGGAAAGATTGATACAAATATTTTCATCAAATATGAACAAGATGATATTATTCGAATTCAAGTTTATGTGGATGATATAATATTTTGTGCTACTAATGAAAATATGTGCCATGATTTTGCTAAGAGTATGCAGGAAGAATTTGAAATGAGTATGATGGGATAACTTAACTTCTTTCTTGGATTACAAATTAAGCAAGCAAAAAGTAGAACATTCATTAATCAGTCAAAATATATCAAAGAGTTACTCAAAAAATTTGAGATGGAATATGCGAAGGTAATTGGAACACCAATGAGTCCAACCACCAAACTTGATAAAGATGAAAGCGGTAAGCGAGTTGAATCAAAAGTATATCGAGGTATGATTGGTAGTCTATTATATTTGACAGCCAGTAGGCCATATATTATGTTCAGTGTATGTTTATGTGCACACTTTTAATCATCTCCAAAACAATTTCATTTGATTGCAGTCAAGCGTATTCTTAGATATCTTTCCGGTACTATTGACCTAGGGTTATGATATCCTAAGCAGACTTCTTTCGATCTTATCAGTTATTCAGATGCAAATTATGCTGGTTGCAAAGTTGATCAAAAAAGTACTAGTAGAACATGTGATTTCTTAGGTCATGCACTTGTTTCATGATTTAGTAAAAAATAAAATTCTATTGCATTATCTATTGCTAAGGCAGAGTATGTTGCTGCAGGTAGCTATTGTGCTCAAGTTCTTTACATGAAGCAACAACGTGATGATTTTAAGCTTATGTATAATCATATTCCAATCAAATGTGATAATACAAGTGCTATAAATCTTTCAAAAAATCCAAAACAACATTCTAGGACTAAGTATATTGAAATTAGATATAATTTTCTTAGAGATCATGTGTAGAAGGGTGATATTGTATTAGAGTTCACAAGCACACAAAATCAATTGGCAGAAATTTTCACAAAACCCCTACCAGAAGATAGACTATGCATGATTAGAAGAGAAATAGGAATGATGCATGCCATGAATATCTGTTGATTATTTTTATTCCATTATCTCAAATGACTTATAAAAACTTAAGACTTCTAGCTTCATCTTTCAACTGCATTTGCTCTTCATTGATCAACATGTTATTCTCGTCTAAAGGATTATGCAATCGAAATAAAGAGGTAAGAAAGAATTCTAAATCCTTATTATGTTGCTTTAACTCTACTATTTTTCTGTTTGACTCATAAACAAGTCATTGAAGTACAGAGATCATTTTACTAAGTTTTCACGAGTTTTGGACTGCAACCGAGCGGAAAACGCGACAATAGATGACGAGTATCGAGTTCCAAGACTCACAAGCTCATAAATGGTGTCATGATCTGATTTATTAGCCAAATCAGTCTCTTGTTACTTCATGGCACCTACGACAGATGAGAAGCGGAAAATTTGTAAAATGAGAATGCAGGCGAATTATAAAGATGAGAAGAAGATTTGATGTGAAATAGTTAAAGCTAATGATTACTCTTATATAGATGGAAATAAGAACAAGACAAACTATCATCTTACTTAGTCAAGCTTACAAGATATGCTGGATACATGTTGTCAAAAATTACTTAGCTAAACCAGCGAGATTAATTACAATTGTCCCTTTTTTTCTCGTAAACTCTGAAACCCTATTATTATTTGCTGATACTGACTCTGTGTTTGAGCTCTCACTCATTCCAGCTCCTCTATTCATAGTAACTTCTAAGACATGGTCGTGATAGAGGCAGTATATTGAGCACTGAGAGTTCTTGATCCTGTAACAACCTCATAATTAATCCTACTAAAAAAATGCATCTCTGCTTCTATCATGGTATTGACAGCCTTAAGAGACAAAATGACTGGTTGAGACCGTTCTTGATTCAAGTCTGGAAGCTTAGTGGAAGAAATTTTATCAGCTATTCTATCATTTTGGATAAACAAAAATTGGACCAATGAGAAATATAAGATTTTTCTTTGAGTATTTGCTGGATGAAAATGGTCATTTAAACAGCGACTCAAAGCTTTCAAATTTCGATAATATCTCATTTGTCAACAACATCAAGCAGATTTCAAATCTCTGCACTAAGACGATAGAGCTAGGCCTCAGCCTTTGCAGTTTTTGTCGGAAATATGTTGCTCCAATTATTTATCTATTAGTTATTGCAGAAAGAAATCTGACTGAAATCAATTGCGGTTCATTTTTAATGATGCCAAAATGGGGAGAAGTCTTATTCTAGTATCATACTACCCTGTTATCTATGCTAGAATCATATTTATATTTTACTTGAAAAACTAACGCATATTTTCAGGGGGAGTTTAAGTATTACTGCAGGTCACAAATTTGTACTAAGTATTTGTTATCATAAAAAAAGGGGAGAGTGTTAAATCCAAGATTTCAAATCTTGTATCTATGTATAGATTTTGATGATAACAAATAGATTCAAAACTCAAGCTGAGGTGGTCTACGCATAAACGGAGTTAAGCACATCAAGAAATTAAGCATGAACAAGATAGAGAACAAGTCTACAAATAAAACTCATAGAGTAATTTTGTATATTTCTTGATAAAATTTGAAATTATATTAAGGTTCAAAATTAATCTTTTCTCATAAAGTATCAAATTATATTTTTCACATGTGTATGACATCATTAAAATGTTTAGTTTTGAAAATTGTATTTTTCACATATGAATGACATCATTAAAAGATTTAATTTCGAAAATTATATTTTTCACATATACATGACATCATTAAAAATTTGAATTTGTAAGATGATTGATTGTCATCTTTGACATGTGCCTTTTTTTTTGAAAATCTTGAAGGGTGGTTATGCCACTTTTGACAAATACAAAAAGTAGATATTTTATTTGAAAATCTTGAATGGTGATTATGTTTTTTTTTTTTTTTTACAAATGCAAAAAGAAGATGATTTGGTTTGAAAAATAAATCATGTCCATTTTGTCATATGCTAAAAGTAAAATATCATGTTTGATTTCTTTAAAAAATAAATGAGGTTGTCTTTGACAATTGCAAAAATGAGATGTTTTTATTTAAATTTTTTGAAAAGTGAATAGTACTCTTATTTAACATGTGAATATTTTCATATTTGAAAATGATGACTCATTTGCCTATAAATAGCTTACTTGAATTTTACAAAATCACAACAAGAGCTTACACATCAATTGCTAAAGTTTTGCATCATTCATTCAAAATCTCTACCCTCTCTTTTCTAAGTATTGAGTCTTAATCCTTATTCATTTTGAGAGAGATATAGGTTATGCTGTATAATAGCCTGCTTTTCTTAAAATAAAATATTTACTTGAGTATTTATTTTAATATTTTAAAGGAATTTTTTGGAAGCATATTTTCCCATAGAAGTAGAATATAAAGCTTAGATAATAATACTGAGTTATAAAATTTAGAATTTAGACATTTTAGGATGGATTATGATTTAAATTTTGAGAATTAGAATAAAGTATCAATTAGAGAGTGTTAATTTGGATTTAGGAAGAGATAATTTTCAAAATTTAATAGAGATATTCAAGAATAAGTGATGTTACAAAATTCAAACACTTGGTGTGCTCGGATTGGTGCTCTCGAGTTGATTCAAATGAAGTGATTCCAATTCCTATAGAACCTTAAGAGGGAGATCTAAAACTTTCATGTTTTGAGTTTTTAAAGATTCGGGCTGGATAAAGGACGTAATCGGGCGAGAAGTGAGTGGTCCTATATAGAGCGCAATTGGTAACCGACTTAGAAAAAGTACCATAATTCTGGCCATTTGATGAAAAATATGATTGATTCTTAATTTTTATCTTATTTTGACATGTGTAGGGATATGTCGAAAGTGGAGATAAGTTATCTAGAAGTCTTGGTTAGCAAGAAAACAAAAAGAAACTGTAGGGGCAGAATCTGTTGACAGCCAACCAAGTGAGCTAAACCCAAGTCTTATTCCAATCAAGTCTTGGAGTGGCCTTCTAAAATGTCATAAGTATCTTCTTAGGAGGCTAAACAAGTGGCCAATGAGGAGAGGACATCCGGAAAATGTTGGATGGCCTTTGGGGATGCAAAGAGCCGATGCATGCATGGTGGAAGGAAGGGCCAGCTATGTACAGCTATGCAACCCCATGTGATGACATCTCTTGAGCCATTGATCAAGAATATTTTTAGGCATTTCAAAAACTAACCATTGGATCAAAATATGACTCACCAAGCCTAAAATTTAGGTATGATCATAAGCTAAGAGAGGAAGGAAAACAGATGGCACAATGAGGAAGAAGTATTCGGATGCCTTAAGCCAAAAATCCACCCTTTCTTGCCTAAGGTGTCGCTCCTCTCCCACATATATATATATATATATATATAAATATATATATATATATGTGTGTGTGTGTGTGTGTGTGTGCGTGTGTGTGTGTGTGTGTGTAAGTTCTCCACTTATCCCTTTTGAGAACACATGGCTCATTAGAGAGAAAAGTGATTAAAAAGCCATTCCTCAAACCCGCTACTTCCTAAACAAACAAAGAATGAGCTTTGGGTTTATTGGAGAAGAGATTTTGCAAGGGCTAAATTAAAATACCAATTCAAGCTTAGGAGAAATTTGTAAGTGCACAATTTAACTTAATCTTCACATAGAATGAATGATTTGATGATTAGATCATGTTTGATATTTGTTTGATATTAAATTTTGCTTATATGTTGAAATGAAACCTATTAAGTTTTGAATTTGTTCTTGTTATGGAAAAATATTAAGAAAAATTGCAAAAAATTAGGAATATGTTCTATGTTGATATATAAAAAGATTTATAAGAAAATAAGAGGTTTTAGTTTGACAAACAAATGAGAAAAATAACCCTAGTGTATTTTGGCCTTAATAAGGTTTTTGATGAAATTTTGATTCTAAATTTGATCCAATTAGTTTTAATTATTTAGATGATATTTCAAGGATTATAATGAGTTTAGAAACACTAGTTTACTTGAAAATTTTTCAAGAATTATCATGCTAAAAATTATTGAAGAAATATTCAAGAAAACTATATAATTATGCTTGAAATTATTTTTGGAAAGTTAAGGAAAATTTGGTACTTTGTAAATGAGGAATTTAGCTTGGTTAAAAAAAAAAAAAGATTGAGATCCCTGTAAGATTCGGTCAGTCATGGTTTGTGAATACTTTATTATTTTATTTAATTATTTAAGCATTGTTTGTTATGTATTGACGTTAGGAGATTGATTGACTTAAATGAATGCAAGCATAACATATGTGTTATTGGCATGTTCCTATATGACATGAAACTTATGGAAACATGAAATATGCATTTAAGAGTCTACTAATATGTCCGTGTATCATTACGTCACATACGTGTCGTCATAAGTCATTACGTCTATGTTAATAAAAGTTTATGTTACATGTTGTCATGTAAGTGTCGTCATAGATCATGACGAGCATTTAAGAAATAAGAGAAGAAAACTTTATAAGCGAAAAAATTAAGAAGTTGGTCACGTCATGATGGTGACGGAAATACGTAACGCTCGAATGGCTGACGAGAATTAAAAACTCGATAGTGACGACGATACGTAACGTTTTTCGAGGTTTAGAAATGGATGTGGCCCAACCACGAATAATAATAGTGGATATGGCCCAACTACGGGTAATAATAATGGATATGGACTAACCACAAGTAATAATAGTGAATATGGTCCAACCATGGGTAATAATAGTGGATATGGCCCACCCATAGATAATAATAGTGGATATAGCTCAGTCACGAATAATAACAGTGAAAAACCCGACGAGGACGGCGACACGTAATGCTCGTCGAGGTTAAGTTATAAGAAGGACCCATATAAGACTTATAAGAATAAAAACTTCAAAATAAGAATGAATGTCCATGCATGGTATAAGTCTGTCCAATAAGTGGAACATAAGTCATGCATCGGTCACATGAAGCATATTATAAGATTCATTTTCTTACTGTTTATCTTGTATTTTGATATGTTATTGCACCTATGTCTTTATTAAGTTGAGTGTGTATTTATTGAGATTTCCAAGGAAATCTCATTCTTGTATGTTTCTTTCTTTGAAAATTTAAATTTCGCTGCAGAGTTTGATGACGGTCATGGGCAAGGCCCCGATTGCCTGAGAGACCCAAAGGAACCCTAAGGGGCCCTCCGAGTACTCTTCTAGAAATTTTGACTACTTAGTAGTAGTACGGACCGGTGCTGATATGTGAGAAAATTTCAGGAAAATAAAAAGGAGCCAAGGAGACCTTAAGAAGATATTTGAAAAGTCTTGTAAATATTGTATATAAGAAAACTAATTGGATTATGATATGTAATGGTATAATGAATGGGATGATGTAGATATTGTGGTTGAATGCTACCATGTAATCATTAGACTTCTGTGATTAAATATTATTATTTTTATCTAGACCCTTTCCGATGTGATTGCATTGCATGTGCTAGTAAATCTAGGTGCATACATTAAATTTTGATACATACGGGGGTGAGTAGCTTAGTATTATTTACCTTAACGCTTCAGTTTACGTTAAATCACGAACGTAAATTGGAGACATCACACGCTGTATTGTTCTTATTTCATTAATTGATGAGTGTACTCTAATAATCCATCCACTATCAGCTCTTGTATCAGTAAAATGGTGCGTATAATTCTTGTATGTGTAGAAGCTATTCTACACATGAAATAGTTGAATCACCAAGTGTGAGGTGATTGCAAGTGTAGATGATGTTTTACACGGATTCTTTATAACGGTGCTACTCAAAATTGTAATAGGTTTCTATCTCTACTTGAAAGAGATTGAATAGTGAATTTGGGAATTTTCAAGGGGTAGTTTGAGACGAGAACGTAGGCAATGAGACTGAATCTCGTTAAAATATTGAGTTTGCTTCTTTTTATCCTTACTCTTTATATTTCTTGCCACTTCATATTCTGTTCATATTTGGTATTGTGTACTTAGTTTATAATCGTTAATTTTATAATATAACTCAATTCACTCCCCCTGTTGTGTTAGTCATATGACAACACCACCCAAATGCCTGAGTGTCAAGAAGCTATGAATGCTGAAATCAAAGCCTTTGAGGCAAATAAAACTTAGACTCTCACTATTTTACCCATGGGAAAGAAACCAATACACTATAAGTGGCTTTACCTAGTTAAATATAAAGTTGATGGTACCATTGAGAGATACAAAACTCATTTTGGTTGTAAAGGGGTACAACCAAATTGAGGGACTTGATTTTCAGAAGACTTTTTCTCCAGTTGCTAAAATGACAACAGTGAGATGTCTATTGGCCATAACAGCTACCAAAAATTGCTATTTACATCAATTGGATGTAAATAATGTATTTTTGCATGGGAATTTAAATGAAGAAGTGTACATGTCTATTCCACTCGGATTTGCCACTCTAGAGTTTGTAAACTATAAAAGTCTTTTTATGAGTTAAGACAAGCCTCTAGACAATGGTTCTCCAAGTTATCCACAACCTTTATTGAGTATGGTTTTCAGCAAGCCAAATCTGATCATTCTCTCTTCATTAAATCAGAAAATAATTCTTTCATTGCTTTGGTAGTTTATGTTGATGATATTATTCTAACTAGCAATGATTTGAACTTAATCACTGATTTAAAAACCTTTTTGGATAATAAATTCAGAATCAAGGATTTGGGCACCTTGAAATATTTTATTGGGATGGAAGTTGTTAGGTCTTCCAAAGGCATAACATTATGTTAAAGAAAATATGTGTTAGACATTTTGCAAGATTCAGGTTTTCTGGCTGCCAAATCAGTTGGTTTTCCTATGGAGCAAAATACAAAACTCTCAAGTTCAGAAGGTGAACTTTTAGAGAATCCTTCTTTGTATAAGAGGTTAATTGGGAGACTCATTTACCTCACTATATGCCGGCCATACATCTTTTATTTGTTGCAAATTCTAAGTCAATATATGGATAAACCAAGACAGCCATATTTAAATGCCTTATATCAAGTGCTTAGATACTTGAATGGAGCACCTGGTCAAGGTCTTTTCTTTCTTGCTAGTTCTGATTCCATCTCAAAGCATTTTGTGATTTGGATTGGGTTGGTTGTGTGGATACCAGAAGATCAATTACAGGCTTTTGTGAGTTTATTGGAAACTCTTTAATTTTCTAAAAGTCTAAGAAGCATCAAACAGTCTCAAAGTCCTCAGTGAAGCTGAATATAGATTTCTTGGTTAATTACATTGTTGGTAGACTTTCAGATTACTCATGCAAAACCAGATCTATTGTTTGTGATAGCAAAACAACCCTTCATATTGCTGCTAACCCGATATTTCATGAAAGGACAAAGCACATCAAAATTAATTGCCACATTGTGAGAGAAAAGCTCCAAGCAAAGATGATTAAAACTCTTCATGTTGCTTCCCATTCTCAACTCAGTGACATTTTCACAAAGGCACTTGGGTCTCAACAATTCCATTTGTTGCTTAGATAGGTGTACTAAATATACACTCCATCTTGAGGGGGACTATTAGAAATACATAAGTTTTTCTTTTATGTGTAATTACATTTTTGTCCTTATCCTTTGTTCTTATAGATGTACATATAAATACTTCTTTCTGTTGTAAATTTTACTGAAATAATACACAACTACAGTACATTTCTGCCCAAATCTATCTCTCTGTTCTCGAACCCTAGCTCTACTAGTTCACAAGGTTGATCACAAATCCATGGCAGAACTCAAGTTTTGTCTTTAAGGAAGATCTTCTTCCTTATAAACTGCATGCATGGAGACTTGGGCAGTTTGGATGGTTAATCTGCTCAAGCAGTACTCGAATTCCACCTACTAATTGGAATCTTAGTCCATATATATAACTAATGCCTGCATTATTGGATAAAGATTGTCAAATATCAGTATACATGTACCACTTATCCCCAATTCTACTGTCGCAACCACTCCATTTTTTATACTTGATATTTGCCCAAAAGCTATCCTTAAATTCCTTGATGATTGAGTAACTTGAAAATAGAGGTGTAATTGGTAAACTCACCTTCCTATTGTGCATAGTGTGTGCTTATGAAAAAATTATGTGCCAATAGAGAAAACGTCTCTGAGATTTAACTGAATATTATGAAATCACGCAATGTCGAAAATCAGTCCACAAGTCAGTCTAGTCTGTATACCCAAAAATCATCTATACTAGAATTTTACCAAAATTGAGAAAATCTCGAAAATCATGCCAGAGTGAGATACATAATAAAATAAGAAATCTACTAAAAATCTGGCCCAAATCGGGGTCAGAATAACTTTTTAATTGACAAACGAATTATTATCAAAAAAGAAAAACTATAACTGAAATTAAGGATTAAGAAGGGAAAACAATGTTTTTCGGCTTCAAAAACTTGCACACTGAACATAGTTTGGTGGCCACGGCATGTGCGCTGAAAATAGCTTTCCAGATTGGGGTCTTATGCGTGATTCCAATTTCCGTTGTCAAAGTTATGGTCAAAATACTGAAACGCGTCCAAAACCATCCAAATTTGGAAAATATCACAAACATTTGTCACATTTATACTGATGTGCCAACTCATGGTTTCTCAGCGCCATTAATATGCACTCTGATAGTTCAACCTCATCTGACTCGGACCTTTCTGCATCACAAAGTTTTATACTAATGATTTGAGTCAGTGGATATGTTTGTTAACATATTTTGGGCGATCGATAACCAACTCATGGGTTGCGTGAGAGAGTGAGAGAGAGAGAGAGAGATGGACTCGTGGGGATGATGAAGATGGGGTAGAGAGGCACATCAACGAGGAAAGATCATCACAGACGAACAATGGCAGAGAAGGTAATGACAAGGTTACATTGGTAGAAGAAGAGTAAGGTTCGGTCCATGCAAAAAATAGATTAGACCGGACCGAATTCTATCCGGTCTTGTCTCGGTCTGGTCTATGCGGTCCGGTCCAGTTTGGTCTTCTTACACCCCTACATGTGGATGTGAGGCTTGGCTAAATGGCTAATGGATTGTGGGCCCAAGTGAATTAATACCATGTGACTTTAAATGAGTGGAATTCTTAAGTCATACGTTGAAGTGCTTTGTGGGATCAATTGACTAAAAGCATGCAGGTGGGCTAATGTGAGGTCTTGTGAAATGGGGCCCAATTGAGTATTCTAAGAAAATCAAAACGTTAGGCCATGTATTGCCGTGTCTTGCTTTCAATGTTCATGCGGCTTCAAGTGAAATTAAGCCCATCACCAACACGCAGTCCATATATAAATCTGAAGTGAAGCCCGAATTAAATCTTATGTGCAAAGTCAAATGAAATCCAATTGTATGCCATCTCTCACCCATCAATAATATAATATTTAAGATGTAAATTATTATAAAATTATGCTTAAATATATTTCAATGTAAATAGAAATTGAATTCAATAATATAAACTATATCCTATTATTTCTATTCACAATCTAGCAATTTAATCCATTATAAAAATATTTAGAGTGCACTTTCGTACACTCGTTAGGACACCTAATGTCAACTCCTCCGAATACATGTTCCCGACCCATAGCCATGACTCATGAAATAGGTAAATCTCGATGCGTAGTCACTAAATATTAATATATCTTCAATTTCCAGTTGCATACTGATAGTATGTTCATCAAACTACTTTAAAATCATTATCGAGTGGTCATCTCTTTTAGGACATGGGTGTGAGTCATCCATTTAGCTCCGATCATCTTTTTATTTTATTGTATATTGTGTGTTAATTTTTAAAAAGATTATAAGGAGCTTCTACTCCATGAACTTGTTATCCTGTATTCTATTAATTTATCTAATAGAATGTAAAACTTGCTTAATATATATATACTACTTATATTATAGTTATAAAAAGTAAAAATATCGATAGTACTTTTTTGTATTTTATTGCACGTGAGCTAAATGGCTAGGTAGATGTATGTCTACACTGGACATGACTACAAGTCGGCATGGTCCTTTGCCAACTAGAAAAAGCAAAAGCAACTGGATAGTCAATTATAATTTGAATACAATTATTCGAAGATGATATCTCTTTTTCGTAGTCAAGTGTGGAATTAGAATTATGTGTTTAGGTAACGTTTGATAAAATATACAATAAATAAAAATTTTATAAGGATGATTATCAGTAATAAAAGTATCATATTTTGTTATTACCGAATTTTCTAAATGTATATTAATCTTTAAATTATTCACGTCTTTTTTTTGAAAAAAAAATCAATTATTTTTAAGTACTTGCTCATATTTTTTTATGATTTAAGAAAAATTTATAGATTAAGAACAAATTTGAGAATTTTCTTATAAGTAATGATAAAATGCTATTAAATTTTTAACAAACTATATCTCATAATCATACAAGTTAGACTGAAACTAAATAAGTGAGTATAATCAATTAATTTTACAATCATATAAATTTATAATCAATTTTTTTATTAGAGTTAGTTTATTAGTTGAGTAACTATGAGATTATGTGAGTTAAAATTTGAATTTAAGTGAAATTATAAATTAGAATATAAATGAATATATATTAAAATTTAGATAAATAATTTTAGTAAAAAAAAATTAGGGGGGCAATTTTTATTTATTTTTAATTTGAGAAATAATTTTAATTATATATATAATTATATATTTATATTATATATTAATTTTTAAATAACTTTTGGGTGGGTGGGGGGGAGCGGAAGCCCCCCCACCGGGTCCGCCCCTGTAATCGTAGTTAAATCCAAACTATTTTAGATTTTAACATTACATTTATAATATTCAGACAATCCTTTTACCAGTTAAACAATGCAATATAATTTACTTCACTAATACTATTAATGAAATTTACATATTTAAAAACCCCCCTTTAAAAATAAAATATTGTTAATTAAAATTCTTGCCGTGGGTAATAACTCGTAATGCCATATATTTAGCCAGCTTCATGCATCTTTGCAGACATCTTCCACTACATACTTTGAGATCATGAACAAACAAAAAATATGATCTTGCATAGGCCGAGGCAACGCAGCAGATCATTAGATGAGTTCTTCAATTTATTCTATAAATAATATGAGTACCAATGTAAAGCCAAATTAAAAGAACCGTTGCCTGCAGTTGATGGAAGGAAATCAACGGACCAATCAGAATAGACTGCATGGATCAATGGTGGAATTCAACTTGAATAAGCTGCTCTGCGACACAAGGGTTGCCATCTCAGAAGAAGCCACTGATGTACTTTTGGATGACTATAGGAATAAGGGTTTTATATGCTGCTTCCGTGGGATGATAACTATCCCAAAAGATATAATTAGATGCATCTGTACAGGTGGCAGACGCTGGGTTACATAGTATAGATACCTCTATATTCCCTGTACCACAGCATCCTTTATTCACAACCTCAAAACCTGCGTAATTATATATTGAAATGGATCAGTATTCACTATATAATTAAATAAAAATGAGAAAAAATATGACAAAGAGGATAGCATGCATGCGTGAAGCTGGTACTACAAGAAAAATAACATTTATAATAAATTATTTGTGATAAGAATAACTATTTCTAATATATCACTTAGGAGGTTATTAGAGTCTCTTAGAAAATTCAATGCTTTAAGATCAAGAAATCTAGATAGTATTTTTAAGAAAATGAAGAGACAAATATGAGTTCTTTTGTTTTTACTACTCTTTACACCCACTATTTCACACAAAAAAATAATTCTACATACTCTTTTTATAAATAACATTCTGCACTAATAAGTTATTTAACTTTTCTACAAAAGTGGAAGTTAATTAACTCTCTTAGAGTTCTGTAGTGGTGGAGAATTAATAAATAACTTTCCCTTTCATGTGAATACTACTTGATCATGGCTATGACTCATTACCAACATTAATGAAAACAAACTCATTTTAACGTAAATTTATTTTTGTAGAAATGAACTAACCACAAACGAATAATTTTTTGTAATGACTTAAGTACGGAAACAAGAGCGAGCTACCTAGCTAGGTCATGCGCGAAAAATAATCTTTGTTTACCATATTTTTTAGGGTTTTTAATGAGATCAAGTAGAGGGCTGTAAACATCAATATAGACCATCTTGCTGTTGGGTAGGTTTCTGTTAAGGGAATTCAGAGTTGATGACAGTTTAACGTTGAACAGTTTTGCTGCTTGGTTGTACTTTTCCGAACATTGTCTCAGTATTCCTCCAGCCAGAGTTCTTTGTGAAGGCACGCATCCAATCGGCGGTGCACTCAGTACTCCAATCCTCCGTGCCCCTTGCTCATATATTTCCTTCAAAATATTATTTGTATAGAAAATTAGAATGATGTGCAATTAAAGTCGGTGAAGAGAACAAATTCTCTTCATGGCGCTGCAAACTAGCTCCTACCATTAATGTTTTGGAAAGTGCGCCATTCACATGCACCAACAGCTTATAAGAGAAATATTTTCTCGCAAAATTGGATTGACTCGATCATATTCAACCGGCCGGTTTTTCTCCAACTCAACATAAAACATAATGAAATTTATTTATGCCAATGATAAATGAGGAAAATAGATCACGTTAATCTTTGAAAAGATATATGAAGCCACCTAGCTTGTAATTTAAGTGTGTCAAATATATAATTTGACCCATTAAAAATTGGACAGATAACCTATATATGTACGTACAGATGTAGTAGAAGTGAAATATATTATATATGATGGAAGTAATGCTACCTTAAAGAAAGTGGTAGCCTGGTCGAGCATAAGGTCCGTGTAGGAAGGGATATCGTACTCCAATTCCCGTGCATGAGTAACGAAATATGTATTGGCAATGTCATCGCTTCCTGCTACCACCAGAAATAGACTTTTTGACAATATGAAGTTTGTCCTCTCTTCGCCTACAATTCCTTCAAGCTTCGCTTTGTATTCTTTGAACATTTCTAATTGATTGGACATTGATAGTACTGACTGTTTTTGTTGCAATCAAAAGACATTAGAAAAAAAAATGGTCACGTAATTAAGCATATGCATGTATGCATGAATATCACTATAAAAAAAAAAAAAAAATTACTTATTTCTGATTAGTTATTTCTGATTTAATTTGTCAAAATTATTATTTTATATCAAAATAAGTCTATTTCACTGTAAATAATAATATTCCTCATAAATAATTTTACATAAATATTTATTTTTTTACGATAAATATAGATGAAATTATTATATGGACCCAAAAAGAAAAAAAAAAAGAGTACCGCTATCTTGGGTGTCAAGGAATCATATCCTGAGCCACCTGAAGCGAAACATACTCCTGTGATCAAGTCTTGAGGTTGAAGAAGTGGATCCAAGTATGGTGGCACGAACTCTTTTATTCCCAGTTCCTCCGCTGAATAGGCCGTAAAACAATTAATATATAAATAATTAGTAAGCTTTATTCATATAATTTATTCGTCTGGTTAAAAATTATTCTATTGATCGAAAACTAAATGACTTAAGGTTTAAAAAAAACCGTGAAGATAAGAGATCAATTAATAGGACATGACCAAATCCTTATTTTGTTATAAAATTTCAACGTCATTGGGAAATAAATTTATAAATGGGCAGAACCACCCATGATAGTGATAGGTACTCCCCATCCTAGCACTTAATTGCCAGCCAGGATCGATCAACTAAATGCATGCCTCCATTTTCCTTTTTTCTTTCTTTTTTGATAAAATATTTGAAATCCGACCATTAATTATAAATAATGGGGATGCCAATTGGTTTGTGGGGGCATGGCAACAGACTAGAGTATGATTTTGGTTTCCTGGAGGTAGGCCTATTTCATCAGATTTTGGATCTTGGAATCTAGGATCTAAATAATTAATTTTCATGAATATTTAATATAAAAGTGTTAAAATTATTAAAAAATAAAGAAAAAATTAAGATTGGGTCGAACAACACCCGACCAGACAAACATACCTACCCAGAACACGTATAATTAATTATACGACTCAATTGGTAATTGACACGTGAATTCATTTAAAATATGTTACATCAAAATATACAACTAGCTAGAGATGATAAAATTAATATTAATACTATATATAATTAATGATTTTTGTAGAGCATATAGAATATATCCTAGCTAGCTAGGTTAGTTATTTTGTTAATGTGCTATGTATATTGTTCGCTGGCCAATAATACGTTTCCTTGGTGCACGCTGCATCATGTCTTCATAGATTAGTTGTTATAATTGAGTTTGATATTGCATTTTGCAGGGAATCATGGTACGGTAGACTCTAGCATTACATGATATTTGTAAAGGCTTACGTATTGTAATTATGTGATCTCTTCAAACTTTGAAAATAATAATAAATAAATAAATGTCTCTTCAAACTTTAAAAAATGTACTAAAAATGCTGGCTTTAAAGGTCGAAGATAATGGAGCTGGTCGGATCGAACTCTTTAATAAATATAGTCGGTGTCGCGCGCCATCGGCCCCTGGTGGTATTACCACTTATGTCATCGGGATCGCCTCTTTCCGACAACCTCACCCATGCAACAGCAACCCCGACGACCTCCCACTTTCTCCCGACAGTCTTAAATCCGAATTTGTTTGTTCGTCGGATGGAGGCCGTCCCAATGGTATGGGCAGTATCGCTCATGGTGGCCGGCGGTGGATCCGTTTGGTTGAGGGCCAAATGCTCCTTTGAAATTATTTTATTTTATTTTTTTATTGTATTTTTTATTATGTTTTTTTTTCATTTTTTTATTATATTTTTTATTATATTTTTTTAAATTTTTTATTATATTTTTATAGAAGCTGTGCATTTATAAGGGTTCAGTCCGGTCAGCGTCTCCCTTATGTAAGTAAAAGCGACGTTGATGCTAGAAAAGTGCGAATAGAACTAACAGGCATGGGTCAACTTAAATTGGACTCATTACATTATTGCCATGCACGTATTTCAAAACGGATCATCTATCATGAGAAATATGGTACAATCTAGAACTGAATCCAATCAAAGCTTATCTTCTGAATTGGTTTATTTTGTTCAAGTTTAATTTTGACCTATATCCATATGTATATATATGTGGACAAATAATTTATAAATGAAAATAGTTCGTGCCACTTTTTATATTGATTAATATTAAAACCAAAAATAAATAATAATAATAAAGCTGTTTGAAAGCTAATTATATTGTTGATGTGATAGATTTCCACATCGGATTACGAAAAAAAGTTATTATATAGGTTGTTTTTATGAATATAAGGAGCTTAGATTTACGAAATGCACAGCCTAGGTATTCATAAATCTCCTCCTTTTTATATCTGTCAGATATTTAATCTTGCATCAAAATAATCAAAATAATGTTAGATATAATTTTAATTAATAGTAATTAAAACCTCCTTGCATAAGCATCAATTCTCCTAATCAACTAATCAAACCGTTTTTTTAGGACAAGAGTAAGAAGTTGAGGAGGTCACAATTTCCTCCTGTCTCATTTTCTTATTTCTTCATCCACCCACCTTATTTATAAAGGGTTTTTTTTTAATTTAGTATTTTTTAGTTTCATTTAAGATCAAAATAGACAAATTTATAGATTTCTAACAACTTCCAAAAGACACGCACAATACAAGTATATATACCAGTCGAAAATGGTGATTTTGCAAAAATTACAATGCGAGGTTCTTATGTGTCGTCTACATATGTGCGTGGTTCTCATACATCACCCATATACATGCCATTCCTTTTGGTAACTCTTCTTGACACAAATGCTAGATTATTAGACTTGCCACTACTAAACCTTTCATATCTAATCTTTGTGACGAAAAAAGGGACAAGGGTGTTGCTTTCACTGACCATCATAAAAGTCAAAGCCTAGCTAATAGAGTTGGTCCAAACTGTAATCCATTCTTTTCTGCTTATTGTTTATTAAAATATTAATAAAAAAGATTTCGTCTCTTGAATGTTTGTTTGTGTAGAATTTGAATATTCTTTTTTATGAAGGGTGAGGTTAAGTCTCTGTTTAAATAGAGAATATTGTCTCTTGGATGTTCCAAATATATTATTTTAGTTTATAATGTCATGTTTGATATGAAGACATCTTAGAATGCTCCGATCATGGATATAAGTTTCTCTAATTAATTAATAATGATATATTTCTTTTAGAAAAAAATCTCCTAATCAGCTAAAAAAAAGCAAGACTGAGTTCATGCATCTAACAACCGCCAAGATCAAAAGAGGAATACACCGCAAAAAAATCCAACTGCAATGCAATTCCCATAGGTTGAGAAGGAGAGACAGAATATTGACCTATCTCTCGTGCATGCATGCACATGCAAAAAAAGTGATTGATCTCGTTCTTTTGTTGGTCATGGGTAACTAATAAAGTTCCAATCAGTGTAACTTTCTCTTGAACTATCTCGACATTTATACCCTCCACATATGGCAATCAAACATAACATGCTACAAATACAAAACAGAGCAAAAGGGGAACAAGAGTAGTAGAAGTAGAGAGAGAGAGAGAGAGAGAGAGAGAGAGAGAGAGAGCTATCATGTATGTACCTATCAAGTCTGAGGGAACCTTTCCATTGCTGAATCTGCCTGTTGGAACTTTTTCTTTAAAATCCTGCCCATATGGAGAGAAATTGCACTTAACAAGAGTTCTGAGGTAATTGTTGTTGCCCGTATCCACGATTGAATCACCGAAAGTTATTACTGCTGGAATGGTTTCATTCGGTGGCAGCGATACGATAGCGTTGGAAGTGCAGAAAATGACAGAAAAACTTATCAGAGTTAACAATATAGAAGAAGAAGACATTTTTAAAGAAGAGGAAGTGTAGTGTCTTCTTTGCTTGCTTGCTTGCTCTCAGCTTGTGTTAGTTCTCACTCCCCAATCTTGGCCATATATTTATATCTGTTAGTTCTCAACCTGTTGGCTTTATATTTGGAAAAACGATAAATCTATAATTAATTTACCACCACTTTTACAACTCTGATTGAACTTAAGAAGAAGGATAGTTATGTAAAATTAATTATTATCCATCTATCTGTACGTCTATATTAATTTAAATATAGATATATAGATATTGTTTATACATGTTACAACATTTAATGTTGTTATCAATTCCAACACTGTAATTCATTTATTTATGTCTTTACAAACTTAGAATAATATAAATTTGGGACAAAAGTCTCGAGAGATCATATTGTTGGTGGGCTTCATTAATTGCTTATCAAAACTAGCTTGCCAATAATTTCATAATTGTGAAGGATCAAGAACGGATAGGACCCAAACAAACAAAAACTATGGACCGCATTAGTAGGATTGGTGGTAGTTAGCTAGCCAACCGCCATCCAACTGTTTTTCTAGTAATGATACCTATAATTCTAGAGTTGTAAGTATACGTAATTGTTTTGAAAAAAATATAATTTATTTTTACAAAATTAATTTTTTATGTAGGTTTGTATTTATAAATTTTTTATGTAGGTTTTGTATCTATGATTTATGTAGGTTTTGTATCTATGATTTGGAGCCAACCAATCAGTGTGCAGTTAGGAATTTAGTGCATGAATAAGAAAAGACAACCTGACATTACGTGAAGGATAATAATTTCTATATGTCGACTAAAATCACAAAACTCCGAACCGATAGCTGAAACGAAAAAAATGCAAATGCTCGGTGTTCCGATCAATAATTGGTTGGATGAGAGCTACTGTTAGGATTATTAATTATATATGGGATATAAGTGTAATTATACCAATGAGTCAACACTTTGCTTTAATAATTGAAAAGTTTTCTTTCGTAATGAACGAGATTGGAGGGACAGCTGCCGCCTTCTGTCCCACCATCAAAATTATATAAATGATTCTACCACTATTATTTTAAATATTGCATAGTAACTTGTATGGTAACTTACATAGTAATTTTAAACCTTATAAATATGAGTTTCAGTTGTTATGAAATTCATAAGAAAATATATAAAACGAAAAAAGTTTTAATTCTTGAGAGTTCTTAAGAGTTCCTTTTATATTTCTCTCTTGTAATAGTAGTAGTTTTATTTTTAGTTTTATAACACGTTATCAGCACGAGGTTCTACCGATACTGAAACTAGTGATCTTCTACTTCAAGTAAGTTTTTCAATATATTATTTGCAGTCTTCAAGATAAATATTAAAGGTAATATTACTGAATATTAAAGGTAATATTGCTGAATATTACTTGATAAAATTCTACTTTTATTTTCATGATTATGTGAATATATTTCTTAAATATACAGATTTATTTTTGTGATTTATATATATATAATGTCAAATATTGAGATTTATTACTATTGACATTTCTGGAAAAAAATTATTTATCCAAGATTCTTGATGAGATCCATTTGGATATGATGATGAACTTGGGAGATACAATCATAGAAGAAAATCATGTGTTCCTGAAAGACTGTGCTGTGTATCTTATGGTGAAAAATCATATTACTATGTGAAATGAATTAAGAGAGAGATATGAGCACCAGAAGATGTAATCCTCTCAAAAGATCATTATGACTTATTGCACCTGAAGTTGCAAGATTTTAAGAGTGGTATTGAATAGTCTGCACTCTTTAAAATCAGCTCAATATTAAAATTATGCAGTGAGAAAGTCACTGATGATGATATTTAAAAGAAGACATATATTATTTTTCATACCTCGAATGTGCTCCTGCAGTAGCAATATTGAGAGCGAAAGTTCAACTAATATTCTAAATTTTTTTTTATCTTCTAATGATTGAGCTAAATAATAAGTTTTTGTTAATAAATTATCAGTTACATCTTATTATTGATATTGAATTTACACCATTTCTAAAAGTGAATGGTGCATCATTTCAAATGAATCAAGGGCGTAGACGTGGTAGAAAAACTATAGAAGTGTTGGTCCCGAAAGTGACAACACTAAAGATGATAAAAATATACCATATTACTAGAAGTGATCCAACTCAGAGAAAGGTAAAGGCCCTCAGAATAATTCTTCATAGAAAGATGAAGATGTTTGTCATAAATGTGGTATGACTGAACAGTGGTCACGTACCTGTTGTATAGCCAAGTACTTGATTTACTTATACTAAACTTTTATACATTATAGTAAAAATTTATCATGTTTTGAAATAACAAAAAGTCGGTACCTGAAGCACGACAAAAAATTACTTGGGATAATAAAACTCTATCTAAATTTGATCATCTTATAAATAAATGTGAACTAGAAGTTCAGAGGATTACCTATTTGCAAAGTGTTGCAAAACAGTTACAGGATGTATTTACAGACACTAAAGGTGTTGTAAAATCATATATTATTGTTGTTAATGCTTAAGCAAGAATTGAAATCCCTAAAAGACGAGTTGTTGAAACAGCAATTGATGAGTATAAGATACGCCTGAAGCGTTGAAAACCTAATGGTACAAAAGAGAAGAAAAAAAATCGGTACTCTTGAATAGACCATACTTTCTGTATAAAATATAATCTTCCTAAAGAGGAAACCTCCTGAAGAGGTAACTCCTGAAGAGAATAACTCCTGAAGAGAAAACTCCTGAAGAGTACAAACCTCCTAGAGAGGAACCTCATGTAGAGGTGTTTCATAAAATAATTTTCCCTGGAGAGGAATAGGGGTGTTCATCCGGATTCTGGATTTGGGAATCCGGAACACAAATTCGAAATTTCCTTTAACATTTTTAAAAAAAAATCAAAAGTGTTAAGAAATAAATAAAATTTTAAATCGGGCTGGGTACAACCCAGCCGGGATGAACAGACCTAGAGAGGAACAATGAGATCTCAACACATTTCATGAGTACTGAAAGGAAAAATTTATAGATAAAAATAAAACTGTTGTCGACAACATATATGATAACACTTGACATTACCAGAAGTAATGAAAAAAGTGAGTCAAGAATTGTCGAAAAATGTCGACGTAGAAATGATTGGCCAAAATGAAAAGCAGCTATTGAAGCTGAATTAAAATCGCTAGCAAAGCAAGAGGTATTTGGACCTGTTGTCCAAATAGTAAAGGGTGTAATGCCTATAAGATATAAGTGAGTATTTATACGAAAACGTAATGAGAAATGAAATTGTGCGGTACAATTTGTTGCACAAAGTTTCTAGCAGAAACCTGAGAGTAGTTATGAGCAAACATATTTCCTGTTTATGAATGCAATCACATTCATATTTTTAATCGATTTGATTATTACAAAATGATTAGATATGCAGTTGATAAATGTGGTCACTGCATACTTATAAAGATTATTAGATCATTATATATATAAAGATATATGATACTTGAAGCATCTAATCCAAGTATATTTAGGAGTATGTACTTTATAAAGCTTCAAAGATCTTTATATGGATTAAAGCAATTCGGACGCATGCAGTATAATTAAATCAACGAGTATCTATTGAAAGAAGGATTTGAGAATAATCTTATATATTCATGTGTTTTATCAGAACCCAGATTTGCCATTATTGCAATTTACGTTGATGATTTACCTTGTTAGAATTCCTGAAGAGATCACAAGGGTTGCTATAAATTTAAGAAATACATTTGAAAAAGAAAGATCTTATTATTCAATTGATAGATGAGTTACAAGAATTTAAGGAATGCATTTGCTCTTCATAAAGCAACATGTCATCCTTATCTAAAGGATTAGGCAGTCAAAATGAAGAGGTAAGTAAGGATTTTAAATCCTTATTCTCTTACTTTAAGTCTGCAATTTTTCTGTCAGACTCTTGAACGAGTCGTTGAAGGACGGAAACCTTCTCGTTAAGCTCCTCAATCTGACGATTTTTGGATTGTAATCGGTTAGAAAACCCGACAATAGAGGAGTATCGGGTGCCGAGAGTCACCAACTCATAAACGGCTTCACGATCTGACTTATTAGCCAGATTATTCACTTGCTGTAACTTGGCACCTGCGAAAGATGCAGGAACAACTTGTAATTGAGGTGAAGCATACCTCATATGTTGATCGTGAGAAATATTGAAAGGAAAATGATGAGCCATTGAAAATTTGTAAAATAAAAATGCAAATATAGATGAATTATAGATATGAGAAGAGGATTTGATGCAAACTATATGAAGTTAAAGACGGTTCTTATAGAAATAGAAATAAGAACAAGACAACACATCATCTCTTCAAATCTGACTTTATAAGATATGCTGGATGCATAATTTCAAAAGCCAGCGAGATTAATTACAGCTATCCCTATTTTCTTGTAAACGCTGAACCTCTATCGTTAGGTGCTGTTGTTGACTTTGTATTTGAGCTCTCTCTCATTCCAGCTCTTCTACTCATGTTTTCAGGTCACGAGAATACCAGTCTACAAATTTCTTCAGCTCTTTGTTTTCTTGTCTTAAATTTTTATTTTTTCTATCTTTAGTTGTAAGCGTTTGATGCAACTCAGGTATTTGATTTTTAAGATAATCAACCTCATTCATTTTCGCCAGTAGCCTCTGAGACATGGTTGTAAGAGAGGCAGCATATTGAGCACTGAGGGTTCTTAATGCTGCAACAATTTCAGGATCAGATTTACTAGAAAGATATATCTCTACTCCTATCATGGTGTTTACAGTTTCAGGAGAAAATATGAGTAGTTGAGGTATAAAAGGTTCATGGTTCAAATCTGGGACATTAGAATTTCTATCAGACATAATATCGTTCTGGATGAACAACAACTGAATTTATGAAGAATGTGAGATCTTTTTACTAGAGTAAACCAATGGTAAAACTGGTTATATTTAAATAACAACCTGAAGTCTTCAAATCTCTTCAAAATCTCGTTTGTCAACAATGTCAAGCGGATTTGATTTTCCACCGAACTGATAATATTAGACCTCAACCTTTTACAGCTTTTATCATACATGGATGGTTTCCAATGCTATTTCTGTCGTATATAAACAAGTTCGACCTAATAACGCCGAATGAGGGGGAGAAAATCTTAGATAAAAATATTATCATGTTCTCTCTAATGCATTGTTTAGATGGAAATCATGTTTGAATTCTTAATCTGTTATATATGCTGAAATCATATTTGTTTATTACTTGAAAAACTGACGCATATTCTCAAGGGGAGTTTAAGTATTACTGCAAGTTTCAGATTTCTACTAAATCTGTCAAGCGCCTTATATGTGGGTTCCCTCTACCTTGTCCGACACATTTTAAACCCATAAGACCCTGAAGTGCCAAAGAGGACAATATCGGATGGGGATATGGAACTGCATGTATCTGTCAAATCTTCAAATCACTCAAAGATTATTGCAATTTTGAAGCAAGTAGAGATTGTATTTGGCTGAGATCAATAACTCAATATATCCAAGAAATGTGTGGTTTTTCATGATCAATGATAGCCTAATAATTTTATATAAAAATAATACTGTTTGTATCACTCAAATTAGAACAAAGTGATAATCTGGCAGATTTATTCACAAAGGCTTTACTAACTGCTACATTCAAGAAGATTGTACATAACATTGGAATGCGAAGACTCAATAATCTATCGTCATGCACTTTTCAAGGAGAGTAAATGTCATAAAGACTTGTGCTGATTGTACTCTTTTTCCTTCGCTGAGATTTTGTCCCACTGGATTTTCCTCTACAAGGTTTTAATGAGGCAATCTTAAAGCACTTGTGAATACATAAAAAGACTGTACTATTTTTCCTTCGCCATTGATTTTTCTTCCCACTGGATTTTTCTTTGGCAAGATTTTAACGAAGCAGATTCTTTATGGGTGGTCATTCAAGAGGGAGTGTAATGAACGCATTTGGAGGGATGGCTGCCGCCCCTTATCCCACCACCAAAACCATGTGAATGACCCCACCACTATTATTTTAAATCTTGCATAGTGACTTATATAGTAACTTGCATAGTAATTTCAAGACCTATAAATATGGGCTTCAGTTGTTATAAAATTCATAAGAAAATATATAGAACGAAGAAAGTTTTAGTTCTTGAAAGTTCTTAAGAGTTCCTTTTATATTTCTCTTTTGCAATAGTAGTAGTTTCATTTTTAGTTTTATAATATCTTTGTAATTTTGAGTAGAAGAATGTATATTCTCGTTGATATATAAACATAAAAGGAAACAAAATATCATTTTAAAAAAACTATTATCATAATTTTTTAAAAATTTTAAATATAACTATATGAAATTATATGAACAATCTCTATTTGAAATTGTATATAGAATAGCTCATAATAACTTTTTACTTTTTATAGAAGTGATATATGAATTAACAGTTATCATATTTATAAGCCGTAACACGACATCATTCATTTTACTTTAATACCATAAGATTTGACTTGTCACTACAAGAAAATTGATAAATAGTCATTTGATTGCAATTAAATGATCACAAATAAAAAAATTTCTTATAGTGTGTAAAATTCAAAATTTTAAATCTCTCTTCCAAATCAGATTAAGTCAAATAAACACTTTATTGTCGAGTTTTAAATAAAGTTTTCTATCTATAAATATGAGTAACATTTGAAGTACCATGCATTTGATCAGTGCAATGAATTAGTTTCATTTGGATAGTAAGAGCACTTTCATTGGTTTTTGTAAAGTCAATTTTTTTTAGTAAAATATAAAGAAAGTGGCTCAAAAGTCTATAAGAATGGATTTTATATTTCTATCTTCATTATATATTTTTTTATAATAATTTTTCAGATGTAGATAACACTGTTCAGAACTCAAACTTTTAAATTGATTTCTCTCTCCTTTAAGTTTCTTTTTCTACTAAAAAGTTATCAAAAGATGTGAAGTTATTATTGGTAGTTAGAAAAAATATTTGAAATGAATAAAAAATATTAAAAAATATAATATTTACGTGATATAAAGAAAAAATAAATAATTTTATAGATGACATATTGTAAAAGTTAATATATAAAATAGAAAAATACTACAACATATTTGGGCTCTAGTGATAGGCAAAAAGGTCACAAAAAATGACCAAAAGGCCACGAAAAACTTTTGGTGACAGTTAGAAACTTTTATGGCAACTGTCACAGATAAGTATTTGTGACAGTTTATTGTTCAACCATTACAAAAAGTATTTTTTATGACGGTTGGTGTTTTTCCGTTCGATGTAACGTTCAAATGTTAAAACATTTAGTGACGGTTCAAATGTGTCACCAAAAGTCACGTTTGACATTCGAATGTAAATCTATTTGATTGGCATTCGAACGATATATTAATTCGTTCGTTTCTCTGATGTTTGAACATTAGTATTGTCATTGAATGTTGGTCACATCTGATAGTAATTTTGACGTTCAGATGTTTCTAAAACAACGTTCGAACGTTACGTTTGAGTAAGTTCGAACGTTAATTTTATGAACATTCGAACGTTTTGTCAAAACATTCGAATGTTTTGGCCAGTTCATTCGAACGTTGTGTGGTACATTCAAACGCAATTGGAATAAAAGTTCGAACATTTAATATGTATATTCGAACATACTAGTCAGAAATGATAAATTTTAATAAAATTAAAAAGCGTACTAATTGTATCATATTATATAATTTTATAACAACTTATAATATCTTATAGCATATTAAAGTTAAATACTAAGAATTAAAAATAATAAAAAAATAAAAAAATTTATCTCTTTTTTTTCTCATCCACCGCGATTCCACTGCAGTGATATAACACGCTCTATTTGAGCTGCCATCTCCCTTTGTACTTGTTCTTGGACTGCAGTGCACATTCTTTCCTCTTGCTCTCTTTGCTGCTACTGCACACGAGTTCATAATTTTGTTTTCTCGTCGTGCTACTTCTAAATTTTTGGTGAGAATATTAATCTTTGAAGTCGAGAAGCTCATGGAGGATGAACCAGCTGAATGCTTGATTGAACATCCAAATCCTCTAACTCTGCTAGACTTGGCCCCAAGCACTTCCCTGAATATGTCTATATCACTATGAGAGGATTTCTAAGAAGCTAAATGCATCTCCAATATTCTGTCCTGCAATTTGAAAGAAAACACACATTAAGCAGCAAAATTAATTGAAATACGAATAAAAATAAATTATTCAGATATTACGTAATTTATTTAACAAAATTAATATCGCTTACATAATTTTCTACAGTGGTAGGATCCATCCATTCACTACGTTCATTAGTGTGAGCATCATCATAGACATGAATGGGGAAAAAATTTCAAGATCATCACGTTTTTAACAAAGACACATTAGCAATTGAGAAATTTAACGTTGATAATTAAATAACATTAAATATCAAAAAAATAAATGAATTTCTATAAGTTATTAATTACCATTTTATCAACAAAACGGGTGAACGACATTGAACTGGCACAATGGTAGACAGTGAGAGTGGATCTATTATGTGCATTCATCAAACTTAAGTTATACAAAATTAATTAATAATGTTATTGTTAATTTAGAACGAAAATGTAAATAATTAACTAATTTAGAATACCTGATAATTAGGACTTGCGAAAATATTACACTTCACCTAAACATCTAACTTCATATTCTGGAAAGGGAACTTCGCAGCCTCTTCCAATGTCTAAAATTTCTTGAAATACTCATGACATCAACCCTTGTGACGTTGGAATAATGTAGTCATTAGTCCGTTCATAGTTCTCACATATTCGGTATATCCTAAGCAGTGAATTAAGTAAGTAATACGATATACTTATTGAGGGAGAAAAAATATATGGTAAAGTTATCTCACCAGCACATGGCTCCGAATGTGATCCTTAATTTCATTAGGAGCATCTTGCCATGATTGCACATAAAAGGGAGCATAAGCTCGAACTACTATACCGATATAAGAGGAAAGTGTTACCGTACTATCATCCACTCCTCCAGAGGAATTTTCATGTATTGTGACCTTGATTTTTCCTTGACGTCTGCTTTTTTCTAAAGAGATATCACGAGTATTGCTAAAACCGCGTTGAGAGGACGATACTTCAATTAACATATATAAAAGCATGGTATTAGTTATATATGTTATTGAGTATTAAAATATAATTAATTAATTGCCAACGACATTTCATTACTATTGGGTGTCGGCTGGCTATCTATCTCCTGCATGTTGATCTCTTTAAGAGCGCATTCCTCAGCTAGGGAGTCTCGAACAGGTTCAGGACTTGGAAGACGTGGCACATTTTTTCATTGCCTTTTTAGAGGCATCCTTGAAAAAAAATAAAATAAAATAAAGAAAAGAAAAGTAATTAGAATGCTATTTAGTGTTGTATAATATTAACAATTTAACTTATATGATTTTGTACCTCTTATTCTTTTTCGTAGGATGAATTTTCCATACTTATTTCAGAATTTCTCTCAATAGCATCGTTTTTTTCTTTCTCATACTCTTCTTCTTCTTTCTCACTCACTTCAATTGGATGAGTGTCTAGTTCGGATGGGTCGAGATGGACATATGTGACATCATCTCTAGATAAGGGGAGTATCTCGAGTGCACCAAGGTCAATAAACAAATTAATACCTTAATTTTTATCTTCTTGGTAAACCTTTACAATCGGAGTGTCATCTTTATCTCCGTTGGGCTCATGATCCGCACTCATTCTTACCTCATATATGTTCTTAGGAACAAATTTTTGCTCGACTCGCCAAGTTATCTCTCCATTATTTTCATCAAAACCTTTTAGTAGATCATTTATGTAATAAACTTGCATAACTTGACAAGTCGATATAAATGGATTATCTTCATGCCATTTTGATGCAGTATTAATGCTCGTGAAGTGATTATTCTTGTGCATTGAAACCCAACCACCACCTAGATCGCACCAATTACATATAAAAACATATGTTATAGACCCACCTAGATATTTCAATCCAATTATATCATATATGATACCGTAATAGTCAATACCATCTGTCTCATGACTCCCCTCGACCAATACAACACAGTTCTGTATCTTTCTATATTATTCATGGTCCAAAGTATGTATCTCAAACAGTGTATGTTATGTATCACATCACTCTATTTGAGGGACCACAAGCATATGCATGCATTTAAGGAGAAATGGACTTGGGATCACGAACATATTGTTCCAAGATCTAACAATATAATATATATATATATATATAATTACTAAAATACCAAGAATATTTAAAAATTTCAAAATCAAACATGTTCGAATTTGTAGTTCATACATGTTGTTCAAACCAGTTGAAAAATTCTTTTTCGTGTTTTGCCTCCACATTATCTACGTCTTCTGCACTAATTTTGTCCAAGTGCTTACTTTATATTAATGCAAAAAAAAAAAAAGTTATAATACATTCAGTGTGTTAAGATCTAGTAATTTCAGGAGAAATTAGATGAGTACCTTACCTGAGATAGTCGTCAATTTTCCGACAATTATTCAACACATACAATCGAACTTTTTTCAACTCTCCATCAATGAGATCGTAACTAGTTTGTGCACCCAAGGGTTGTACATTCTGGAAGAATACTGATAACGCATGAGAAAGCGAAGCAGCAAGATCAGCATTTCACTTTTCACGATTAAATCGTGTCTCAACACCGTGAAGGTATAGTGAGCAAAATGTTAACCATTCATCGTATATACAAGTATTTGCTATTAAACCCTCAGCTCTAGCCTTATTCCCAACTGTGCGTTTTAGTTTACCTAAATATCTTTCGACTGGATACACCCAACAGAACTGTACCGATCCACCTAACATACCTCTCAGAGTAAATATATAACTAAGTGGACCATCACATCAAAAAATGAGGGTGGAAATATCTGCTCGAATCTGTATAACATAGTGGCAATGTCGTCTTCCATCTTCTGTAGCATATCATGATTTACAACCCGAGTGCATAAGTCCTTGAAAAACATACAGAGTTCGGTAATGGCCATCGGTACATTAGATGTCAGTTTGCCACGGATGTCAACCGGTAATAACTTCTGCAAAAATACGTGACAGTCATGACTTTTCAATCCACTGATTTTGCAATCAGTTGAGTTCACACATCTATCTATATTTGAAGCATAATCATCGGGTAATTTCAAGTCTTGCAACCAATTGAAAAAATTTATTCTCTCATCTTTCATCATCGTAAAACATGCATGCGGCATGGTCACCTGGTTTCCATCCACCCGTAGATGTAGATTATGTCTAATGATCATTCTTTCAAGATATTTCCTCTTCTTAGTCATATCCTTTATCTTGTTATTAATGCTCATCATTGTTCCAAGTATATTATCGCAGATGTTCTTCTCTATATGCATAACATCCAAGCTATATCGCAACATACAGCACGACCAGTACGGGAAAAAAAATATTGCACTTCGTCCTATTCAATTCTACTACACCTTGTTTTCTCTTATTCTTTCCTTGACCTTGCCAAAGTTGTTCGTGGGTAAATGTTGCAGTTGTTCCAATATGTCTTCCTCAGACAACTCCTTCGGTGCAGATCTTTCCTCCGCTCTCCCATCAAACTTATATCCTTCTCTTCTCCATGCATGATTTGCTGCGAGATAATGGCAATGACCCATGAAACACATCTTCTGAGAAAATTTTAACTACTCACTGAAAGTTTTTTGATTACATGTCGGGCACGCCAACTTCCATTTAGTGCTCCAACCAAATAGATTTATATACGCAGGAAAGTCATTTATTGTCCACATCACCACAACATGCATCTGAAAAGATGTCCCGATTGATGCATCATAAGTTCTAGCACCCATTTCCCATAACTTTTTGAGCTTCTCAATCATCGACTGCATGAATACATCAATATACTTCCTCGGTGATCTCGGACCAAGGATTAGTTGAGTTAACAAAAAGTTAAGTGCTTTCATGCACCTCCACGGGGGAAGATTGTACGGTATCAACACAATCGGCCAGGTGCTATAACTTGTACTCATGTTGTCAAAATGATTGAATCCATCAATTGTGAGTCCCAGGTGCATGTTGCGAGCTTCATTCCCAAATTCGGGGTGCTGTTTATCAAAAGACTGCCAAGCCAGTGAGTCAGCTGAGTGCCCCATATATGCACTATCTTTAAATCTTTTCTCTTGCTGCCACCTCATATTTTCAGCTATTTTCTTAGATATATATAGTCCTTGCAATCAAGGTCTCAAAGGAAAATAGCGTAATACCTTGACCCGCATGTTCTTTTTAGTTTTCCACCTTGACTCTCTGCATATAGGACTCACTTGTTTTTTCTCGTTCTCATTTCAGAACAAAATACAATCATTCTTGTATGCATATATGGACTTGTACTCAAATCCTAATCATTTTTCAATTATTTAGTTTCATAGAAGTTCTTCGACAATGCAGACCCTTTAAGAAGTACCTCATTAAAAAAGTCCAATATCATGTTTATTGCTTTCGTTGACATTCTACACAATGATTTAATGTGAAGCAACCACACAATAAAGAACATTTTGCTGTGCTTTATGTAGTTAGGATAAAGTTCACGCTTTGCATCTTCCTACATTATGACAAAATCATTTGGATTACTCCTTCGACTGCTTGGGTCATCGTTCTCAGGTTCATCCATAAACATCCCAGCACCAATGTCACCCAACATTTCCTCCATCTTATCTCGTTCATTAGTATCATCCTGTTCGTTCTCATCACCAATATCTCGCATATAATTTATATGACTAAAGGATACATTTGGTATAGGTTCATACGGCTCACCATGGAGTATCCATCGTTCATAACCTCGATCCATCCCATTGATAAATATATGATGCTTGGTTTCATCTAATCCTATGGTACACAAATTTCTACAATCTCGACATGGACACTTGATGTAACCACAAATATCAGCAAAGGTCCGAGCAAATTCAATAAAGGTCCTGACTCCACGTGCATAGGGAATGTAGTCCTTCCCAAGTCTATCGTCCAAGAGCATCCAACTTTTATTTATTTCTAAAAGACCTATCTATTAGTTTAAGGTTTTAAAATCCACATGCAAATCATGGTCCAAAGTAATTCATTTCACCTTTAATAAAGTAGTTGGTCATACCGCGTTCGAAATTATATTATCCGTATGATACAACTTTTGTTACTTCTACTTCTTACATCAGTAAAAATTTCGACAGCACCTCTCCATAATTCCCTAATTATACATGTTCGTAAAAAGGATTGTGACCCTACAAACAGTATACCTGAAGAACAAATGAAAAAGACACCGAAACTTTATACGCAACTTGGAAATCAGTAGAAGTAACATAAATGTGCAATACAGATAATATAATCTCAAACTATTCACACTGGACAATTCAGAAATCAGTAGACACTTAAGTGTACACTGATTCCCAAACGGATCCAAGGTTATTTATATATGCAATGTCACACAACATACTATTTATTATTCATTTGCTAATTTCTAACTATTATATAAACTATAGAATAAGGATTGGAGCTTGAAATTTAGAATTTAGGGTTTAGCGTTTAGAGTTTGGGGTTTAGAGTTTGGAGATTGGGGATTAGGATTCGGGGCTTGGAGTTTGAGATTTAGGGTTTGGGATTTGGAGTTTGGGGTTTGGGATTAGGGTTTAAATTTTAGGGTTTGAGATTTAGGATTTATGGTTTGGAGTTTAGGGTTTAGGACATTGGGTTTGAGATTTTATGCACAATCACCCAATATTTTTAATTACTCAATAATTAAAAAAAATGTACAAATATAACATGCTTAACAATAAACATATCCGAAAATTCACACAAAATAGTATACCTACATTCAAAAACCATAAAACAAATTCAAATAATTATCCAACATGTTTGCAAACTCCTATTGCTAAAATAATACAAATAACTCAATATGCACAATCATTCTCACGTAACCTAATATGTACAATGACCAAATATGCACAATTACCAAATATTTTTAATCACTCAATAATTAAAAAAAATGCAAAAATATAGCATACCCAACAATAAGCAAATTTTAAAATATACATGCTTCCAATTGAAAAAATTCACACAAAGTAGTATACCCACATTCAAAAACCATAAGAACATTCAAACGTTATAACCCTAATGTTCAAACGTATTTAAATTCCCTTGAAACATTCGAATGTGATACTGTAACATGCAAATGTCCCAAATTAACATTCGAACATTTATGAAAAGGCTAGAAAGATACAAAACTACGTTTGAATATGTCATTCGAACATTTTTCTTAAACGTTAGAATGGTTATACGTAAAGTTCGAATGCAGTGTATAATTGGAAAAGAAAATGCTTAATTCAACATTCGAACGTAAAACAAGATGACATGCAAACGTTTGGCTTTTATGTTCGAACGTTCAAACGGTTTATACGTAACGTTCGAACGTTCATAAGAATGTCCGAACGTTACAGCTGACGGCAATTCATCATTTCTCGAAAAATGTCAATTTTCTCTCAAATTCTCCCTGCCACACAGACCATTGTAACCATCCTTAAAGCCACCACAATCGTCATGAAAAAGTAGGAAACTCTAATCCTACTATTTTCCTATATTTTTATTCAAAAATGTTATATTTTTTTAGTTTTAAAAAAATATGGTGGCCAAAACTTTAAGTTAATTTTTTGGCCACCGCGAGTCTCCATTGGCCAAAAGGCTACTGTAGAAAGGTATCTTAAAGTGTGTACTTCATTTCGATAGTGACTTTTGGCCTTATAATTGCATGAAATGGAGTTTCAAGAACGGTTATTCCCGTGTTTTACGTTCGAATGTTCCCATGAAACGTACCTGGCGTACGTTTGGATGTGACTTTTCTAACGTTAGAATTCAAAGAGTCATATTCGAACGTAAATTTCTTAGGTTGAAACGTTACTTAGGAAACGTTGGAATATGAACAATCATGCTCGCACATACACAAGAGACGTTCGAACATGAATGTTTGCAATGTTAGCTGCCTGATACGTTGCAAATGGTCACATTCGAATGTACCTAGTGTACGTTCGAACGTGATTTTTTGCAACGTTGGAAACCAAGTCACGTTCAAACGTTACATTGATAACATTCAAATGCATTCACAGATCCTTTTTAAAAATTTGTACTTTCTGCTTTTCAAATATTGTTACTAAATTTAATTCTGATTTCCTCTAATTTTTATCTTATTTGTGCAGATATACAAGGCTCAACAACCAAGAATTACAAGAAAGAGGGGTCGGGAAGGAGCCTCACGGGAGGCTCACCGTATTACTGGTATAGGAGGAGCCTCAGGTTTGTACTCGTGGATAGGGGTTGTGTAATAGCCTAAATTTTTCTAAGGTAAATTATTTTATGGATATTATTTTAAGGAGATTTATATGATGCATTTATTTATTAGGAAATTAGAGTGGGAGATTTAAGTGAGAAATGTGAGATTACACTTAGTATTGGGAATTATGCATTTTCGGATTAATCTGTCGAGTTTTAGAAAAACGGGCATAAGTTATTCATATGGGGTCCAAATGAGGTGATTCCAATTGGTATAGAACCCTACGATATATATCTACAACTTTTATGTTTAAAGTTTCCTGAGATTCGGAGGGAATAAATAAATTATTTGGGAATCAAGTAAGCAGCTTTGGGATGGGCTTAAATGGAACCCGAATTGGATAATTGAACTAGATTGGGGCATGTAACTAATTAGGCAACTGGTTTTAAGATTCTCTGGGATTAGGACATGTGTAGGGATAGTTAGGAATGGAAGGAAAGTTTATTTGGAAGTCAATTGAATGGTTAGTGTAATGGGAACTCAAGGGGAGCCAAAATCTGGTTGATAGGTGACTAAGTGGATCAAATTTGGCTCTACCTTAACTAAACTATGAAGTGACCTTCTAGAACTTGTTGAGGGGAGACCTAAGGGAGTTGGGAAGGAACCAAATGGGTAGGAAAATCTGGAAGGGGGCGTGTGACACAAGGAGAGAGCTGGAGATGGGAGATGCATGCATGGTTAGGTGAAATGCCACCTCACCTCTTATCCCTTTAGCTTGCTTCTCAGCCATGGATCAAAATGGGCAGCCAAACCACCTCAAATGTGAGCCCTTGGATGACTAATCCAGCTGCAAAGCCTAGGATTTGGGAGGCTTAATCCTCATCATTAGATTTCCTTAGATGGACACCTCATCACATGCAAATCTGCCAACTAGTGCACCTTAGGTGCATTTCCTTTTCTCTCCCTCATGTTGGTCGACCACCACCCTATAAATAGAGCCTTGAGAGCTTTCTAAGCTCCTTTAGAAGGAGAGAACACTTGCCCTTTTGAAGCCATACCAGAAAACCCTCCCCAAACCCTCAAAGTGATCACTTGTGAGCTAAGTGAGTGTGTGTGGGAGAAAACTTGTAAGAAGTTGGTTGGATCAATTCTCTTGAGCTTGGAAGAAATTGTAAGTCCATATTCTAGCTTAAGTTAAGCATGGAACTGGTTTATTGGCATGATTGAGCTATGTTTAATAGTAGTGAACACTTAAGAACATGATTGAGTGGCAATGTGACATATGAGTAGGGTTGATTGTATTTGTCTTGTTAATATGTTCAATAAAATTGTGGAAACTTAGATTTAAGCTTTTAAGAAGATAAATAGGGTGTATGGAAAGAATTGGCATGTTTTGAGTAGAAAAACCCTTAGAGCCGTGAGTTTGCTCGACCCTCGCTCGACATGCGAGTCGAGCGAAGGCAAAATCTGAACCCTCGCTCGACTGTCGCTCGATACCCCACTCGAGCGAGTCCCAACCCGAGACTTCGCTCGATACTCGCTTGACAAGCCGCTCGAGCGAGATGCCCTGTTTTGCTTAGACTTAGGGTTTTCTTAGAATAGAGTTGGGGGTTTCAAATGAGAAGGGTTATAAGTGAAATAACTCATGTGTATAAGAGAAGAATATAAAGAAAGAAAATAATATTTAAAAGATTAAGTTAGTCACGTCATGACGGGGAGGCGATACGTAACGCCCGTATGACTGACGTGCCGGCAGGGACGGCGATACGTAACGCCTGTCGTGATATAAGAATATGTGATCTCCACGGGGACGGCGAGACGTAACGCCCGCAGTATTATGTGTATATGTTTTGTGTCATAACGGGGACGGCGAGACGTAACGCCCGGATGATTGATGAGTGTATGTGATGGGGACGGCGATACGTAACGCCCATCAGTAATAAGAAAGAATAAAAATCTTAAGGGAAAACGGTGTAATTTAATATAAGATCATGGGTGAGTTAAGAAAAGTATCAGTTAGACAGTGGTCTTGTGAGGGGTATGTTAGGGTAATTTCCCTTGTCAGTTGTGGTAATAACTTTATGGTTGTTTTCCCTGTTTCATTTAAGCTGTTTATGTACTTACTGAGATTTCATTCGAAATCTCACTCTTTTGTGGCTCCATATATTTTGTGCATATCAATTTTATACAGGATTCGATGACCAGCAGGGGGACAGCCCCGATGAGGCAGGAGACTTCGGGGAGTCCTGAGGGACTTTCCGATTACAGTCCCTTTTTGGATATTTCTTTTGTTTCCTTCGGACCTCCTATCAGACCTACCGAAGTTCGGAGTTTTGACGCCTCCACTTTTGCTGAAGAGAGGCGACGTACCGGATGTTGTATAACCTTAGGAGTAGATGGCTCATTGTCCATGTGTGGGGTTTGTGTGACTCTACAGGGACAACAGCTCCAGCGAGACTTTAGTATTAGTATGGATAGGTTTCGCTATGGGAGAGAATACCCCGAGGTTAAGAGGGAGAAAGAGTGAGGTGAAGGAAAGTTCTTTTGGGATGAATGTAAAATATTTTTGCTACAAGTTTGGGTCTTGTATATGTATAAAGTACAATGTTAAGTTTTAATGAATGTTGTATATATATTTCCGTGTGATCTTTAGAAAGTTTTATATTTAAAACCTGATCCGCTGCGAATTTAGTGAGTTATGCTTTTTAGTCTTGTTAAGTACGAGGGTGAGTAGCCAAGTGTTGCTCATCCAGACACCTTAATTTACGTTAAATCCCAGACGTAAGTTGGGGGCGTCACAGATTGGTATCAGAGCAATTACGTCTCTGGGTAAAACCTACGTGTCCTAGGAAAAATGGATCACATGGTACTAGTATAGGCTTGAATCTTTATCAGATTGGAGTTTGGAGTAATATGGGTGAATGTTTGGATTTTTGGAATTTGGAAGTTCTGAAATAAGTATAGCTTATGGTGACGTTGGGTGTATTTCAGGAAAACAATATGCCAAGAGGTCGTCCTCCCTTGAAACGAGTAGACGTAGTAAACCAGAATCCTTCTCTGGTTACCCCTCCACGTACTAAAGAGCAAACGGCACCAAGCTCACCGTTGAGAGAAGGACAGACACCATCGAACCCACCGTTGGGGGAAGGGCAGACGGCACCGAACCCATTATTGGGAGAAGACCAGAGGACACAGAATCCACCCTTGGAAGGGGGACCAGTAGCGCAAAACCCCCCATTAGAAGGAGGCCAGGCAATAGCTGAAGCTATTCGGCAAATGACGGAAGTGGTGAGAAACCAAATAGAACAGAGCCGTTATCATCAGCAGCAGAATGAAAATAGAAGAGAAACTCAAGGGTGTCCGTATGAAAAGTTTCTAGCGTATCGATACCCGCCCTTTATGGGAACGGAAGGAGCATTAAAGGCAGATAAATGGATTGTAGACTTGGAACGCACCTTCGAAATTAGTAGTTGCACCGAAGTTCAGAAAGTGCAGTATGCAGGACATCTGTTACAAGGAGAAGCAGGACTGTGGTGGGACACAAAGCGAAAGCTGCTAAAGTTAGAATTGGGAGAAAATGTAGTACCCACATGGGAAAGGTTCAAGAAAGAGTTTGACGATTGATTCTTTCCGGAATCTATGAAGCGGCAAAAAGCTTTGGAATTTACTATGTTAATACAAGGCAATATGTCGGTGGAACAGTACTCAGCACGATTTATGGAATTGGCGAGATTTGCTCCGCACCTGGTAGCTACTGAAAAGATGAGAGCCCAGAAGTTTCAGGAAGGACTGCAGCCACGAATTCGTATGCAGGTGGCATGTTTGCAAATTGAGAATTTTCAAGAACTAGTGAATGTAGCAGCCATAGCGGAAGCTGAACAGAGGAGTGTTATGGCGCAAGCTCAAACATATGGAAAAAGAAGATTTCAATTTTCTGGAGGAAAAGATACTAGGAGGAAACCAAATTTTAGATCCACGGATAGAGGAAAAGGAGTAGCAATTAATCCAAATGTGCCGACTTTATTTCCGCAATGTGCAAAATGTGGACGTCGACACCAGGGAGATTGTCGAGTGGATACTAGAATTTGTTATAGATGTGGTCGGCCAGGACATCTGATCAAAGACTGCCCTCAGAATACCTCCCAAGGATTAGCTTTACCCGGAGGAAAAGCCAAAGCTCCTGCGAAAGCTAAAGTGTATGCTATCACGCCTGGAGAAGTAGATATGGAGGCAGACGAGGCAATAGATGCCAATGTTATCACTGGTAAATTTCTAAGTCTCCTCTTTTAGTTAATGAATGAATTCTTTGGGAGTGGTAATGATAATAATTGTAGAATAAAAATTTTCTTTAGGTAAGGTTAAATTGAAGCAATGCATGGTCTATACCTTGTTTGATTCGGGAGCGACAAGATCCTTTATTTCATATGAGTGTGTCCAAAGGTGTGACTTAGAAACAGAATTTTTGGCCCAAAAAGTTATAGTAGTCATGCCCAATGGAAAGGTAGCAGGATGCCACCGGATAGTGAGAAATTGCCCCTTGGAAATTGGAGGTTCACAGCTAGTCGCTGATCTGATACTATTCCATTTGATAGAGTTTGATTTAATTTTAGGTATGGATTGGTTGGCCAAGTATTATGCTAGACTGGACTGTCGCAGAAAGGAAATAGTTTTTGACTTACCCGAGAAAGAGAAATTTTGTTACAAGGGAGAAATGTTAAAGGCAGTTTTCTCCATAGTAACTGCTAAGCGAATAAAGAAAAGTATTAACAAAGAAACTAAGGGCTACTGGGTAATCATGTTAAACTCCTCAGAAATTGTTAAAGGTATTCAAGGAATTCCTGTGGTGGAAGACTTTCCTCAAGTCTTTTCTGACGATCTACCGGGACTACCTCCTGATCGAGAAGCAGAATTCGTTATTGAATTGGAACCGGCCACAACTCTAGTTCATAAAGCTCCGTATAGGATGGCACCGGTGGAATTAGAAGAATTGAAAGCTCAGATTGAGGAACTTTTGAGAAAATGATTTATCAGGCCCAGTTCATCCCCATGGGGAGCACCAGTACTGTTTGTGAAGAAGAAAGATGGGACAATGCGGATGTGCATAGACTACCGGGAATTGAATAAAGTTACCATTAAGAATAAATATCCATTGCCACGGATAGATGACCTGTTGGATCAATTGAGAGGAGCAACTGTGTTTTCAAAAATAGACCTTCGGTCTGGCTATCATCAGTTGAAGATCAGGGAGCAAGATGTATCTAAGACGGCTTTCCGAACCCGATATGGGCACTTCGAATTTTGGGTTATGCCATTCGGAGTGACAAATGCACCAGCAGTATTCATGGATTTGATGAACCGGATATTCAGATCATATTTGGACAAGTTTGTGGTGGTTTTTATTGATGATATTTTGATCTACTCTCAGACTGACGAAGATCATAAAGAGCATTTAAAAGTAGTAATGGAAATTTTGCAGAAACATCAGCTGTATGCCAAACTTAGTAAGTGTGAATTTTGGCTACAAGAAGTTAAATTTTTGGGGCATGTTATTTCAAGTGAAGGAGTCTCAGTGGATCCAGCAAAGGTAGAAGCAGTGATAGAGTGGCAGCAACCAACCAATGCACATGAAATACGAAGCTTCTTGGGATTAGCTGGATACTATAGAAGATTTGTAGAAGGATTTTCCAAACTGTCTGCACCTCTGACAGCATTGACTAGAAAGAATGCTAAGTACGTTTGGAGTGAACAATGTGAAAAGAGTTTTCAAGAGCTAAAGAAAAGATTGACTACAGCACCAATTTTAGCTTTGCCAGAACCTCATAAACCTTATGTGATATATAGTGATGCCTCAAGAATGGGATTGGGGTGTGTGTTAATGCAAGAAGGAAGAGTAGTTGCGTATGCATCCCGACAACTTAAGGACCATGAACAGAATTATCCCACGCATGATTTAGAGTTAGCAGCTGTAGTGTTTGCTCTAAAGATTTGGCGGCATTACTTATATGGAGAAAGGTGTGAAATATTTACGGACCATAAGAGTCTCAAGTATCTTTTTAGCCAGAAAACCTTGAATATGAGACAGAGAAGGTGGATAGAGACTATAAGTGATTTTCAATGCGAAATCAAATACCACCCTGGAAAGGCTAATGTGGTAGCCGATGCCTTGAGTAGGAAAGTTCAAACAGAAGAATTTTCAGTGCTAGCAGCGATGCGAGAAATTCTGGTGAACAAATTATCACAGGACCTCAAGTTAATGGAGATTCAAGAAATTGTTCCTTTAACGGACAAAGAAATTAAGGAAAAACAACAAAAGGATGCTAAGCTGGAAAAGATAAAACAGCAAATACTAGAAGGAAAAGGGTCTCCGCACTTTATGATTTCAGGCGATGGAATGTTATACTTTGGAAGAAGGAAAATCATTTCGGATGCCCCAGAATTGAAAGAAAGGTTGATGAAAGAAGCTCATAGTACCCCATATACTGCTCATCCTGGAAGTACTAAGATGTATCAAGATTTAAAAGAAAAGTTTTGGTGGGAAGGAATGAAGAAGGATATTGCGACCTTTGTCGCCAAGTGTCCAGTGTGTCAGTTAGTAAAAGCTGAACACCAAAGACCAGCCGGTAAGTTGCAACCCCTACCAATCCCTGAATGGAAATGGGAGGATCTATCTATGGATTTTATGGTAGGATTTCCAAGAACATCTACGGGAAAAAATTCGATTTGGGTAATAGTGGATCGATTGACGAAGAGTGCTCACTTTTTACCTATTTCCAACACGGATTCTATGGAAAAGTTAGCAAAAATTTATGTGAAGGAAATAGTTCGTTTACATGGAATACCCAAGACTATAGTATCAGACAGAGACCCTAGATTTACATTTCGATTTTGGCAAAGTTTACAGAAAATGATGGGTACCAATTTAAATTTCAGCAGCGCATATCATCCTCAAACGGACGGGCAAACAGAAAGAACTATTCAGACTTTGGAGGATATGTTGCGAGCCTGCGTGTTAGATTTTGACAAAGATTGGGAAAGTCTGCTACCATTAATTGAATTTGCATATAATAACAGTTTTCAAGCTACTATACAGATGGCACCATATGAAGCACTTTATGGGAGGAAATGTAGGTCTCCTATTTATTGGGATGAAGTGGGTGAAAGTAGTGTTTTGGGACCCGAGTATTTACAAGAAGTTAAAGAGCAGATCACAAAGATTAGAAATCAGATAAAGACAGCACAAAGTAGACAAAAGAGTTATGCAGATAATCGTAGAAGGGCTTTAGATTTTATGGTGGGAGATTGGGTATATTTGAAGATTTCGCCACTAAAGGGAGTCATGCGATTTGGTAAGAAAGGGAAGTTGAGTCCTCGTTATATTGGACCTTATGAAATTCTGGAAAAAGTAGGTCCAATGGCTTACCGTTTAGCCTTACCTGATGATTTGCAAGGAGTTCACAACGTCTTCCACGTATCTTCTTTGAAAAAGTGTTTGAATGATCAACCAGTGGCGGTAATGGATCCGCGTCCTAGTAATTTACGTTCCAATTTAACTTATGAAGAGTGGCCTGTACGAATTGAAGATCAGAAAGAACAGACCCTTCGGAATCGTACCATAGTGTTAGTAAAAGTACTTTGGAACAATCCTGTTTTTTAGGAAGCCACTTGGGAACGTGAGGGATGTAATGAGAGTTAATTATCCCCACTTGTTTGAAACATAGTTGTAATAATATGCGTTATAAATTGAATCAGCTGTATTACATTTGTAGGATATTTGTGTTTTCTTTTATATTTATATTCATTAATATTTAACCTTATACAGGATTATGGCTCCAAAAAGAAACGCGCGTATGTCAGTCACCCTTGTAGATCAGTTAAAGAAAAGATCTGAAAGAGTTAGAGAGAGATTTCGTAGGGAAAAACTGAAACAATGGAAAGCTGAGAGATTGAGCTGGTTAAATAAAAGTGAGAAGCACAGAACTCATATTATAGATATAGATGAAAAAGGTAACCCTATAAGTAGAAGAGCGTTACCAAGTGAGGAAAGACAACCCGCTCGAAAATGGTTAAAAGTAGAGAAAAGATTTTTGAGAAGAGAGGACAAAGGAAAAGCTGTCATAGTAGAATTATCTGATGGATCAGAAGAGCGTAAACGTCAGTGTGAAGAGGGACCCATAATAGAAGAGACAGAGGAAGAGAGATTACGTATGTTGCAAGAGATAAGTGTGAATATGTACTATGATCCCGATGTAGACATGATATTTTATCACTCTCAGGATTCACTACTTAATGAGGAAAAAGTACCTACCTCTTCAGAAGAATCTACTGCTAGCAACCGAGGTATAGATTCCTTAAACCCTTAATTATTTATATCTTAGCGATTTCGGGGACGAAATCCTTTTTAAGGGGGGGAGGATGTAATAGCCCAAATTTTTCTAAGGTAAATTATTTTATGGATATTATTTTAAGGAGATTTATATGATGCATTTATTTATTAGGAAATTAGAGTGGGAGATTTAAGTGAGAAATGTGAGATTACACTTAGTATTGGGAATTATGCATTTTCGGATTAATCTGTCGAGTTTTAGAAAAACGGGCATAAGTTATTCATATGGGGTCCAAATGAGGTGATTACAATTGGTATAGAACCCTAAGAGATAGATATACAACTTTTATGTTTGAAGTTTCCTGAGATTCGGAGGAAATCAATAACTTATTTGGGAATCAAGTAAGCAGCTTTGGGATGGGCTTAAATGGAACCCGAATTGGATAATTGAACTAGATTGGGGCATGTAACTAATTAGGCAACTGATTTTAAGATTCTCTGGGATTAGGACATGTGTAGGGATAGTTAGGAATGGAAGGAAAGTTGATTTGGAAGTCAATTGAATGGTTAGTGTAATGGGAACTCAAGGGGAGCCAAAATCTGGTTGATAGGTGACTAAGTGGATCAAATTTGGCTCTACCTTAACTAAAATATGAAGTGACCTTCTAGAACTTGTTGAGGGGAGACCTAAGGGAGTTGGGAAGGAACCAAATGGGTAGGAAAATCTGGAAGGGGGCGTGTGACACAAGGAGAGAGCTGGAGATGGGAGATGCATGCATGGTTAGGTGAAATGCCACCTCACCTCTTATCCCTTTAGCTTGCTTCTCAGCCATGGATCAAAATGGGCAGCCAAACCACCTCAAATGTGAGCCCTTGGATGACTAATCCAGCTGCAAAGCCTAGGATTTGGGAGGCTTAATCCTCATCATTAGATTTCCTTAGATGGACACCTCATCACATGCAAATCTGCCAACTAGTGCACCTTAGGTGCATTTCCTTTTCTCTCCCTCATGTTGGTCGACCACCACCCTATAAATAGAGCCTTGAGAGCTTTCTAAGCTCCTTTAGAAGGAGAGAACACTTGCCCTTTTGAAGCCATACCAGAAAACCCTCCCCAAACCCTCAAAGTGATCACTTGTGAGCTAAGTGAGTGTGTGTGGGAGAAAACTTGTAAGAAGTTGGTTGGATCAATTCTCTTGAGCTTGGAAGAAATTGTAAGTCCATATTCTAGCTTAAGTTAAGCATGGAACTGGTTTATTGGCATGATTGAGCTATGTTTAATAGTAGTGAACACTTAAGAACATGATTGAGTGGCAATGTGACATATGAGTAGGGTTGATTGTATTTGTCTTGTTAATATGTTCAATAAAATTGTGGAAACTTAGATTTAAGCTTTTAAGAAGATAAATAGGGTGTATGGAAAGAATTGGCATGTTTTGAGTAGAAAAAACCCTTAGAGCCGTGAGTTCGCTCGACCCTCGCTCGACATGCGAGTCGAGCGAAGGCAAAATCTGAACCCTCGCTCGACTGTCGCTCGATACCCCACTCGAGCGAGTCCCAACCCGAGACTTCGCTCGATACTCGCTTGACAAGCCGCTCGAGCGAGATGCCCTGTTTTGCTTAGACTTAGGGTTTTCTTAGAATAGAGTTGGGGGTTTCAAATGAGAAGGGTTATAAGTGAAATAACTCATGTGTATAAGAGAAGAATATAAAGAAAGAAAATAATATTTAAAAGATTAAGTTAGTCACGTCATGACGGGGACGGCGATACGTAATGCCCGTATGACTGACGTGCCGGCAGGGACGGCGATACGTAACGCCTGTCGTGATATAAGAATATGTGATCTCCATAGGGACGGCGAGACGTAACGCCCGTGTGATTGATCCTCACGGGGACGGCGAGACGTAACGCCCGTGAAATTGATCTGAATAGCGGGGACGGCGAGACGTAACGCCCGCAGTATTATGTGTATATGTTTTGTGTCATAACGGGGACGGCGAGACGTAACGCCCGGATGATTGACACCAGACTCATCATAACGGGGACGGCGAGACGTAACGCCCGGATGATTGATGAGTGTATGTGATGGGGACGTCGATACGTAACGCCCATCAGTAATAAGAAAGAATAAAAATCTTAAGGGAAAACGGTGTAATTTAATATAAGATCATGGGTGAGTTAAGAAAAGTATCAGTTAGACAGTGGTCTTGTGAGGGGTATGTTAGGGTAATTTCCCTTGTCAGTTGTGGTAATAACTTTATGGTTGTTTTCCCTGTTTCATTTAAGCTGTTTATGTACTTACTGAGATTTCATTCGAAATCTCACTCTTTTGTGGCTCCATATATTTTGTGCATATCAATTTTATACAGGATTCGATGACCAGCAGGGAGACAGCCCCGATGAGGCAGGAGACTTCGGGGAGTCCTGAGGGACTTTCCGATTACAGTCCCTTTTTGGATATTTCTTTTGTTTCCTTCGGACCTCCTATCAGACCTACCGAAGTTCGGAGTTTTGACGCCTCCACTTTTGCTGAAGAGAGGCGACGTACCGGATGCTGTATAACCTTAGGAGTAGATGGCTCATTGTCCATGTGTGGGGTTTGTGTGACTCTACAGGGACAACAGCTCCAGCGAGACTTTAGTATTAGTATGGATAGGTTTCGCTATGGGAGAGAATACCCCGAGGTTAAGAGGGAGAAAGAGTGAGGTGAAGGAAAGTTCTTTTGGGATGAATGTAAAATATTTTTGCTACAAGTTTGGGTCTTGTATATGTATAAAGTACAATGTTAAGTTTTAATGAATGTTGTATATATATTTCCGTGTGATCTTTAGAAAGTTTTATATTTAAAACCTGATCCGCTGCGAATTTAGTGAGTTATGCTTTTTAGTCTTGTTAAGTACGAGGGTGAGTAGCCAAGTGTTGCTCATCCAGACACCTTAATTTACGTTAAATCCAAGACGTAAGTTGGAGGCGTCACAGGTTGGACCCTAATATGCTCATTTATGGGTAGTATTTACTCGAGCATGGTCCACAAGTTCTATGAGGTCATGTCCACATTGTCGTTCAATGCAGACTCCCCTGTGATCGAGGTCTGCGAGGGGCAGTTAACGGTCTCGACAGATGTCATTACCGACTTGTTGCAGATCCATCATCTTGTTCCATAGCCGGTGCAGATCTCGTGACTTGCTACAACTCCTCTAAGCTTCGATTTGTATTCTTGGATTATTTTAATTGATCGGATATTGATAGTATTAACTGTTTTTGTTGCAATCAAAAGACGTTAGAAAAAAAAAAGTTCATGTAATTAAGCTTATGCATGCACACTGTAAAAAAATTATTTATCTGTGACTAAGTATTTATTGTCAAAATTATTATTTTATATTAAAATAAATATATTTTTATCGTAAATAATTATCTTTATTTGAAATAATCTACTATAAATTATACTCATTTATTTTTACGATGAATATAGATGAAATTATCATATGGATCCAAAAAGAAAAAAAGTACCACTATTTTGGGTGTCAAGGGATCATATCCTTATTCTGAAGATAAGAGATCAATTAATAGGACATGACGAAATCGGTATTTTCTGATTTTGTTATGAAATTTCAACGTCATTCCGTTGGGAAATAAGTTCATAAATGGGCAGAACCACCCATGATAGTGATAGGTACTCCCCATCCTGCGCTTAATTGCCAGCCAGCCAGGATCGACCAGCCTCCATTTTCCTTTTTTCATTCTGTTTTGATAAAATATTTGAAATCCGACCATTAATTATAAATAATGGGGATGTCAATTGGTTTGTGGGGGCATAGCAACTGACTAGAGTATGATTTTGGTTTCCTGGAGGTAGGCCTATTTTATCAGATGTTGGATATGGGGGAATTCAGAATTTAAATAATTAATTTTTTTTGAATATCTTATATAAAATTATCAAAATTATTAAAAAATAAAAAAAAATTTAAGATCGAACTAGATAAAAACCAACCTAAATGAACAGGCTTATCTAGAGGTGTCACTGGACACATATAATTAATTATACAATTCGATTGGTTGATACATGAATTCATTTAAAATATATTACATCAAAATATACAACTAGCCAGAGATGATAAAATTAATATTAAACTATATATAATTAATGATTTTTGTAGAGCATATATAATATATCCTAGCTAGCTAGGTTAATTATTTTGTTAATGTGCTATGTATTTTGTTCGCTGGCCAATAATACAGTTCCTTGGAGTACGCTGCATTATGTCTTCATAGATTAGTTGTTACAATTGAGTTTGAAATTGCATTTTGCAGGCAATCATGGTACGGTAGACTCTAGCATTACATGATATTTATAAAGGCTTACGTATTGTAATTATGTGATCTCTTCAAACTTTGAAAATAATAATAAATAAATAAATGTCTCTTCAAACTTTAAAAAATATATTAAAAACGCTGGCTTTAAAGGTCGAAGATAGTGGACCCGGCGCAAAATTGTAGGGTAGGTTTATTATGTAAAAGTGACGTTGATGCTAGAAAAGTGTGAATAGAACTAACAGGCATGGGTCAACTTCAATTGGACCCATTACTTTATTGCCATGCACGTCTTTCAAAACGGATCATCTATCATGAGAAACGTGACACAATCTAGAATTGAATCCAATCAAAACTTATCTTCTGAATTGGTTTATCTTGTTCAAGTTTAATTTTGACCTGTATCCATATCGCTACAACAGAATTTAGGGTTTTCTGCAATTTTATGTCGCCGCAAATATTAATATATTCGTCACAAAAAAATATTTCTCACACTTTCTGCCAGCCGTAACAGCCTCGCAATTGTTGAGTCTGAAAAAGAAAATCACGGCGCCTCACGTTAACGACAGAAACACTGTTTGATTATTTTTATTTGCAGCGACATGATGCCACGGCAATACTCTAATGAGTTGTCGGTATAATACTATGAAACTGTCAAAATAAAATTGCGCCAAAAATGGCTTCACACCATTTCATATATATTTCCCTGATTTGATATATTTACCATTTTAATCTAGTTTTTTTTTTTAAGTATTCCATTTCATATTATTTTTCTAATTTCATATATTTACCATTTCAACCTCTTTTTTTTTTTTAATAGTCCCCTATCAAATACATCAATGTATGTAATAGATCAATATATTTCCTAATAATAAGCATACAATATCATGAATTAATTGTTTATGTGATATAGATGCTTCAAATATTCTAACATCTATCGATATATTATTCTGATTTTGGCAGGCTGATCACAAGTTAACAAACAAACAAATGCAAGCACATAAATCTATCGTTTATCTAACCCTGCCTATTTGTAATGCCCAAACTGCCATTCATTTCCCTACTTTACACATGGCACAAATTAATAGGTTATGATATCCTTAGCCCCAGACACAGGAAGCCAGTTTGGGTGATTCACCCAAGGCTGATGATTGTTGGTATGGCTGAAGTGAATTGGGATGTATAATAGAGCTAGAGAACAGAGATTTGCAGCTTCTATTATCATTATTACTGCATAATAGTTCAGGCCATGAGATACTTAATGTTGGTTATGTTATATATATAACCAATATCGATGACTTTAGATAACTAATAACATGTAATGGTCTCTTGTTTCAATTAAATTAAGCACATATATAGATTAACTATTAAAGCTCTTAGAGTAAGTAAGTAGAATTAGAGGAATATAGATCTTTGCTTCAATATATCCATGGAGATTTGGGGAAGAAATAATATTTTTTTGTAGTTTGTAAAAAAATAAAATGCTTATTAGTTGGATAGTTGAAAGTATATTCAAGTCTAGAAACTAAAATTTCGAGTAGTTTAACATGGAAACATGAAATTTAGAATCAATTGAGAATGATTACCGCATTCGAGAGAAAACTAATTGATGAGTAATTGAAAACGTACACCTCAAATCCAATATTTGCTTCTATGCCTTCGTTAGTTTTTCTCCAAATAAATAGAACTAATGAGAACAACAAAGGGAAAATAGGAAAAATCACATGAATGGAATCCTTGAAAAACTACCTCAACGCAAACAACAACGACAATAGAAAAAACTACTATAGCAGTGCCAAATGCCAGTTTTCCCCTCCCTTTCTTCGACTTTCTCACAGCCAAACACAATACGAAAACCTAAAGTTAAGATTTAATCTAAGCATTTGTGTGTGTGAGAAGATAAATCGTACATTTAGGCTCCACGATTTCAGATTTTAGAAAATAAATCAGGTAAGCCTTTAGTAAGAGAAAAAAAATGACAGATGACTGGGGAGACTCACCGGCGTCGGCTATGGAGAAATGGCCAAACGATGGAGAAGAGATGCAGAGGGTATCGGTGAAAGAGGGAAAATAAAACACAAGTAAGATTTTGGCATTTTCCCACATTTAATCAGATTCAAAGACTTATAACTGTCTAAAAGAAATCGAGGCCAACTAAGCTTTTTGTAGCAGCTTATAGTTACATATGGTTAAAATGATAAACATTTTATTGCGGCAGTTGTTTTTATAGCTAAAAGAGTCGTTGTAATAAGTATTTTCCTACGCTTTTTTTTACCTTGGATGGATGATATCGAGCTGAAAGATTAAAATGACTATTGCCTGCATTTTTTTGACTATCGGAAATAAAATAAAAAAAAAGTCAGAAAAACTCATTTTCCTTGTAGTATATGTATATATATGTGGACAAATAATTGATAAACGAAAATAGTTTGTGCCACTTTTTATATTGATTAATATTAAAACCAAAAATAAATAATAATAATTTCGTCAGCACCTTCTCATAATTCTCTAAGTATACATGTTCGTAAAGAGAGTTTGTGACCCTACAAATATTTTACTCGAAAAACAAATAAGGAAGACATTGAAACTTCATACACAATATGAAAATTAGTAGAAGTAATAAAAATATACAATACAGATAATATAATCCTAAATTGTCCACACTAGACAATTCAGTAATCCATAGCCACCTGAGTGTACACTGATTTTTAAATAGGTCTAAGGTTATTCATATATGCAATTTCATACAACATACTATGTATTATTCATTTGCTAATTTTTAACTATTATATAAATTATAGAATAAGGGTTGGAGTTTGAGATTTGAGGTTTTGACTTTAGGATTTATGGTTTAGGGTTTAGGGTTTGGGATTTGGAGTTTAGGGTTTAGGGATTGGGGATTAGGGTTTGTGGTTTGGGGTTTGGGATTTGGGATTTAAAGTTTGGGATTTAGTGTTTAGGATTTAGAATTTGAGATTTAGGGTTTAGGATTTGAGGTTTTATGCACAATCACCCAATATTTTTAATCACTCAATAATTAAAAAAACGCACAAATATAACATATCCAACAATAAATTGATCCTAAAATATACATACTTTTAATTGGCAAAATTCACACAAAATAGTATTCCCACATTCAAAAACCTTAAAACGGATTCAAATAATTATCCAACATGTTTGCAAACTCCTATTACTAAAATAATACAATAAACCTAATATGCACAATCATTCCCATATAACTTAATATGCACAATGATCAAATATGTACAATCACCCAATATTTTTAATTATTCAATAGTCACTCAATAATTAAAAAAGTGCACAAATATAACATACCCAACAATAAATAATTCCTAAAATATACATGCTTCTAATTGGAAAAATTCACACAAAATAGTATACCCACATTCAAAAATCATAAAAACGTTTGAACGTTAGAACCCTAACGTTCAAATGTACTTAAATTCCCTCGAAATATTTGAATGTGATACTGTGACACGTGAACGTCCCAAATTAATGTTCAAACGTTTATTAAAAGGCTAGAAAAATGCAAAACTACATTTGAGTGTGTCATTCGAACATTTGAACGTTTTTCTTAAACATTAGAACGGTTTGAATGTAGTGTATACTTGAAAAAGAAAAATACTTAATTCAATGTTCGAACGTAAAACAAGATGACATGCGAATGTTTGGTTCTTACGTTCAAAAGTTCAAACAGTTTATATATAATGTTCGAATGTTCATTAAAGAATGTTCGAATGTATGCTCCGACTGCAATTCATCATTTCTCGAAAAACATCAATTTTTTCTTAGATTCTCTCTACCACGCACACCGCCGTAACTGTCTCCAAAGCCACGCAACCGTCACTAAAAGGTAAGAAACTCTAATCCCACTATTTTCATGTATTTTTTTATTCAAGAGTATTAGATTTTTTTAGTTTTAAAAAAATATGGTAGCTGAAACTTTAAGTTGATTTTTTCTACCACCACAGGTCTCCATTAGCCAAAATGGTATTTTAGAAAGATTTCTTGAAGTGTGTACTTTATTTCTATGGTGACTTTTGACCTTAAAACTCATTGAAATAGAGTTTTGGAAATGGCTGAGTCGACTCAATCATTCCCATATTTTACGTTCAAACGTAAAGATTTGAATCGAAGAAGATGGCAACATTAGAATTCAAAGAGTCACGTTCGAATATAAATTTCTTACGTTGGAACGTTACTTAGGCAATGTTAGAATATGAATGGTCATGTTAGCACGCACACAAGATACGTTTGAACGTGACTATTTGTAACGTTGGAAACCAAGTCATATTCAAAGGTTACGTTGGTAACATTTGAACGTATTCACAAATCCCTTTGACAAACTTGCATTTTTTGTTTTTCAAATATTGTTTCTTAATTTAATTCTTATTTTCTCTCATTTTTATCTCATTTGTGCAGATATATATCGTTCAGCAATTAAGAACTACAAGGAAGAGTGGTCGAGAAGGAGCCTCGCTAGAGGCTTACTGTATCGAGGCCCGCACGGTTAGACCGGAGTGGGAGGTCATGATAAACAAGTTCGACTCATTATATTGGTAGGGGAGGAGCCTTGGGTCCATATTCGTGGTCAGGGGCTGGACCCCGATACGTTCCCCGATATGTTAACTGAGGGGTAGCATTTACCTGAGTATGGTCCATGAGTTCTATGAGGCCATGTCCACATTGTCATTTGATCCAGACTCCCATGTGATCGAGGTCCGCGAGGTGCAACTGACAGTTTCAGTGGATGCCATCGCCGACTTGCTATAGATCCCATGTGTTGTTCTACAACTAGTCATCAGCTCATCTGCCAGATACTGACGCTGGCATGGTGGCATCACAGACTGGCCGTGAATTGGGACAGTCATCATGCCGTCCTCGACTAGGGCGATGATGTTGGATCCGAGCAGGAGGGTCCTTAGCAAGATGAGGATTTCTACATCCTCACTAATAGAGACCGGGAGGCACACAAGATGTCAAACATGTTCTGATAGAGTGCGCTCGAGGATTTTTTCTGAATGTTGCATCTAATCGTTGCAATAAAGGTGGATCCCCTGGCACACATGGCGACATTCAGCCGGACACTCACCCAGTTTCTGATCAGGTTGGCGCATGGAGACCCAATCGACCTGCCATGGGTGATCTTCGAGAGGATCTGCTACAAGGCATGCATTGTCTCGGTGGACAACCTCCCCTACGGCCCCTGACTACTCCTGACTGTAGGGGTGCAACTTCAGGTCTCAGAGACAATGCAGCAGCATATAGGCCCTATATGTGGATGGCTCCATGTTGGGAGGGCTGCTGACGCATATCACTACACAGACTGATGCAATCACTGCATATGTGGATGAGTGTATGGAGTAGCTATCCACTAATGTAGAGACCTTGCGTGTCAAGGTCGAGACTTTGGCTGGTGAGGTCACATCATTAAAAAAAACTTGTAGTCCAATAATTTTATTTATTTTTAAAGTCTTTTTGTATTTTGTTTATAATTTATGCACTAAACTAATTGCTGATGTATGTATATATTGTTTTTTTTTATTCTCAATTTTATTTAATATTTAGTTTATTAAATTTAATTTTAAATCATTGCACTTCATATTATTCTCAAATTAAATTATTTTATAATTCAATGAAGTATATAATTTGTATAATATTAACAAGGCCCCACTAGAGTAGAATATTATTTTAATTTCTTAATATATATTTTTATTCATGTTTTATTCATTTTAAAATATTATAAAAAAATTAGTTTCAATACACAAATGATCAAATCCTAGACTATTAGGTAAAAGAAAAAAATTTTAAATGTATTAAATCAGTAAAGGTGCCAAAATAAAGCGTCAACATATTTTTTTTTTAATTTAATCTAGATGTTGGAATGTTCTTGTTCTTTAATATAGTTCAAATGTTAGTGCCAGAAACATGCACATTCAAATCGCAGTGATCTCATCGTTCGAACGTTCTTAACATTTGATAAAAAAATCATCTTAGCTCGAACGTAAAAAAATTCACCAGTTATTTTTAGTGGCGGTTTCAAGAAGCTATCACAAAAAATTAATTTTGGTGACGGTTTAGAACCATCACAAATTTCAAACCATCATTAAAGCCCAATTGTGTTGTAGTGAAAGTAGGTTTTGATAATATATTTTTAAGATAAGATAAAGAAGCCATTGAGAATGCTCTAAAAGTGTTTCATATCATTTCATTTTATTTAATTATTACAACCTTTTCAAATTCTTATAAAAATATGATAAAAAATTCAATTTTGTTTTTCATTCCCAAAATAATAAGAATATTAAAAATAATATTTTATTAAACTTTCATCTTTCAAATTAATTTATTTAATCACAACTTATTATCCAAACAATACTTTAAAGTACAACATAAATACTCAAACATAAATGCATCACTTTAATAAAGTGATTTAATACTCGAACATAAATGCATGATCGTCAAGTTATTAACTCAAATACTGCCCCAACGTTTCTTATGGAACTAAGGCCCTAATTAGTTAGGTTAGATAAGAAGAGATGGGATAATTTTTATATTTTGGAGTTAATTTGATGAAAAGAAATGTTAGTATGTCTATTCATTTTGACATCTTATTTTAATACTTAATGCACTTTAACTTTTTTTTAACTTAGTAGTTAAGGAAGTGATTGTATTGATATATATATATTTTTTATATTTTCAAAAAATTATAAAATAAAAAAAAATATGAATAAAAATTTTGAAAAATAAAACGAAAAGCAAATTTTATACTAGTGGCAAAAGTGAGCGGTGCTTGACTTTTCAATACGATGAGATGTGTACTTTCATATAAAAAATTGTTGGGATGCGTTTAAAATATTATTTTTAATATCAAAAAATGAGATGAAAATGAGATGAAATAACTTTTTATTATTTATTATTGTTCATATCAAAAAATGTTGGAGATGAGTTTAAAATCTTATAGATCAAATAGAGATGAAATGAATATAACTTTTTAATATTTGGATGTCTAAAGGAAAAATCTGCTATCTGAATGGGTGTAAAAGTCCATTTTGCACCAACTAGTAATATGGTGCCACGTAAGCACTCCATGAGTGAACATTGTGAGCCAGCAAGCACCGGATTAGTGTATCCCTCTGCCTCGATTTAGACTCATCTCTACAAGAGCACCTTCCTCCTCTTTGACCCTTTCAGCCTCTCTCATGTGCTGCGATGCCGACAGCGGAAAAATCTCACCGACGATCCCTGCTCCCACGACTCCATCTCGACATCGAAAAAAATGGATATTTTCTTCTCATACCCAAAACTAATTTGTTGCTCTTAGAGATTAGGGTCTTGATCTTATTAAAATGAGAGATGATGCTTGGGGTTGGGACTGTTCTGTTTGGATTCTTGTTTCAGGTTTGGAATAAGATGGGGGAGGTATGAATCAAGGGAGAGAACAAGCAATCTAGTAGATGGGGGCTCAGGATTTCTTTCCCTAAAATTCCTACGTGGCATAAATTCATTAGCGGGTGTAAAAATCCATTTTGAACCCAATTCGGATACCAATTTTACTTATGTCTAAAATTATAAAACTCACAAACTAAGATGTGATAGTTTTATCTCATATCGACAAAGAAATAGGGCCTAAAAGTCTAGTACTATTCTATCGGTTATTGGGTGAACAGTGGCATGAAATACACTTTAAAATAATTAAAATAGGAAAATGATTAGAAGTAAAATCACAAAACTAATTAACATCATTATAAACTTGTTTTGCAATATATAAATTGTTTAGATCATCTGTTGTGTCATGATCATGTGTTCATTTTTTCCTGGCATTCTCTATTGAGGAGCCTTCCAAAAGTAATGAATCTCTCTCTAAAATACAATATAAATAAATATAGTTTTGAATAACCCCACTCTAAAATACAATATAAATAAATATAGTTTTGAATAAGTTGGGGTTGACGACTCAATTTCGTCTAAATCGATTAGAATCAATCTCAATCAGTCACTTGGATCAATTATGCGAACGAAAAAAAGCATAAAAGTCTTCTTGATTTAGGACTAATTCAAATTAAAGCGCCTAAATGAATTCATATTTTGAAGCTAAGATGTAAGGCCAATTCCCAAGAAGCCAAAACAATGCTCGTTTGGGGCACTATATATGTTATTTCCAAGTGTAGCCTTTGGAGGAAGGGTTTAGCTCAAATTATGCAACTTCCTAGAGCGAGGATTGTTGTTGCATTAATGTAGGAAAGGTGTGGGGAAGAATGGAGCCAAACAAAGCCAACTTGCATCCTAGATGGAATATAGAGAGGCCGAGGGAAATATCAATAGTCCAATTAAAAAGCTCGTACCTCCGAATGGACGTACACAACTTATAAATGTCTACTCATGTTATTTTTTCGAAAGCTTAAAATAAAGAAGGTTAGATGTCCTAAAGTCTTCTTATTTAAATGCTTTGAGAGAAGAGAAATGATTGAATCATTATAAACGTTTTAAAAAATCTTATAAAAATAAGTTTATAAATGTACATGATTAATATTTCACATTATAATAAAATTATTTTTATCATAAAATAAATTTAATTTATTATATTAAATTATATTAATTTATAAATTAATTTTTATACTATCTTTTTGTAGTTGTACAACTTTTCAAAAAGCAAAAAAAGTAAGAGATTACTTTTTTCATTTTTTATTTATTTTAAAAGAGAGAATGATAGATAGAAGAATCACTATATTTATAATCAAAGTACAACTGACTATATATATATATATATATATAATATTTTTATTTTTTTAAAATTACTTTGAGTAGCTGCCAGAATAAAATCATCCAAATTATCTAATATTTTATTTTGTTTTAAAAAGATTGTTTCTTTTTCTTTACAAACTAGGAAATAGTATCTGGGCGTTAATAACTAATAAGATAAGTCGATTGCTGTATTTGTTTTGAGAAAAATAATTTGTAGAATATTTTTGTGCCTAACCTTTTTCTTTAATCATTTTTAGTGTCATATTTTTCTTTTTGAAATGCATCTCAAGTTTATAGAAGGTTTGGATAGGGAGTTTAGATGATATCAATTTTAAAAATTAAATAAAATATAATTAAGATAATATTTTTTTAATATTATTATTTTTTTAAAATTTTAAATCATTTATTATATTATATACAATTTTTTTTTTTAAAAATTATAATAATAAAAATGAGATAAAATAGTTTGAGTTAGAGTTTTAAATCAAGGACCTTAATATTTTAAGCCTAATTTGTTTATTAAGATAAAATTAAAATTTTAAAATATTTTTTAAATTTATTATTATATTTTTTTTAATTTTTGTATAAAATATAATAAAAAATATCATATTTTTAAATTTCAAAACATATTTTTTAAATTTTCAAATAAAATTATATTAAAATTATATATTATATAGATAATTTTTTATTTTTATCTTACCTTATCCCAATTTAAAAAAAAATCGAAGCCTAAAAGAGTAAACGAACTGTAACAAACTTTACTCAAATTTTTAAACTAATTTATTTTCCTCTTTCTCCCAGTGATCCAAAATCCATAGAGTCTATCCGATCTTCTTCTTGTGGTTTCCGGGCGTCTCTCTCGAGAGTCCAAAAGCCGAGGCTTGGTTTTCGGAATTCCAGGTTAGAAAGTCATCGGAAAACGATGTCGTCCGGGAGGAAGATAATGCTGAGGAGCTCGGACGGCGAGACTTTCGAGGTGGATGAGGCGGTGGCTCTGGAGTCTCAAACGATCAAGCACATGATCGAGGACGACTGCGCCGACAATGGCATACCGCTTCCGAACGTGACCAGCAAAATCCTCTCCAAGGTCATAGAGTACTGCAAGAAACACGTAGAGGCCCCCAAGGCCGAGGACCGCGCCGCCTCCCTCGACGAGGACCTCAAGACCTGGGACGCCGAGTTCGTCAAGGTCGACCAGGCCACCCTTTTCGATCTTATCCTGGTGCGTATTATTTTCCCTTTTCAATTATATCCCTTCTTATTTTGATTTTCTTCTTTTCTTTACTGACCGATTAGGGTTTTATTTTTTCTATTCCCTAATTTTCGGTGGTGTATTTTTTTAATGGTCTTTGTTGTAGGGTTTTGGCTTTGATTTCCTGCCTTTGGTTGCCCATGGGTTTTTTTTTTCTTTTTTACCTGATCCTTTTTTAGTTTTCGGTTTATTTGTTATCTATTGAACTGGAATTGCCCCCTTACTTTTATTGCGCAACAGTGTCCAGAACTTGGTTTGATAATTTGGGCGTAGAAGAACAGTGAAGTTTTGCTAAATGCCACTTCTTCTTAACTCTTCGAGTTTCTGCGATATCAAATAAACCATTCCCCTTTTTTTACTCTTCATATTTTATGCTTTAGGATGTTGTTTTAGCAGGTAAATTATACACTTGCCTAATTATCTACTAGTTGTACTCTTGCCATTGGATATATGTCTAAAGTCAATTGCTGATGGCTCATAGAATTTGTATGGCAAGCGTGCTTGCAAAAGGGAAGCTTCGGGTTTCAAGGAATAGACTCAATAGTTGCTTGCATTGAAGTGTTTAGAAGTTCACGTAACGCTATACGAATTTCCCCGATACTCTTTATTCAATTGTCTCAAGGATTGCTTTTGGTTAATCAATTGGTTTTCCTTCATCAGCCTTGCAACTTTTTTGTGTGTGCACGTATATGGAATTAATCTAGTGGCTCTTTCTCTTTTCTGTTATGAAATATTGCTTTTGCAACCATAGACTTGCTCTTGCCTTTTCAATCTTGAAGTTCTTGCCAAATAGAATCTAGTTTATGCTTATAATTGGCGGTTAACCCGTGAATATCAGATCCTCTTGACTTGCTTAGGCATTGCTCTTTTATACGTCCCATCTACTGGAATCTTTCCTGATCTTATGATCAACAAAATATTGTTTACCAATCAGGAAAAAAAAAGGTCCATTTAGTATGATAGCTTACATTGTTCTTTGAACCTGTAATATACTTTGTAGACCATGGTTTGATTTCCTGTGGTTCATATAGAGAGTTAATTATACCAACAGGAATGTTATAAGCGACTCTGTTATTTGTTCTTGCATAGAACATGCACTATATTACTACAATGCTGTATAAGTTACTTCTATGGTATTTCGTTGTGAGACATTTCACTTTGGAAATATGTCTGATTTGTAGGCTGCAAACTATCTGAACATCAAGAGTTTGCTGGATCTGACTTGCCAGACAGTGGCTGACATGATCAAGGGCAAAACCCCCGAGGAAATCCGCAAGACATTCAACATCAAGAATGACTTCACACCAGAGGAAGAAGAGGAAGTTCGCAGGGAGAACCAATGGGCCTTTGAGTAAAAGATCCAAATTGAGGAGTCCTGTTTTTCCTTGTGTTGAGGAAGGGGATGTTGTTTCAATGTGTCCAAGACTTTCTAGTTATTTAAGTACTATCTAGTTGCTGCTGCTATGAACAATGGTTGTTTTGCTTAAACATGTGCCCCCACCCGCTTCCCTCTTTTAGTATGTTAGTGTTTAACATGTTCTCTTCTCTGCTATGTCTGATGCAAAAGGTGATTCACCATTGTTGTCTCTTCAGCTGTTTATATATGATGATTAGGCTTGGTTTGTTTTCACAAATATTTTCATCTAATCTCATTATTACTACTTTTTTAATTTTTCATATAAAATAAAATAAAGAATTCAAGCTTTTTTAAATTTCAAAATAATTTTTTTATATTTCAAAATAAAATTAATATTAAAAAATAATTTATAATAATATATTGCTCAAATTTTAATTTATATTTCATCTTATCTATGAAAACAAATCAAGCCTAATCATATCAACTTTATCTTGAAGTCTAGAAGTTTTTTTCGTTTTTAGCAGAGCTTTTGCATCCTAAGATTAGTCAAGACAATAATTCCAGATATCCGGTGCCAATAAAAGAAAGTCCTTTGTTCTTAACCCAGGACTTTGCTTGAAGAACTGCATCAGTCCAGCATCCATCTTAACTGCATTCCATTAGGTTGTAGCAGTATATAATTTCACATTGTCACTGTCAAAACGTCGACCAATTTTTGTAGTCACGAAGTCTCTCAATTGTTTTTTTTTTTTCTTCACATTATCAGTGTCCTTGGAGTGCATGGTTCATCTTGCCTCTTATCTTGTTTTTCCAAGCTGGGTTAAAAGAGAGCACAATCCGGATGAGTTTCATCTTTCATCTATTACTGGCGATAGAAATGCTGTGCTCGTTAGTTTTTCAATCGTATAAACAGCATAATCGTTAATGAACATAAACAAAATTAGCTCTCGACTATGGTCTCGCACCAGAACCCAGCTGGTGACAATGGTCCAGACTCAGTCTCCTCCGTGCTCATAAGCAGCGTCTCTCGAACCTGTTTTAATTCACAAATGTGAAAATGCGATTATAATATGCAGGATGGATGATCGGATGAAAAAGATGACAAAGTCCAAAAACAAAATCATCCACCCAAGGACGCCAATGAAGATATTCATATTATTCAAGAGAATCAAAGTTTTGCTCAAGCACATGGAAACTGAAATCTAATTCATTTTTCTCAGTTCGCACGTACTTGGAAACTTAATTTGGACACCTGTTTCTTGTGTCTTATGCCAATAACATATGTAATAAAAAATAAAAATAAAAAATGATGATAGTGGAGTAAGAAAAAATATGACAGCGGAAAAAATGAAATTCCGTTGCCGGGAATCGAACCCGGGTCTCCTGGGTGAAAGCCAGATATCCTAACCGCTGGACGACAACGGATTATTTATACAAAGGATGCAAGTTTTACATGATTTAGAGATATTTTCAAATAAATCTTAATGCCCAGCGATGTGCAGAGAGACAGAATGAACCAATTCTCTTCGGGCTCATGTAAATTTATTTGACCCGACCCGATCTAAGATCCCATAATCTTAAATGCCATTTGGTTAATGAGTTGAGATAGAATTAAAAGTTGAATAAATTATTTATATTCTAATGTTATTTTTTAGTATTATTATTATTTTGTTATTTGAAAAAGTTGAATTATTTATTGTATTTTATAAGAAAATTTGAAAAAATTATAATAATAAGATAAAATGAGATGAGATGAGATGAGTTAAGATCACTTTTCAATCTAAATTGGGTTAATATATTTTGTAAGGATTAGGTCTAATATATTTGGTAAGGATTTAAGAAAAACTTAAATTGCACATCAAGCTTGTTGAGCATAATAGAACTAGATATTCAAAAGTTTTGCTACTTATCATCTCATACTACATTTATTTTTAATTTTTTTCTCTTACCAAATATGTAGTATATGAATAATGAGTAGAAGAATTCAATTAGTTTAACAAAAATAAAATCAACAAATTAAAAAAAAAATAAGTGGAGTATGTAGAGATGATGAGTAGCATAGCTTTATTAAAATTATAAAATTAAATGTAATTTACAATAATAAGGGTGAGTGGCATTATGTCGAGCCTTTCTACTCATCGTCCTTACACCATATACCACACTTTTTTTTTTTAAATTTGTTTTCTTCTTGATAATTAAAAAAAAACATAATGATGTGTGGTATATATAGAAATGATGAGTAAAATTTTTCTTATCATAATGGTCAAATAGTAAAATAATATATTTATTTAACATTTGTAGTGATGATATGTTAATTTGTTTGTTTAAGCAGTAATAGAAAGGGTAGAGATAGATAAGCTTATGAACGTGTAAGTATTGGACACTTCTTTCAAAATAAGTGAATAAATATGAAATGTAGATAAAAAATAAAAATAAAAATTTAATAGGGCACTCCAGTCTTTTTCAAAATGAGTGCACTTTTGGGGTTGAAAAACTCTTTGGGTAGATGGCACCTATAAACTAATGTTATCGGAGACCAATAACAAGTAGCCACGTAAGCCATTTCACAAATTCTAAAATATGCACATAACAGGAAAATATGTCATATGCATTGTAGATACTTTTCGGACTCCTTAACAGAAATACCTCTCTATCATTCTCTCTCACTCCTTCCGTTCTCTCGCTCCTACCTATATTTGGGACCAATCATTCTCACCA